>CM042834.1:218241138-219461138 GCA_023653725.1 Bungarus multicinctus
GTGTACTATCCACAAACACAGTGATCTACAGTTAACTGATCATAACAAAGCTAGACATTCATTCAAACACTTCTTTAGAGAAACCACAGCAACAATACAGATGCAGTAAAAACAAATACTACTTAATCATTAAGACCACAGTTAAGCACTGTGGTTAAAACTCCAGAAAGCCTCCATACATAATTCAGAAAGAAATGAATAGGATTTATATCAGTATACCTAGACATGGAATATAAACTAAATTTATAGTCATTTAAATTTAATTTATTGACTGACAGGAAAATGGTTATGTTTACAAACTATTCCAGAGGCAAGGGGTGATTTCATAAGTAGTTCACCTATACAAAAAAAAAGCCTGTATTTTCAGGTTTTTTTGTACAAATATATAAGCTTGCTAGAAGATGTGTACTGGAATGGAGCTTACTTGGCATTTCTGAAAAGTTAAAACAATCTCTTACATGATGGACAAATAAAGAATAGGAACCTTAAATGTATTTATTATTTATTTGTTAAATTTAAATATATTAATATTATTAATTATTTATTTAATATTTCTTTTTACCTCTGCCTTTTTTAAAGAATATTTAAACTTTTAAAATAATATTATTATAATAATATAATATAAGTAAAGGTAAAGATTCCCCTCACACATACATGCTAGTCGTTTCCAGCTCTAGGGGGCAGTATTCATCTCTGTTAGAAAGCTGAAGAGCCAGAGCTATCTAAAGACGTTTCTGTGGTCATGTGGCCGGAATGACTAAATGCTGAAGGCACACGGAACGGTGTTACTTTCCACCAAAGTGGTCCCTATTTTTCTACTTGCATTTTTACATACTTACAAACTGTCAGTTTGGCAGAAGTATATTGTAATGTAATAATAATATAATATAACATAATATAATAATTTCAATATCCAAACTCTTCAAGTTTAGGCATGAGTAGGCTTACATGAGGGTCCAGAGTGGAAAATTATGATACAAACATTACAACGTTGTTATGCAGTCACCACATTTTTTAATCTAAATTGTAAAATAGAACACATATATGTAAGAGACAGAGCTCATTGTGTGATACTGTGACATTCATTTTATCATTAAAAGGAAACTTTAATATTTCATTAAATGCTGGTGCAGCTGCTGCGAGGTTGCACCAGTTTTAAGCTCAGATTCAAGTTATAAAACTTCAAACATCTATTTCATATTTTTGCATTCTTTATCCTCCTTTACAGGACCCATAAACACCCAAAGAATGAGAATCTAATTTTCATAATTTCATCAATTTATATCTAATTTTCAATGTGAAACATTTGTTATTTGATGTATTCTTTGGTTATTAATATACTTTCTGCTTCCAATTAAAGTGAAACCTCAATTACATTTAGTGGACTTCAGGTGCAATAGATAACATTTCTGTCCCAACATCCGCCCAAAATAACAGACAAAACTACTGAATGCAATGTACTCCAGATGGTACTTTTTTAAAAAAAAAAATCTGCTATTTATTTTATTTCTACAATTGCATTTGTTTACATCTGTAATTATGCAACAGATATAAACATTGTCATATTTTTGTATTTATTTGCCATGTGAACATACTTTCCCTCAAGAATTACATAAAATAATAGAAGTTTGTTATGCAACTGATATATTTTTAACATTTGAATTAGCTTTTTTTTGACAAAGGAGCAAGATTTTTAAGTAATATGATGAGTAATATGATCACTGTATCCCAGCATCTTTTCCAGGCTCTTTCTTCCCTTTCTTATTCCTGTACTGGTCAACTGTGAAATTGGATTGATTATTTAATGCAACTGTATGTGTTTATTTTTATTTTGTTCATTTTATATTTAAAAATAAATTCATTTTTCTATAATTTAAATAAGTTTATTTGGGCAAATCATCTTTTTTCTGTCTTTTATTTAAAATTCTAGTGTTGATAAATTCTAATCCAGAGCAATATTTACTGTTCAGGCACACAAAATAATCCCAGATAAAATGTATTCAAAAGTATGGGATTGCATTTATAACATGCTTATGTGTTCTAAATGCTGTGCTTTAATCTAAACAACATAAAAATAGGACACTACTACACAATTTATAGCCCGCAGTATGCTCAATGCATTTACATTTTTTGCAAATTTTAATCAATAAATGTTAAAAGAAATTTACCTGCTCCTCGAGTATGATTAAAATCTCCTTTAACAACTCTACATGATTTTCCATTTCCATTGCAGACACCACAGTGATCTTCCCATGCCAAAGAACCCAATATGCCATCACAACCAAATTTCTGAAGTAAAAAAAAGGAAGAATAGCACATTGTCCACTCCAAAATAAAGGATAGTGCCACATCAAATTAGACTAGTATAAGAAATGTATTATTTGCTAACAATAAAATGTGATAACTTATCCTGAACTATTTTGGGGTATCTGGACAATAAACGGAATTAAACAAATGTTCTTTCCCATCAGAAATGCTATCACTTTTTCCCTAAAAGATTGGTTTTACAAAGCCTCCTTCAAAATTTTCATTTCATATATACAAAAATATAGCATTCATATCCATTTCTTCTACAGTGTCCTGAATTTAAATTGCAGGTTAATTTAAGTTTAAAGATGACATCCATAATCTAAAAGAATTAAGGAAAAAAAACCTTCAAAATAATTAAACAGTAATAATTAATTTTGGAAGACTTACCTGACATCTTCCATTTGCACATATATCTACATCCTGAGGGCCACAAGAAGTTCCATCTATCACTTTCTCTGTTACCAATATTGGCTGTTCTTTTCCATTTGGAGAACAAAATAA
The DNA here is from genome assembly GCA_023653725.1 of Bungarus multicinctus. NCBI lineage: Eukaryota > Metazoa > Chordata > Lepidosauria > Squamata > Elapidae > Bungarus > Bungarus multicinctus. The sequence continues at coordinate 218,243,950 of CM042834.1, forward strand.
TGCACATGGTTTTTCTATGTGAGTAAATACATTTTTTAAAATGTGACTTGAAAATAGTTTGAAACAATGTAAATAATCCAGTACTAGTTATACATATATTTTAAGAGACTTAATCAGGGGTGGGACGCAAATATTTTTACTACCAGTCTATGGTGTGGCTAGATGGGCATGGCTAGGTGGGCATGACCATGTGATTGGGTGGGCTTGGCTTTTTTTTGTAGCAGCGCCCAGCACTCCTTTTTTTTCCTCCTGGACCTCAGGGAAGCCTCCTGGGGGGAGCATTTTTGTTTCCAGGAGCTTCCTGAAGTCCAGAAAGGCAAAAAATGGAGCATGGAGCACACACACACACACCCTGAGCAACCTTTTTTGCCTCCTGGGCCTCAGGGAAACCTCCTGGGTGAAGCAGTAAGACAGAGAGGGGGATCCCGGCACAGCTGATCGTCAGAACAACTGATGGTTGGGAGGAAAAAGAAAGAAAAAAATTCTGGTTCAGCTGAAGTGGTAGCTGTTTTTTTTACTACCGGTTTGGCTGAATGGTAGTATTTTTTACTACCGGTTCGCCCGAACTGCCTGAACCGGTAGAATCAGACCACTGCACTTAATGGGTGCACTATTGAAAAACTTGAAAGATTTTCATGATGGAAAAAAATCTGAAGTATTGATTTATTAATTGTCAGCACATAATCAATCAATCAGATTTCAAACAATATTGGAAGAGAATTCAATTTAGATATGCTTTTAGAAATAGAAAGAGATGTTTAAACCTACAAGTCACTTTATTTGTTTGTTGGTTTATTTATTTATTTTCTGCCTTTATTGTTTTTATAACTAACTCAAGTTGGCCAACATATCTAATACTCCTTTCTCCTATTTTTCCCACAACAATTTTGTGTGATGGATTTGGTTAAGAGACAATGATTGGCAGTTTCCTCATTTCTAGACTGGTGCCTTGTTCACTAGACCAAACTGGCTCTCTGCTATATTATTGCCAGGTGCAAGGAATGACACTGAGAGACTGAACAGAGTAGTAAGCTTATTGCTACTCACCTATTTACAAGAATTCCACCACACTAACTGTACTCACTACAGAACAACCAGATAAGCACTCCAGTGTGACTCTAATCTCCTTTGTTCCCTCTCCTTCAAGGATTTTAGGCTAGCCACTCTTTTAACTCCTCCCCCACTTCAGTTGCAGCTTCCACCACTACTATATTGCATTATAAACAATATATTATAATAATATAATAAACAATATTATAATATTGAACATTAGAAAATCTTCATTTACAGCAAAAATTCTAATGGAGGACATATATTAAATAGCAATAGCACTTAGACTTATATACTGCTTCACATTGCTTTCCAGCCCTCTCTAAGCAGTTTACAGAGTCAGCATATTTCTCCCAACAATCTGGGTTCTTGTTTCATCGGAAGGCTGAGTCAACCTTAAGCCTGGTAACATTCAAACTGCCAAATTGCAGGCAGCCAGCAGAAGTAGCCTGCAATCTAACCACTGTGCCACCACAGCCCTTCAACATATTCCTTGTTTTTCTGACATACAACCAAAAGCGTTAAAAAGTATAGAAAAAAAAATACTTCCCATAGTGAGCAAAAGTGAAGGAAACATCCCTATAAGAACAAATCAGGAATTCCCTCTTCAGAAAGATGAACAAACATTAGATTAGTTTAATAACCAATATAATTTATGGTAGTCACCAAGCATCTCCACCATCTCAATTGAATTCTGTAATCCAGAGGTACCCAACCAGCCAATGACTGGTATTGGTATGTGACCCGTTGGGAACCAAGACATGCAAATGGCAGATAAGTGTGTAAAACTTCATCTGCACATGTGTGGGGTTAGGTTGCATATCTGCAACCATCCCCTCCCCACCGCCATTGCCACTGTCAGTCCATGGAACCAGAAAGGTTGGGGACTGTTGCTGTAATCCAGAGATCTCCAAACTTGGCAACTTTAAGACTTGTGGACTTCAACTCCCAGAATTCTTCAGCCAGATGCAATCCATGTTTAAAGGACTATTAGGGAACATAAATTCTTTTCTTAAGAATACTGGTATTTTGAGAAAGTAAGAATAGGAACTATATTTTTCTTTTCTTTTGAAAAAATCAACATATATCTCTTCTCATATTTCTGCCAGCTTTTCCTGCCATTTTTTAAAATCTGCAATTATGATGCAAATTATATTTTGGAGTAAAGATCAGTTGGGTTGCTAGATATCTACTTCACCAAAAGCATGTGTCTTATAAATGGCTATATTTTTTTAAAAAAATGTATCTTAAATTTAATTGTGTTAAACACAGTTCAATCTTGAGCACATTATTCTGATACAATTATTACCTTTTATAAATATTTGAATTTGAATAATTATACATAATATATTCAATCAACAAGTAAAAATGTGTATAAGGTTATTTATTATTTTTAATTTCATATAAATAATTTTTTTTTGCTGTAAGATATAAATAAGAAAATTTTGATACTTTCTGAATGGAGTTCAACGACTTTCAAATAACAGTAATATACAATTCTTGTGAAAATCCATTTTTAAAAATCAGTATTTTACAAATCATAGACATGCAGTGATGTCTACATGCAATGAAATGCAAATGAAATGCAAATATAGCACAAAAAGAGCAATAACAAGAAATGGACCTAAAAAATTGAAGCCAAAATCCACCTTTACTTATTTGTCTCTTCACTGAGGTAGCAAAGCCGACCCCTGGTATTAATTTAATATATTATTTGAAAATAGAGACAATATGATAAATACCTTGACATTTACCAGTAATTATGACCAAGGAAAATACATTTATTTGTTCCCAATCTCTTACTAAACTGCAAAGAATTGTCTTTATAGTAAATGGCATCATTCTGATTGTATTTGAAAGAAACAAGATAATATCAGAAGTAAATGCTGATACATTATTTTACTTTTTGAGACATTTCAGGACTAAATCTGTACCTTTTTAGTATTAACTTTTAGGAGCGTAATCTACAATTCTTACTTTATGAATTGTTTATATTTTGTATTTCAAATTAAACAATTTTGTGGTATTCTGAATGCTAAAACATATATTCTGACACAAGCTTTTATCACTATATTAATGTGACAGTGCATCAAAGCCATTATCAACATAACATGACTAGTAAGGTTCATATACTTTTTTGATTTTGTTGCAGATTTGTAGTATGGATAAAATTAAAATTTAAAAAAATGTTGCATGATTAAAATATATAATTCTAGTATTTATTGTATGTCTGCCAAATCTACTGCAGGGTGTATTTTTATTTAAATACAAGAAAACATTCATTTAAAAAAAAGCACACAAAAGTATTTCTTAAGTAATCTACTATAATATTTTATAACAGTATTGCTTTCTCATTGTTTTCATTGGACTAGTCAACTTCACTTATAGGGGTCCTAATATTATATTGAACTAATATAATTCTTAGGTATAATAAATTGTTAAATCTATTTTAATACATATGTACAGATTTTTGTGCACACAAATGTAATTTGACAGTAAGCTTGTAGCTATTAAATATAAGATTAGAGTGTGTTCTTACCTTTATCTATAATAGCCTGCCATCGGTGTACATGTTTTTGATACGCTAGCCTGACGCTGAAGACTTGACATTGCCAATCCCTGAACGCAGGCAGTCCAGGACTACAAGAGGGATTCTTACATATTTTATATTGTATTCTTGATCCCTGGCATTCTGCTTCTTCATGACCTGGACTAGGAAAGATAAAAAATTAAAATTATTAAACTAAATTCAGTTGTATGGACATGGCTTGCATGATTTACACTGTTATTAGTGCCATCATATTTATATCTGCGAGCTTAAGGAGAGATGTGGTTTCATATCACCTAATTTTATCCCTAGAACAGCTTCAGTTCAAAATCACACACTGGGATACATAACCCCAGTTCAATATATAAATACTATACCTACTTACAAACAATTAAAATAACAGTTATTAACTATGTAGAGCCTGCCTATAAAGAGAATCTAATAGTTGGACCAGTTTTGTAACAGCAACTGTCACAAAAAAAAAAAAATTCACTATGAATATTATGATACCAAACTATAATTAGGCTATATCATGATAATTATTTGACTTTCCCTTCCTCAGCCTTTTCTAATCTTGTTTTTCTGACAGATTGGGGGCCATTGTGGTCAGATGTTCTAAAAGGTGCACCCCAAATATTTGAAGAAAAAACCAGGAAAGGCTGAAATAGATTATCCTTATTTTATGTGAATTTTTCCCCATACTTCCAATGTGCATAAAGTTGAATAATGAGCCGTATAATGTTACTTATTCTACCATTTATTTAAAAATCAGAAATACATGCCAAACACTGCTTACTTAGTTTTCCTTTCTTAAAATGAATTGTATATAAAGAAATATATATGCCTATCTCAGCACTTGAAATATTTGTGTTTACTGGCAATCTACAATTTTATGTAATACCATCAATCTACAGTAGTTGCGTAATATCCTTTTCACATTGTGAAGTAATAGACAGAGCATCTGTCCGTAACTAATTTGGAATTTAGTAAATAATATGACAAGCAGAACACAAGCTGTGGCTTACCTAACACATCTACGTTGTCGACTGCTAATTCCAGTGCTACAAGTTCTGCTACAAGAGCTCCAGGTACTCCATTCTGCTTCCATGTGTTCAGCGAAAGATGTTTTACTGATACATTCTCCAACTTTACACCACTATTACAAACATCAGCTTTTAATTTAAAATATATGAAGTGCATACAAAGTAACTTACTATATAAACTCAAAAGGAAGCTCATATCTGACACAATGGCAAAGCAAAGAGGAATAAAAGTATAATTCCACCTCCATTAGTTCATTCTTGGTAAACATAAGAGAACTTACTTTTTAAAAAGGCAAATTATTTGCTGAAGCGAAAAAATAAGTCTTTCCTTTAAATACATTCACTATTGCTCTTATCTATTCAAACAAATGTTCTTGAAAGGTGCAAAATCAAGGGGATAACTATTTCTAATTAGATTCAATATTTGCATAACAGAGAAATGTTACGTTTTTATATTACGGCTTCTCTACTCAGGGGAAAAATTAGAATGAAAGAGACATGTTTACTACTTAATTAGTTCTGCCCTCTTAAAGCACACTTATTGCTAAATGGATAATTTAGTCTACGCTGGTCCACATTTTGTCTTTTTACCTTTGTACCAATGATTAAAGCACAAAATGTCTGAAACTATAGAGTTAGATTTTGGAAATGAAGCTCCCAAATCATGTCTTTATTTAAAAATGTATTTTAAAAATAGAATGTTTTGGAAGGAGTTGCATGAAGGAATCAATACATTACATTATTTTCATATAATCTAGCCTGCCTATATAAAATTTGAATCTGTAATCCACATAATACATAAGGCAACATAGCTGCAATCAAAAGTATATATACACAAAGATCATAGCACATCATGAATTGACTCCATCACATACAAAAAAAAGCTGGTTCAACTTTCCATAATGTCTCAAATAACAAGAAATAATGTCCACATAAAAGGAAGGCCAATTTATTTTGGCTTCTGAAGAGAAAACTCCTAAAAGCTTTCTGCCTGCTTTGATATCTTATGATAATCATTTGAAGCTTCTGCTATAAAATTTAGAATTTTGGCAGCAACCATATTATCCATGGAACTTACGAAATAGAATTGCATTTATATAATTACTTTTAGACATCTCAATTATTAAATTCTCTTAGTCTCCCTTTTAGATTAAGATAGATGAATCTTATCTATTCTTGCAAATAAAAACATTCAGATAAAATAGGAAATTTTACTGTCAATTATTTCAAATTTGAGTTCCATACCTTCCTGCCTGCCCTTTTATTTTCAGTGAAACTGTTTCTAGTTTCCCTATCCTATATCTTCATCCCCACTATTTTATGACTGTACATGATCAAAAAGCATTTCTAGGTTCCTCAAAAAGATTCTTTGCTAAAAGTTTTGTTTTATGTTATTTTACTTCATTAAATAAGCCAGGTCACTAATTTTCCTGGGATAAGCTGTGGTTTTGATACATGCCCTTGAGAATCACTAACTATTATACATTTTTACAGACTTTGTATTAATTCCACACAAAATCCATTAGACAGAAACCTAATAGCCTGTATGAAGTTTTGGCCAAGAATGCTATGAATTAGTTACCATTATCTAGAATTAAGGTTTTCCTTGTTCTTGGTTGATTGTATGAGACTTCCATTGATTTAAATAGTTATGGATTTCATTTAATGAAATAACTTATTTATTTTACTCAGTTGTATTCCCCTTCTGAAAATAAGGGTCTCAACTCTTATTATTGATAGGTCACAAGTTTCATTGGAATTAAAAATGACATGCCAGTTTGACTTTAAATCAGTATGGTACTATTATTCTAAATTATTTGAAAGTGCTCTGCATAATAAGTAAGCAATAATACTTAATCATAGATAAAAAACACTAAAAATAGGATAATTCATTTCTTGTAGTTACAACTTTGAAATTCTAGTATGCATTTTCTACAAAGACTAGGTGCCTTCAATTAAACAATAGCAACTGCTGAGGAAATATCCTTTGTATATTAATGGAGGTACAGTGGGGCAAAAAAGTATTTAGTCAGCCACCAATTGTGCAAGTTCTCCCACTGAAAAAGATGAGAGAGGCCTTTAATTGTCATCATAGGTATACCTCACCTATGAGTGATAAAATGTGAAAACAAATCCAGACAATCACATTGTCTGATTTGAAAAGAATTTATTTGCAAATTATGATGGAAAATAAGTATTTGGTCACCTACAAACAAGCAAGATTACTGGCTCTCACAGACTTGTAACTTCTTCTTTAACAGGCTCCTCTGTCCTCCACTCATTACCTGTATTAATGGCACCTGTTTGAACTTGTTATCAGTATAAAAGACACCTGTCCACAACCTCAAACAGTCACAATCCAAACTCCACTATGGTGAAGACCAAAGAGCTGTCGAAGGACACCAGAAACAAAATTGTAGACCTCCACCAGGCTGGAGGTCTGAAGCTGCAATAGGCAAGCAGTTTGGTGTGAAGAAATCAACTGTGGGAGCAATAATTAGAAAATGGAAGACATACAAGACCACTGACAATCTCCCTCTATCTGGGGCTCCACGCAAGATCTCACCCTGTGGGGTCAAAATGATCACAAGAACGGTGAGCAAAAATCCCAGAACTACACGGGGGGGGGGCTAGTGAATGACCTTCAGAGAGCTGGGACCAATGTAATGAAGGCTACCATCAGTAACACACTACGCCACCAGGGACTCAGATCCTGCAGTGCCAGACGTGTCCCCTGCTTAAGCCAGTACATGTCCGGGCCTGTCTGAAGTTTATTTATTTATTAAATTTATTTGTTAAATTTTTATACCGCCGCCTCTGGATGATCAAGAAGAGGATTGGGAGAATGTCATATGGTCAGATAAAACCAAAGTAGAACTATTTGATAGAAACACAACTCGTCATGTTTGGAGGAGAGAGAATGCTGAGTTGCAACCAAAGAACACCATAGCTACTGTGAAGCATGGGGGTGCAACATCATGGAAGAATGAATGAACATCAGGAATGAACATCAGAATGAACATCAGGAAAGAATGAATGGGGCCATGTATCATGAGATTTTGAGTGCAAACCTCCTGCCATCAGCAAGGGCATTGAAGATGAAACGTGGCTGGGTCTTTCAGCATGACAATGATCCCAAACACACCTCCTGGGCAATGAAGGAGTGGCTTCGTAAGAAGCATTTCAAGATCCTGGAGTGGCCTAGCCAGTCTCCAGATCTTAACCCCATAGAAAACCTTTGGAGGGAGTTGAAAGTCCGTGTTGTCCAGCGACAGCCCCAAAACATCACTGCTCTAGAGGAGATCTGCATGGAGGGATGGACCAAAATACCAGCAACAGTGTGTGACAACCTTGTGAAGACTTACAGAAAACATATAACAAAGTATTGAGATGAACTTTTGATATTGACCAAATACTTACATTTATACTTATACCACCATAATTTGCAAATAAATTCTTTCCAAATCAGACAATGTGATTGTCTGGATTTGTTTTCACATTTTGTCTCTCATAGGTGAGGTATACCTATGATGACAATTACAGATCTCTCTCATCTTTTTCAGTGGGAGAACTTGCACAATTGGTGGCTGACTAAATACTTTTTTGCCCCACTGTATAATATTTAAACCAATTAGTTAGCACTTTAGAATAATCGCATCTTAAAATGGTGCAATGAAATATAGATTTAAGATCACATATAAACAAATTCACTTATTAAAAATTAATGGTGTTATAATGCACCTTTCCAGTGTCGCAATCTGTTCCATCCATTGGTGGATCCAACTTAGTTTTACATTCTTTCTCACCTTCAACTTTACACCATAACCCAGCGCAAATAACATGCTGAAAAGAAATAAACAATAAAAATGTAGAAACGTGTACATAAATGTTCTTTATAATTTTCATAAGAAATATGCTATTTTAAGAAGCTGTGAATGAATTTTATTTTTCCTATAGAATATAATCTCTTTTCAAGACCTCAAAACAGAAACACTATGTAAATTGGACTGCAAATAAAATTGGTTTGTTTGTTTAGCTTACATAAATATAAACTTGGGATTGTCTTTTCATTCCTTCTTCAATTTGCTTTATGAAGGCAATTAATTATCCAATATAAAGTTTTGGCTTTAGGCAGTTTAATGGACTGTAATGTATCTCTTAAAAACAATTTTTGTCTGTACATTCCCTGGAGAAGAATCCGAGTGAAATTATATTTAATGCATAACTTCAAAAGTAAACATACATAAACAAACATAAACATGTGAGATTAAATCATTACATTACAGAAATACTAAATTTAAAGAATAATAAAGGACTAGAATGACAGTGATCTTATATTATTCTTCACATAGTTTGTTAAGTAAAACTGCCTCCCCCGCCCGTTCATGTCTAACTTGATTCCTGGCAACTACATAGACTAATCCGTGCAATTATTCAGGCAGCAATTTTGGAAGTAGTTAGACATTATCTTTATCCTAGGATTGAGAGAGAATAACTGGTCCAAAGTTACCCAGGTCTCTTTCAAACCTAAGGCAGGATTAGAACTCTGCTTTTCCAATTCCTAGTCTAGCACCTTAACTACTAGGCCAAACTAGTTTGCTAAAATATATAAAAATGAATTCAAATACGCATATTCCAATTTCAGAGAAGAGTTGATATTAAATCAGTTCAATAATAGTAATGAATCTAAATTAATAAGTTATTTCATATTTCTAATTTGTATTATAAACTGATATAAGAAAAATAGTATATAACAGTACATTTAAAAATTAATGAAGCCAACTATTTCCTTATGATCATGACCTGTATGTGTATCTGTTAATATTTATATTTTAATATATAAATCATTAGTAGTAATAGTATTGGGGAGGGTGTCCAACTCGCCTGTCTGAAAAGAAATGAAATCATCACGTGAACCCCCACCTTTCTTACATATATCATAAGATTGCAAGATCCCAAAGGGGTGAACTTGATGACAATGGATGGAGTTACAGACTCCTTGTAGTGTATATTAAAACTTCAAATCATGATTACATTCTGATAGTAAAATTTCAAATTCTATGGTTGAAATGAAGGTGATTTGAGAGGTACATATTATTTTTTGTATCCATGGTCAGATGTGCAGGAAAGTCAGGCCTGGCAAACAAACAAGTAAAATTTCTCTACTGGCCAAAGAAAGAAAGGAAGAACACCACTAGCCTTGGAAAATGAAAGAGGCAGTGGACAGTAGGAAAGAAGAAAAACAAAACAATCTTTCTACTCACCAATAAAAAATTATAAAAGTGTAAAAGGGGAATTTGGACAGATTTTAGCAGAATGAGGTTCTAAAATTATATCATGCTAGATGTGATTAATAAATATTATTTTTCAATCCATTATTTTGGTGAATAAAGAATGGCTGCCAAAATAAAATAGCTATTTAATAGCTATTTCTCAATATTTTAAAATTTTACTTAATGTAATTATGTTTAAATTGAAATAATTTATTAAATAACTTTAATTAATTAATAAAACAATTCTTTTTTATAAAAAATAAAATGCTCTATATTTTTACCATTTTAAAATTCATTTTAATGCAAGGAAATGTCTCACTGTAACAGCCTTCAAACTAATAAATTAGTCTTCATGCAGCATTCCTGATTATTTGAGTTGGAAACATTTAGCTTATTTAACCTATTGACAGGTGTAATTAAGATAAAATTAAGATTAAAGCTATTAATATATTTTTTTTCTTCCATTTTATTCCAAGTCCTATCTAAAAGCAAAAAATGTCCCCAATAACAAGCATTCTAATTCAGTAAGGCAACCTTGTTTTCCAAGGACAATAATATTTGAATGTACAAGAGAAATGCAAACTGTATTCTATCTTGTGAATGAAAGCTTAGTAACACATAACACCTGAAGTTTTTATACTGTTGCATGACCATTATGAAGGTTTGATTTGATTTGATATCTATCATTTAAATATTGAAAAATCAAACACAGAATGGAAACAGTATGTAGAAGCTTTGGATAGTTAATAAAGGAAACATTCAGAATTGTTCTATATTTCTTTATTCCTCTAATCCTTCACTGTTATTATTTCTTCAATGTTATTATTTTATCACAAAATACAGAGAAGCAAACAGCAAGCTTTAAACCTGGGTACATTGTTAAGTCATAAATGACAGTAATCTATTATTCCTACCTGCATTTCTTGGCAGAAAGATGCAGTTGGTCCAAAAAGAATCTGACATTGTTCATCTGCAGTGTATGTTATCCCAGGGAGTTTTGAAGGAATAATCACAGAATTGAGGCTCTGGGGATTTGTATGAAGCAAGCAGTTACTGGCCTTTGACCTGGCAATGCATAAGAGATTGGTGAATAATAACAGAGACTATTTTATACTAAGCTTTATGTAGAATGAAGATGAAAGCTTTAAAACCCAATCTTGCCTTAATTTAACACAGAAAGTTTTTATATTAATGAAAAAGAGGAAAACATGACAAACGTGAGGCAGCTTTCAGTAGAAAAGCCACTTTAAAGAATATTACTTGGAGGAAGTCCATGTGTCCCCATTCAAACCCCTCTCCCAATAATTCACTGAAAAACAAAATTAGCTGAAATATTGGCAGGGAACTCATTATTCAAGGTCATTACACGGGAAAACGATGAGGAAAGGACACAAGTCCAAATATGTCTAGGGAACAAACTCATGTAAAGTGACTTTGAATATCTCTGAATACCGCTGAACCTCAATCTAAAATTAATACAAGAAGCAGCCCATCTTGCTTTAAGAAAGTATAACCAAAAGATTCCATAATTTCCCATTTTAAATTACACAGCTATTAAAATCAAAGAAGAACTGAATAAACTAAAGATAAAATATATAGGATTCATCTGGGCACAAACATGAATCCAGATTCTAATTTTTTTTGTATAGAATCCTATACTATTTATACTACCAGAGAATTCAAAATCCTGTCACAAAAATACACTAACCTGCAAGAATAAATGTGCATTGCAATGTTTTAAAAAATTAAAAATACAGGTAATCCTTACTTAATAACCATTTGTTCAGCAGTCATATTCAGTTACATGGCACTAAACAAATGATACCTATATCTCCAAAGTTATGATCACAGCAGTGTCCCTGCTGTCACATGGTTAAGATTTGAGCTCTTGACAATGACCCACATTTATAAATGCAGAATGTGCTTCAACTACTACCACTGCCTATTTCCCCATCAATGCCTTTTGGCTGCCTCCTGCCACCACTTACTCTTGGCTGTCTACAGTTAACTTTTGCTTCCTTCTTTCTTCCGCTATTGACCTGAGATAAAGGCATTATTAAACAATGTCTGAGCCCAACAAACCTTATCTGCCAAAGGCAGCTTGCTGAGCCTGGAAGAAGCAGTAGAACTGACCCAATGGAAGAGATAGGGCAATAACACAAATGATTGCTCCCAGAATAAAGGTGATTACTGCTGGTGCTGTACAAAGATTGGCCAAGCTACCACCTTCTGGGAAGCTGCCACTTGCACTGCTGTCCTATAACTTTAAACAGTTCCATCCCACTGCCTCCTCCCTCGCCAGGCCTAATAAGCTCCCTTTGGCAGTTAAAGTGCCTGAAATCTGTGCCAGTAGCAAAAGGAAGAAGATCAGTGATGGTATTCAGCCAGTTCATACTAGTTCGGGCAAACCAGTAGCAAGGATTTGGCGTGAGTTGCCAAACCAGTAGTAAGCTCTGGCTGGCCATGCCCCCGACCTGGTCACCCGATCACCACTGGCTCACTTGCCCCACCCGACTGATGGTCATTCACCCCCCACCTGATGATTTCCCCTTAAAGTATTTCTTTTTTCCCCCTCCCGACAATCAGCTGTTCATATGATCAGCTGTGTCAGTATTCCCCTAGGTGTCTTACTGATTCACCCAGGTGTCTTACTGATTCACTCAGGAAGATTCCCTGAGGTCCAGGAAGGTAAAAAATGAAGGAAGGGGTGCAGTCTCTTTCTATTTTTTGCTTTCCTAAGCCCTGGGGAGCCTTCTGGCAGCAAAAACACCCCACCAGGAGGCTCCCTTGAGGCCCAGAAGGCCCCAAGACAGAGCAAAGGGTGCTGCATGGAAGAGCAGTCACTGGGGGCAAGGGGGGGCAGCAGTTGCTCTCCTGGTTTCAGGTGCTGTCATGCACGTGAAGACCAGCTGGCCGGCACATCGAAACCCAGAAGAACAATGGGTGACAGCTCTGTGTGCCTGGAGAGATGGCTCTGCGTGACACTTCAAGCACACATGCCATAGGCTCGCCATCACAGTATAGTCCTTCCAGTCATGGTCTTTCATAGCTTCTCTTCTCCTGTCTTTTATCACCTTGCTAAGAAATTTTGACATCTTTTGTTTCAAAAGGTATGTATCAAAAGTAAGAGAAATTCAACAGATTAATGTGTGGAGGCAAATTAGTGACTAGAGTTCAATCACAATCTAGGACATTCATCTTATTTAGTAACATTGAATTTATTAAATAATTAAATTCAGTGTCCATGTAACTAAAAGCAATTCTACTTTGTTTAAAATTATTTATATATATACAGGTGAAACTCAAAAAATTAGAATATCGTGCAAAAGTTCATTTATTTCAGTAATGCAACTTACAAGGTGAAACTAATATATGAGATAGACTCATTACATGCAAAGCAAGATAGTTCAAGCCATGATTTGTCATAATTGTGATGATGATGATGGCTTTACAGCTCATGAAAACCCCAAATCCACAATCTCAGAAAATTAGAATATTACATGCAATCAATAAAACAAGGATTGTACATAGAACAATATCGGACCTCTGAAAAGTATAAGCATGCATATGTACTCAGTACTTGGTTGGGGCCCCTTTTGCAGCAATTACTGCCTCATTGCAGCGTGGCATGGAAGCTATCAGCCTGTGGCACTGCTGAGGTGTTATGGAAGACCAGGATGCTTCAATAGCGGCCTTCAGCTCTTCTGCATTGTTCGGTCTCATGTTTCTCATCTTTCTCTTGGCAATGCCCCATAGATTCTCTATGGGGTTCAGGTCAGGCGAGTTTGCTGGCCAATCAAGCACAGTAATCCCACAGTCATTGAACCAGGTTTTGGTGCTTTTGGCAGTGTGGGCAGGTGCCAAGTCCTGCTGGAAAATGAAGTCAGCATCCCCATTAAGCTTGTCTGCGGAAAGAAGCATGAAGTGCTCCAATATCTCCTGATAGACTGCTGCGCTGACCTTGGACTTAATGAAGCACAGTGGACCAACACCAGCAGATGACATGGCTCCCCAAATCAACACAGACTGTGGAAACTTCACACTGGACTTCAAGAATCTTGCAGTGATTCTTCCTCCAGATTCTGGGTCCTTGGTTTCCAAATGAGATGCAAAAGTTGCTGTCATCAGAAAAGAGGACTTTGGACCACTGAGCAACAGATCGGGTCTGTTTTTCTTTAGCCCAGGTAAGACGCTTGAAGCCCATGTCCAGGATTCGTCTGTGTGTGATGGCTCTTGATGCACTGACTCCATCCTCAGTCCACTCCTTGTGAAAGTTCCCAACACTTTTGAATGGCCTTTTCCTGACAATCCTCTCTAGGCTGCAGTCATCCCTGCTGCTTGTGCACCTTTTTCTTGGCTTAATTAGCTGATTAGAGTGGGACACTTTGAGCCTAGAATATTGAATCTTTTCACAATATTCTAATTTTTTGAAATTGTGGATATGGGGTTTTCATGAGCTGTAAGCCATCATCATGTTAATTATGACACATCACAGCTTAAACTATCTTGCTTTGCATGTAATGAGTCTATCTCATATATTAGTTTCACCTTGTAAGTTGCATTACTGAAATAAATGAACTTTTGCTCGATATTCTAATTTTCTGAATTTCACACACACACACACACACACACACACACACACACGTATATACACATACCGTGTTTCTCCAACAATACGGCCTCCACCAATAGGAAGACCCAGCATGTTTTCTAGGCATGAAATGAAATTAAGCCCCTCCCTCCAAATTTAGGCCTAGTTTAAAAGATGCTGGGAGGGGAGGCTGGGGGTTAAAACATGCTGGGGGGGAGGACGGGGGTTAAAACATGCTGGGGGAAGGGCGGGGGGGGAAACTTGCCTTTAACAGTGCCCTGCGCGGTGCTGCCGCTGTTCTCGCGCCAGCAGGAAGTGTAGAAGCGTTTCTGCTGCTTCTCGGGTGGGAGAGCTGCGTCCATGGCTTCCACAGTTCCTGCCGGCACGAGAACAGTAGCAGCGCCGGTGGAAACATTTCTGCTGCCGCTCGGGTGTGTGTGGAAGCGCCGGCGGAAACGTGGAAGCATTTCTGCTGCCGCAGAACACACCCGAGTGGCGGCAGAAACGCTTTCCACGTTCCCGCCAGTGCTGCTGCTGTTGTCGTGCTGGCGGGAACACCGCTGCTGCCCACCTGCTGATGGGGGGGAGAGAAATTAATTCACTCCCGAAAAGATGGCCTAGCCGTTTTTTCGGGGCTCAAAAATAAATAAATAAATAAAAATGGCCCTGCCTTATTTTCTGAAAAACACGGTACATATATATATACACAAACATACATACACACACCACACACACACACACATATACACACACATGCATAATACATACGTGTGTGTGTATGTGTGTGTGTGTGTATATATATATATGTGTGTGTGTGTGTGTGTGTGTGTGTTTGTGTAAGGTTTTTGAGCTGATAATTTTAAATAATAAATAAGGGAGACTAGGATAGATCTATTTCGAGCTAGTTAGCTCTCTTCAGCTAGCCATACCCTTACTGGGATTCAAACCAGGAAAGTATTACATGTGAGGCAGTTGTAATTGCCACTACACCACTGGCTCTCTCCTCTTCAGCTATATATATATATTTTCAGCTATATATATATATATATTTGTTTTCAGAGATTTTCCGGGTGTTTGTATGTGGATCTTTGGTTCTTCGGGTTTTCTCCCACGTAAAATTGGAAGTATCTAGGTGACGTTTCGATGAAGTCTCATTCATCATCTTCAGGCTTGTGTCTTCGGCCTTGTGCTTCTCAGAGTAATGTGAGCTTGCAGCTTCTTCTTCCTTTTAACTGCTAGTGGGGGTGTGACTTGATTGGGTGGGGGCTTGGCTGTGTTCTGATTGGATGGGAGTGTGTTCTCATTGGTTAGGGGTTTGGCTGTGTTCTGATTGGTTGGGGGGTTGGCTGTGTTCTGATTGGCTGGGGGTGTGTTCTGTTCTGGTGGGGGTTTGGTTGTACTCAGGTTAGTCTTAGTTGCTGGGTGATTTGAGCTGGTGAGCTGTGATCCTATTGTTTGGTTTCGCGTTTGTGATCTTGCCACATCTTCATGGTGGGCATCAGTTCCCTTCATGTATGGGCTGGGGGAGGAGTTGAAGCAGGTAGTGATGCAGCTGTGGTATGGCTTCTGGTCTGTGGTCGTGTTTCATCTTCTGTGTGGGTGTGAGTCTGCTTTCTACGTGGAAGTTTCTTGTGTCGCCCTCGTGGGTGTGAGTCTGGTGTCCTTCTACCAATCAGAACACAGCCAAACTCCCAACCAATGAGAACACACCTCCACGCAATCAGAACACAGCCAAGCCCCCACCCAATCAAGTCACACCCCCACTAGCAGTTAAAAGAAAGAAGCAGCTGCAAGCTCACATTACTCCGAGAAGCACAAGGCCGAAGACACAAGCCTGAAGATGATGAATGAGACTTCATCGAAACGTCTCCTAAATATTTCCAATTCTACGCAGGAGAAAACCCGAAGAACCAAAGATCCATATATATACTGTCACTATATACATGATATGGGATTTTAATTTTTAAGTTAATACTAACATTTATTGAGTACTCCCAACAATACTGAAATCTAAAGAAATACCTTAATAAAAACTTTTTCTGCCTCATATAAGCATTGGCTAATAATATTTCTGAAGAATAGCAAGCAATTGTCAGAAATAGTTTCTTTCAATCTGATATAGAAACGGTTATAAGGTACTGAAAACTTGGCATATCTGAAATTTATAATTATCAGGGGGGAAAAATAACAGAACAAAATAAAAGCCTGATTATAACTACATCCACTTCTTGAATGAATTACCTGAGAAATCTTTCTAGATCATCTCTGCTACAGCGGGACCATGAAACATCCCCAAGGTTTTGCCCTTTGATCCATTCTCCAGACATGATATGGAGACCATCTGCACAAGACGGGTGGTCATTGTCATGATTTATTCCCATGCTGGAACAAGTTTGAAAAACAGTGTATTTTAAGGGAAGAATAGTATAAAAGCAGCTTCTCAAATGTTCTCAAACTAAAATTTTGTGCTCATATTTCCAACCTAGATATAGAATTAAGGATTTACACAAGAGAATGTAAATTTACAACATAAAATAGAACCTTAACATGCTTGCAATCTTTAAAGAACAAATTTGACAAAGATAATTCAATTACTTTAATTATTTAAAGTTTAAATGGATGATAGACAGAGAGACAAATACACATAATAATACACATGTCTATCATTTCTTCTTAATTTCAGGGGGAAATCAACTTAATAATATATATTCCTTGGATTTAAAACAGAGAATTAGCCATTCTTACTTATAATCCTTGTTTTGTGATTTAGTGCATTGAATGAATCCAGCCAACTTGGCTTATTCAACAAATCACGATAAACAAGACTATGATTACTTGAATGTATTCATTTGGTTCAGATTTATGTTTGTCTAGGTAAGCAATCTAATGCATACATTGGTTATGGTCTGACTTATTTCATAAAAGTATATGAGTACATCATAATTCAAAAAGCCAACCTTAGATTTGCAGTTTATAATTGTTGTTTGCCATTGCAAGTTTTGTTTCCACCAGAAAAAAGTGGGCTATATGTACTTATGACCACAATTGAGCCCAAAATTTATGTTGCTAAACGAGATAGTTAAGTAAGTGTTGTCCCGTTTTATGACCTGTCTTGGCATAGTTGTTAAGTGAATCACTGCAGTGATTAAGTTAATAATATGCTTGTTAGATGAATCTGGCTTCCCCAGATTCACTGCAGTGATTAAGTTAATAATATGCTTGTTAGATGAATCTGGCTTCTCCATTGACTTTGCAACTGTCATAAATATGAGTCAGTTGCCAAGCATCTGAATTTTGATCATGTGACCATGGGGATTCTGCAACAGTTGTAAGTGTGAAAAGTGGTCATGTCCTTTTTTTCAGTGTTATCGTAACTTTGAATGGTCACTAAACAGACTATTATAAGTCAAGAACTACCTGTACTGTATTGCAATTTTCTTTACAATAAGGAAAAATAACCATAACATAACCAAAGAAAATAGAGACATAAAAGTCATCATCAATCTGATACAGAAATATAGCCCTCAGTATAGTGGTTACAAAGTAGGAATTGGTGAGATAGATGTAGATTCAAATCTCTATTAAATCATGAAATTCAGTAGGTGATATTCAGTTAATTATAAGTCCAACATATTTCAAGGGCTGTCATATATGAATAAAATTATGGCATATTATAATTTTATTTATTTTACTAGCTTTATGCTATTCTAATTATTGGCCAACTATGAGCAGTTAACTATGCTACCATAATCAAATAAATTTAAAACAAGCAAAATAAATAACTTCCCAAATAACATTAACAAATAAATAACTGCAATAAATAACAAATTAATAATAAAATATTCTTAGCTGCCCAATCTAGCAAACATATATTTTAAGATGCTTATTTTCCTGTCTCCATTCCTGGATCATTATCTTGTAGTAAAGATGTACCTTCTCTTGTGGTGAAGGAATTTGTGCTTTTTAAGTTATGGTGTTGAACAGCAGAAAATGTATATTTTTAGAAGGTCACCCAAGATGGGCAGCACATAGATGAAGGATCAAACTAAATAAGCTCCATTGAAAGGAAATGACAGTTGCTCAAATATTCTACTAAGTAAACCAAAAAGAGATTCACAAGAATATTCAAAATATGACATGGAAGATGAGCCCTGAATTGTGGAAGGTTAAAAAGAACAGAGGAAAATTATGACAGCATTGAAGCTTATGATGTAGCTGTATTAAGGTTCAGAGAATGTCTACCTGTCAGTGTGTCCAGCGATAAAAAGGAAGACCAGTGTTGAAATGATATCATAGTACTGGTGTGATCATAACTATGAACCAAGACAAATTTAATATTGTCAAGCAGAAGAGTCAAGGCTAAATATTGATATTCTGGAAATCAGGATATTGACATGAACTGAAATGAGTCATTTCACACCAGAGAAGAATCAGATCTTCTATTGCAGACTAGTAAAAAAAACCCACCAAAGAAATAGAGCAGTCACTAACAAAGATGCAACCACAAAAATGACAGAATGATTTCAATTTGAGCCCAAGACCAGCCAATTAATATTAACATAACCCAAATTTAGGCTCCAACTACTAAAGTATTTGAAACAGTTCTACAGCAACTAAGTACCTTGCCAACACAATATTTAATTGAAAAAAGTTGTTACACTAATTATACTACACCAAGTCTTCTTGCTGAATGTGACTCAGATTACAAACTCCTTCTCCTAAATTAAAATATGACTAATAACCAAATCATCAATCCAGGAAGATATTATTTCAGTCCATAACTTACAGCAACATTTTAGGACTGAAATGAAAACCAAGTAACATCTCAATATGATTAGTGAGATTTATTAGGAAAAAAGAAGTGACAATAAAACTACTACCACTGGTTTCAAATGTGAATTTTTTATATAGTCAAAGATGTTTCTAGCTTTTTTTCTTATTGCACTTTCAGGACAGGAGAGAAGAAGCTGTACACTTCTGGGAATATCTCATGAACTGCAGAGAAGCTTTCTTCAGTCAACTCTTTGTACTGATGGAAGGGTTCATACACTGAAAACAGTTTGCTTATGTAGACTCCTTTCCAATACAAAGTTTGGATTTGTATCTGACCACCTTTAAATACATTGCAGTCTGCCAGGACGAAATAAGCCAAGACATGACAACTAATGGCGAGAAATAAACTATATTCAAAATGCTCGGAGAGACTTGGAGAATGACATCTTTCCTTAGAAGTACAAGAGGTCTTGCGATCATTCACAGAATAGGTTGTGGGCTGAACTGGAATTCTCACACCTCTCTCTCTCTTCTTACTAATATGTAGACTAGAGACTCTCCTATCTTTTGAGAAACACTCTCACTTACTTCCTTAATTAGCAGCTGCTTGTTTCAGAGATACTCCCATTACAGCACATTCTCTTTCTCTGGCTTTTGGAGATCTGCAGGAGAAAAACCACAAAAATCCAAAATGGACTCCAATTCTTTATTCATTAATCAACAAGCAACCAAGTGGTACAGGAAGCTAGGCAAAAATCCTTAAGAAATTCTTTTGCATAGGAATTGTTCTTGTATTTCTAAATATAAAGGTATTGGCCCAATTGTTGCAGGCTATAATCAGAAGCCTGAAGGTCACTAAAGGAGAAAAGGCAACGAGAGGAATGGAAACCAAATTCAGCAGCTTCTTGGTATATGGTTTTTCTAAAAATTTGAGTATCTTTCAATAAAAATGTTTATACTTTGCAACCCAGAGCTGTGATCATAGTGAAATGGACAGTTTATCAATTTAACAAATAAGTAAAATAAATACCTTTTCCAGGGTCTGTTAGTTCTGTCTGCTTCACTCTTAAATGGTCAAGAATTCCTAGGTATATTATCTTTTACCTTGATCTTAGAAAATGACTAGTCAATCTTATGAAGCCCACCTGGAATTTTCTATTACCACTAACTGATCCAACCTGATAATGCACTCCTGTTCAGCTTGGTACCTATTGATAAAAATGTCCAATGCTTCTTAGGTTTAGCAGACCAATTCACCCCCTCTTATTCTGGGTTTCAAATTTGAACAATTGCATTTTAGCTAAATAATGACATACATTATGTAAAAAGGGCCTATAAACTTTTAAGAAATAAAATCTGAGTACAACTGTTACTTTTGTTCTGCAAGTCAAAACAATAATTCAGATTGCTCAAAAACTCTCCTAAGCTATATGGGTCAACCATATAACTATCCTGTGCGTTAATCCTGGACACTGTTTACACAATAGCTATTTTCTTCTTTACGAATGTGAGAATCCATTTTTGTGCTCAGCAATACTTTTTATTTCTATGGATTATAAGTATTATTAATAGATTAATTTAATATGTAAGTACACGAATAACTTTGGATTGTAATATTGTATGCTCCACCATTAGCAATAGAAGGGCCCAAGTATCTACAATACTTGGTCTTGATACAACTGAATTGGAAACAGTTCCTCCCCATCCAAACCTGCACAACCTCCAGGCACTGTCACTGATCTTTGCAGCATCACTTGGCTGACTTGGGTCAAGAAATACAATTGGGTATCATTAGTATACTAATGATACTCAATGTGGCAAATGATCTCACCCAGCTGCTTCATGTAGATGTTGAAAAGAAAAATGTGAGTGTGGCAGCTCATGCAAGACAGGTCTAGGGAGCGCTCACTCCCTCACAACCAATGATGATTATAACCAGTCCTGGAGTAAGAAACAGAATCATCATAAAATGGTACTCACAATTAGTTCAGAAGGGTATTGTGATCAAAACTTTCAAAAGTCACTGAGAGATCAAGGTGCACAAGAATGGACAAACCACTGTCCTGGCTCTGCCACAAGTCAACAACAAATACAATCAAAGCTATCTTAGCACTAAATCTCAGACTGAAACCCAACTTCCACACAGAGAAGGTTGGGGACTGCTTAGTAGTTGTCATTGGGTCAAAGGATGGCATCTTGACAAAGGAGTGTACCACATTTTTCAATAAAGTTTATTGAAAAATTAATATGACTAGGATAGGATACAACTGTTAGAACAGAATATAGAACAAAAACTGGCTGAAAACTGGCAAAGGCATGCTCCTAGGTATACTCTATTTAATTTGTGTGCAGAGTACATTAAATGAAATGCTGTGCTACAACAAATAAAAATTAGAATTAAATTTAATTAATTAAAATTTAATTGGTTGGGAAAAACAATTAAAAATTAATTGGTTGGATAAAATATCAACACCCTCAGATATGCTTATAATACCATAGATAACTACAAAGATTAAAAGAATTCTGTTAAGACAATAGAAAAGTTGGACTGAATCTCAATATTTTTTTAAAAAAATGTTTATGTCCATAGCCAAAGCCAACCATACAAATAGAAGATAAAATATTTAAGTAATAACATATGTTATCTTCCTGGGCTCAAAAAGACAATTACTGTAATCATTCAATAAAAAGATTTCTGTTAACTGACTACAAAACCTAACAAAACTACACAAAATAAGACATCACAGAGGGACTGGTTTTCTCAACCGCAACATGCCTGTAAAAATTGGGCCATCAGACAGACTGAACAAAAGAAAACAGACACCTTTGAATAGTGGTGCTGGAGAAGATTAATGAGACTGTTTAGCATGGCAAAAGGAGCCGATATTTCAATACTAGATGAGGTAATATGAAATACAAATATAAACAAAGTTAGACTGCTTGCTGGATACACTAATCATAAAGATAAAGCTTAGATATTTTGGGGCCAAAATATGAAGACAAGAGGTATTGGAGAAAATCTTGACTCAGGGAAAAATTAAAGATGAAAAAGAAGCTAAGAGAAAAAAAGAAGTCTAATTGATGAGACATATATATGCTCATCAAAATTCAAAGAAGCGGTTACTGGAAGACAGTGAAATAATGTATGTTGGGTCATGATTATTCAGTTCATTGAATAATCAGAAATTATTATATGACTTGAAGAACAACAATAATTCCTCATACCAAAGTCCCTTGTGCTTCACCTATGGATATAGACAACTTCATTTTAACAGCTTTATTTTATTTGCGAAAATGTTTATAATTGTTTTTTGAAAAATCAAATGTTATGAAATGTATTTTGGTCCAAATAAATTATCCATTGTAAGTGTTTCTTATAAATCCCACCTGAAAATGATTTTGCTACATTTTTTTGTAATGATTGCATAAACAATGGCAGGCTTTAAAAATCCCTCTGATAACGTACTCTCATTACAAATCAATACTTTACAGGATATGTTTTTAACTGAAGTTTTGGGCTTTTCTTTTCAAACAAATCTTATAATTAAATTGTAAAATAGAATTCTCAGCAGTAATTTTTAGTCTGAGTAACAAAAATAAGATACTTCTGTCAATACCCTTGACAATACCCTTGACAAGACTCCATATTTATACAGAGAAGCTAACAAAATAATACTGTAATAAATACCAGTGTATAAAAGGATAGAACTAGACAAGGTATAGCTTCCCATTCCTTCTTCTTTGTTTATCCCACAGCATAAATATTAAGTCCATATGATGAGAAAAGATACTCAATTCTCCCATGTTTGAGGTTTCACCTGTATATTTTTCTAACCACATTTTGATTTCCACTGTCTCAATCCAATTCTGAAACAGGAAGTAAGCCCTGCTAATCAGGAAATAAATTTGAGGAAACATGATGCAAGTATGATGGTCGTTCATTGAGAAACCTGCTGCTTGGGCATGGGATTGCACTAATTTTTGGCTTTCAGCAGGATACTTCCTCCCTATGGACAACAGAATCACAGATTCTCTTGGACTCAAGATTGTATTGTAAAAGTTAAGTGGAGGCTATGGCTTTGGGGGGTGGATTTTTAATTGTAGTAGTCTTCTAGTATGAGATTCCTCTGTTCTTTTTCATGTGAAAATTCATGTCGGGAAAATATTCTGTCTGGTTTCCAAAAATCCAAAAATTAACTTTAAAAAAAAGAATCATTCCCCATGCTTTCTACATCTCTGTCAGGTGCAAAGGATCAGGATTGTACATTAAATTCCAATAAAGATTTATTACTCAAGCTAGAATCTAGTCAATTAACAATCAGCACTAAGTTGGTACTAGAGAAGAGTACAAGGAATTCAAAGGAGGGCTGACTTGCAGCATTTGTGGACATGTAACAATTCTAGGCTGAATCCTCCCTTGACTCCATGCCCAGGCTCAGGCTCTTCTCCTAGGGTCTCCGTTTGTATCATTTAATTATTTGCAATATTACCAAACCAGCTATAATGTGAACTATTTTTTCTTTGCATTTATATATAGAATATATAAAACAAGCATTCTATTTAAAAACCCTACAGAATATGAAAATCAAAAATATCAAATCCTCTGTGTCAAATTGGGGCTTAATTTTTTTTGTCAAAGCCACTTTATGTAATTGCAAATTCAGATATTGCTTATTTCATTTACTTACTTGTGACCCATTTCATGAGCAATAGTAAATGCAAGATTCAGACCGTTGTCCTCTGCAATTATACATTTTCGTTTTTCACTACACATGCCATTCAAATATGCTATTCCTAAAAGATACAAGAATCATAATGATTTACCATATTTGATATTATCTAAGTAAATTCATTTCCTGTCATTACTAAGGTTTTCATATGCTTACCAAAAATACCTAACCCCAATAATATACTGATAATTTCTGTATAATATACTGATTTAGTTTCTGTCAAAAATATAATAATTAAAATACAGATACAGTATATCTGCTTTCTTAGGATGCATCTTTAAAAACATATATAATAATGGACATTTCAAGTCTGATGTTTAATTAGAGATATGTTATGCAAGGTTAGAAGGAGTAACCTAAATCTGACGGAATCAGTACACTGCTGGAGTATCTTCTTTAGTTGCTATTGGCTTTTTTTCTTCTTCATATGTACAAGAAATTTAGATAGCATTTAAATGATTCATTGCATGTTTTGGTTTATGATTATGTACTTTCTAAAAGGTTTTGCTTCCCATCCCTTTTTTTTTTTTAATTCAGTGGGCATTTTCTAGTAATATCATAGGCATAGGATAAACAAATATAGTTCCTCTGAAAAAATCAAGAACAAAGAAAGAAGTATAAAAGGGTAGAAATAATAGTCTACACGTAGTCTACTATTTAGTGTAATAACAGTCTAACAAATACTGTATTAACACCGCTTTCACATATTCCATGCCAGATTTTTTCTATGTACAGAATAACATGATTACATGCTGCAATGTAAATTTAAACTGTAATATGACATATGTAATAAGTAACTGTAACATGCATATCTGTAATTATAGGTGAAACAATAAGGATTTCATCTTAATGTTAATTTGAAATTAATATACCATGTTAGCAAAAAATGGATTTTTCCCACCCATAGCAGTTCATCCAGAACACATTATTCTTTTAAAAAGGAATAGATTAGCTTAATAAACTATCAAAGAAGGACTTGCAATGTGTGTTATTAATCAATACTTCTCATGCCATGGTCTGGGTTACAAAACAGTTATAGAATAGAGATATGTGGCTTCATAGGTTCCCAAAATGTTGTTTGGGAAAACCTTTTCAAACTGGCCATAATTTTTATATTATGATTAGCAAGAATCCACTGGTAAACCCATAGTTCCTCTTAAAAATACATTCTCTGACTTAGTTTTGGTATTAACACAAATTGTAAAATTAAAACAACTGGTTGAACTGAGTTTTTTATGCATTTATTTAGTTACAAGACAGTAGCAATGCAATAGAATGTAGAACTATCATAAAAGATAACTAGAAATTAATCTAAGAGCTGAGAGCAAAATTGTCACAACAGACTGCATTAACCTCAACTTTGATGATTGGCAATGGAAAAGAATTAAAATGCTACAGTGATGATAAATAAAATAGGAAATAAATATAGAGAGAAAATTATAGGAGATTATGAAACACATATATATCCCCTTTGCCTTTACAAAGGAAGAAATGAGCATAATCAATCAATTAACCCAATTTCTGAAAGAAAGCAATGAACTATTTCTGCTCTTAACAGAACACTGCAGGTGATCCTGCTGACAAGGCATATGCAGCTGAGACAACTGCTTGTCTGCGTGAAAGGAGTTGAAGCAGAGACCAGCAGAGGAGGCAGGGTAGAAGCATGAAGTCCTTGACTATGACAGCGCTGTCTTCGCCTAAGGCTTGCAACTGGGACTACAGGAACTGATTTTGCTGGGTGGTGTAATCACATAATTTATCTCATGACCACTTTGCTTAGCAGTAGAATTGCGGTCCCAATTAGAGTTCTTAAGTGAGAACTAATTGTAATAAAACATATATATTTATATATATTAAAGGTTTGGATTGACTACTTCTAATCTCTTTGGACAACAGTGGACAAGTAGAAAACATATCACATATCATTTCAGGTAAGCAACTCAGTAACCAAATAGATAGGAATATTAGCTCTCCATGTGGTCCAAATATTTTAGTGTGTCTATCAGCACTCACTGAAGTCTCCTCTAGAAATCCTCTATTGTTTGTCTCAACCAAGATTAAATGATATATTGACAAAAATAATATACATTTGATTTACATTTGTGCTTCAAATTTTGCTACTTAACAGTGGTCTTGCCTTTTAATGCTGACATTCCATCGAATGTAGATATGTACAAAAATTTACCTCAATAAATTTAAATGGTTTTCAGTGAAAAAATCATATAAATTATAAAAGAAAAGCCACAAGCTATAAATAATAAAAATGAATTTTATTTTAGCTTTTCCTTTCTCACTAAAGGATTTATTTCAAATATATAAAAAGCTGGCTTTTTATCTATTGAAATTCAAGGTAGCTTGCCCATTGATTATCAAGTTATACACAAAATCTGCTACAAAAGAAGAAGAAAAAGGAGAGAAGGCAGGAGGGTAAATGAAAAATAGAAGGAACTATTAAAGCAATATTTAAAGTACACACATCTCCACTTCAATTACAATCTGGCAGGTTTAGCCCAGCAAGCAGGTCAGTTCTAGGAGCAACTGACCTTCACCCAGAATAAGTTGGGTATTTTTCATTCAGAAGTAAATGTAACATTGTTTGGAACAGGCAAATATGCATTTCCTTGGACAAACATATTTCTATTATTACTTGACTATATCTAGAAACTCTCTTCCCTTCTCCCCTCTTTGTGTGTGTCCTTGTGCAACATCCAGTATACATTGCCTTCAAATCCTTGGTTCAAAGTAGAATGAATATTGGATTATTAACAGCCTTTAGATGATGATGCATTCCAGGGACCTGGGCAGGCATGCCTCAGTAGCTTTAGAAAAAGTTTAAATCATTGGCAGAAAGGGGCCAAAACTAAATCCTACCTTACAAAATAATTATTGTGTCAAAGATCAATAATCCCTACCAAAGTGACGTATACAAAACCTAAAAGTATAAGTATAAAGAAGGTAAAATGTTTTCAATAATCTCCAGTGAATTATGGGCTTAAAAGATAAGCAGTAACTTGCTAAGTTGTTTCTCTGGGTTGTAAATATCTACAAATATCAAAAACTGCCTGATAAGGGGTTTTTTTCAGACAGCTTCTTCCTTCAAAAGAAGTATTATTCATTTTAATGATTGAGTATCCTATTTGTTACATCTCTAGTCTCAGAGCAGATAGTAAGTTATTTCTCACATTACTTATTAAACATGCTTAAAATGGTGGTAACAAAAAAAAATGTTTCTAAAAATGTTTCTGAACAGATCCTAAAAAGAATGCAATCTTTCAAACAGTCTTGTCTCAGATCTATTAGTACTTTATACACAGTAAATGCAACTGGATCCAGTTCACCAGCTGGTAATCTTCAAAAACTGATCAGATTTGGCAACCTTTGAATTACCCTTGAAAAGTTTCCAGAAATTGCAGCAGGTACAAATATTGTAGGTAGCCTACTGATTGGCACAAGATTCAGGAATTGTATGATTTGTACTTAATTAAAGCATTTGTAAATAATTGTTTCCTGAGTACAATTTAAAGGATTTATAATAAACTTTAAAGCTCCAAACAGGTTCAGTCTTGATTTCTTAAACAATGTACATTTCCCACCGTGAATCAGACTAGGAACTGAGGCATTTTTGAAGATGTGGCAGCTGTCAAAGGATCGTCATTTTCACCTACAGTAAATATTTTATTTATTTATTTATTTATTTATTTATTAGTTTTCTATACCGCCCTTCTCCCTGCAGGGATTCAGGGAGGTGTACAGCCAAAGTTAAAACACAGTACAAATACAATATTTAAAAAACAATTAAAAAAGATTAAATATGGTGGCTCAAAGATAAAACTCAATCAAGAATATAAAAGACTAAAATCAATTAAAACCAATTTAAACCCTATAAAACCCTAGGCCAGACCGGCTTGATGAAATAAGTATGTTTTCAACGCATGCTGGAAGGCCAAAAGATCAGGGATGGTCCTCATCTCCGGGGGCAATTTGTTCCAGAGGGAGGGTGCCCCCAAGGAGAAGGCCCGTACCCTCGGGATCGCCAGCCATCCAGCCGGTGGCACCCCGAGGAGGCCCACCCTATGGGAGCGTACTGGGCAACAGGAGATCGATGACGGCAGTAGGCGGTCCCGTAAATACCCAGGTCCCAAGCCATGGAGCACTTTAAAGATAGTCACTACCACCTTGAATCGCACCTGGAAGGCTACCAGGACCCAATGCAGTTCACGTAAGAGTGGTGTAATATGGAAGCTGCGAGAATCCCCCAAAACCACCCGCACGGCTGCATTTTGCACCAACTGGAGCCTCCGGGTGCTCTTCAAGGGGAGCCCCATGTAGAGAGCATTGGCATAGTCTAGGTGGGAGATGACGAGGGCAGATGTGACCGTGCAAAGTGCATCCCAATCCAGAAAGGGCCACAACTGGTAGACCCTATGGACCTGACAAAAAGCCCCCCCGGCGACGGCCACTATCTGATCTTCTAACGACAGCCGCACGTCCAGGAGGACACCCAGATTGCACGCCCTCTCTGTGGGGGCAAGAATTTCCCCTCCCACAGCCAGTGATGGAACTGGCTGTATCGGGGTGCCGGAAAGCACAGCCACTCGGTTTTGGCTGGGTCAAGCTGAAGCCTCTTTCACCCCACACACCCTCCAGGCACCGGGTCATCACTTCCACGGCTTCATTGGGGTGGCCTGGGGTAGAAATGTACAGAAATGTTTCATCAGTATGCTGATGATACTCTACCCCAAAGCCACGGATGATCTCACCCAGCGGCTTCATATAAATGTTGAACGGTAGGGGCAAGAGCACCGACCCCTGAGGAACCCCACAAATTAATCTCTGGCCCCCTGCCAACACAAATTGCGAACAGCTGAAAGGAAGGAGAAGAACCACCGCAAAACAGTGCCTTCCAACCCCAACCCCCCAACCGCTGCAATAGGATACTGTGGTCGACAGTATCAAAGGCCGCCGAGAGATCTAATAGGACCAGGACAGAGGAATAACCTGTCATGGGCCCTCCAGAGATCATCCACCAATGCGACCAAAGCCGTCTCCGTGCTGTACCCAGGCCTGAAGCCTGATTGGCATGGATCTAAGTAGACAGCATCATCCAGATGCCTGGGAAGTTGTCATGCCACCACACTCTCAACAGCCTTTGCCACAAAGCGAAGGTTGGAGACCGGACGATAGATAACAGAGTTGGGTCCAGGGACAGTTTCTTGAGGAGGGGTCTCACTATCACCTCTTTCAAGGTGGCAGGTAGAAACCCCTTGCTCAAGGAAGTGCTAATAATACCCTGGAACCAACCTCGCATCACCTCCCGCCAATACCAGCCAGGAAGGGCACGGATCCAGTAAACATGTGGTAGCATTAAGCCCACCCAGCATCCTGTCCATGTCCTCAGGGTCAAACTCCCCCCAAATGACCTCCCCGAATTCTGCCCCCGATCCCCCGTCCAGAATCGCCCAGTCAGAGTCCAACCCATCCCGGATCTGAGTGATTTTGTCCATCAGAAAATTCGAAAAATCCTCAACCCGCCCCTGCAGAGGATTGTCCTGCGCTCCCACTTCTAAGCGGGAGTGGGTCACCCTAAAAAGGGCGGTTGGGCGATTTCCTGTGGACGCGATAAGGGCAGAAAAATGAGAATGCTTTGCCGTCCTTATTGCCACTAAATAGGTCCTAATATAGGACTGCAATAGTGTTCAGTCAGATCCGGAGCGGGTGGCCCTTCAACCGCTCTCTAGGCGTCTTTTCCGATGCTCAGAAAACCATGGAGCCGAGTGGGATCGGCATCGGGTCAGAGGCTGCAAGGGCACGACCTGGTCAAGGGCCTCAGCCGCCACCCTGTCCCAAGCGGCCACCATGTCCTCGACCGAGTCGTGTGTTCGAACCCCGGGAAATGGTCCAAGCTCCATCAGGAATCACCTGGGTCCATCAGGCGCCTGGGGCGGAACTATAATCTCGGCTCCACCTCCCTGCGATGAGGGGGTGTGGCTTGGAAGTCCAGCCTAAGAAGTGAATGATCTGACCATGACAGGGGCTCAATAACAATGTTCCCTATACCTAGATCATCCTGCCATTGTCCAGAGACAAAAACCAGATCCAAGATGTGACCTCCAGTGTGAGTGGGGTCCCTAATTAGTTGGGTCAGGCCCAAGGCTGTCATGGAAGCCAAGAACTCCTGGGCAATCCCCGGGATCCTGCCAGCCGAAGGCAGGTTGAAATCCCCCATGACCATCAGCCTGGGGTCTCAACCGCCAAGCTGGCTATGACCTCGAGGAGCTCAGGCAGGGCTGATGTCACATAGCAGGGAGACAGGTATGTGATCAATAGGCCCATCTGAACCCCGGAACCACATTTTACAAAGAGGGATTCACATCCGGTCATCTGAGGGACAGCTTGAGAGTTGCTTTTGGATCTCTACTTTCACATATTTTAGAAAACTATAAATACACATCTATTTACCAAACTTTTATTAATTAGCATTTGTATTAATTTCAGTACTTCTTCAATATTTTTTTAGATTCAGTTTTTTGTTTTCCAAAGTTTATTAGCTGCCTTGAATACTTGATAGGGTAGAAAGGTAAGTCACAAGTGAAATAAGTAAAAATAAAAAAAATAAAACAACCAGAATTTTGCCCGTGTGAAAATGTTACAAGTTATCAAATGTTCCCTGTTGAAGCTGTGAGATGGTACAGATTTTGTTTTCAAAGGGTACTTCAGAGTATATAGGACTATACTATCGGTTTATGTCAAGCTAAGGCAGCCATGTCTTTTTCTGACAACTGTATGAAACATAATTGCATTGTGTTACATATACTGTAGAATAAATGTTACACTTGCTTTCCCATGCATTCCAAAACTTATTTTGAAGACTGAGAGTTGCCTTTGGATCTCGTTGCTTCTTTCTGATAGAGATAGTCTATATAGGTAAGTGAAGCACTCTGTCTCAAAATCAAGCCCAGGTTGGAAAAATAAATTAATATGAATAAGATGTGTGAACAGAACAATTTAAAAAAAATTGTAAACTGTATTGTTCCAAAAAAAATATCTGTTGCTCCAAATGTCAGTCCCATTACTGTGCTGAAATATTTTGAGGGAATAACAGAACATTTCTTTACACCAACATTTCTTTACATTTCTTTAAAGCAACTGAGAATTTGCCGAAATAACAAGAAAATTCCCAGTACATTACAATAATTCATAATAGTTCATCTAATTCATGGTGGACTATCTTAATTAATCTTCTATCCCTGCAGAGGATTAATCCCAATGAATCTTAATCATAACAAATAGTCCTTTGCCAATAACACACACAAAAAAAGCGCCAACAAAGAATAGCCCACAATCCAGTAGAGAGAAGTTCCCTGAAGATGGGCTTCTGCACAAGTGCAAAAGAACTCAGAAGAGTAAACCTCTGGTGAATGACTGGATTGGATTTTAAGTTGTATGGTGAAATCTCACATGCACGATGTTGGAAGATAGCAGCATAAGTCCCAATATTATTATAACAAATTCATGAAAATAAGATTATTGTGTAGCAAAATGGGTGGTATATGAACAGACTCCCTATTTTGTCCTGACCCCTAAGGGCTTTTTTACACAGTCTAAGCTAATCACATACTGAAGTTACCTCAGCAAACTGATATGAAACACATGAATAGAGGAAGTTACATTAAATTCACCCCTAACCTTTTGAGAAGAAAGGCTGAACTTGTGTTATTTTTCCCTTTCCACTAATAGATAAAAGTTCTATTAACTATTCTAGGTTGCAGTAGATATGGCTCTTCCCTCAGGTGTCTGGCAACTATTTGTCTTTTAACAAGGGGAGGTTCAGGGTTCTCCTCTTCCTGGGTAGACAAAGTAGGAGAGGAGAAGGGGGACCGTAGCAAAGTGACCTACTGCTCTTGACCAGAAGCTGAAGAGTTTTTCAAGGGCTGTCTTCAAAAAGAAGGAAAAAAGCAGGAAAGTAGGAAAGTAGGATACATTTGCTGGAGAAGCTGAGTCTGAAAAAGAGACAAATCTGATGCAGGACACTGTGAGAGAAAGCAGCTGGTATCTATGATTCACTATGGCCAACTCATTATGGTCAACTGACCACAGCCAACTGACCACAGCCCACTTGGTAGGAGAAATTGAAATGTCCTTATAGTCATAAGTGAAGAGGAGCTGCCAAGCATTTGAATTTTGATGAAGTGACTGTGGGGCACTATAACAGTTATAACTTCAGGCACAGGTAGTAAGTCCATTTTTTTTAGCACCATTGTAACTTCAAATTATCACTAAACAAATTGCAGTAAATTGAGGACTACTCATACTATAGATTTTTTCTTAATTCCGCCACTGCAAAAATCTTCTACGTCTGTAATTGTTGAGATAATATAAAAATGTCCTTGCTCTTTTTAACTAAATTTACTACTTTAGAATCTAGAGGCAATGAAATCAATGTTTTATTCATTTTATTTCTTATTAAAGAAATAAGTGTTGTAAGTTGTAAGTTATTAGTGTTGTACTTGATGGAAACTTGTATAAAACATTAGCTACTGAATTCAAATCAATTATTTTTTTTGCAAACTGGTTTCAAGTCTTGTCTTTTGCTATTAATCCCATGTATTAGGGAACAAAAACTAGATTCAAGGGAACAGCTGCTCCTATTTAACCATCACAGCATTAGGTAAGAGAAAATTCTCTCTCCCTCTCCCTCTTTCTCTCTCTCTCTCTCTGTGTGTGTGTGTGTCAGAGAGAGAGAGAGAGAGAGAGAGAAAGAGGGAATGTGTGTTCTTTCCTTTTTCCTGTGGCTTCTTAACACAGCTGGAGTGGTTCCAAGGTAAAATCCACAGAGAGAGTACAATTGATCTTCTGTAATAGTTAAGCCTTTACCAGTCAATCTTAGGAATTGCTTAAAAACTTACCTAAAAACTGAAAATTGATACACTTTGCTTTTGAAGCATCAATGCTTGAAAGCAGAAAGAACACTGCAATTTTATAACAATTAAGTTTAAAGAACTTGGTTTCTACATTCTAGAACATGAACACAAACAGAGCTAAGTCTGATCCTATACAAAGTTGTTCAAAGGTATATTCAAATATATATTCGGGGTAGGTAAATTGAGAACCCAAGATTGTTGGGGGCAATAAGCTGACATTGTAAAATGCCGCTTGGTGGGGGGCAAAAAGCCCTAGTAATAAGCAGGCATATACAATGGAATGAAGGCTATTGCCGAGCACTTAGCATGGTGCTCTAAAGACTGTAAGTCGCCCTGAGTCTCCGGAGAAGCAGCATATAAATAAAAAAAAAATTTTTAAAAAGAGAGTTGCATCCAATCAAACTTTTAAAAGCACAAATATGCAGAACAATAAAATAGACATGTTTACCAATTCATAACTATTTTTCCTTTTATATATCCTTTTCATGTGACCAATATATGTCAGGCACAAACAACAAAGACCCACATCTGTAGAGTTCAAAATAGCTACTTTATAGTTTTATATCTATTTCACAGGAATCTTTTCAGAGTGATAGCTTTCACTTGGAAAAAACTAGATAAGACTCAAAGCAATGGTGGTGTGCTACCGGATCAGCCCAGTTCAGTCACAAATTTCTACTGGTTCAGAGGAACCGGTAGTAAAAAAAAAAAAGCTTCTGACGACCAGATGAAAGGAGAAAAAAAAGCCTCCGAGTATCAGCTGAGAGGATAAAAAAGAGAAAAGCGCAGGATTGCCCCTCCCATCTGCACCTGCACTTTTCTCTTCTTTATCCTCTCAGCTGATTGGCGCTGCAGCCTCAGCTGGTGTGTGGAAAGCTGCACATGCGCATTAGGTCCATGCGTGATCAGAGAACTGGTAGTGGAACAGGTAGGATCCCACAGCTGACTTAAAGGCTTTTGGGGGTGTAGAGGCGTGGAGTCAGACCTTGCCCTCTTGTATTTATGTAATGAGTTTAGACTAATTCTTCATTTGAACCCTTCTCCTGACTGGGATGGTTGCTCTCCCAAAATATAGCACATACGTCATTTATTACTTCTTGATTTCATCAAAATAGCAGAGTCCAGGTCTCCAAAAACTACCATGTTTTTCATAAAATAAGGCCAGGTCTCTCTTTTTTTGAGCCCCGAAAAAAGGGCTAGGATGTCTTTTCAGGGGTGACTTAATTTCCTCCCCCACACCCACCCCAACGTAGAGTGCCCCATGAGCACTCACCTCTCCACGAGGCCACTTCTATTGGCTGATGGAAGGTCCCCAAAGGCAGAGTCACCAGCCGTTTCTATCAGCTGGTAGAAACGGCCTTGGGGCAAGCGCTCACACGCACACTCCTCATCACAAATCCATTTCTATCGGCCGATGGAAGCCCAAAGGCAGAATCACCAGCCACTTCTATTGGCCGGTAGAAGTGGCCTCAGGGTGAGCGCCCACACGCATTCCCCTCACCACTAAGCCATTTCTATCAGCTGATGGAAGCTCCCCAAAGACAGAGTCACTAGCCGTTTCTGTCGACTGATGGAAGCTTCCCAAAGGCAAAGTCACCAGCCTTTTCTATTGACCGATGGAAGCAGCCTCGGGGCAAGCACGCACACATACTCCCCTCGCCACAAAACAATTTCTATCAGCCGATGGAAGCTCCCCAAAGGCAGAGTCACTAACCATTTCTATTGGCCAGTAGAAGCGGCCTTGGGGCAAGCACTCACACGCACTCCCCTCACCATGAAGCCATTTCTATTGGCCGATGGAAGCTCTCCAAAGGTGCTGCTCAATAGTCAGAGATTGTGGGGGCAGAACTGGTCCTTGGATTCCCAGAGCACACCTGGGGGGGCTTTTCTAGGCTGGAAGCTAAGCAGGGTTGGAACTGGGATTGGATCCCCAGGAGAGGATTTCCAAGGCTGGAGAGAGAAGTTTAAAACAGCGGGACAGGAGAAGACAACAGCTTCTTTAGCAACCCTCCTGCGATCCAAGTGATTGCAGTGGGAAATCTGGGTGGGGGGAAATAGGGCTAACTGAGGGGATGAAGAAGAGTGGCTGGATCGGGAAGCAGAAATGCAGCGGGAATCTTGGGATCATCTGATATTTACTCTGACAACAGCATATGTACATGATTGAGTTTGCAGTTGGAAACCTGATGCATAACCACGCCTCGCCCCGAAGTGGCTGGTGACTCTACCTTTGTGGACCTTCCATCAGCCAATAGAAGCAGCTGGTGACTCTGCCTTTGGGGAGTTTCCATCAGCTGATAGAAACTGCTTCATGGTGAGGGGAGTGTGTATGAGCTCTCGCACCAAGGCCACTTCTACCGGCCAATAGAAATGGCTGGTGACTCTGCCTTTGGGGAGCTCTCATTGGCTGATGGAAACTGCTTTGTGGCAAGGGAGTGCATGTGAGCGCTCACCACGAGGCCGCTTCTACCGGCCAATAGAAATGGCTGGTGATTCTGCCTTTGGGGAGCTTCCATCGGCCGATAGAAACTGCTTTGTGGCGAGGGGAGTGCATGTGAGCACTCACCCCAAGGCCGCTTCTACCAGCCGATAGAAAAGGCTGATGACTCTGCCTTTGGGGAGCTTCCATCAGCTGATAGAAATGTCTGGTGACTCTGCCTTTGGGGAGCTTCTATCGGCCGATAGAAACGGCCTCCTGGCGAAGGGAGTGCGCATGGGCACTCGCCCTGAGGCCGCTTCTTCCGGCCAATAGAAATGGCTGGTGACTCTGCCTTCGTCCTATGAAGAAATCAAGGGCCACAAGTAGAAAGGAAATTTTATTTATTTATTTATTTATTTTATATATATGGCAGCCATCTCACCATTTTAATGGACCAATTAAAGAAAAAGAAATAAAAACTAATAAATGTAAAAATGCTAGATAAAACGAATGAAGAAAAAAATTGATATTTACTTATCATGAAAATTACTGGTCAGAACACTCTGAAGAAACTGATACTTGATAGAGCAAAGAAGAATACTAAAGTATAAAGTAATACAACCTCTAAAACAGGCCTATCAAACTGGCAGCCCAAGGCCCAGATACGTCACGTGCATGCCATGCCCATCTCAGCTCTATAAAGGCAAAAAAGTCATGATACTTCACAATCCGGTCCATGATTCAATCGAGTTTGTCACTCATGCTCTAAAAGCTTTGGACTATGATTTTCATAATCCATTATTATTTCATTTCCAAGATGGCGGCCGGAAGCTAGATCCGTACAGAGCTCCGCTGTGGGTCTAGGGCCTCCTGCTGAGCCCCATCCCCCTCGGTCCTCACCGGTAGCAGTGGTGATTGAGGAACCGAGGGGGGAGTCTGACGATGCCAGAGAGACGATTGAAGGCATTGGAGGGGCCATTTGGATGGCCACCCGGGCTGCCCGAACTGCTCCTTGGGTTGCCGTGAGCGGCAACAGCCCTGCCTTGACTGCGATGGCTTTACCTCGTCTGCTGCGGCTACCGCAAGTCTAGAGCCTCCGGCTGAGCCCCATCCCCCTCGGTCCTCACTGGTGGCAGAGGTGACTGACAGACTGGGGGGGAATCTGACGGTACTGGGAAGGCAATGGAGGCATTGAAGAGGCCGTTTCGATGGCTGCCCGGGCTGCCCAAGCTGTTCCTCGGATTGCCACGAGTGGCCCTGCCTCAACTGTGACGGCCTTACCTCATCCGCTGTAGCTACCGCAAATCTAGAGCCTCCAGCTGAGCCCCGACCCCCTCGGTCCTCACTGTTGGCAGAAGTGACTGAGAGACTGGGGGGAAATCTGACGGTACCGGGAAGACAATGGAGGCGTTGAAGAGGCCGTTTCGACGGCCTCCCGGGCTGCCCAAGCTGTTCCTCGGATTGCCGCGAGTGGCAACGGCCCTGCTTCGACTGCAACGGCCTCACCTCATCCGCTGCAGCTGCCGCGGGTGGCGCCGCGGCTACCGCGGATGGGGATATCCCAGTTCCAGCTGCCGCAGATGGCACTGCAAAAGCTGCTATGACTACCGCGGTTGACATTAAACCTTGGCCTTGTCATGACCGCCGTGGATGGTGCTGCAACCACCTCAGCCTTATCTCCTCCTTTGTCCTTGGCTCTGTCTCTGGCCTCAGCTTTGGCCGCGGTCGGGGGCATGGTTCCATTGGCCATGGCCGTGGCTGGCCTTGAGGACCCAGTGGGGAGGTCTTTGCGGACTTGGCAGCATCAGCGTCACAGATGGTGATGTGGACAGTGGCGGCGCCGACGGCTGAAATGAGTGATGGCATCAGCCCCGCTGGTGGCCCCCCCTGTAATGCCCCGTGTGACTGGATTATCGATGGCCTTGACACCCTCGTCGGTGGCAATGGCCTTGATGATGGTGGCCCCGGTGACAGTGACCCCGGAAACAGTGACCTTGGCTGTGATGGCCCTCGAAGGTGACGGGGATGATGACAACTCGAGACCTCGATGGCGGCGATGGCGGCGGCGGCCTGGTCTAGTGGCATCTCCCGGTTTGATGATGGGGGTGGTCCCGGCGGCGGTGGCTCCATTGGTGACGGTAAAAGCGGCAGCCTGGCGGCATGGCGGCCTCGAGGATGACGATGTTGGCGATGCCGACGCCAGGACCCGATGACATCACCTGGTTCAGCAGCGACGGCGGCCTCAGTAACAGCAATCCCGACCACAGAGGCCTCGGTGGTGGCAGTGACGCAGTGGCCTTGTTGGCGACGGTGGCAGAATGGGATGGAGATGACGGCTAGGCATCCTTGGCCCTGTCCTTGGTTCCAGCCTCGACGACGATGGTGCTGGCCGCGGGGTTGGTGGAGGTCATGGCAGATTGGACACGACGATCGTATTGACCGAGCCCAACCTGCCAGGCCTTTACATCGCCAGTGCCGGACATTGGAACCGAGTTCAACTGGGCCGCTGAAATATTCATCTACGGACCTACGGGCCTTGAGGAATGTCCCCCTTTCCCTGGGGTGGCTTTCCGGACTTCCAAAGGCTTACCTTAAGGATGGATCCTGGGATCCCCAGAGGTGGCATGGTCATAGGAAATGTTCTAGGCATGGTGCCCATTTGTACCAATTTATATCCAAATTTTTATCGGGGTTAGGGAGGGCAACCAGGTGGGGATTGGGGGAAAACCCACCTGAAACAGGGGCCAGACCGGGGGTCACACGCAACCGGGAGGTCTTGGGATCGGGGATGGTCGGATCGAGGATAGAGGTTTCTTTCCTCAGCCTTATCTCCTCCTTTGTCCTTTGTCCTTTGAGGAGTGGGTTCCTCGGAGTGCCGCCAGCTGGATGGCTGGCAACTCCGAGGGTGCGGGCCTTCTTTTTGGGGGCACCCTCCCTCTGGAACGAATTGCCCCTGGAGATAGGGATCATCCCTGACCCTCTGACCTTCCCGCGTGCGTTGAAAACTTATTTATTTCATCAAGCCAGTCTGGCCTAGGGTTTTATGGGTTTTAAATTCGGTCTTAATTTGGTTTTAGTCTTTATTTTTAAACCCTTGTCTCATTTCTATTATTCAACCACCAAATTTAATCTTTTAATTATTTTTAATTATTGTGTTATTATTATATTTTTAATGACTGTACACCTCCCTGAGTCCCGCAGGGAAAGGGGGCGGTATTTAAATCTTGAAAATAAAATAAAATAAATAAATAAAAGCTTTGGACTATGATTTTCATAATCCCTTATTATTGAGAATACTGACTTCAACTTTGGGGAATTGAACTCAAGATATCAGTGCAAAAAGAAAAAGTCTGCAGACTTTGGAAATAATTCATACAGAATTTAGCATTTTATACAATCTGAATATATATTTTTATTAATCAGTTTAAATAATAAATAGAGCCACGGTGGTGCAGTGGCTAGAATGCAGTACTGAAGGCTACTTCTGCTGCCTGCTGGCTGCCTGCAATTTGGCAGACTGAATCTCACCAGGCTCAAGGTTGACTCAGCCTTCCAGTGGGTAAATGGATAAAATGAGAACCCAGATTGTTGGGGGCAATATGCTGACTCTGTAAAACCTCTTAGAGAGGGGTGTAAAAGTACTGTGAAGCAGTATATAAGTCTAAGTGTTATTGCTAAATAGCTGCAATACTTAAAACACAAACAATCATTCTGTAGAATTGTGCTTTCATGCAAAAAACTGATAAGCAGAACTAATAAATCCTAAATGTATTTGAATGGTACATTTATAAGGATTCAACTTTCATAATTTTCACCCAAATGCATTTGAAAAAAGTTAAGCCACATTTGAAATAGCAAATGTGATATACATTATGCTCATATGTTTCTGAGTTGTTTTTATGTTTTTAATAAACACACGTGTTTCTCAGATACACATACTTCAAAGCATGAGTTGGGGAAAATTAAGTTTGACTTGCAGTTCTCTTTCTGGAAAAAAAATTAATATTCATTTTCTTTCCTCATACCAAATGTTTTCCATTAGGGAAAAAAGAAGGGAAAATCAAATTGTTTTACATAACTATTGCTTAAAAAATATAAATACTATAAATTATATACTGAAATTTTGCTATCCTGTGGGTTGCTTTAAAAAAATTCCAGTATTTAAAATTTGCCTCTTAGAACATTCCTATACATTTTATATTTGGAAATAACTCTCAATATGTAATGAAATTTATTCTCACATAATACTTACATGATTTGAACATTAAATACAGTATTTATAGAGGACATAGTATACATATTTCACTTTTTGTTGGTTTCTACTTCAGAAATTCTCAGATTTTCTCAATTCAGTGACCTTATTGTCTCAGTAATTTTTTCATGGTGCCCCTAGTTCATGTGATGTTCAAAATATGTCAAAAACTGCTGCATTTCTCTAGAAAAACATAAGTATAAGGTAGCACACTTGTGAGTTTCCTTTAGGGGCCTCCATGGTGATCAGTTTGGGAACCGTGACTCTAATTTATAACTCACTGGTTTTGTTTGTTTAATACCCTCACATACGCACATTTGATACCCTCAAATATGCACATAAACAATGCTATTTGGCCCTATAAGGGATGCTTAAGATAATTCACAATCACTAGTGCTCATTGTTGAAAAAGATACAGCTCCACACATATACTTACATGCAATCTTGTCACATAAAAATGTTCCCCAAATGATCAAAAAATTATGTTCTGATTACAGTTAAAAAATAAAGATTATTAAAGCAAATTACAATATTAAGAACAAGTCCACAAATAATATTAAAGTGGAAAAAGGAATAAAATGATCATTATCCCTAAAATTAAAATAATTATATGCCAGCAGTCAATTTCATTAGTTGCATTAGTTTGATCTTCTTTATATTTAACTGTTGTTTAATCCTTGTTATACCAGATCAAATTCTACTTAACTTTACATTAAAATTTGTCATATGAAATAACCTTAAAATGGCAAATTACAATTCTGATGTAGACCATATCAGAATTTTGACCAGAATTCTTGGACATACAGAAACCAGCAGCATGCAGTGTTGAGGAATTACCAGTTAGGCTTGAAGATGGGGAGACAAACGAAGAACTAGCTTGGAGTTGTTGCATAGCCACAAACAGCATAAGCATGACCTCCCCAAAGTTCTTTGGTAAACCCTTATGGGAATGCAGCAAGGCAGGTTGCAGGACTGGAATTGCTGGAGATAGGGGCCACTGGTTGTTTAGCATTCTGAGTTTGTTGCTGAACTAATTGAAGCACTGTTGCCTTCAAGTTCCTTATCTTTGCCTTCTGTTGATATAAGCAAGGTTCCATTATCTCCTAGGGCAGGAGTCTCCAACCTTGGCAACTTTAAGACTTATGTATATCAATTCCCAGAAGTACACAAGTCTTAAAGTTGCCAAGGTTGGAGACTCCTGTCCTAGGGGAATTTTCTTTTACCCAGGGGTGTGAGAAATGAGCCTAGTAAAATTAATGTCAGGCACAAACAATGAGATCTACTTGTGAATAGTCTCAGATGGTAACTTTATCATTCATCACCTATGTTACAAGAATCTCATCAGATTGCTTGCCTTCCCCTAGGAATGACTAGATAAGTCTTCATGGATTTCAAAGGAGGTCATGTTTATGCTATTTACAGCTAGGCAACGACCTCAAGCTAGGCCTTCACTTGAGTCTCTCTTCCAGCCTAGCTGGCAATTCTCCAATATGCAGGCACTATATCACAAGAAAAAGAAAGCACTCTAACATAATTTGGAGAAGTTTATTTCAATTTATTTAATTACATCTTTAACAAGTTAAATTCATATGCTGCCATGTTCTTTTTAAAAGACTTGCTGTAGAACACTTACAGTATTATGCATATTCATCAAATAAGAAAAGCTGTCATAAATATTAATGAATGTAATACACACCATGATTATTAATATTTTAAGAGTTTATTGGTGGAATGCAAACATTCCCTTTAAAAATGATTCTGGTCAAAATGTCAAAGAGAAAATAAAAATCCCACTACAATGTCTGATGTTTGTTGAATGTTTCTTGAAAAAGCTCCAATATATATGATCACATTAGTAGACTAGATCTATTTACTTGGGCAGCCTAGTGAGGTAAAAGAACAATAGATTTCACTGACTGTCAGAAATCAATTTCAAAACTCTCCTCAAAAAATTATTTGCTGGGAGAAGCATAAACCAGTTTACTTCCAGAGCAATAAGATTCACAATGACAGCTACACCCATTTTCAAATATAGGGAATATTTTTAAGTCTTCTAAAAATGGTAAATTCATAAAATATATGCTTTTTATAAAAATATTTCCCATAAGAAGACCTTTTTTTGTATTTAAATGGCTATATCTAGAGCTTGCTGACCCTGCTGGAAAGTCAAGCATTTCATACATAATTTTCATTACACAAGAACTGAAGCAGTTTGTTTTTTTAAACATATCATTAAACCATACATATTCAAAGTAATATTCTTCATTTCTTTACCTCACTATATGTCCAAGTCTTAAAATGACACTTTTGAACAGCTATTTTTTTAAATTTCACTTACCCACAGTATCACAAGGCTCATCTTTATGCACACAGAAATCTTTCCTAAATTTGGGATGAAAAAAAGACAAACTTAAAATTCTTCACCAATAGTGTTAAAGGAATGCATATGCATTCTATGTAAATATAAGCATTTCTGTTTTTATATTAAAATATTTTTTGTAATAAGAAAAGAAAATAATAATTCGGTGCCTAGTCTTTCTTTGAATTGTGCAGTAGCAACACTGTACATTTAGGCATACTACACTTAATCTTACACTACAATAAACATTGTCTAGGAAAACCTGTCTTTTAGACTTTGTAACTAAATAATACACTTCTAATTACTGTACATTCAAACTTCATTGAGCACTTCATGTGGCCCTTTCTCCATTCTTGTGGGTACACAGATTTGGGTTTTGCTATTTGTTGTTGCCATTTCCTTGTGAATCTGTTGAAACCCTCTATTGCTTCATTTTTTTGCTTTTTCTCATTGTGAAAACAGAACAGCAATATAATAATGAGGAAAGATAAAAGGTAAATATTTCCCCTGCCCAGTCATATCTGACTCTAGGGGGCTGTGCTTATCTCTGTTTCCTAGCCGAGGAAAACAGCATTGTTCGAAGATGCTTCTTTGATCCTGTGGCCAGCATCAAAGTGGCATTTATTTATCTTTTGCATGCTTTCTATTGCTAGATTGGCAAGAGCTGAAACTGTCAACCAGGGGTCGGATTCAAATTTTTTGACTATCGGTTCTGTGGGTGTGGCTAAGTGGTGGGCGTAGCTTGGTGGCCGTGTTATTGGGTGGTCATGGCCAACTCAATATCACTCACATCAAGGCACGTATCTCCTCGCCTGGCCCCTCATGACTGTGGGGATGCTGCAACAGTCATATGTGTGAAAAATGGTCATATGTCACTTTTTTCAGTTCCATTGTAACTTTGAATGGTCACTCCACATAAGCAAAGTACCAGCAAAGGAGGGAAAAATAACTCCAGAGAAGTTCCTGAGACAGGAAGTCTAGTCCTGCCAAGAACGTAATAAGGGTTAACAGAGAGGCAGTTTCTGTAAGCAACACCAGATTGTTTCCTTCCTGCCTTCCTTACAGGATTAGGCCAGTAATTTCTTCTAACAACCAGTTCTCTGAACTGCTTAGAATGTTAACAACCAGTTCTAATGAATAGGTGTGAACCTATAGAATCCCACCCTTGCTGTCAACCTTCTAGTCAACAAGCCCAGCATCTTAAATGCTAAGCCACCAAGCCCCTCTTAAGAATGAGGAAAAGGGAAGGACAATGTTTTGCTTCCAATTCTTGCACTCCACTATTAAATTACTCTATATATCATGCTGGCTGCACTGGGGCAGCGTGAGGGTTGTTCAAAATATTGGATAGTAAATGTGCCCTTAGGCTGAAATCCCTTTCCCCCAAAGAGATACTCTGAAGTGACATTCTTTTAAATCTGTAACTTCTGAGACAGTTCTTTCTGCTCCTGTGACTCTAACATCAAAAAAGTTCAAAAAGATTTCAATTCTACTTGGATATTATTGTACTCTACTGTGTAAATTAAATAATTAACATGTGGAATAATCTCATATATGAAATCTGGAAACATTAATACAACTGTTCAAATCTATCAGAGAAACTGGTCTTTTTTGCAAGTGGTTTATCAAGGTTACCAAAGATTTAATAGACCGTTATTCAAGGGGAATATAGTAAAGCTTTTAAGAGATTTATGATTTATTTCTAAAGCTTAACTAATGGTAGAAAAGCATTTCAGGCAAGAATGGGCAAACTATACTAAGTCATTACCATAAATTATACCTTGTTCATAAAGATTTAAACCTATTAAATACAGCACTTCGAGAGGTCCTTCAGGCAATGCAAAAATTGAATATTTAGCTCCTAAAGATAAAGCCTATAATTATATATTAATCTCTTCAAAGAAACAAGTAAAAAGCAGTCAGATATGTAAAAATATGTAAAGGGGAATGGGGGTATACATATGACAAGAAAATACAGTGTAAGAAAATTGCAAAAGAAAACTCCAATGAATTTAAATTGAATTGAACTCAGCTAGTTATTAAGGTTAAATTCTATTTTTATAACAATATTTTAAAAATATTATTTACTCATTTATTTGTTATATTTATAGCCTGCTGTAATTAACAAGGATTCTGGGCAGGCCATAAGTCATTAAGTAACTT
Organism: Bungarus multicinctus; assembly: GCA_023653725.1. Classification (NCBI taxonomy): domain Eukaryota; kingdom Metazoa; phylum Chordata; class Lepidosauria; order Squamata; family Elapidae; genus Bungarus; species Bungarus multicinctus. The sequence goes on from CM042834.1 coordinate 218,288,072, forward strand.
AAATTTACAATTAAGATAAAATTTAAAACAATAATTATACTTTAAAGTAACCTTTTTAAATCAATCTCTGTTGTTGTTAGACTTAAAATTCCAGTATCATCTGTCCTACTAACTTAAAATCAGGTCAGGTATAATGCTTTATTGAAAATTTGAAAAGTTTCCATGTGTTAATGCATTTCAGCTTAATTAGTAAAAGCCACAAGTCTGTGAGACCTAGAGACTGTTAGATTATTTATCAATTACTAAGACTGTACTTATGATCATCCAGGCATCATACATGTTTTTATTATTGCTTGTCAAGCAGTCAGCCAGATGTTCAGATTGGATTTGGCATTTTTGTCTACCTATCGTGCCTTTCCCAAGGACTTGGGTTTAGGCAGAGGGTGTTTGAGGGTGTTAAAGGTATTGTTTTAGGGTAAAAGTTACCTTTTGCAATTGATTGAGGTGATTTTGTAAATGCTGTTGGTGTTCAAGTGGTGCGCCAGATGTTTTGGGATTGCACCCAAGGGACCTACTACTATTGGTACTAACTTTGCTTTCTTTTGCCACAATTAGTCCACATCTATTTGCAGGTCTTTATAATTTTGTGATTTTCTCCAATTCTTTCCTTTCTAGTCTGCTGTCTCCAGGTACTACCCTGTCCATTATATTATTTTTTTTGTATGCCTTGTTATATCTCAGGTGTTATTTAGCAGGTGCTTATGACCAAGAGATGGTTCTGATAATGGAATGTGTGCAAGAATATCTATTTGTGGATTCAGCTCTGATTTGACCTCAAGAATTAAAAGTATCCAGTTAAACCAACCATCAATTATATATATAAGATATGGATTCCCTTGAGATGAAGGAATCTACAACGCTACAACAACGATGGTCTTGGTACAGGCAGATGGTTTAGAGGAGAAACTGAAAATAAAAGCTATTTACTGCAAAACAAAGCCAAATAGTGATCAGTTCACAGATTGGTGTTTAAGAAGCAGTTTTAAACACAGTTACTTATAAAAAATTTCTTTATCAGTAAAATAACCTGCCTTTCTGCTGGCTAAAAAAAGCCTATTGCAAAGAAACAAAGTATGTCCTATAGTGGAGCATACATTAGTTCTAAACTGAAATAATTCAGCTGCTGAAATTGTTGTAATCCTTTTTAACTCAATACATCATGTTAAGGAAGATTGTGAGAATTTTTCATAGCAGAATTATTTTTGGTTGAGTTAGCTGCCAAGACTCTAGCATTTTATGGAACTCTCTCTCCCTTGAGGTAGATTCAGCCCCCAGGTTAATATTCTGTAAGCAAGATTACATTTTTTAGAAAGCCTTTGGACCGCAGTGGTCCAGACTAAGTGTTCATCCCTCTATAATTAATTTTGGAGTTTATTATATATTTCTATTTTGTGTCTTGCTTATGATAACTATATAACTCCTCTAGACAGGAGCAGGTTATAAGCATTGTACATACATACATACATACATACATACATACATACATACATACATACATACACACACACACACACACACACACACACACACACACACACACATACTGCAAATAAATAATACAGAAAATAGGCAAATAAGAAAGTACTTCAAAGTACACAAAACTAAGATATTCAGAATTCTCATCTGGAATCAGTTAATCGGAGAAAAAAGTTTCCCCCCCAGGCAACATAAATGAAAACAGTGACTAAGTAACAAACAAATCAGATATAATGAAATTTCCTTTCCAAAATGATTTTCACCAAATCCATGCAATGAAAATATAGGAGGGGAAAGGGGAGAATTCTCCCTCCCTAATCTATTGACAGAAGCGGTTTTGTCTAGAACGATTTCACTGGAACAGAGTGCCTAAAATCTTTGCATGAGTTTCAGAATCACTAATATACAAGAGGAAAACTTGCAAAGTACCTGGTGATTAATACAGCTGCATCCACTGGTGATACATTTTCATTCCAGCTTGTTGACATTTCTAAATGTATGTCATTTTTTTTACCAAATTCTTCATGTTGCCATTTGCAAAAACTCGCCAGCATTTTTTCACCATGATGTCCAATATACATCTCTGCCTTAAAATTATAATAAATAGTTTAAGGTAATATATCTTAAATGAATTTTTTTTTTGCAGCAAAACTTCCAAAAGGTTTTGGAACAAAGTTCCAGAAACAATATAGTTGCATTGCATTCACAACAATACTATTTTCTTCTCCAGCCTTTTATTATATGGTGTCCTTTAGATGTTTGGGAGTTCTGAGAATTTTCAGAATTCTGATAGAAAATTCCAAGACCTAAGAATATTGATTAAAAGTTAGGTAAATATAAATCCTACATGTTTAAGTTTTCTATTGTTGAAATATTTTGATTTGCTGAGCATATCTTGATCAACAAAATCAAGCTATTTAGAAGTCTGTTTAACCTTAATTTATTAATTCATTAATTTAATCTAAATATATTAATTCTATTTATTTTGTAAACCCAAGACAGCATGCATTATGCCCACTCCTATTTACACTATAAAGACAATCCCATAAGGTTGTCTGGCCTAAAATAGAGTGACTGTCCCCAAAGTTGCTCATCTAGCATCTTGCTTAAGGAAGGAACATAATTGTCTTCTGGTTTTTAGTTGAGCACCTTAACCACTATATCAAACTGGCTTTTATATTATTACATTTTATATAATTTCAAACTACTTTAAAGATTTAAGTATTTATTCGAAGTTCAAAAGAGTTCGTGTTTGTTTCAGCAGACAGGCAACTAATAATATCATCTAATTATGCATTACTGAGGAAGCCTATCCAAATGAAAGTGTCGTGCCATAATAGAATGTTAAAATACATTTAGAATGGCATAGTCCTTCCATTTATTAAAAAATATTTATATTTTTATATTAAAAAAATAGTTGAACATATTTAAGCATTAGATTGCTCTGACTGGAATTTGAATGGTTGAAAGGGTCAAAAGTTCACAATCAAGCCTCTTTTTCTGAATTTATTTGTTCAATCTAGCTGCAATAAATAATTTCTAATTCTTCTTCCTAGCAACAAATGGCAGGGTTCAATCCAGCTTCAGGTTGCTATCACCTGAAAAAAGGTGGACTGCAAAGCATCAAGGTAAAGCTTCAGGAAAGGAACATATTTTCTCCTTATGCAAACCACCTTTTCTACCCATCCCTATTATATCCGCATGGTCAAACAGTGGAACTGGTCTTAGACTTAAAACTATCTTGTACAAAGTTTCCCTAGAGGTAGCCTCCCAAGAATGAGGGGGGGGGGGAGCCCACATCCCTAAAGGAAAAAGTTAAAAAAATATACAAAAATATATTGACAACAGGTCACCTGTTCACCTTTTTCAAATCACACTTTGGAACTTGCAAGTAAAGCATAACAGACTAGCCCTGCAGGATCTCAAGAAAGAATAGACTGTTTCTGGAGCATCAGCTAAATTGGATGGTTTTTGTACAGTTGTAATTGATATATTATTCCATCAATGAGAACTAAAAAAAAGCTATCTTAAAATGAAATTATGGTTTAAATTATTGTATATGAAAGATGGGTCAAATAATGATGTAAAGGTTACTGTTCAACACCAATACTGTATCAGGTACTGGGAAATGCAGCCATATTATGAATTCCCACCTTTTGACTCTCTCTCAAATTGCTTAAAGGCAAAGCAGTGTTTTTATTCTTTAGGGAAGGTCAGCAATCTACAATTTTCCCTTTGGTTTCACTTTTATTTTAAGCCATTGACAATTGCAGATCTTTGTATCAATGTTTGCCTTTTTTAGTATACAGAGAGGAAGTGGAAGAGATAAATGCAGTACTTTCTTACTGGAGTCTCATGAAGCAGAACAAGCTTAGTCACCCGAAGGTTCATTTGAACTCCAAGGCTCTTGTGCTGGAAAAGATTAAATACCTGAAAAGAAAAGAAATACAGTAATGTAAAAATTAATAATATGATAAATAACAGATTGTTTGAGGCATCTTCTTAAAATTCTGCGGAATCAGTTGTTTTCAATATTTTCCCAAATAATTACAACATGACAACCTATTCAGGATACAGAGGATTCTACACAAAACATGTATAGTTTATGTTTGTAATATTTTTTTCATATATTCAGTTGGTTGGCAGTGAGATATTAGCATCATCAGCACCCTTAGTTCAGTTTCATTCTATTCTTATCAAACAATATATAGAATTTTATATTTGCAAGATACTGGATTCAATTTTTTTTCTCAATATATATGGCAATAATAATGAGCCTGGATAGTAGGAGAAAAAAACTGGATATTTTTTATTATCTATACCAGTGATGGCTAACCTTTTTGGCACCAAGTGCCAAAACGGGAGCACACGTGTGTGCCAGAAACCAGAAGAACAGTTCCCTGATGAGCGTACATGGGAGTGCCGGAAGCCTGGAACTTAGCTTCCCCTTGCATGCATGCATGCTGACAACTTGGTCTTCCGATTTCTAACACGCATGCGCTTGCAAAGACCAGCTGGCCAACATGCACATGCGCTCCAGGGATCTGCTCTTCCAGTTTCTGACACTCCCATGCGTAAAGAACCCAGAAGAGCAATGGGCGACCACTGGTGTGCCTGGAGAAATGGCTCTGCTTGCCACTTCTGGCACGCATGGCATAGGTTCGCCATCTTGGATCTAAACATTCCAAACTAACAGTGGACTTTATGAGATTATTTTGTGCTGGATCTTGTCTCAGTGTCAATGTAAAAGTAGTAGCTTTCTTATTTTTTCTAATTCTATTAGCTCAGGGGTGTCAAACACAATTTCATTGAGGGCCGCATCAGGACTGTGGTTGACTTCAGGGGTCCGGGTGGGTGTAGCTGACTGGATGGGTGTGGTCAACTGGGTGGACATGGCCAGCTTGATGGGATTCCCCAAACAGCTGGCATGTTTCCTCTTCGCATTGGGTAGATTGAGCTATCGCTAAGTTGGCCTGATCTTTCCTCTTCGCACTGGGGTAGACCAGGCCGATCTTTCCTCTTCATATGGGTAGCCCAGGTCAGTTCCATGGGCAGGTGCCAACCACATTGCAGGCTAGATCCAGCTCATGGCCTTGAGTTTGACACCCCTGTACTAGCTCATTATTAGGTTATATTCTCTATTTTATATGTTATATTTAACTTTAAAGTATTATTTTGCTGAAAAGATCTATATTTTCTTACCATATTTAGAATAGTTAAAATAAATCTCCTAGCAGCATCTGCTCCATGATAGGAAACCATTGCTGGATCTGCAATCACTACAGTCTCCACATTATATTCTTGAGGTAATTTATAGGAATATCTCTTTCCTCGCCCATTTTCTGTGCCTTTTTGACCCCTGACTCTTCTTTTCTCTGCAATAGAAACAATAGAATTAGTACCTGGAATAGTGGAATAAAACCCAAGGAGGGCCAAGTTTAAAATTACATTTAAGCATGGAACATTATATTATTTTAAATTATTATAGCTCAGAACCAAGCTGTATCAAATAAAGTAGTTTTAAAAAGGAGCAACTTTAAATATCATACAAAAAGTGTAGTATAGAGCCAATTACTAATTTATTATTTAGTAACAACTCTTTTAGATTTTGGATCAGAAGTTTTCTCAAACTTTTCTGGTAATGGTATGAATAACAACACAAATGTAAGTGGTAGATACACATATAATATAGTGATATAATAGAACGCAGGGAATTTTTTTTTTGTTTATCTTAGATAGCCTACTTACAGAACATATCTGAGTTAAGTAATTATCATAATTTTACATAGTTTTACTGATCTGTAAAAAAATTGCAAAATATAAGACTAGTTTTCAAAGATAATGGAATCTTATTCAGGTTGTGAACATTTATTTTAATTGATAAACACAATTTGAAAACTGCAAGGAAAATCATCTTGATCATCTTGACCAGAAGAAAGTTGTAAAATCAGTAAAGAAGAGTGGTCCCATTCCAAAAGGGAATTAGCAAATTATTTGTTCTATTAAAATCCTGGCACAACATTGCTTGGTTGTCTTACTATCTTCAGTTAATTTTAATTCCTAGTGAAATATGTTTTATCCTCTGTTTATAAATGGAGGAAAATTATGTACTGTAGTGGGACATCTCAGTAACTTTACTTGAATATGCTTATCAAAACAGATCCAAATAGTCATTACTGAAATAAATGAAGATTTGTTCAACTTTCTACCAGTAGACCAGAATTCTCAACTTGGTACTTATAAAATATTCCCAGAATTAATGGTAAATATGCTTATTTGCAATCTTGAAAGTTGAAGTCCATCACTTATGGAAGGCACCAAGCTAGAGAAGACTGATTTTAGGAGAAGGTAATAGGGAACTCCTGTAAAAGGAGTCAGACAAACAGAATAGTGAGAGATGAAGATTTACATAAAGTACATATTAAATTAAAATATATTAACAGACATTACATTACCAGAAAAAACACCACAATATTGACTATGAGACATGGATTTTTCAGAGGGTTTTTCATTTATGGATCTTTTATGCCTGCATATACGATGTGCTTGACCTATCACAGCCAAGCTATGATTGAATGGCTCAATAAATATGAAGTTGTCATTCATCTGCAAAAAACCAATCTGCAGGAAAAACAAAAACAACAGATTAACAAGATTTTGTCATGCTATATAGAAAATAAAATATTTTAAATTATGTTTTAAGAATTGTAGCCAAAGTCATTATGTTGTAATTGTTCTGTTTTACGAGCTGATCCAGTAAAATCAAGTGCCATAACTTTTAGGAAAATATGAAAATATTACCTCCTTTACTTCAAAACACTAAAGAATTTCACTTCTTTTCAAAAAATGTGTTGTGTCAATTAAGAAAGCAGCCCAACATTTCTAAAGAATCACACACCTCAAATTTCTGGATTAGACTGTGATTAGATTAGATGCCCATAGTTATTCATGTATATACACACACATAGATACAGAACACAGAGAGGGAGGGGGAGAGAGAGAGAGAACTGCCTCAGATGATACTTTCCATATAGAAATAATCTTTATATCAAGAAAACCAGTGCAAGCAAACTTCTGTAAACCTGAATTATATTTAATTTGTTTACATGGGATTCTAAACTTGAAAATTTCTCTACTGATGGTTAAAAAAAGTACTAACACCATAGTTTGTAACTTGAAACACACTGAGCTCCTGATATCACAATAATTGCATTGTTGCATTTCCAAGGCAAAATATGCAGTTGTAGAATACATTTTTACATAAAAATCTGAAATCTTAATGCCATGTGAGGGAGAGATGCATTCATTTTCCACTAATAATTCTTATATTACAAACTTTACTGCTGGATCATATGTAACTATAGCCCATTCTAGTATCTTGGTATCAACACCAACCAGAGAAATGGCCCCGGTAAGATCACTAACAGACATGCAGGGAATTGCTCCCTTGTCATTGTCCCAGTATTTGAAGATCAGAGGTATAGACTCCTGCTTTTTTGTTTGCTTTGAATTTTCTACTAACCAAATTATTTGGTGACACTTTTCAATATATGTAAAATAGAGAAAAAGCTCTGTATCCATTTTCTCCACGTTATATAGTTTATGTTTTCTTCTTTTTTTATAAATGAAAAGAAACTTAACATGCTTTACTCTTTCTACTTGTAGAAGATTCTCCTGACTATTAATGCTTTTAGTTCTTTTATCTGGACATTTTCTACTAATCCAACTGGTATTGCATTTGATATAGTTGAGTTTGCACAAGCAAAATTCAGGTTCAAATTCCTGTTCAAAACTCACTGGGTGGCCTCTGACAAATCATTTGATCTCAGTCTCAGTATCTGATGGAGTAATGAATGCTTTAACATTATAAATAACAAACATAAAACACGTGTTATAGAGAAAAATATGTCTTCTTGTTTTTACTTAAAGGAGAAAACTATCCTTTGTTTTAAGGAAACATTGCATATGGCAAACTACCAATGAAGTAAAAGATAAACTGTAAAACTTAACTGTGTTAACATAGTCATAGTTGATGCTATATTTCCCCAGATCTTCTTTTAAAAAAAACAGCAAAATCACATCTAAGATCCATATTTATCTTTCTACCTACCTATCTCCATTCAAAACAGTAGCAAAGCAGGATTCATGTTTCTCTAAGTCATTCCAAACAAAGCACCCAAAAAATATAGAGCAGGGGAGTCAAACTCAAGATGTGGTCTGATCCAGACTATGAGGCTGTCCTGGGTTACTCAATGCGAAGAGGAAAAATCAGGCCAGTGTGGCTTTGGCTTGGTCTACCCAATGAGAAGAGGAAACTTGCCAGCAGTTTGGGGAGTGGCATCAAGCTGGCCATATCTACCTAGTTGACCACACCCACTCAGTCGGCCACACTCACCTGGCCCCCCGAGGTCAACCACAACCCTTTGATGCAGCTCTCAATGAAATTGAGTTTGACACCACTGATATAGAGTGAACACAAACCATATACTCTAATGAAATAGTCCAGATTCAACCAACTATTCTCATATTATATAATAAAATCAATAATGCTGCTCTGTAACATTTGAGAAGACTAAAGAAGCTACATATAAATGGTAATCACTACTTCTGTATTTCATTAACTATTCTTTCTGAAGCACTTGCTGTATTTGATTTGCAAACGTTTTCTCCATTTGATCATCTTTTTTCTCATATTCTTGAATGAAGACAATACATTGTATCTTATCAATATTAACTCCCTCCTTAAAAGACTGGAAAATTTTCTACTGACTACACATAGTAAGTTCAATCCATTCCAAAGTTCACATTAAATGAGGCTACCATAAATATAAGAACACATACAGTCTATTCAGCCAATTACCCTAGAACCAGGACAGTCTGGTTCATTTCTGTCTAAATTTTCTTCTAACATTCACATCTTTTTAAAGCTGCGAAGTGGGTTACAAAACTGTAAGAAATGAGGATTTTAATATATCAATATAGTCCAATTTACTTTTATAGAATCAGGAAATATAAATGGATGAAATCAATCAAAAGCAGTATTCAGATACATTTGCTATTCTATATTATGTTGTTATTAGTTGTAAAGTGGTGTTCGATTCATTGCGACCCCATGGACAACATTCCTCCAGGTTTTCCCGTCATCTACCATCTTCTGGAGTCCATTTAAGCTCACGCTTACTGCTTCAGTGACTCCATCCGTTCATCCAGTGGTGGGATTCAAATATTTTTACTACCAGTTCTGTGGGTGTGGCAGGGCAAGGATACTGTAAAATCTTCAGTCAGAGGTGGTATTTGCCAGTTCTCCGAACCATTCAAAATTTCTGCAACTGGTTCTCCAGAACTGGTCAGAACCTGCTGAATACCATCTCTGCAGCCACCTCATTCTCTGTCATTCCCTTCTTCTATTGCCCTTAATCTTTCCAAGCATTATGCTCTTCTCCAGTGAGTCTTTCCTTCCCATTAGGTGGCCAAAGTATTTGAGTTTCATCTTCAGGAGCTGGCCTTCTAAAGAGCAGTCAGGATTGAACTCCTCTAGAACTGACTGGTTTGATCGCCTTGCAGTCCAAGGGACTTTCAGGAGTCTTCTCCAGCACCATAGTTCAAAGGCCTCAATTCTTTGGCACCCAGTCTTTCTTAACGTCCAAATATCATAGATCACTCAAAGGTGGTCACTTACGGGACCGCCTACTGCCAACATCAGCCTCCCGCTGGCCAGTGCGCTCCCACAGGGTGGGCCTCCTCGGGGTGCCACCAGCTGGGCGATGCCGGCTGGTGGCTCCGAGGATACGGGCCTTCTCTGCGGGAGCACCCTCCCTCTGGAATGAGCTTCCTACGGAGATACAGGCCATCACTGGCCTATGGGCCTTCCTGCGCGCACTGAAGATCCACCTTTTTCAGCAGGCTTGTCTGGCCTAGTCCCATTAGTAAAGTTTTAATTTTCAAATCTTCATTTTTAGCGGGGTTTTATTGGTTTTACTTTTAATTACAGCTGTGCATTTAATTCTCTTTTAATTCATTTTAAAATTTATATTGATTGTATTTTATTGTGGCTGTACACCGCCCCGAGTCCCTATTTGGGAAAGGGAGCGGTATAAAAGCGTTAACAATAACAACAACAACAATAATAATAATAATTGCATATTTTATATATTATATTTTGTACCATAAAAGTGTACAGGTAGTCCACAACTTAAGACAATTGGGAATTTCTATTGCTAAGCAATGTGATCGTTAAGACAGTCATGCACAATTTTATAATCTTTTTTGCTATGGTCATTAAGCAAATCACATGATCTTTAGATAAATTCAGCTTCCCTGACTGACTTTTTTTGTCGGAAGTTTGTTGGAATCCCAGGGCCCTGCAAACTGTCATAAATAGATGCCAGTTGGTCATGGACTATCAGGACACTGCAACAATCCCAACAATGAGGACATTCACATCATAAGAGTGAAGATATTTGTAACTCTGACTGGTCATTAAATGAGCAATCATAAGTCAAAGACTACTAATTATGTTTTGGTTTGTATATGCCATGTCAGTTATTATATTACGATCTGCTCAGATCTGACATGGAACTGTAAGTGAAGTTTGTAATCTCCAAATTCCTTTTTTATTATTTTGATTATCAATATTTATATGAGTGTCATGTTAAAATTCATAGTACTCTGATTAATATTAATCCCTTTTCTATTTTGTCACACAATGCAGATGAAGCAAGTATTTAGCAATATCTATTTTATAATATTGTCTTAAAATTCGTCATACATACTTCTCATAACTTATCTGACATTGTCAATTCAGCTTCAGATATTTGAATATTTGCTACCTTTCTGTTAATTAATGATTACAATAAGGTCTTTCATTTTCATCTTTCAAAAGTTGCATACAATCCATACTGAAATGTATGACTGAATGGGTTGAGCTCTTTAAAATCCTTGTGTTACATTTGCATATTGGGGGGGGGAGGAATATGCAAAATTATGCTCTAGTCCAGGGGTGCTTAAATCCGGCCCCCGGGGCTGGCCTGGAACTATCAAAGGACTAGGCCACAGTGCCTCTGGTGGCTAAAACAGACTGCATGCACACATACCCCTGCACCTCATTTTCACTTTCCATGGCCTCTGCATCATTCTGCTGGCCGAAAATGGCCCAGAAAATAGCCTAAAAAGGATAAAAAATGGTCCAAAAATGGGCCAAGAAAGGGAAGAAAATGGGCCAAAAAACAAGCTTAAAATGGGCCAGAAACAGTGCTTCCCATGAGATAATCTCCAAAATTGTCTTCTCACAACCATTTGGAGGCCGAGAAAAACAAGTATAATGTTTACTCCAATAAAAATTTGTCTACTATCAATTTAACCCCTTCAGAATATATAGACTATGCCCAATAGTGGAATTTCTCACACTCACTACAGGGGAAAAAAAAAAAGGATACCACAGAGTACTCCCAAAGCAAAAGAAACAAAGGATTACAACTGTCTCTAATTATTCCTGTCTCCTGTAGCCACTATCCAGTGCAGATTTTTTTTTTGAAATGTCTTGTTTTAAAAACCATGACTTCTTATCTGTAAAATGATTCAGTCCATAGACTTCTGCTCTATACAACTGGGGTCAAATTCACTTTTCTGCGCTAATGAAAATCTATGAATTTTCTTTAAAGGTCTACATATTAATAAAATGTAGTAACATTAATTACTGTATCGCTAAGTACTTCTCATATCAACTTGCAACTTTAAAGTGATATTCTTGCCTTCAACGTTCATAAGAGAATACTTTTTCTTGTCTTTCATACCAATTGGTCAAAAGCAAGACTGGAAAAGAAAGAAGAAATGAGGTAGTTGGATATGCTAAGGAAGTTATCTTTAGTATGTTTAATATTTTTCTGGCATATGCCTCTGTATTTTCATGTAATGTATTTTCAAACTCAATATGTTGATATAATTGTTCTACTGGGGATCAGCTCCATTCACATGAATGGGATGCATTCTAGCAGAACTAAAAGTAATTCAGCCAAAATCTATTTAGAAGTAGAGAATTTTGCTTCAATGGAAAGAAGATAAAATATGTATTTGTCAGGTCTGAATATACAACCATCCAAACTTTTGACTAGTGGAATAAATCCTATATCATTACTGAGTAGCAAAAAAAAGTTCAGAAAACAGCTCAAAAAGCCAACATAAAATAAAGAAGACAGCTGCATGAATATATTGCTTTTGTCAAAGGAATTGTTTTTCTTGTTTTAAAATTTCCTGAGGCAAAAAATTAGATAACTGGCAGTTTTGTAATGATTACACCAATGTTCCAAAAGTCAACTTATCACAAACAATGCCAATTTTATGCAGTGGCAATAACAAATGAGAAATGGAAGAAGGAATGATTAACACATGAAACAAGCACACTTATACCTCTGTTGCAACTTACAGATAGCCATTTGCTGACTATCCGTAAACCAACTCTTGGTTTCAGTCAAGCAGTCTTAGCCTGACTTGACCTAATTTTAGGTTGATGATCTGGTAAGAATCCAAAGAAGCACAGCTGAGGTAATTAAGCAACCTGTTGGAAGACCATCACATTTTAAAATTGAAGTCACTCATGAAATTGCTCAGGGCACATTTCTAATGTTCTAAATATTAGATGCATTCAAAATACAAGTTGTGGTTTAAGGATCTCCCAAAAAGTGAATCTCCCAAAAAGTGTCTAAACAGTTATTTATTTCAAACAATATTTAAAGAGACATTAGCCAATTAAAGCCTAAGAAATATAGCTATTTTGAAAAAAAGCTTTAATCAATACTTTACAATTTTGTAAAACAAAAGAGGCTGATTTTGTACAATTATTTTATAATTGAAAATGCTTGGTTGCTAAGCATTACATAAAAGATTTCTTCCTGATATTTTCATCAGAACAAATATTAAATAAAAAGTGTCATAGATACTTTTCACTTGAAGTGAAAAGCGACAACAAACTTTGAATTTGCTATGTAGACATGCAGAATGTGAAATAATCAGATATAAAGATGCAAGACTTCAGCAGCCTCTGTATTATAGTTCGTATTTGAATGCAAAAAATGGGGAAAGGAAATAACAAGGTGTGCAGGGTGTGAAGTGAGATCTGCTATTAGTCCATCAACACCCCCAGCGTGTCAATTCCCCACAAGGCCCCCAAGCCAACTGGCAGAGCCAGGTTTGCAGGCCTTTAAAAATGTTCAGGGGGTGCTGGTGGGAGCATATCTCACCCTGAGAAGAGATATTCCATAGGGCAAGAGCCATGGCAGAGAAGGCTTTTCTGGACTCCATCAATCGAAATTCCTTAACTGATAAGATCTGCAGTATTGCCTTCCAGAGAGAGTGGGGTGGACCTATCCCATTGGAATAAGATGGATATATACTGTATAACATATGTAAGGAGTAATTTACCAATCTTTCATATCAAAGATTGTGATTTGATGGTGGTGAAGAGTTTTAAGAGTCTAATCCCAACATACAACTCTGAAATCTCTGAAAAAAACCTAGAACTACGCCGCCTTCGGTCCGATCTAAGTATAGTATATAAAATCATACATTGCAAAGTCCTACCTGTCAATGAATACTTCAGCTTCAACCATAATAACACAAGATCAAACAATAGATACAAACTCAAGGTTAATCGCACCAAACTTGATTGCAGGAAATATGACTTCAGCAACAGAGTGGTCAATGTCTGGAATACTCTACCTGACTCTGTGGTTTCTTCCCCAAACCCCAAAAACTTTAACCTTAGACTGTCTACTATTGACCTCACCCCTTTCCTAAGAGGTCTGTAGGGGGCGTGCATAAGCGCACCAATCGTGCCTACCATCTCTGTCCTATTGTTTCTTTTATATTTTATTTTTCTTATATGTATCCATGTATTCATAACTATGTTTTACTTATACCTATTATCTTGTAAGTAATTGACAAATAAATAAATAAAAATAAAAAATAAATAAATAAAATGTGCTTCTGTTCATTAAATGGCCTTCTTATTTATCAAAACATTTTAAACCACTTAGATTAAACCATTAGTCAATTATGTGTTTAATTTATTTTAAAAGAAGCATCTAACAACTTAAATATTACTTTGATGTACAAATTAGTTATGGAAAAAGACTTAGATTTGTATAATTTGGGCAATAATTTATTTAAAAAAGAAACAGAACATTATCAGAATAATTTACACAAAAATTATCTTTATTTATCTTTATTTTAAATTATGATGATATAAAAAAATGAAATGCTAACCTATTTTAATAGCCTTTCAAAATATTGGATAAATGCTGCCACCATCAGAACGCATATATAAAAAAATAAATTAAAAAATCCTGAAATTAATATGAATTCTAAATGTCATTTGTCATTTTTTCGCAAGAACTATGCTAATTATCTTCATTCCCACAAAGCATAAATATACCACAGCCTATTTATGCAGAAAAGAAATCATGGGCGGTCTGCCATAGAGGTCTTCCTTTAAAGAACCTGTTGCTGTGCTAAGGATATTTAATAAATCGAGACAGTTTCAGGTAAAGCAGAAACTTACTTCATACCTCCAAGGGACATCCAGGAGCAATTTATCAAAAAGCAATTTATTCTCCGACAAAGAGTCTACATATTGAAAATTTAGATATCAAATAACAATATACATACAAGTAGACCTATATAGAAAATAGATACTAATCTTAAAATGCAGACATCTGTAGGAAACATTCAATATCCTATTGCTCCTCAACAGACACCACATTATTGTGGTTTGGATAATGTGTAGAATTGTCTTCATAAAACTATAAAATAAATATGAAAATTATAAACATAATATAGAATGTTGAGATGCATTTATTTCAAATACACTAAATGATTTCAGATATTAGAATAAAAAATGTATTGTCTCTAGCTGCTGGTTATTTTGTCTAACACAAGTTAATTAATACTTAATTCATAGCCACATAATTCTACAATGCAAAATTCGCTGAATAATTTATATTATCATGAAAAAGCAAGTTCAATTTCTCTGCCTCTCCCCAATTCAGAACCCTCTCTTTTCATAATGGTTAACAACCACAAGCTTCTAGACTTCATTTTCATATCTGCACTCTCGCTTGCCATATTGCCAAAATTTGATGGCATAACTGAGAAAATCCTGCACAACAAAAGTATAATATAAGTTCCAGATTAAATGGGAGATATTAAATTAACAAATAAGTGTGAATAAAACTCCCTAGAGGGAAAAATCAACGTCAGCCAAATATGTGTTCCTGTCCATTTTACATTTTCCTCAAATGTAAATAATATTTATCAGTTTACTTACAACCACAATCAACCAACATTTCTGCTGCTAAGTGAGACAGTTTTGGCCCATTTTATGTCCTTTCTTACCACATAAGTTAAGTGAATCACTTTAATTTTTAAGTTAGTAACATGATTGTTAAGTGAATCTGGCTTCCCCATTGACTCTGCTTATCACGGTGGCAAAAGATGATCAGATGACCCCAAGATACCCTCATAAATGTGAGTCAGTTGCCAAGTGTCTAAATTTTGATTATGTGACTAGGAGGGTGCTGCAACAGTTGTAAGCGTTAAAACTGCCATAAGTCACTTTTTTTTTGTACCATTGTAACTTCAAATAGTCATCAAAAAGTGAACTTTTTACTCTTTTTCTACATTGTATAAAACACTGTAGAACACCGTGAAAATTTCTAGCTTATCTATAATATTTAATCTTAATTGTTATATTGCATATTTCTGTTTCAAATATGCAACCTCTTGTTTCTAATTTTAATGTTGCTTCTTGCTTCATTTACCTTACATCTTGCTTTGGCTGTGTCTTTTCTCTTCCTCCTTATCACTGACTCCTTCTTCCATATACAAACATACATACATATATACATACATACATACATACATACATACATACATACATACATACTTACATACAGAGAGAGAGAGAGAGAGAACTGAACATACATATTCTTGTTCCAAAACTTTTTCCTCATATTCTTACTTAGCCTCTCTTAAGATGTAGCTAAATCAATTGTTCACAAATAAAGCAAGGAATAGTACTTTTTTGTACGTTACAAAAGTTATTGCATATGTTTTCATGGCTCATAATTCCAATTGACATTTTATTGATCCCAATTATTTCATACTTTTCCTATTTTTTAAATATATACATTATTTTGGCTTCTGCTCTCGCTTTCTCTTTGAACATGTATGCCCCCTATCTATGCTTTTTGATCTATAGCAGACACTTTTACAGCCAATTCCCATCATGTGCCTGAGTGTTAAATGAAAACTCACTAATTTTTATCAAATCTTTTCCAACCAATTTTGATTTCTTCTTTCTTTTTGTGTCCTTTCTCATTTCATTATACTTTACCTCTGGTCATGAACACTTTTGACCACGACCAAATCCGGTTCCGACCAAAAAATTCATAAAATTTTTGAATCTGGTCATGAACACATATTCGGATAGTGGCCCCTGACTCAGAAATTCCTGAAGATGAAACATCAGAAGATGAAGAAATCGCCAGTTATGGAACAAATTGTTGTGACCAGAGGTTCTACTGTATTCCTCTTTTTTATTGCAATCTTGTAACCTTGTTTAATTTGCATAGCCTGATTCTTGAGTCACTGTACTTAAAAACTGATTCTGTGTAATTATCTATTACTGATATAAACTGAAACAAATGATGGCAAATGGAAAAATGAGTTTATGTGTTTTATATATTTAATGATAATGCTAGAAGTTATGCTAAATCAATTCAACTCTCAGTAAGCAATAAAGTTTACATCTGTGTCTCAAAGTTATTCCCTCAGCTTACAGGCAAGATAAATCTGTTTCTGTTTCCACTGATATTTCTATTGAAATCCATATACCTACCCTTTTTGAGGTAAATCTAGTAATGCCTGTCTAAACATATCTATCTGAACTTAAACAAGTTACAAATTAAAGTAAACAAAGAAAAAGCCTTTTGAACTCTCTGGCCTTTCAGTAAAAAAGATAGCTCATTCAATTTCCATGCCCTCATGAACAAAGTTTTGCCCTGGAATTTTTACAACTGCAGAAGTTTCCATAAAAATTATATGCCAATATTTACCATTCTAAGAAAAAGCAGTCCCTCTAAAGGATTACTAATGTTGGATAGAGAAACAATATCATCTTTTTATAATCCCTGGATAATACTTTTAATGGATTATCCCTGGATAATCTTTTAATAATCCCTGGATATTACATATTTAATTAATCCTCTTTTATAGCCAAAGATGGTATTTGTTCAGTTCTTCGGATCAATGTATTATATTTTATGTTCTTTATTTTACTAGAAAATATATTCTTAAACTAGTTGAGATTAGAATGTCAAGATATGTTTTGACCATCTTTAGACACAATCTATAATAACATGTGCTATACCTCAACATACTGTATTTAAGAGAACTTGAAATGCATCCATCTCATTTGCAGGAGGAAAAAAATCTGGATAAAAGCAAAATCAAGACATTAAATTAGATCAGGGAATATTTTGTAGAATTCTATAAATACAGTAACTTCTCATGTGGATCTCTATTGTCATAAGCAACACCAACAAATATGATAGCATATAAAAATGTCCAATCTAGTACTTCTTTAACACATCTGGGAAAACTGCAATTTGTGGGACATTTGCAGCTCCTCCAACAACTCAAGATCATCTTGATGTAATTTAGCAATAAAACGATAATTTCTAAATGGTGCAATTTTCAGCTTAAAGTTGAAGAAAACTTTAAGGGGAATGTTAGTGAAATGATTCTATGAAACCAGCACAACCCTCCCTACATTTAAAATCTCTCAAGTCAAGTTAAACTTACAATGAAGAATTTGTTATCCGTTCTAAAAGGGCTCAGCTTTCATTCACATTGAATGAAAGTTTAACCTTATAAATTTTTGTACATAACCAGAACAAAGCATAAGGTATTTTGGTCTTGTATAGCACTGTATCCATATTCTAGAAAACCTCAAAAAAAAAAAAGCCCGTGTACAAATGCACTCAAATTATAAACTGCATTCCACAGGTTTGAATGATATTAGTATATTTTTCTCCCCAAACTAAATAGTATGAATCTAAACAACCTAACTAAACCACAGGTCTACATTTTATCTCATTCTCTTTATAAACTTTATCAAATCTGGCAACTCCACAAAACTTAGTAAGAATAAATTGAAATAACTCAGTTCCCACAAAATATTGGCAAGCTATATTCAATGTTCTTTGGGAGAAACCTAATTCTGAAATACAAGCCAATGATGTCTTCATAGCTGTAGCTTTATTCCACAGATTACATCCAGCAAACCACAAGGAGCAGGAAATGTTCATTTTAAATACTATTGGCTCACTTCAGGCTCAAAACCACTGTCAGCAACATCCTTATTCTATATAGCTTTACATTAATAAGCCTAAATAGAAACAGTAACGACTTTTTTAAAAAATCAATCCATAATTTTGCATCCCTTCTGTTCCTAGGGTTTTAGCCATTCTATCTACTTACCTTTACACTTCATGCAGTCAAAGAACCTATACTATTGTCATTGGATCTAATTCTAATTTTCCTTAAATCTGCTAAAATCATATTAAAAATGTCTGCCAGCACCAAAAACCTGTCATGAAACCAGGATTCCAGAGCACATGAAAGTGGTCACAGAATCCCACAATATCTTGCCTTACATATAAGCACAGTTTAGTGTTAAGTACAAAGAGCTTTAGATTGATAATCTTTCTACTCTAGTTGATCATTAGAAGACCGAAAACTTTAATAACAGTTTCTCATTATATCCAGACTAGAAATTTTAGTGTTAAGAAATCAAATCCATCCATCTTAATTTAAAGGTTTTAATAAAGCACAGTTAACTCTTATCTTCTCAGCCATCTCCCCTTGTACTAATAACATAAGAGCAAACTTGATGTGAAAAGCAGGCGCTGATGGAAGGTTAAACATTCCCAGCCCACATTCTTAACCTCAAATGTAGTATCCTTAGACTTAAATGAAGTAAGAATAGAAGCTGGCAGAATATGGTACACATTATTTATCACATCTAATTCAGTTTTATATCTAAAGGAGAAGAATATTAATAAATAATTGGCTAATACAATAGAGAATCTTTACATTATATTAGTTTATGACATGTACTTAAAAGGTAATCTGCAATTAAAGTAAAGTAATATAGATAAATACTTGGATCATTGTGATTCCTGAGTTTAAGCAGCTATACAAACAAAAAAGAGTGTCAGTACTTCTCAATAATGTATATAATTAAAAAATAAAGAAAACTAAAGAGAAACGTAATGTGTGTGTTGTTCAAGCAGTGTATTTCTCTGCCTTCAGGAAAAAGACAGAATTACCCATATTAACTGGTTCTCATGCAAACAATTTTTCAGGATGGGTTTTCTGAGGTCATATTCATGCAAATCAGTTTCCCCAACCCTAGTGTTCTCCAGAAGTATTACACTTGGCTTCTGTAGTCTCCATAGCTTTACTCCAAGGATGAAAGACACCAAGTTGGGGAAAACCGATATGCACTATTATATCCATGCAGCTTATATCTGCTAATATCTGATCTAACTCTTTTAGATGTGCACTACAACGGGCATGTGATTTTCTAAAATCCAACTATTAGGACAATAAGCCATTTTCTGTAAATTTCTTGCAACATAGTTCTAAGCAACTGTAACCATGCCAACATGTTGAAAACAAGCTAATCTATGCTATATTGTGGAAATCACTGGAACACCTATGAGGCTGAGTTTGAACATCAGATACCAGATACCAACTAAAGCAGGGGTGCCATGCTGTCATGGCAGCATCACGTGACATTGGGACTTTTTTCCCCTTTGCTAAACCGGATGTGGGCATGGCCAGCATGGGACACATCCAGCCCACGGGCCATGAGTTTGACAGCCTTGAACTAAAGGAACTAGTCAACCCGCTTTATGCCCTGATTTGAGTGCTTCAAAACACACCTAGAAATGTAATGTGCTGGAATAGATGTTCTCATCCTATTAGTGATACAGTTTGTGATAATTATAGACCTGGAAAGAAGCAGATTGAGAAAGATTGTTCCAGAAAGTTTAATCAGAAAACAAAACATCCATAAGCATATGTTCAGGCTAAAGACCCACTTTAATCTTTTTACAGTGATGGAACTAATGGAAAATAAATCAGATCTTCATATTGTATCATTAAATGATTATTAAAGTATACCATTAAAGTGAAAACAAACTTCAGCATAAAAAGTACATGAACATAAACACCTACAAATGTTTAATAGGAATAATTACTATCTATGATTATTTGATGAGAGGCAGTTTGTGTAGTACTTAAAGCACGAGGCTAAAAACTGGAACACTATGAGTTCTAGTCCCACCTTATGCACAAAACCACCTGGATGACTCTGAGCCAAGCACTCTTTTTCTAGTAAGCTAGCCCTAGTAAGCTAGCAATGGCAAATAACTTCTGAAAACATTGGCAAGAAAATTGTACAAATTTGTCCACCAGAAGTCAACATTAACTCAAAGGCACAAAACAAATGTTTATTTGATATTGCTTGTTCAATGGATTTAACATTAAAATGGGTGAGGTTCAAATCAAGAACTTCTATATGTTTATAATAGTGCAGATGAAACTAACAATTACAAAACTACGTCTTAAATTTAAAATGAGGAGGAAGGGATTTCCTTATTTTAATGGTTACAAAGCTTTGAACACTGAAAAAGAAAATGGCAAAGATAAATTAAAGTATTATTATTATTATTATTATTTATAAAAATTAAAATAAATGAGATAACAAGGAAGTATTATGAAAAAGATCAGAGATAGACAATAACAGTGGGAAGTAAATTTTACTGCAAAGAGCAGATAAAATACAGGTGAAAGGGAAAAAAAATACTCACCAAACCACCACAAGTGCTAAAGGAAGCAAAAGATCCAGGATAATGCAGCACAGACCCACTATAGTAACAGGACCTTTCTGTTTGTGTGTGGATCAAATCTGGGGTACCCTTTTCATTCAATAGTCGTTCCTCCACTGCAAAACCTGGTGCTAAGAAGCGACTGTCCCTCTTAAGCAGCAAATAGAGCTCCTGAGCGAAAGCTGGTATTCTTAGCAACATTTCATCTTCATCTTGTGGAGGAGATACAGATGGATGAGATTGTTGCTGAGAAGTACCATTAGATCCCTGAGGAAGTGGAGACCAGTGATAGAAATCCTGAGATTCATATTCATCCTCTGTAGTTTCCCGAACTGGCGGCTGCTGGTCCTGGTGGTCAGATGAGGAGGAAACTGAGCGGATCTCACGAGAACTACCCGCTCCCTGAGTGGATGCAGAGGTAGCATTAACATTGCTGCTGCTCTTCCCACAGTTACCATCAAGACTGCAGCTGCCTCCTGCACCACTCCCTCCAGTGGATTCCTGCTGGCTTCTATTCCACAGGGCTGGGTAAACAATCTCCCATTCTTCAAAATCTCCCAGAGGTTGCAGACCTGCAAAAATTCACATAGACTGAAATCTACACACTCTAAATTGCTCCCAACTGTAAGAGTTGCCATAAATGGATACCAGATTTAGGACCCATCAGCATAATTTTGATACATTAAAATGACATAACAGCATTGATCCATTACTGCTATTACCAATAAAAAAATCAGTTTTCCACTGCAAAAAAAAATAATGTGGTGTTTTGGGGAGCCGCTTTGTATTAGTTGGCTGGAAATTCTATTTTTACATATACATTGTATTTATATTTTAGTTTTTGTTAGCTGCCCAGAGTAGAATTGGTGAGATGAGCAGCTATGTATATACACATACACAATTACATACGTGCACATATATATACAAAAATCCTGCTGAATACTAATGTCTGTTTCTCTTATTTATATATTTATACACACACACACAAACACACACATATACACACCTGCATTCAATATTGTGTTAAAGTTTTTTATTTGTTTGTTTGTTTATACAATGTATCCCTGTTTCAATAAAAAAGGGATATTTTTAGAAATCTGTAAATAAAGCATGAAAAGTATCCAGAACTTCTAACTGAATTAAAAGATAGGCATCTCATCTTACCCATTTGAACAATTTTAGTGAAGTAATGTGGTAAGGAACAGTAGCCTTTCCCAATGTGATGTCGCCTAAACTATGTTGCTGGCTGAGATTTACAGGCCACCATCTATACTAGACTGGGAAAGGCTGTTACAAATCTCAACTAACTGGTCTGTCCAAATCTCTCCAGTATCATCAGAAGTAGAATCCCTTTAATTTAAGCATCTCCAGCATAGGTTTTTATAGGTTTCAGTGGCTGAACTCCCAGGAGTTTTTTCTACATTATCAAGGAATTGCACAAATTTGTAATTTAAAAGGCAGACACTACAAAAATATTTGCCAAGCATCTCTGTGAGCTTTAGGGCTAATAATGGCAGGGAAAGGAGTAAGAAGGAAGGGAAAATTGATTTACTCAAACTTTTATTTGTTTTACTGAAACAAGCATCCTACATAGATTAGGATTATGGGTAAAAAAAAAACCGGGTAAAAAAACCTATAATCTTTTGGTGTATGCCCCATTCCTAAATTAAAGTATTTCACTGATTAGCCAATAAAAATTCAGTAAGAATACAAATGACAGTAGACACTCTGAAGCATCCTATATATAAATACAGTGGAACATGGCACATTTCATATTATAAAATTAGGTTATAAACTTATAATTTAGAACATTAATTTGTTGTACATTCCATACAAAAATATTTAGTGATCTGAAACTTCTGTAAATTTGAATTTGTGTACAAAAAGAAAGCTGTTCTATATGCAAATCTTTGATGTTTAATATTTGAAGTGCTTAAGAAATTAAAAAAAATCTGACATAACCTCATGAAAATGTTAGCACACTGCATACAGATATAAAGGTAGAAAAATTATTCTCTTGCTGGTATTGGAACAGTCCTAAAGAAATAATAGAGTTTATTGACATTTGACCTTAGTCATTCTATATTTTAAATCAGAGAGTATTGCCTCAAAAGAATATATGATCTGTTTCTTCAGCAAAGGCAAAGAAGACTTAGCTTTGCTTCTAGCAAAGACAAATAAGATTGGCAAACAGAAAGAAATTAATCTGATAAATATATCAAAATACAAATACTATATATTTTGAATGTTACAGGCTTTTGGGGTGTATTTCATCTTTAATGGACAATTTTTGCCACTTTGAGTTATTTATCAAAATAACAGATAAATAAATAAACACATACATACATTTATTTGGTGTGTATGAGAACTAAAACTTCATAGCCATTCTCATGCAGGTATGAAATAAGTAATTCATTCTCATGGAATAAGAAGATATTTAGTCTGATTACACTCTGGAGTAATGGAGACTATCCTGGTAAAGCATGTCCTGCCAAGATGCTGCTGAAGGTTGTTTGATCCTAGAGAACACTTTGGCAGTCATTTTGAAGAAAAGAAGTTAAACCTAAGTTTACTGTTCAATATCACAGCATTCTCAAGCTGCGGGCCAATTATTTCTGAGCTTGTGCAGGGTGTCTTATTAATTATATCTTCCCCTAGCAGTGTGTAAGTATTTGATAGATGAACAGGTAGATACCGTTCAGCAACACTGTACTGAAATGTATATTTCTTTAAGACCCTCTCTACTCCTACGAACTACCAATAATGATATATCTCTGCACGACCCCTTTGTGTCATTGCGGTTCCTATTACCTTGGACAAGGCTCTTGGCAATCACCCGGAAAGGTTTCCGCTTATTAAGCAAACACCATTCAAAACGAAGCCCTGGGACTCACCTGAAGTGATCCGATCTGACAGGAAGCACAGCTGATAAAAGATGCAGCAAAGGTGGCTCAGCCGCCTTTCTCTTTTGGTCTCCATCCACGCCGCGGAGGTGGGCAAGGAGAGCGACTAAAGCACACCCCCTTTTTCTCTCTTGGCGCTTTTCTTTGAGGAACTTTGCAAAAACCGAGGGGGGGGGAACTGTTCGCGCAAGACGCCGAGCTTGTAAAGCCTTCCTTCAGTTTGTGGGAGGAGAGCGGAGAAAATAGCGGGCTCGGCAAGCCTCTTAAGAGCAGCAGCAGCAGCAGCAAGAGCAGCTCCGCAGTGGCACCAACCCGAGCCTCTCCGCTCCGGTTCCCGAGCAGAGTTGAAAGCTGAAGCCCCGACGAGGGAAGCCACCTCAGGGGGCCGAGTCAGGCGGCAGCCATGCCAGCAGAGGTCAACTGAAGAGGGCAGACTGGCTGAAGGAAGCCCAAGGAACCGTGTGAGAGGAGAAGGCGCAACTTGCTTTGGTGGAGAAGCCGGTCGCGGAGCGGACAGAGAGGAGGGAGGGAGGGAGGGACGGCCACGCGCAGCAGCAGCGGCGGCAGCAGCAGCAGCAGCGGAGAGGTGGTGGCACCCCGCGCGCACGCACCCACCCACAATCACGGCAGTGGACGGTGGGCGAGCGGCGAGGAGCTCTCCCTGGGTGGGAAGTGGGCGGAGGAGGACTCAAAGAGAACAAGCGGGCTCCCCCAAAGTCCTACCGCTCGCGCCTGATTGGCTGCACTGGCGTTTCTTATTTGCATACCTTTCTTTTCTCCCCCCCCCCCTTTTTTTTTTTTTTCCTCCTTCCCTGGGTCTGTCGGAGGGCTTGAGGCGCAGGTAGGTACTGGAGGGAGATTGGCGGACGAAGTCTTGGCCCTGGCGCGGTCCGGCGTAAGAAATCCAAGGACCGAAGCAACATCCCGAGAGGCTGATCGAGAATGGAAGGTGAATTATGAATCCGAAGCAGAACATCCCCATAGAGGCACAGTTTTGTTCCAGACAATATCAACACAGTTGAGAAAGTCTAGAAATATTTCACAAGAAGAGTTCACCGCTCCTCTATTCATTGCAGAATACCTTATGACATCAGACTTGAAACTCTAGACCTAGAAAGCTAGAACTATGCCACCGCCTTCGGTCCGATCTAAATATACAGTAGTATATAAAATCATACACTGCAATGCCCTACCTGTAAATGAATACTTCAGCTTCAACCTAACAACATAAGAGCGCACAATAGATACAAATGCAAGGTAAACCGCACCAAACTTGATTGCACAAAATACGACTTCAGCAACAGAGTGGTCAATATCTGGAATACTCTACCTGACTCTGGTTTCTTCCCCAAATCCCAAAAACTTTAACCTTAGACTGTCTGCTATAGACCTCACCCCCTTCCTAAGAGGCCTGTAGGGAATGTGCCTAAGCGCACCAATCATGCCTACCGTCCCTGTCGTTTCTTTTTATTTTTCTTATATGTATCTATCTCATGTATTCATAACTATGTTTATACTTATACCTGTTATCTTGTAAGCGATTGACAAATCAAATAAATAAAATAAAAACCTTGTGAACTCTCATGCTTCCAATTTCCGCTACGTATTTAAGATGGACAGTGATTAATATTGATAGGTATTTATATGTTAGGGCTAGGTATGCATATAGCATATCTATGTGTGTTTTCAGAGCAGGCAACAGAATTTCATTTTTAATGTGTGCCAAAGTTCCACGGGGGGGGGCGAAAAGGTTATCTTATTAGCAAAAATACTTGCTAATTTGTGCTTTACCAAGGGCGATGTGATATGTGCTTTTACCTGTCATGTTTGCACAAATCCAATTTTCTCAAAAGGCGCTCTGGAATGTTTTCTCCCTCTCAGATGTATACAGATAGTCCTCGACTTAACAACTACAATTCAGCCCAACTGTTAAGTGACACATTGGTTAAATGAGTTTTGCCCCATTTTACAACCTTTCTTGCCATATTTGGTAGGTGGATCACCGCAATCGATGTACGTTAGTAATCTGGTTGTTAAGTGAATCTGGCTTCCCCACTGACCTTGCTTGTCAGAAGGTCAAAAAAGGTGATCACATAACCTTGGGACATGGCAATGGTCATAAATATGAACCAGTTGCCAAGCATCTGAATTTCAGTCACATGATCATGAGGGAGCTGCAAAAGTAATTGTGAAAAATGGCCATAAGTCACATTTTTCATTGCCGTTGTAATTTTGAATGGTCACTAAGTGAACTATTTTAAGTGAAGGACTACCTGTACTTATAAATGCAACATAATCTTTCCTGTAGGTATAGCTTTTGTAGGTTAAAAATTCACCATAACTCTTGATGCACCATAACTCTTGATGCACCATAACTCTTGATATTGCTTATAGTCTTCTATAAGCAATATCTTCTGAAATCTGTACTCATTTACATAGGCAATATGCAAAGAACAGCATTGTTGTTAGGTTTATATTATATATTGTTTCCAGGAGAATGAAAGTTTTCCATCATTACATAAGTTAATGTATGTGGAATAAATGTAAATATGAAAGAAAATTTAAATTTGCAGAACTGGGCAGTCATCGTTCCTTAGTGTTTTGATACATGGTCTTGACACATATTTATGTTTATTCCACCTTTATTTATTTTATAAATCACTGAAGGCAGCAAACATACTTAATATTCCTTCCTCCTCTTACTTCCCCACAACAAACACCCTATGAGTTGGTTGGGCTGAGAGACACTCACTGTCCTGGTCACCCAGGTGGCTTTCCTGTCAAAGAAAGAACTAGAACATCCAATCTCCTGGTTTCTAACTTGGTGCTTTAATTGCTACCCGAATCTGGCTCTATGCTAAGCTTCTAGTAATATCATGAACTCATTTGTTCCTTTGAGAAATATGTCTTAGAAACCTTATATATTTGCCATTAGGCCTCTATACCATACTTCAAAGTAATAAATTTATAATACTGTAGCGTACATGTGAATATGCAATTCTAATACATAACTAGGTTTTTGTGCTGATCTGGACAGGGCCCCTCTTTTTTACTTCGATAAGTCTCTTATCTTTTCAGATATATTATTTACTAGGTCAGTTTCCCCAGTACTATACCAGCTCTATTTAGATTGAGTAAAACATAAAACCCAACAGACCATTCAATATATACTTTTAGAAATGCAACAAAACTGTAACAAACTGAAGATGTTTTATTCAGGAAAACATCAGAATTCAGAAGCAAGCTTTCACCACGTCCTGACTGGTTTAATACAGTATTGGATACTTCTTTATTAGGGTGAATTTCTATCTCATTTTTTCGCACTAGAAGCTGAAGACAAGATACACTGTGCTCTTTCTTCCCATATTTTTCCTTAAATAAACCTTCCCAACAGTCAGGTTAAGAGAGAGTGGATGGACCACATGAATTCCCATGGTTTTGGATGGATCATAGCCTAGATGCTCTCAGTCCAACAATTCAGATTTTCAAATTATTGATCATGAACCAAAGCAAGGGAGGTTGTGAGCAAAAAAAAATGGAAAGGCATAACATTTTTTTTACAAATCTGATCATGCTTGCAAGGACAAAATATGATAGGCATCAAGCTTCAGTTCAGGCTTTGTTGTCTGCTTTGCACATGCAAACTTGCAAAATTTGATGGTATATAGATAGCAGTGGTGGGATTCAAATTTTTTTACTACCGGTTCTGTGAGCGTGGCTTGGTGAAGGGTACTATAAAATCTCCAGTCAGAGGCAGTATTTGCCAGTTCTCCAAACTACTCAAAATTTCCGCTACCGGTTCTTCAGAACTGGTCAGAACCTGCTGAATACCACCTCTGGTAGATAGTATGTAGATTAACCTTTAATTAATAAAATTTGGTGGTATATTGATTTTTTGCCCAACCTTGACTTTAGTGAAACCCCAATAAAGTTTTATGCATCAGAAAAGAAGGAAGGAAATAACTTCTTTCTTGTTAATTTAATATATAAAAAACTGACTCTCAAGGCAAATATAACTAATTAAATTTAAAAGAGAAAAAAGAGCATTTCGTCAATTAATAGTTAGCAAAGTAAGTATAAAGAAGTTGATAATTAAATAAGCAATCTTGTTTCTAATTAAAGTATATTCACTGTATGGAACTATTTGATTTAAAAGGTAGCTCCTGATCTCTATTTTCAATGATCGCTTAAAATATACAAAAAAGATTTATCTCAAATATAGAAATTCTTAATAATCATTAATGAAAATTATCATAACACATTTCGTCTGGTGGTATTCAAACTTGGATCTTTCGAAGCAAATAAATTATACATAGCAAATAACATGGGAGATTAAAACAATAATGTTGCTTTCTTAAGAGCCGTAACACAATAATAATTTGTATAGTTATCACACCAGATAATTCAATGTATGCTTATGTTCATAACTTTAGTTTTACAGCAACAGGAAGCATGGAGGCAAAGAAAATGCTTGTGTGTGTGTGTGTGTGTGTGTGTGTGTGTGTGTGTGTATAGATACCTGTTATAATCTTCATAAAGCTCTCATCTAAATTTACATCCCAAAAAGGTAAGAGCCACTAAAATCAATTAAATATATTTCTGAAGAATCTAGCCAGTATAGAATTGCACTAAAAGCCTGTATTAAAAAGAGTGACTCTTCTGTCAATATTTAAGCATGGACATAAGACATAATCCCAAGGTTGTGATCCCAATCTTGATTTTTACCATAGATTGCAAACACTTGTTAAAAAGCTTCATATATAAACAAAAGTTACATTGAGAGGTAATTATCTGAAGATCACAACAAAAGCAGGAGTGCTTTTTACCTGTTTGTGTGAACAGAGCAGGGGGACTAAGCTCCACATTTCCAGCTCAAAGCTTTCTAAAGATGATAATGACATCATGCATAACTTTGCTACATGTTTAATCAACTAAGCTGCTTCCTTTCTGTACTTTAATGTGCTTTTGAATAAGCAGCTAAGGTAGAATGTGTTGTTGATAACACCAAGCTCTGAATTTGGGCTGGTTCATACATGCCCTACAGGAAATTATTCCTTGGTGATTTTAAACTATTGCAGGCTATTTCAAGAGCTACTAAAGGTATTGAAAGGCATGTGCAAACGTATTTCACTCAGCGCTCCCTCAAGAAATTTTGACAACCAGCTTTCAAATCATAGTGTTGCCCATAAATGCACCTTACCTCAGAAACTGTGTCTAAATATAATTGCAATAGTGTACCTCTGGCCTTTGACTATAGTTATGGGGGTGGGTAAAATGTTCATACCACATTGAACCCAGATTGTTTCCATAGAATGCTAGGATAAAATAGGTTGGCAGATAGAAACCTTGTTAGCTGCACATTTAAGCATTTACAAATCAGTGGCATTTGTGGTAATTCTGCAAACCAAGCAAAGCTTCGATCACAAGATTAGAAAAATTTTAATGAACTACTAAATGTGATACACAGAGAGTTAGTTTGTGCATTGGGTTACGTTTCTTTCAATCGCCTGTTTTAAAAACATTTTACCTTTGCTTATTTGGGGGGAAAGTACTGGATTATATAAATATAATTGTGCAATCAGAGCCAATTTTTTCAGATGATAATATTCACTTCCAACATTGAATAATAAACGTGTGGCCCCTTTCATTCAATGGGTTGAAAATCTGATTGCATTTGCCAGCAATGAGCATAATGCCTATACTGTAGCTGTAGATTTTATATGGACAAGTATAATGAAATATGGGACTAATTTATACAAAGTAGACTCTTACTATTATTAGAAACATATATACTTGAATAATAATTGCATTAGATAACTATTAGAATTTGTGTGTATGTGTGTGTGTGTATAAATTGTATATAGAATTGCTAAAATGATATATTAGTTTTGTTTTTTTTTCCTGTACTTTTTACACGTTTTAAAAGCATTTTCTATATGGGTTCTTTCTTTTCTTTTGACAATGCATATATTTTTGTTTTGGGGTTTGGTTTTTTATTTTCCATTTTTGATCATTATCCTGAAAGCAAAAAAAAAAAAAGAATACATTTAAAAAGGACTGGAGACTGTGAGTTCTAGACCTGCCCTGAGCATGAAGCCAGGTGGGTGATCTTGGCCCAGTCACTCTTGCTTAGCCATAGGAAGAAGACAGTGACAAACCATTTTTGAAAAATCTTGCCAAGAAAACTGCAAGAACTCATCCAGGCAGTTGCCAGAAGTCAACACTGACTTGGAAGCAGTGTCCCTTCAATGTCCGTGTCATCATCCCCTCCAATATCACAAACAATGTGAAAGATTAATCAGGTGTAGGAATTACTTTATTAATATAGCAATACCTTTCCAATGGATATGTACCAGCTGGGGTAGCTTACAGCATTTCAGGCTATGTAAATTTAAAAGAAAATATATATTCCCATAGATCAGGGTGGTCAAACTCACGGCCTGCGGGCCAGATGCATCACATGTTAGCCATGCCCATCCCTGATTTAGGGAAGGGGAAAAGGTTTTGATACATCACATGATGATGTGTTGTCGCGAGTTTGACACCCCTACCATAGATAAAGTCTAAAGCAAGATGAGGTACAACTTCATCTTATAAATGTATTCATCTCACCTATACCTCATGTCTAAATTCATAAGAATAGATCACATACAGCCAGTGGTTTCCCATATCCGTCTAACTATGGTTTCTTTAAACTAGAGGTCACCAACTGGTGGTCTGTGGACCACTGGTAGTCCGTGAGAAAATTTTGGTGGTCCGCAGCACACCCGTTTCTGCAATGGGTGATACCGCTGGCAGATGAACTGATGCACATGGGGAGGGAGGGTAGCACGTGGGAGATCATGGCAGAAAGAGATAGGAAGGGAGGGAAAGAAAGAGAGAGAGAGAGACAAGAGAGAGAGAAAGAGAGGTGAGAGGTCCCGGTGTTTTGTTTTCTGTGGGAAATGGGTTCAAATGATTCTTTGAGTATTTAAGGTTGCAGAAACAGGCAGCCAAGCTAAGAAACAGGCAGCCTGAAGGACCCCATCCCGTCAGTGGGAGTCCAGGCACTTCTGTGAGTGGCATGCTGGATTCATATTAGTGGTCCGAGGGATTTAAAATTATGAATTTGGTGGTCCCTGAGGTCCAAAAGTTTGGAGACCCCTGCTTTAAACCACGTTTTGTGGAACAAGCTACATTGGTCTGCCTCACACACATACACCATGCTTTGCACCCCATGGTAAGTGAATTCACATGTCATATATCATATTATAATCTGGCATGACATGTGAATCCAGGCATGATGAATAATAACAATTTCCTAAGGACCAATCCATGGTTCTGAATAGTGGCAATATGTAGTGCCAGAGTATGGAAGATTCTTTTTAAAAAGCCCAGATAATTTTATAATTTTCTCCTCTTGGTCAGTAAATAATTATCTTATCTAATGGTCTATAAAAGGCTAGACTTCACCTTTTAAGTTGCTATTTAAGGTACATTTATTTATTTATTTATATTTTTTATTTACATTTATATTATACATTTATTTACATTTACATCACACATCAAGATTTATGAAAAAATAACAGGAGAATTTTGTCTGCTTGAATTTTGCTTGCTACTTTAGGAAAGCATATCATATGTCTTCTCAAATTAGAAACAGAAGCACTTCCAGTTTCTAGAAAACGAATAGGCCATGTAAAATTTAAGAGACTTTTAAAGGAAGTTCATCTTACATAAATAAAGCACATCCATTACTCTTTTGAAAGCAAAAATAATCATTTCATTCAGAAAAAAAAGTCTTTCAATTTGAATTGTTAATATTCATTATCAATTCATTCATTTAAGGCTTTAATGCTGCACTTTTGCTGTACTAACAAAGACCTTATAAATTGTGTTTCAAAGTGTTTTATTTAGTGAAGTTTGCTAAATAATAACTAAATTATGAAATAATAAAGTTGCTGTAAAAACTGTTATAAATTTAATGTTATAAGTTTAATACAAATTCTAGATAGTGGTCCATAAATAAATAGGCAGTGTTAAAAATCACTGAGACCTTATTTACAATCCTTCAAGGCTTATGCAGTAGAGTTTAAATAACACAGTGGGATATTCTTTCTGTAAATAATACATAATGGAAGTCACGCTGTGAAGTTAATCTAGGACTTTGCGGGTGGCAAATGCCCATTTAAAAAAGCCAGATTTCTAAAAGTATATCATTTTTACAACATTCCTGTGGAACTTAAATGCAGTGTATATTTTTTGTTTTATAAGACCTTCAGGTTGCAATTGTATAACCAAATATCTGTGAGTGATGGATCTTTGACTGTTCATACCATAAACCAAGCTATTTCATATTAAAAATTTTAAAGCTCTTCCTTATAGTTAAACTTGGCCAGACTTTTGGACTGTTCCTCTTGCTGGTCTTTAAGATATTTCTGCATATTTTAGCTAATTACAGCAAAAGTCTAGTTCTGCAAAATACTTATTTAAGGTCCGGATGAGAGTATAAACATCGACATCCACCTTTCATCATGGCTTTCAGTAATTGAGGCTTTCAATGTATTGCTTTTTAAAAAGATAAATATAGAATAGATTACCAGCCTTAATTATATCTATGGTACCCTCCTTATAGTAGAAGAGTACTAATGAGTTGGGGCAGATTTTAGCCAGTTGCAACAACAGGCCACTTCTATCCAAAGCGTAATCACATTGTTATAGGCAAGTAAAACAGGATGTCTAAACTTACAGTCTGCCTACACCCCATAAACTAATAGACCAATACTATACAGTGCATTGACCGCACAATCAGTAATCAAATGTTTGAAGAAATATAAAGCTAAGTATGAAGTTTTTATATAGATGCTGAAGAAGCAAGAGGGTTGGAAAGATAGGAAGAGATGAAGAATAGGGATACAGTTTTCAGAAAAAGTGCTTCAAATCTGGGATGAGTGCATTCATTGTACCTTTTGGTGGTTTTTTAAGGAAGTGACTTCTTTCAAGAGCTACCAACATATAGTAAACAAGAGCTGGTATTCAGCAGATTCTGATCAGTTCTGGAGAACCAGTAGCGGAAATTTTGAGTAGTTTGGAGAACCAGCAAATACCACCTCCGACTGGAGATTTTACAACATCCTTCCCCTGCCACGCCCACCAAGCCATGCCCACAGAACAGATAGTAAAAAAAATTGAATCCCACCACTGTAGTAAACCTGTCCATGCTAGATTCAAAACACTTTTCGCATATTGCATGCTTTACTGGAGAACTATAGGGAATGGTATTGGTGTAAATTAGTTCTATCCAAATACTCTTTCATTTATTTTTTTTTGTCTTTAGTTTACTTCTTTATGCACGCTGAATAACTTTGCTTTTCCTAGAAGGAAATAGCATGACAACTACTTTATGTCTAATGAATATAGAAACAATTATGCTGTTTTTATACCATGTTTGTTACATCACAGTAAAAGTGTTCACCATCATGGACACCATCAAGATTACTAAAAATTAATTTTATACTTTTCCTTACATAGTCTGATGAAGGTGATGAATAGGTCACCTTTTTCCTGAAATTATTTTTGGGGGAGGGGAGTAAATACAGATAGATAAATCAAAGGCATCCTTCTTCCATTTTTCAAGAGGGAGGAGGATATTTTGTTTTATTTTTAAAAACAAATTTATGTTACTGCCTGTCTACCAAAAGGAATTCTAAATAGTCATTAAGAATAAAAGCACAAAACAATGAACAATTCCTCACTCCCAAAACAAAAATGACAACATAGATGAAACTCATATCCATAAATCAGCCACATCAATATAAGAGCGATAGCAAGAAAAGATTGAATGTTACAAAGAGGACAGCTTCCTGCAACATTTAATGAGACAAGGTGTTAGAGTCTGCCTGTTAGCAGATTCCTCTGCAAGATTCTCTAGCATTAACATGAAAGAATTTAATTTCTGTCAAAATTTAAAAATAAATAAATGTTTTTAAAAGCTCTCTAAAGGAAGAGGCTAGTCTACTTTAATTTGCTCCAAGACATTATTACTTTATTTAAAACAAATGGAAATAGCCATTTTATCTCTGGCTGTACATTAGAAGGTTCTTGCTTCTATCTTTAAATTCATGCCTTCTAGCTATACTGGAAAACACAGGAGATGGACAGTGTTTCATTTAATTGCAGACTCCTAAGATAGAGAAGGTATTCTATAATTATCGAGATCCAAAAACTAGGAAATGTAAGTTGAAAGCCTGCTAACAGACATTTAGTGCGCTAGATAAATTAATTAATGTTAGCAAGGAGCTTTTGAAGATTACAATTTACATGCTAAGTACCATTATTATCATATAAAATTCAAAAAGTTGTCCTAAAGGAAAATCTACTCATATTAGTTGCCTCAAAGTACTTCTGTAAAAAGTGGTAGTTTGTTTCAGCTTAAAACTGGCCACTTTATATTATCTTCCCCCCCCCCCCCGTAAAAACATAACTTATTTTATATAATTTGATACTATTTATTTAAATTTAATAAATAAAACATGAACATTGAACAAGTAGAACGGGACTTCAATAACTATACTGAACAAACACATAATATCCATAATCATAAAAATTGTATTAATTGCTTAATTTTTTTTAAGGAAATATGGTATAAAACAGGACTGTCAAACTGGTGGCCCATGGGCCAGATATGTCATGCAGAGGCCATGACCACCTTAGCTCCATGAAGGGAAAAAACATCATAATATGTCACGTGATGCAGTGAGTTTGACACCCATAGTGTAAAAGGTTTTACTTGAAGCTTTGCTCATGAATATTATAGCTAGTGTTTACATTGCTATTTTTATAACTTTATTTTGTTTTTTCATCTGCTTAAGTTTTAATATTTTCACTGTAAGTTGCCTTATCTGGGTGAGCTCTAGAAAATAGTGAAATAAACGAGATAAATAAAGTTGGTTGGTTTTTATCTGCTCACCCTTTCTCCAATTGCTGTTTTTACAAATTGAATTCCAGCATTCCATTGTACTGCCCTATTGATTGTTTTGACACTGATTGTTATGGAATGTGGCCTTTGGATTGTTGTGATCTGGTTTGCTCCAATCCCTACATGAAATCCACTACAACTGCCAAGTTGGGCAGTTGATCCTTCTTTGGTTTCTTCTTTTCCCTTGCTTTTAAAGAAAAAGAGAGGAAACAGGAGGAAAACAGAAGACAAGATCTCCAGAGGTGGTGTTTAGCAGGTTCTGACCAGTTCTGGAGAACTGGTAGCGGAAATTTTGAGTAGTTCAGAGAACTGGCAAATACCACCTCTGACTGGAGATTTTACAGTATCCTTCCCCTGCCACACCCACTAAGTTATGCTCACGAACCTGTAATAAAAAAAATTGAATCCCACCACTGAAGATCTCCCTTCATTTTTGTTTTTAAATAAAAACTTACTTATAGAAATAAACTATGTCTTATATCAGTGGTCCAATCTGAATAACATTTTGCCTAGGTCAATGTCAATTTTGTATGTCTTAAAGCAGTTCCAGAATAGCAGTGCTCTTTAATTCAGTGCCAATTTTCACCAATACAGTTTTCTGTCTACAGGGGATTTTGGGCTGTAAAGCTGTACAACAAGTGAATTAAACATTCATATTTTGCACTTTGAATATTATCTAACCTCTCACTCCAAAGCAAAAGAAAAGAAGCAAACCTGAAAAAAATAGCCTGCCTTGCTACATCACTAAACCTTTTGTAACTCAATGCTGAAAGTACGTTAGCAATAACACCGATGATTATTATGATATTCAAAATTATTCTTGGGTTGTATTATGGCAGTAAAATGAATTGCCTTCTTCCCTAATGTTACTGACTAGGCAGTTTTTTTTCTGATGATTTTCCATCCAAATACTAACACTAACCCTGTTTAACTTCCTAGGTCAGAGTAGGTTGGCCAGATGCTGAAGCACTCTTAATCCATTATTGTTCTTTCTAAATTGAATGTTTTGAATCCTGAAATAGGAGAAGACAGATTCACTGGCTGGTCTTAATGTATGTTATGACTTTTTCCTGACCATCATCTACAATCATTGGCTGCAGAATTAGCAGGAAACTTCTGGTCTGCTAGAAGGCAATCACCAGACACTTCCCACTGATTTCTGTATGTGTCTGTGTTTGTGTTTTATTTAATGTGGACCTTGGGTTTGTATACATAAAACTAACTTCAGAGTAAGCTCAGCTCTGGTCTAATCAGTTCAATTAAGATTATCCTTCTTGGACAAGGCATACCTGTGTATAGAGATTGCCATTAGTTGGCACAATTGATAACAATAGTCACATTATATTGATATAATTTCTCTAATTTGGTAGGTTTTAGGAGAAATAATATTCCAATCCAATGAGCGTCACATTGAAATAAGATGGCACTGAATGTTGAAGTTCGGGAAGCATATGTATTTGCCATGGTTTTAAGCAACTTTTTTCTTATTCAAAAGGCTCAAGAGTTTTCCTATTTTCCTATGTTTTATTTTAAATATCTTAGTTAAAATAGTGTTATATTCAAATCATTTGTGATGCCTATATCCAGACTGTAAAATTCAATGAGGGCAACTCAGAGGTGGTATTCAGCAGGTTCTGACCAGTTCTGGAGAACCGGTAGTGGAAATTTTGAGTAGTTTGGAGAACCGGCAAAAACCACCTCTGACTGGCCCTGCCCCCATCTATTCTTGCATCCCGAGTCCCAGTGGATCAGCTGTGTCTTCTTTGGTTGCCCTGCACAGGAGAACAGAGCTGGAAATCAGGTTAGTGGGAAGGGAAAGGAATGGGGACGTCCACCAAGCCACACCCACAGAATCGGTAGTAATTTTTTTTGAATCCCACCACTGGGGCAACTGGGCTGAAAAATAGTCTGCATATATAAATATAATTAACAGTACACTTCAAATTATAAATCAAAGGAGTCTTACATCTTAGTAGATAATGTTATTAATTAAACTATTACACTTCTAAAAGATGTTTCAGTATCAACAAGAGATTTACTGTTGATGATGTTGTTAAAAACTAAAGTACACAATTTATGAGAATAATTTGATTGAAAGATCTCAGAACTGGAGACTGAAAGAGAATAGGAAGAATATTATTTTGATTCCTTGCCCTCTCATCTGAAAAAAGGGAATGGTTTCTTGTTGGCTTCCTCACTGGATAACTCATTCATACAGCCTCATGGATGTCTTTCTTCCCATCCTTGAAACTGGAAGAAAGTACCTCACTTTCAAAATTTCTGCATCCACAGGGATGCAGAAGGGATATCGCAAGGGATATTGTAGTTGGCTGTAAGGAAGCAGTAGACAACCCTCCCTCCTTTTATAAGTAAGTGTTAAAGGGCCAGCCATATTCCACTCCCCCCCCTTGTCTTTGATATTGGTAATTTTTCTCCCCCACACACTGTCTCTCACCTCCTCCCTTGTGCAAATAATTATCTGATTATACAAAAGTAGTTATTTTGGGCGGAAGGAAACCAACACTAGTAACTAATTGAAAAAAAAATTAAAGCATTTGAATCCTCTGAAATTCTTACCTGGGCAAAAAAAATGTTGTTTAAATATCTAAACAACAAAGGCAATGCAGGGCTTGTGATCCAGTCAGGCCACAGGTTTTAGGAGTTATACCGGCATTGCTGAATTCTCTTGTGCCCATTTATCTACTATCTATAGGAAGAAGGAAATTCCTGGAAGAGTCATTGGCAAACCAGAAAAGGAGAAGTGGAAGAGAAGCTTTACAAAATACAGAATAACAGAGTTGGAAGGGACCTTAGAGATCTTCTAGTCTACCCACCTGCTCAAGTCTGCCATCCAACCTGAGGAACTCAATCATCATTTGACACTGGATCATCAATAATAATAATATAACAATAACAATATAATAATAAAAGTGATATATTATTATAAATAACATTGATATTATTTTAATAATATTAAATATTATTATTAAAATTATTTTTCTTAATATAAAATACAAATAGATGCATGAGGTTTTCTTGGCAAACAAAAGGTGGCTTATCATCATTGCCTTTACTGTTTTCATTAAAGTGATCCCTAATCTCTAGCATTTTGCTACATCACTGTTATCCAATGTAGGTGTCTGCTTGCTTTAGCAGCATAGCTGAGGTGCTTCATGCCTTGGGTCATCCT
The DNA here is from genome assembly GCA_023653725.1 of Bungarus multicinctus. Classification (NCBI taxonomy): domain Eukaryota; kingdom Metazoa; phylum Chordata; class Lepidosauria; order Squamata; family Elapidae; genus Bungarus; species Bungarus multicinctus. Next base: position 218,326,049 of record CM042834.1, read on the forward strand.
GCTGGGAATATAAACTCTTGGCATCCACTTCAGGCATTCTTCACCCATTCTCTTTGCTGCTTTAAAGAGAAAGTTAACAAATCGTGTAAATAGAAATTATTAGAATGCCTTAGAAATTTAGTTATAAGAGGGTGGTTATTGAGTTGGTGACAAATATCCTTATAAAAATGACAATAAAGAAGAACAAGGTCCATGGCTTCTATTGTACTCATGCCTTAGGGACAATATCATACTTCAAAAGGAATTGTCTTTTATTTCTTTCCAAAATAGCTAAAGGGGAAGCATTCAAATGGGATAATTAAATTAAAGCTCTCCTAAATTTAGAAGTCAAAATTTGGTATAAATATGAAGCTGTTGGGAGCTCAAGTTTAGTTGCTTATAAATATATCCTGTGGGAGGGCAACAGTTTCGGTTTGACCTTCTGTGTCTAACATCTTTTTTAAGGCTAATTTAACTTGAGGTGGCCCTAATTATACAATAACATCACTGGGAAATCAATAATTTCCTTTGGATTGCCATTTTCCAGGAATATTTGAAATTAACTGCCAGTATTACAGGGTTGTGGAACACTTTCAGGAAATACATAAAACTACTTATCCATAGATTGGATTCAAGTTTACAGCCTCTCGTTTCCCAGCATTTTTACAGCATTTTCAGACACAGCAGGCAACCTGAAAGATGCTTTTTAAGAATTTAGCTTGGTCTCTCTAGGGTAGCTATGTTGTTATATGTTCCTAGTTCTATCTCATTTAGCAGTAGTGCTGAGGCTTTAAGCTACAAACAGCTGAATTGCAGCAGATGTAGACTGTGCTCCTTGTGCAAAATGAAATAAATGCATAGCTGACCCTGATCTCTATGCATTTCAGGATACATGATCTAAGTGAGCAGTTCAGCTTCAGGAAAAGCTCACTTATCTGTTTTCACTTTAGACTTAATGTATAGCAGGGAAAGAACATAAAGTAGTTTCAGACATACATTTGAAAACCTTTAATTCATGTTAAGTGGTAGCACTGCTCTTCTTCCTCAGGCAGTCTGACTTAATAAAGTTATTCATCATGCATCCAGAATGTAAGTCTGCTTGCAACTGTTCGAGTGGGTAAGGCAGGGTTTTAATTTTGAGAAGTTCTGATCCAAATCCCAAGTCAGCTGTAGGCAGTGGTGGGATTCAAATATACCGGTTCTGTGGGCATGGCTTGGTGGGCGTGGTGTGGTGTGGCTTGGTGGGCCTGGCAGGGGAAGGATATACTGTAAAATCTCCATTCTTACCCCACCAACCTCTTTCCAGCTCCGTTCTCTTGTGCAGGGCAACCAAAGAAGACCCAGCCAATCAGCTAGGACTTGGGAAGCAGAGAAGAGATCAGGGCAGGGCCAGTCAGAGGTGGTATTTGCCAGTTCTCCAAACTACTCAAAATTTCTGCTACTGGTTCTCCAGAACTGGTCAGAACCTACTGAATACCAACTCTGGCTGTAGGGCTTGTTTAAGCTGCAGCTCTATACCCTCTTACCTCTGAACACAATTCTTCATAAACTAAGTGATATTAATTTATGAAGGAATGGATTCTCTCTTGCCTTCACTTCATTGCTTAGAAGGAAGGCAGATGTTAATGTGAACAGCAGTTAGTAGAATGAAGCAAAAGACAGAAATCAATAAATCCATTTAATTTTTCATTTAAGCCTTGGAAACCTTAACATTCATTAAGAGACTTCTAAAAGATTTGTAATTTACACTGAGTTGGTCTTTTCACAAGTTTATGTCGGTGATTAAAGGTCATTTCCAATATTTCCCATGATCCTGGAAACAGCTTTCTATGCCTATTGCCTGAAAAGAGAAAATATAACCACCTACTTACTAAAAAGTATACTAAAAATGTTATTTATTTTCTCTCTTATATTATTCCTTAATTATTAAAGCCAACCTGATTGTTCAAAAATATTTCCCTGGTGGCTTTATTTTCTATTTTGACAGTAGTTAAACCTGATATTTCTCACATTTAGGTAAATTTGTGAAAGAATATCCACACATTACACACCCAGCAAAAGTGTATGCAATGTATTTGGTAGTTTCCCAAAGTGAGTTACAGTCAGATGTTTACTTTTTCATATTTAAAAGTTTGAGCAAAGAATTCCAGCTGTGAGATACCCGGAACAATCCAGCTGCACTGCTTTAAAGGGAAGATGGATGTTTGTAAGAGCTGCCCGCTCTTCCTTTCAATCAATTACCATAACAAATTACTGGATATATGCCAGGAAAGATACAAAAGCTCAATGTGCAGCATTGTTTTGGATTTTGTGAACTGTCCTAGATAAAACCCAGATGGGGGAAAAAGAAAAGGACAGCTGGCATTGCTTTTTCTTGCTGAAATGATAGCAATTCAATTTTCTCCAATAAAGGGTATTAGTGCCTGGTTCTTAGAAGGGTATTTAAGGACTGGAAGAACCTGGAAATCAACTTTATTGTAATGCATCAACATCCAAGGCTTTTCTTATACTACAGGTATAGCTTAGGCACAGAGATTGATTTATGTCATGTGATCCAGAGAAAGAGAAAGTCATATCAAGAAGCAAATATAGGAAACATCATTTTTTCTCTGATCTTTCTGTCTGTATGAGCCAGCCAATATGAATATCAATCATTGCCAGCTGTACTGGTAGTTTTAGGCTATGAAAATCTGTCTCCTAAGAATTAAAAATGGCCCACTAGTTTCATTTAAACCAGTGAGCAGTTTGATCTCACTGGAAAAACATTTAATCTCTCTCCTGATATAGCCAACAAAGTAAAGAGATAAATCTACTATATGCAAGTAGTCCGGGTTTGAATCCCAGATGGGTATAGCTAGCTGATCAGAGCTATATAGCTTGAAATAGATTTGTACTATTCTCTTGTTATTTCTTTGTCAGTAAAACATAAATTCAACACAAAAATAGTTTGTCATGAAAGCAAAGGTTCCTGGATTGGGGCTGAAAGGAGAAAGCAGAAGCAGTATACTCCATCCCATAATTGGGTAGATTAGGTTGCCTGATAGACCGGTCTCGCTGGAAAAACACTAAATGAGAAGTTCATACCATCAAAATATCAGTGACAACAATTGTGATTGTGTTGATGTAACACAATTCAATTGTGTTGATGTAACAATTCAATTGCATATATTGATTATACACTGTATAATTGATTTGTTTCTTATTATGGTATAACAAACAGGAAAGGCAGCAGATTTGAATTGTAACAGCAACATGGATTAGAGCTAACCAGCTGCTTTTTAAAATAATTTTATTGAAATCTCTGGAGATTCTTAGTCATCCAGGTCATGGTTGTCCCAAAGGTGCTTTATTCAAGAGACAGCTGAAATCAGAAACTCCTTTGCCTCTTGAAAAAAGCACCTTTAGGACAATTTTATTGAAGATTACAATTGAAAAGATAAAAACTAATGCAAAAAAATAGAGTAAAAAGAAAAAATAGAAAGGCATAAAAGAAGAAAAATAGAAAGAAAAATAAAGAGAAAAATAATCTAATAAAGAAAAAGAAAAATTTCTATAGAAATGACTTCTTTGCAGTGTATAATGTTAGTAACATATCATCTTCTCTTGAAATACAACGTATGATCTCTTCAATCCATCTCATTTATCTTTAAACAAATCTTGAAAGCCTGAAATTTTTAATCCTTTCAAATAGTATCTTTGAACTTATCATTTTTCTTTGTCTCTTTTTATAAAATCCTTCAAAATCTTAATAGGTTATTTTTGTAAATCCAATGTAGAAAAATTATCCCAATCATTATTTTGGTTTGTTATAGACTTCCCAAAGATATACAGTAATTTTTTAAATCAATATCAAACATATTTTTGTTGCTTTCAAAATATGTCCATGACCAAATAGAAGTTCTTCATAATCATCATGCCACTGTCCTAACTTAGATTTTTTTTTCTCTTGACAGTTGATGTGATTTGATCATGCGATCCTGAACTTGGCTTGGCTCTGAGTTTGAATCAATATGTTAAGTGAATTACAAGCTAAATGTTCATGATGACAAAATATCAAACTAGTTGAAAATGAAAAGCAAAATTAGACCTATTCTTAGACAATATTGATCAGTCTTCAAACACTTGGTTTACAATAAGGTCTCCCATTGTCATAGTAAGAGTAGTTCTTGTTTAACCTCCATAACTGTTTTAAATATGCAATGCAAGGGAATAAATGCCAAGATAGTTCAAAAAATTATGTTTTATTTTGTCCCCATCCTTGGAAGAAATTAGGATTCAGAAGGCCAGCATTAGCATTCTTGTAGAATCTTTCAAGTATGTTAGACAACCATTTCAGTCAGTTGAAAAGAATTGTAGCCAATCACATCTGAATGCTTGAATTTTTAAGATCCTAGCCTAGGAATGTCAAACTGGTGACCCATGGACCAGATGTGTCATGTGCAGGCCACACCTACCCCAGTTCCATAAATGGGGAAACATCATGAAATATCATGTGATGGCAACATGACGCCATGAGTTTGACACCCATGCCCTAGAAAATAATATAGAATGAGATCACAAAAAATCAAAACAAAGACAAATATCAATACCACTTCATAGTGCTATACAGCATCTTGTCATGGATCTGCCACTGGGCCCCTCTCCAGATGCGAGTTCAGAGGAGGAGGGTGAGCTGGAGCCTGTAGAGGAAAGTAAGAGTGTTGGTCAGGATTGCGGCTCAGAGAGTGCTAACCTGATGGAGCAACTTCAGCTGAGTCAATTGGACAAGCAGCAGGCTGAGGCTGAGAGAGGCAAGCCACAGACATAGCAAGTTGGCCAGAAGGCTCCAGGAGAGGAATGGGAGCAGCTGCTACCCATTAGCAATGAGGAAGAGGTGAAGTCCACACCTCCTGATCCAAGAACATATAGAGCAGAGAGAAAATAGGCACCACACTGGTCAACTAGACTACTCATGAGGAGGCAACCAGCATTGCCTACTTAATCACACTCTGAAGACTTAAGTATTGCTGAAGCAATGTGTCCAGTTCTGTGCCTTGTGTGCTCCTGCTGTGTATCCTGACCCGTTCAAATTATGAGCTGACTTTGTATGTACCTGTTGGACTCTATTACTCAGTGACTCTTGCTGTGCTGAGCTCAGAATCTGGATCTGTGCAGCAGGACTTTTTTCTGAAGACCTGTTTGGGGGGGTTAAATAAACACCTGTATAACTCTTGCTGTATGTTGTGGGGGAGTGGGGCAACACACATATCTAATATTGTCCCAACAATCTGGATTCTCATTTTACCTAACTTAAAAATGGAATTTCAACAACTATAGAATCAGCATAACAAAATTGACAAAAGTGAAGGTGGCTTGAATACTTTCTGAATGCACTGTATGTTCACCAATCAATGAGCCCTTGAAAAACTCTGGATAATCTTCAGGCAAATCTCCAGAGATATTGCTTTGAAGCAACAGTGACTATAGACATAGCCACCTCATCCCATGCTAAGCTCTTTTTTTTCAATGGGTATGTTAATCAAATGAGACTATCAGAGGACTTTATTGCAGACTTTATTGTAAGGAAAAAAATACATTTCTTTCAGATTAAAACCTGCTGAAGGCACATGTAAACTCTGAAATGTGTTCCATTTTAAGTAACCAGTATGCAGTGCATGAAACAAGCAGGCTAGTATATTCACAGCAGTAACTGACTTTCTTTGTTCATGAGCAAAATAGACAGGAAAGTCTGTCTGCCTGTCTATCTGTCTATCTCTCTATCGTCTATTTTATTCTTAGACATGTTCAAAACATCATCATTCTATTTGCACTAACACAATATAACTAAAATCCTTCATTTTTCATGTAAATTTGTTACTGTAACAAGACACGCAAATATGCCACAGTGGAATAATCAAACACAATCTGGCTTTGTTTATATGAAAGATATTAAGCTGTGTTTTCCAGGAAAGAACGGCATTCCCTGTGGATGCACATCATGATCACAGAGTTATGATTAATGACCATGGAGAATATGAGTGGAGATTTGCTTCAACAGGGAGGGTCATAAAGAGTACACACGTTAAAGATGACTCTACACCATAACAGCTTTTGTATTTTTAAAATAGTTCTGATGAACCAAGAACTGTTGTAAATGGAGATTACAAAGATCACAGTCTTCATTGTGTCCTATTCTTTCTTTCTTTCTTTCTTTCTTTCTTTCTTTCTTTCTTTCTTTCTTTCTTTCTTTCTTTCTTTCTTTCTTTCTTTCTTTTTTCTTTCTCTCTCTCCCTCCCTCCCTCTCCCTCCCTCTCTCTCTCTCTCTCACTCACTTGGTTTCCCCCTATCCCAGCATTTTATTTTGTTTCAACATTCTGTGATTGAATAATCTTATCCCTAGATGCTATATAATCAAGAAGGAAAAAGAGGTAATAAAGTTTTTTAGAGAAGAAAATTCTTCTGTTTTATTGGACATCTTCCTATTGAATCAGAATTAGGGGACCAGAATTTGTTGTGTTCCTGAACTCCTAGGAAAAGGAGAAAAAGAGGGAATTCCAAGTTTTTAACATGGTGGCAGCTTAATGAACTGACTAAAATCAGTAGGGCATAAGACTCTGAAGCAAATGGTCTCTTTGGAAATAACTTTTTAAAAGGTACTTAAGATATATATAAAGCTGGCTGGGGAATTCTGGGAGTTGAAGTCCTCCAGGCTTAAAGTTGCCAAGGTTGGAGCACTCTGTTTTAAATGTGTTGTAATGTTATTTAAAAACAACTATAAATTATGGTTAGCCAGGTTATGATCTCCCATTTATTACCAATTCCTAGCCAAGAGCTCAGCCATAAAAGGTGGATTGCTAAAAAGCCACAGGATAATAACCTGGAAAACACTAGGTGTAGGCATAATTGGGAGATTTTATAAGAATCATATGAGCAATGAAATATTCAAGCTGAAGACATGGGAGGTCTAAATTGTTCATGCATTAAAACTGCAATTGAAAATAAGTTTCATAAATTAAACATACTGTATGCCAGCCATATCCATTGTGGAATTAAACATTTCTTTTGAGTCAAGCTTAACTTCTAGTGAGTTCATGGACACACCCGTGCAATTTTCTTGGCATTAATACAGAAGTAGTTTGCCACTGCCTTCTTTTAGTAAGTTTTCATGACTTTCTGATTTTGCCTATATTTATGGCCTTTCTTGAAGAGCTCCCATCTAGGTGTGACCCTGTCTAACTTTATGAGAACAACCAAGTGTGGCATAATGAAATACTAAAGCAATCTTCAAAAAAACAACAACCCTCAACTGTAGAATTTAAATTGTTTAATAAATAATATATAAACCATGACATGAAGAGGGAATGGACCTAGCAAGCAAATGTATGTTGGTTATTTTATTTTAATTAAATGATAATGAAGTTGAAAACAAAAATGAAAATGGCAGTTCAAGACTCATTTTTTGTGTCATTGATTTTCTTAGGGATTCTGAAGCTTTCAAAAAATATTGTTGCTCTATAAAATGATTAATGAATAAAACTAATAATTTCATTTGCATTATAGTTGTAAGAAATAAATGCGCCACATTCTTTTAGTAATTATATTTTTGTCTATGCATCACATAAAACTTAATAGAATCTCACACATTTTTGGCATGACTTATTTCCAGTTGTTGTTTTAGTTTTCTCAGCTTAATGCTCTCAGCACACAATTTTTTCTGGAAAAAAAAAGTGAAGCTTTTTTTTTCAAATTACAGAAACACTTCAGAATTTTCATAATATTTCCTTGACTTGGAGTTATTTTTGTCAGGGGTAAAATAGATTAGATCATCTAACTTTTGCCTCCTACCCACAAACACTTTCGTTTTGAAAAGCTAGAAATTTTAAATAATGAATAGAAATAGGGATTTACACTAATGCATATCTTTTTGCAAAACTCTGATAAATATATTTGTGTAGGTCAATAGAAATACAATTATTTTAAAGAAAGCTGAACCCAACTATTAATGATCATTATGAATGGATTGTGAATATCTGATCACATTGTGTATTTGAATAGTGAAGTCTCCAATCTTGCTATGGTTTGATTGATTATGTTTCATTCAGTTGGTGTTGGATATTATCAATTACACAAATCTTTCCTGGATGGCCTATGCCCAACCTGATTCTTTAGGTCTTCCAATGGTGTATCCATTGTTGCTGAAATTAGCTCCATCCATCTTCCTTCTTTCCATCTCTCTAAACATTATAGATTTCTTTTTAAAAAGTCAGATCTTCCTATAAGGTGTCCAAAATATGAGAATTTGAGCCTGTCCATTTATGCCTTGAGTAAGAACTCCAAGTTCATCTGTTCAATGATAACTAGTTTGTTTTCTTGGCTATCTATGGTATTCTAAAAGTGTTCTCCAAAAACAAAGTTCAAAAGAATCAATACTCTTTCTGTCTTGAGTCTTCAAAGTCTAACTTTCACTTTCATAGAATATCAGAAGGAAAACCATTCACTGAACCATTCTTTATAAATATAAGCACATCCTGGTATCTGAATATTTTTTCAAAGCCTTCATTGCTAGTCAATCCTAAAAGGTAAGAACTACCATCACCCCCATTTCACTAACTTCATTATCATTTCTAGGACTAGTTATCATACCTGTTGATATTGTTTTCATCTTTAAATTTAGACTTAGTCCGATACTTTTAATGTGTTCTTTGACATTATTGGTGCTCTCAAATTATTTGTGTCTTTATCAGCATAATGCAGGTTATTTATATTTCTTCTCTTAATTTTAAAAGCACATTTCTCTTCAAACTCCATTTCCCACTTCAACATACAGACCGAATAAATAAGGAGTATTTAATCTTGTCTCACTCAATGCCTATGGAGAGTCAGTGGAGATTCTTATTCCTTTGCCAATCTGAAGTCAGTCTATTTTACTATGCTCTAGAGTCTATCCAATCTATGACTTTCTAGTCCATGTACATATAAGTCTGTCTTAATTAGCTGGTGTGCATAAACAATAGTTTCTTATTCTTCAGCCTTTTGTAAAGCCAGTTTCATCTGGAATCCCACTTTTCATATAGGACTTTAATTAGTGTTGGGTGATCCTAAGAATGATTTTGCTAACAAGTGAAAATAAGGATATTGTATGATAGCTTGCATATTCTATTAGATCTTCTTTTTTTTTTTACGTATGCAGATTGATCTCTTCTAAACTGCTGACCACTATGTTCTCCAGATTTTCTGGCATATACTCCAGATTTTCTGGTTGAACATTTACATATTCTTGTTTGTTGCTTCCATATTTCTGTAGACATTCCATCAATTTCTATAGCTTTTTATAGTTTGGTAATGATTAGAGTGCTGATCCAATTTCATCTTCTAGCATTAGAAGTTTCGGCAAGTAGAAAGTATCTTTTAAGAGATTTTGGATTTTGGCTTCTCTACCATTTATAATTTTAGTATACTCCTTTCATTCTTTTTGGAATCAGTTACTATTTTTTCATTAGCTTACTCATTCAAGGTTGAAACCTTTTTCTGAGACTACAGATCTTTTGGAAAACTTTCCTTGTTTTTCCAGGCTTGTTTCTGCCTTTAGTGTCTTTACAGATACAATTGATTCTTGTCTCTTCTGAAGACCCTCTAAAATTCTTTGTTAATTTTCTTTATATGATTCCTTGACATTAACTTCTTTCTTTGACAATTTCCATGTCTGCTCTGACTTCTAGTTTGCTTTCTTTTGTTTCTTGGTCTTTGGCTTTAGTTTTGGTTTTTTTTCAGATTCATCCTTAACAGTTTCTTAGATTTCATTTCACAGTTCCTCTGGTTCCCTATCAATGAAATTCAGAACTTTAAAGCAATTCTTGATGTTTTCTTTGCCATGAATGGAATACGCTTAAAATAATATATGGATACAAAATCAGCTTATTCTACTACTGTCGAGACTGCAGGGCCGGCGAGAGCGGCGACCGCGACCATGTTGGGCGGCCGTGGCAGTATCGGGTAGCAGCGGTGATGAAGGCTGTGATGGCTGCGGACGGACTCTTTCTTCCCCTTGGTTCCCCCCACCAGTGGCAGTGGTGGGGGAGGACTGGGGGAGGCCGGCGAGTCTTGTCTAGAGCCGGTTGGACCCGACACCAAACACCTGAGGCGGGCCCAGTTGGCCCGCGGAAGTACTCACGGGCCGAACTTTACACCCTAGAGAGGGCTCCCCTCTCCCTGACATGGCCAATGGGACTGTTAAAAGTCCACCTCAAGGATGGGTCTTGGGATCCAGAGAGGTGGCATGGCCATTCTATGAAACGCTTGTGGAGGGGGAGGGGGAGGGGTACTCGATTGTTTTCTTTTATCTTTAGATTTTTAATGGGGTTAGGGAGGGAAGCCACGGGTTTGGGGAGGGAGGTTGGGAGGAGGGTGAGGGACAGATTTTTAGTGGGGTTAGTGGGTTGGGGGTTTGGAGTCAGCCAAGCTGGTGAGTACGTCTGGGGGGACATGGGGGACCGGGGGTTGGGGAGGCAAACAGGGTTAGAATGACCGAGGGTGGACGTTATTGCAACCGTAAGTGGGAGGAGCAGATATGGCGGGGGTAGAGGGCCATATCAGGTTAGGGGATCGTGTGTCTGCTATCTCCAAGCAGTAATGTGTTCTGACCCTCTCGACCCGTCTTGCAGGCCTGGTTGTGCAGAGTCTCAGGCCCTGAGCACCCGGCTGATGTCGTGCAATGCCAGGTCCGTTATAAATAAGCCCCCACTGATTTTTGATCTGATTCAGGATAAGGGCGTGGACCTGGCAGGAGTCACTGAAACCTGGTTGGGCCCAGATGTACGGCTGTCCCTGGAAGATCACATTATGGCCGTCTCCAGGGGGCGTTTTATCAGGTTCGCCTGATCTGCCAGATGCGGCCCTTTCTGGATCGGGATGCCTTACGCACAGTCACTCATGCCTTGGTCACCTCCCGACTGGACTATTGTAACACCCTCTACATGGGGCCCCCGAGTGGGAGCATCCGGAGGCTTCAACTGGTATAGAATGCAGCCACGCGGGTGGTTATGGGGGCGTCAAGTTTCACTCATGTGACGCCCTTCCTGCGCGAGCTGCATTGGTTGCCAGTGGCCTCTCGGGCGCGCTTTAAGATTTCAGTGTTAACTTTGAAAGCACTCCATGGCATCGGACCAGGATATTTACAAGACCGCATTCTGCCAGTTTCCTCTCACCGTCCGGTGCGCTCCCACAGGGAGGGTCTCTTGCGGGTCCCGTCGGCATCTATGTGCCGGCTGGTGACCCTCAGGAACAGGGCCTTCTCTGTGGGGGTGTCTGCCCTCTGGAATGGGATGCCTCCGGAGTTACATACAGCCACGGACCTGGGGACCTTCAGGTGTGCCTTGAAAACCTGGCTCTTTGACCAGGCCGGCTTGAGCTGATTTTAGATTTGGGTATTTTAATTTTATGCTAATTTTAGGGTTTAAGGTAAGGGTTTTAACTGTTTTGCAGCCAGGGTATTTAATTTAGTTTTAATTTTTATATATTTAATGTTTTTAATTGCATGGCTGTACACCGCTCCAAGTCCTTCAGGAGAGGAGCGGTATATAAATAAATATTCATTCATTCATTCATTCATTCGATTTGGCTTGAAACTTACACACAGGGAGAGTTGGTGATCTATTCCATAGTCAGTCCTTTGCCATTTCTTTGCTGTTATAACTGAGATGTTCTACTTCCTTGTACAAATAATATGGTCAATTTGATTTTTTTCATCTGGTGACGTCTATGCATATTGTTCCTATTTCACCTCTTTGAAAACTGTGTAGGCAATCAAGAAACTTTAGACTGGCAAACCTTGTAAGTCATTCTCCTGCTTAATTTCTTAATTTAATGTTTCCCAAGCCATAGATCTATCCTACATTTGGCATTTCAGTCTCCAAAGAGTATATCATGCTACATTGTTCTTCAATTTCAGAACTTGATCATTAAACTACAACCTCTTTTTCTGCATCCATTAGTGGTTAGAGCATAAAACCAGATAATTCACAACTTAATGGTTTTGTGAAAAGTCCAAATTAATGAAAAAACAATAATGAAGAAAGCCAATATGTTAGCTGGGATAATGAGTCAATCCTTTGAATTAAATATCAGATTCTTTGGCCCAAACTGACCTCTACTGAACTACAAAAATGGTTATCAGGGCTGACTGAAACAAATAATGACTGTAGTATTACAGATCCAATACAAACAGAGGTAAAAATATCCTGCAATAAAAGAGCTAATCTATGATACACCCTGAATGGCAGGATGAGCTTCGGTGGCACGGTGGTTAGAGTACAGTACTGCAGGCTACTTCTACTGACTGCCATCTCCCTGCAATTTATCAGTTTAAATTTCACCAGGCTCAAGGTTGACTCAGACTTCCATCTTTCTGAGGTAGGTAAAATGAGGACCCAAATTGTTGGGAGCAATATGCTGGCTCTGTAAAGCTTTTAGAGAGGGCTGTAATGCACTGTGAAATGGTATATAAGTCTAAATGCTATTGCTATTGCTATTTATAGTCTGGATTATTTTCTGTAAAGCTGTATGAAAATGTTAGGAAGTATTGATTCAGGAGAGGCTTGTTAAGAACATAACCTAACAGAAAGCTTTAAATAAATCAAGATTGTATCTCAGAAGAAATTTTGGTGGTAAATGAAGTACAACAGTATCATAATTACAGAGGACTTGAAAAAGCTCTAAGAAACCCAACAAAATGCCATGATCATGGTCATCATCATCAATAATCATGATGCTTATGATAAAAATACCAATTTTTGTAAAACAAATAAAAGAGGAGAAAACAGTATCTTACGGTGATGACAAGTTGCTGCAATTTGTTACAGATGAGAAGAAATTGCTCTAGGAAGAGCAGCCAGCTATGTAAAGCTATATTGCATAAATAAGATTGTTTCCTTTACAAAATGAGAAATAATGCTGCTCCTCAGAAAAAATAGAACAATTTTCCAGCTAATACCTCTAACAGTCTCCTTGAGCAATGTTCAAGCTCCAAAACCCCAAGAGGACTGAGCATTAAGGCCAACAGTTCCATCTCTCTTTATTTTGTCTTTCTGTCTTTATTTGCTTTAACCAAGTAACCATTTTAGATTTTCTCATTGTTGGCAAATTAGGAGCATTAAAATTAAATTTAAAAACATCTAAATTCTGCTCAGAATACCCACTTCTGCTATGAGGTAATCTCTTCGGTTCACTGGTATTGAAGAGACCCATCAAAGGACACTTTGTATGGTCTTCCCTAGAAGTCTAGAAATAGCCCTGATTACTTTCCAAAGCATTCCTCAGAGAGGTACCAAGTCAATTTGTATTAACAATTGTATTAATAGAGGGATACAATCAAGATCAAGGGAAATATTAATACCACTCTATAAAGCCTTAGTAAGACCACACCTAGAGTACAGTTTTGTTCACCACATTATAAAAAAGATGTTGAGACTCTAGAAAAAGTACAGAGAAGAGCAATCAGGATGATTAGGGGACTGGAGGCTAAAACATACAACAAACAGTTGCAGGAACTGGGTTGGCTAGTCTAGTAAAGAGAAGGACCAGAGGAGAGATGATAACGGTCTTCCAATATTTGAGGGGCTGCCACAGGGAGGAGGTGTTCAAGCTACTGCAGAAAAAACAATTACCATCCACCTGCCTTCAATCAAGGATCTGTATACTGCACGAGTCAAAAAGAGGGCTGTGAAAATATTTACAGACTCTTCACATTCTGGACATAAACTGTTTCAACTCCTTCCCTCAAAACGACGCTATAGAGCACTGCACACCAGAACAACTAGACACAAGAACAGTTTTTTCCCAAAAGCCATCACTCTGCTAAACAAATAATTCCCTCAACACTGTTCAACTATTTACAAAGTGTACACTACTATTACTGTTAATCTTCTCATCACTCCTTATCACCCATCCCCTCCCACTTGTGACTGTAACTTTGTTGCTTGTATCCTCTGTTTCCTAGTATGATTTGATGTTGATTGTACCCTATGACTATCATTAAGTGTTGTACATTATGATTCTTGATTCTTAACGAATGTTCCTTCTTTATGTATACTGAGAGTATTTACACCAAGACAAATTCCTTGTGTGTCCAATCACACTTGGCCAATAAAGTATTCTATTCTATTCTATTCTATTCTATTCTATTCTATTCTATTTATAAAGCACCTGTAGGCCAGACAAGGAATAATGGATGGAAACTGAACAAGGAGAGATTTAACCTGGAAATAAGGAGAAACTTTCTGACAGTGAGAACAATCATCCAATGCAACACCTTGCCCTCGGAAGTTGTGGGAGCTCCATCACTTAGACTTTCAAGAAGAGATTGGACTGCCATTTGTCAGAAATAGTGTAGGGTCTCCCGCTTGGGCGGGGAGTTGGACTAGATGACCTACAAGGTCCCTTCTAAGTCTGATTATCTGTTACATATGTTAAATTTTGAAGGAAAACTAAGATTACAGAGTTAGAAGTTGTTAACTAGATTGCTTGCAAAATGGAACCATTCTAGATGCTTCCAACAGTGAATTTTTTTTTTCATGTAATAAGCAATGCAGCTTTACATTAAGACAAACTTTCCCAACAGGATTACATTGTGGCAGCCTCTCAAAGAGGAGGGGATCAAAGCACCAGAGGGCAGGACAAGAAACAATGGATAGAAACTAATCAAGGAGAGAAACAACCTGGAATTAAGGAGAAACTTCCTAACAGAAAGGACAATTAACCAATGGAATAGCTTGCATTCAGATGTTGTGGGTGCTTCATCACTTGAGGTTTTTTAAAAGAGACTGGACAGTTATTTGCCTGAAATGGTATAGGATGTCCTGCTCGAGCAGGGGCTGGACTAGAAGACTTCCAAGGTCTCTTCCAGCTATATTCTGTTCTAAAGGCTTTTAAGAAATTGGGTGAAACACACTTGGCAATGGAAGTGCTGCTCCCAATTGTGTCTGTAAGTTGAGGGCTATCTGTAATGCAGAATCTTCAGTTTGTTTTTGATTTCTGGATTTTGTATGTCTTGATGCTTTATAGATACTTTTGTATGTCTTGATGTTTTATAGATACATTGTGCAGTATACACTTTTCTCTTCAATACAGCCTTCCTCAACCAACTTGAAACTAAGGGAATAAGACCAATATGATTTGACGTAATGCTTTAGCAACTTAAAAAACATAGCATTGCATATGAATGGATAATCAATTTTTTTAGGTAAAAAGAAAAGACATTTATTTAGTCTTAAAATGATTGTGTAATTTCACTCCTCAAAGAACATTATAAAGAACTAGTGAAAAATACCTGAAAATCCCAGCAACTATTTTCATGAAGTAGGATAAACTTAAATGGTCCTGAACAGTTTCAGTTCAATTCTCTTAATATTTATCCTTCAGACTTCCCTATAAATCAGAAGCCAGAGGTAACCATAACTACACAATCAGGGTGTAAGGCTCATTGGATAAAAGAGGAACTGCTTGTTAAATAATCCTGCCTGGAAATGCAGTTTTGAGGTTGTACATTTCTTTGCCCAAATATTATGAACTTTGTAAATTCAATAATTTATGGAGAGCACGAGATTATAGAGACACAAATATATTCTAATATTTTATTCATTTGCTTTGAAATCATTTTTGCTTTAGTATAGCATTTCAAATACGACAACTACTAATTATTTGTTGTAAAATGACATACATAAATCAACAGGTCAAGTTTTTATTGAGCAATATAAGCCACATTACTAAAATAAAAATGCAATAGCTGTTCCATATTTTAAAATTATATTTATAGTTGGAGGAATTAGTTTCATTAAGGAGAGAACAGATTTAGAATCCTCTTTTGATTCACATCATGTTGGGGAAAGTAAAACAGGATTTGTTGCAGGAGGACAGGAACTGCTCTAAAGGGAATTTGCAAGGGAATCTCAAAAGTCAGTTTGTTACCTGGGGTTCCAAAAACTCTGCTCAATTTTATATGCTTCCCAACTACCTTAATGAACAATGTTGTTGTTCTTCAATGAATCAATCCTACCAAAACATTATGATTTGATGACCATCATTTTGCCAGGTTTGTCTGTTACTGTTTCTTTGAGTTTCTTATAAGTTTATGCTTATGTCATCAATGATAATAACTACTCATTTTATTTTCTGTTGGTCTCCTTTTCAATTATTTTCTGTTTTCCCAAGCATCAGATCATATCCCGGTCTCACTCTATATTGTTTGTCTAAAATATTCAGGTTTTTGTTTTATTGATGATGTTTCCAATAATCGGTCTTGTCTAGTACCCTAACCTTAACTCTAGCCCTCTATAAACTATAGATTATGCATCTAAAATGAAGAGCATTTTGGCAACAGTGCACAACATTTTTACTGTAGTTTCAGATTAGAATGCAGGCAAGTTATTCATCTTGGCTAAAATCGTTTCTTAATTATCAAACTTTATGCACAATTTAAAATGGCAAGGAAGCGCAGGAGATAAGAATGATCTAATAAGTTCCTCAAGCTGAAATTCATGAGTTTGCTTTCCAAGCCAACACCCTTTGGATACAAATACTAATGCATACACTTCAAATGAACAGTAACCATGTTAAACTTGTGGGTTGCAGAGTCCCTCCCAGGGTCTTTTCGTAGCCAAGATTACTTGAAACACTCAAGCATATGAGAAGAAATTGCTGTTTTTAAATCTCAGAAGACATTCAAAATTAAAGGGTTTTTTTAGTATTATTTTAAAGCCAAGAAGCTAATGAGCTCTTCAAATAGATAATCTCTTTTTTTAATTCCTACCTGGCAACTGGTAATACAGATGAAAAAGATATGTGTTTTCCGTTGGCTCTTGTATTTATATTATTGGCTTGTTTAAATAGTAGCTTCAGTTCATAATAGGTTAGGCAAACTGACAAAAAGATTACGGCACATGGTAGAGGACTTTGGATACAAAACATGCATTTGTGGCAAAAAGTAATATGTGCCAGAAACACAAGAAACTGAAGTGAAGCCATGTCTGTCTTGTATCATGCATATCACAACCATGGATTGTCCTATCAGACAGTTAGATTTACTTTAGAGAATGGTTGTCACAAAGCCAATATAAATTCTTAATTATCTGAATACTATTAATCCAGAAAATAGGCATGATCATGGTTTGGATAGTACTGGATACAGTATATTCAGAAGAATGTCTGAAACATACAAGTTCACATTAGATTCAATTACAATAAAAAATAAGTATATCAAAGTGAAAATATCTAAACCAGGAGTCTTATCTGATATAATAGATTTTCACATTCAGAGAATTTTTAAACAAGGCAGCTATTTGGACTTCACATATTTCTTATAGTTCTATTACAGAAAAGTCCATAGAATTTTATTTAGATAGGTTTCCTCTCAGAGATTATAGCAAGTGCAAATAGAAAGATTTTGGAGATACATGGATTGATTGATTGATTGATTCTATTTGAACACCCAGCAAGAGACTACAATTGCAGTCTCTATTTAATAATAGTTCAATTGCAACAGTGATATAAGTTTAGTTGATGAATGTAATTATTTTATGGTATCTGTTTCAAATGAGGATGAGAATGATGCAGTAGATAGATGTATTTAGTAGCAATTATGAGAGAGGCCGATGCATTGGTTTCCTGCAGCAAATAACCTACCCCCAACATTCTTGTGATTTAATACAAGCAAATCTAGTACCCCCCCCCACTTTGTTAATTATAAACAAAGGACTCTCAGTAGGCTTAATGGCAGAGAACTTTCTCTATGTTTCCACATCCTCACCATGTTTCTTAATTTTAAGCAAAGCTATAGCTACATGTAATTTTATTCTCAGATTATGCCATGGAAAGGAAAGAAGAATATATTGCTGTGATATTGGCAGTCACCATATTCAATGCCTACTCAAGCCTGGATAATTCACACAAATCCAGATTAAGTACTGTTCCATCAACCAATATTTTCTTTCTAAATAGCTTGAAAATTTCAATGTCCAGATGTTGATATTTCCTATTACAGGCTCTGTTCTTAGTCCTTGTAAATGCTTCTCAGTAATTTTATTCAGCTGAGATTTCTCTTACATTAAATACTTCATTTTCTTTCAACAGAATTGGATTATTTTTTTCTTCTTCAATGTGAATAATTATTAGAGATATCATTATATTTATATCACTGTGATCTAGGATATGTATGTTGTGCAGTTTTGCCATTTTCTCCAGCTTTTCTTTAGTTGTGTTCTTTACTTTCCAGTGGGTGTTTAGAAAAGCAGCTTTATATTGGGAAAAGTTCTTCTGACTTTCTTCTTCTCTTCCTCTTCCTGCTCCTTTAAATTATTTAAATTATTTTTTTTCAGAATTTCTGATTACCTTTATTTTGTGTGTGAGAGGGGGGGACAGATTTATTATAATCATTTTAATTGCCAGTTTTCCAGAAATTGCATTCATTTAGCATTTTGTGGAAAAAGTGGCAGTAGTTTGCCAAAAACTTCTAAAGAACAAATTGGATTAGCTGCTTTGTGGCTCTCTTCTTTCCCCATTACCAATCTGCTGGAGAGGCTAACAGTGCTTTAGTTGGTAATGAGATAAGCCATCCCAACCTGTTTATGTTTTTTGTATCATACTATTTTCTCCATAATATATTTTTTTAATCACATCATCTGCATATTGCTATATATTGAAATATTTTGATTCCTTTTCTCACAGGAATATATATTACAGAAGGTATTTTAATTGATGCTATCATTTTAAAAACAGGCTTTCTTCTAAATATAAATGTGTTTATTTATTTTGAAGTATTTTTGGTGTACCTTTTCAGCCAAAGCTACGATGCCCAACTTCAGAGACACTTGAATTGGACAATAATTGCATTCTAGTTCAATTTGTGATTGTCCCAGAAGAATGGATTGGAAAATGTTGCATCTAAATGCAGACCATAATAGTTCCTTGATAAACTGCTGGTATATGTTGTAATGATAATAAGATAAAGCTTTTCTATCAGATTGTCAAATGAATATAAGGTCTATAGAGCTAATGCATTTTAATTGAGCATTCCTGCTTAAATTTCATTTGCTAATGGAAGTAGACGATTGGCAGGTACATTAATAGTGAAACTTAGAACATGTCAGGAAAAGATTTACAATAATTAAAGATGAAATAACTCCCTCTTTTCTTATTGGAAAGATCATGAGCCAAATGCAACTATTTTGCATCCATAACCATGAGAGGACCAAACATGAAATCTAGCAAATGGAAAACATTTGCTATCATCATAAGATGCTATATTTTAAATTAGCTAGGCTTTCTCTAATCTATGGATTGGAGGCAATTAAGTAAGCCAGACAAACATGTGCTCATTGTATTCTGAACTAAGGTGGTGTGGGCACATGTTTTTACTTTGCATGACTGTGAATAGAGAAAATTAAATTAAAATTAAATTAGATTTGACAGTAGCTTCACTTTGTTAGGAACAGAACCTTTAGCAAGGCTTGTGTGGTCCCTAAAGCAGAGGTTTTAAGCATTTTCCAGAATTATTTAATCCCTGTTTAAATGTTGCATACCCTTAAAATTACTTCCGCTTCCTGGAATTGTCCAAGTTAATAGGCCAGTTAAAATATCATCTTTTACTTGTGGATTGTTGTTATTTACCAATTTATGAAAAATTGTAGCATTGCAAAAGCAGACGCTTGTGTCAAATCAATTGTACATAGAAAATAAGACATGAGCTACTGAGTAAATTGGCCAATAATGTAAATTTCAAAGGTTAAGCTACTTTTAGGCTACTTTGAGCAGAGGTGGTATATTCAGCAGGTTCTGACCAGTTTTGCAGAACTGGTAGCAGAAATTTTGAGTAGAGAAATGTTGAGTTTGCGAACTGGCAAATACCACCTCTGACTGGCTCCACCCCCTCAATTCTCTGCCTTATGAATCCCAGCTGCTCAGCTGGGTCTTCTTTTGTTGCCTTGCACAAAAGAACGGAGCTGGAAAGCAGGTAGTGGGGTGGGGAGGGAATGGGGTTTTGCAGTAAACTTTCCCTGCCATGCCCATCAAGCCACGCCCATAGAACCAGTAATAATTTTTTTTGAACCCCACCACTGTAACTGAGATATAGCTGTGTCATGAATCAAATTGGACTGGTTAAATAGGAACATTATTAACCAAACAGGGCATTCAATAAACCAAAACAAAAATACAGGTAATCCTGGACTTACAACCATAATTGAGCCCAAACCTTTTGTTGCTAAGCAAAACATTTGTGAAGTGAGTTTTGCCCCATTTTATAACCTTTCTTACTACACTTGTTAAGTTAGTAGCACAGTTGTTAAGTGAATCTGGTTTCCCCATTAACTTTGCTTGTCAGAAGAATGCAAAAGGTGATTACATGACCCTGGAACACTGAACCGCCATAACGATGAGACAGTTGCCAAGCATCTTAATTTTGATCACATGACCACAGGGATACCGCAACAGTTGTATGTGTGAAAAATGGTCATAAGTCACTTTTTTCCAGTGCGATTGTAACTTTGAACATTCATTAAATGAATAGTTATAAATTGAGCACTACCTGTAAAGACCTGGACTACTAAGCAAAAATAATGAACACTTATTATTGACTTATGAAAAGGAAGCTCCATATCTCCAAAGGGATTGATTTTTAGCCATTTTCTAGCTTCCTTCTGCTCATGTCTTCATTTGCTAGACCAATACTCAAATACAGCTCATCAGTCTGGAACCCACATTACGTATCTGATATTAACACAGTTGAGAAAGTCCAGAAATATTTCACAAGAAGAGTTGTCCACTCCTCTACTTGTTGCAGAATATCTTATCCCACCAGACTTGAAATTCTAGACCTAGAAAACCTACAACTACGCTGCCTTCAGTCCAATCTAAGTATACTAAGTATAATACATAAAATTATATATTGCAATGTCCTATCTGTCAATGAATACTTCAGCTTCACCTATAACAATACAAGAGCACACAACAGATACAAACTCAAGGTAAACCGCACCAAACTGAATTGCAAGAAACACGACTTCAGCAACAGAGTGGTCAGTGTTTGGAATACTCTACCTGACTCTGTGGTTTCTTCCCCAAACCCCAAAAACTTTAACCTTAGACTGTCTACTACCACCTCACCCCTTTCCTAAGAGGTCTGTAGGGGGCGTGCATAAGCACACCAACGTGCCTACCGTCCCTGTCCTATTATTTCTTTTTATTTTTCTTATATGTATCCATTTCATGTATTCATAACTATGTTTATACTTATACCTGTTATCTTATAATCGCTTGAAAATAAATAAAATAAAAATAAAATAGAATTTATAACATTTTCTTGTTGTCAACTAAGCACATTTTTCGTATACACACCTCTGACATATTGAACTTTCAGAAACCACAAAATAGCTATTAGTATGAAATTAAACCTGAAGATAGATCCTTCATGAAATCAGAAAGCAAAGTAAATATAAATTTCTTCGTTGGATTTTAACAGCAGAAGTTAGCTGCATTAATGTCTACAAATCTGTCTGGATATCTTGGCAGTCAAATTTGTTTGTGCACTGAATTTTTAGACTCTGAGCCGACATTTTGAGAAGTCTTATTTGTTTCTAATGGACCTCACTTTCCAACTTAAGTCATTCTTATGGTATTAGTCAGTATATAGATTTATCAACAAAAGAAGAGCAGGTTTAACTATTTAAAGCTGAGCCTGCTTTTTCCTACTTATTTGCAAGAATTACAACTGAATGTTAACTGCAGCTTTCTTTGTAGTGCTGCCATGGCTTCAGAATGGACTTCCAGAACATTTTGTTTTCAAATGTCTTTTCATATTTATCTCTTCTACTATTTGTTGTTGTCCACTGCTTTTTATTTGTCAAATATTATTTGCAAAAATAATAATAATAATAAAGAAACTAGGTTAATTCATAATGTACTGTGCCTTTCTGACTTCTATTGCAAAGCAAAATTGTCCTTTCCCCCCTCTTTGGATTTGCTCTCAGTGGAGAAAATTATGTTCTGTTCTATGATTGGGAAATATTTCCTTTGTATAAGGCAGGCAGTAAAACAGTGATTTGGTCTGGGAACCTGGTCAAGTACAAGCCATTATAAAACATGCAAGTTTTCTGTATTCAGTGGAACTGGATTTTCAGAAGAGCTAGGATACCGAAATGCTTTGGCTCTTGGTAAATAAGTTATAAGATCTTGGGTGATTAAAGCATAATTACCTGTACCTCCTGCTAGCTTTTGATACCATTGATGGTGACATTACTCTGGATTACATAGCAAGATTGGAGCTTGGAACTTGTTATAGAGTGGTCCCAGTTCTTTCTGTGAAGCAAAATTATTTTAACCTTCCAAAAATCATACAGTAGAAAAGCTGGCTTTTCTCCAAATGCTGGAGGAAAATGAGATTGGCATGGGATGAACTCATTATGGGAAAATTTAGCCGTGGTGCAAAGTCTTTTATTATTATTATTACTATTATTATTACTATTATTATTATTGTTGTTGTTGTTATTTATGTATATGCATCTGTGTACACATGTAAGATATAATCCTTAACATACAAGCACAAATGGAACTTCTATTGCTTAGCAATTAAGTCATTAAGTAGGCCACACCTAATTTTATGACCTTTTTTGCCACAGTCATTACATGAATTATATGGTTATAAACAGATTCCAGTTTCCCTCATTGATTTTGCTTGTCAGACATTCTCTGGGAAGGTCAAAATTGACCCTGCGATGCTAAAACTATTTGAAATACATGCTGGCTGCCAAGCACCTGAATTTTGAACAGATGAATGTGTGGACACTGCAACAATCATAAGGACTGGTTGTAAGTCACTTTTTTCAGTGCTATTGCAACTTGTATCTTTGAAAGGTCCTTAAATGAATGATTGTAAATTGTTATTATTACCCATATATAGGCACACACCTAATTTTGGGATTGTGAGCACCCCAGAGTTTTGTTTAAAATGGGCAGTCCTATAAATGTTATAAATAAATGAAATAAATGACAAAGGTTGTTGTTGAGTGGGCTAAGGTACAACACCAAGGCTCTTTGTGTCCTTCTATGTTGTGCTTAATTTTGGTTACTAATTTACTAACACTGCTGAAGAAGTTCTGGAGTTTTTCAGTGAGATGTCATCATCCTGTTGATAATACCCAGTTCATTTTACCAGGTGCTGTTGTTGCTCTTACTTCTGTTGTATGAGGAAGCAACTAATACTAAGTTCAGCAATGTTCGGTGACCAGGCAGATGAGTGAAAAGAAACTGAAATTAAATCCAGGAAAAAAGAATGTGTTTGTACAATTATATTCTGTGTACCAACTGTGCCTTTTCTGAGATAGATTGTCAATAGTTATTACTGGCTTCTTTGCCTTCCATCTTGACTGTTGCAACATGCTCTTTTGTCCCAAATTTAGCCAAACTCAACTCAAACATTTGAATCAAACTGAAATCTAATGCTAAACCTTGAATTTATAGACTGGAAGGCAAGGTCGATATTTCAAATAGGGTAGGGAAATGTATAAATCATGTTTATGCCTATGTTTAGTTTAGTGTATTGCCCACTTATGTTTTAAATAAGCATACATATTAGTGCTAGCAAATCTCTGTTCCAAAGGAAGTCCTGCATTCTAAAAATGACTACCATACAGATAATTGGGATTGTATTTTACTTTCTATCAAAATGTATATTTCTACATTATTTTTTGTACATAGCTTTGAGATGATAAATGCATTAGTAGATAATAGATACTGAAATTTAAATCAATATATTATTTATAAATGTATCTTCTGTTCATTTCTACATGGATATACAGTACACACCCCACCCACAGAGTTCTAACAATAACAGTCTCATAATACAAAAAAGGAAGTTATACTATTGATATATACTACTGATACGTTGATATGACCAGTAAAAAGCACCCTGTTGAATCTTTGAGAGTGTGGAACAAATTGTATGGGAGGAGGCAGTTTGACTAATAACTTGGATTTAAGTTATGAAACATCTGTACACCAAAGTGAGCTTGGAACTTGGCCTGCAAAAGAGAGAGACAAAGATGCTGCTCGCTGCCCATACTGCTGCATTCCTTAAGAGCCCTGCCAGGAAGAGGGTACTTTAGTTCTCCAATAGTGAGGGTAGCAATGCATAACCTCTTTCTCTTCCAGTTAGGGGCTCAGATCGTCACAGCTATGTGGTTATACAGCATCAATGATGGATTGTGGAGGCCTCCTAAAGTGTGAGTCTGTTCCTTTGCAGAAGTGCAGGCTCATCCAGGACAGATTTATCACCAAAATCCTAAATTCCAGTTCCTGAAATCAGCAACAATTCTGTCTTGTCCAAGTTCAGCATCAGTTTGTCCTCCCATATCCCACGTCTCCAGGCCTTTACAGTCTGGAGACGTGCAAAGACTTTAGTAACATTCAGTTCTGGATGTACTTTGGGAAAAACTACAGCTGGGTATCATTAGTATACGAGTGGCAAATGGCTTCAAATTCACATGCTCTTCCCAGCAGCTTCATATAGATGTTAAAAATGGAGAGATCCCAGTATCTCTCAATATCATATCTTACAGTACCCAAAGAGTAAGATCAGAACTTCCATGAAGTGCCTCCAGTTGTCAGTCCATTCAAGCAATCCAAAAAGACACCAGAATCAAAACCTACTAAGTGAATGAAAACATCAACAAGATATTTATCTAGCCACTAGAGCAACCAAGGCTATCTGTGTGCCAAAACTGGATCTGAACTGAGATTGAAAAGATTCTAAATAATCTATTTCAGAGGTGTCAAACTGGCAGCCCATGTGCCAGATGTGTCATGTGCAGGTCACGCCCACTCAGCTTTGCAAAAGGGAAAAAACTTCATGATACGTCATGTGATGGCAACGTGACACCATGAGTTTGACACTCATAATCTATTTCCTTTAACAGAGCATGCCAATATATATCAAAATGTGCAAAGGTAATTTCTTCTGGCATCTCTCCAAAAGCTTTTTTTAAGAAGCACTCTGGGAAGATCTACTGTACTCAATCATATTTTAGAGAACAGGCCTTGGGAAAGAATAAATTGGAAACAAGTAATCAAGGAACATGAAACTGTGCTAGGTATACTGTTGTCTGATGTGAGTGGTCTGGGTTAGCATGACCTTGCTATATTTTAAAAGAGATTGAACAATGTGGAAGAGTGCAGCCAATTGCTAAAACTGTCGTCCAGAATCGATTTGAAGTTTGTCCTCTAGAAACTTTCATTCTCTTAAAAGAAAAAGAAATAAAGAAACATACATACTCCTGCATTCATCTGTCACTTGCTAAGTTTTTTGAAATATTCCAGACTTGTCCCTGTTTTCTGTTTTGGCTTCTCTCCATTATTTTCTACTAGAAGTTTTTTTAAAAAGTATAATGCTTCACACCTTGTTGAAAACCTCCTAGATGCTTCATAAATTGAATTTTCTACCTATGGTATCTTGCATGCTATAAATTTGCTTTTTGTGATCTGGTTCTTTAAAATAAATATGAGAATTCCCATTGAAATATTAATATCCTTTCCAGATAGACTTTATTTTTTAAAGGATAAGCATAATGAATAGGACACAAACTGTATTTAAAAGTAATGAATTACTGCTCATTATTATTTCAACTTTAATGCAATATATGAGGAAAATATATATGATAAATCAGATCTTGGTGTAGATGAATAGAAAATAGTTTGAAAATGTAACTAAATTTACAAGTGAATTCACTGCAAATTTTAAGAGACTGGCAATAGATGATTTTTAATAATTAAAGAAGAGCACAAAAATTAGACAGTGTAAAAATATTTGGCATGATCAGCAGTCTGAAGAATGCCTGACTTATACAACTTCTTGTGTAAAATATCATATTAATAATTTACCTTTAATTGGCTCCATAGTAAGTTTTGCCAGTTTTGGAATTTTGCACTGGCAATATCTAAAAAGCTCAAATTCACTTTGAACAAGTAGAGTTAGAATCACAAGATTTAATGCTACTTCTTGTGAATTTATACAAAGATCAAGGGTTTTCTCATACCATACTGAAATAACTATAGTATAGGAATGTCCATGTTATGCCTAACTGTTAAAAGTCTTTATGAGTCATTCTTACTGTCAATCAGCTTTCCTTTCACCACTTTTCCTTCCTGCTTCTCCAGCAATACCTATGGGAATGTATAATTCTAATTTCTCAGGATAATATGCTGCATACAGCTGAAAATGTGGACAGTACACAAGAAATGTGATAACAAATGTGTTACATTCTATGGTTCTGATAAACATAGCTATCTTCTAGAAACTGCTCCCCTGGAATTATTATACAGCAACTGATTCTATTTATTTATTTCCAAATTTTATATACCACTCCCATCTCCCAACGGGACTCGGGGCGGTTTACAGCCAAATAAAACACAATCAAATACAATATTTAAAATACAATTAAAAAGATTAAATGAGTGGCTGGAGGATAAAACACACTGTAAAGTTAAAAAGTTAAAACCATTTAAAATCAATTAAAAACCCTACCAGTAACTCTAGGCCAGACCAGCTTGATGGAATAGGTAGGTTTTCAGCGCGCGCCGGAGGCTAATAGGTCAGGGATGGTCCTCATCTCCAGGGGTAATTCGTTCCAGAGGGAGGATGCTCCCACTGAGAAGGCCCAATTCTAGATGGGTAATCTCAAAGGTCTTGTAAAACATTCTTGAGATCAGCCCAAAACTGACTAGATTCCATATGACTGAAGTTTGCCTACCTATGTTGTCAAACGATTGTAGAATTTGTTACAGAATTTTTACAGCATGTGCAGTACCATATAATTTCTCTTACCATTATGTACATTTTGCATCATACTGAACTGAGAGATAAATCAGGGTATATTTATAAAATACTATGTTGTGCCATTGAGATACAAACTCATATGTTTTGCTCCACTACTTGTTTGCATATAAAAAGGCAGGCTTTAATTAAATTGGTTTACTGGGTGGTCCTGCTTAATGCTTAAGAATCTGTAATTACAGACTTGACTATTTTTGTTTGCATAACATTCACTAATTTTAAAATTAGGTTAAAAATTTAAACTGATTAAAAAGTTAAATTATTTTCTTACATACATTGCCCAGATTATGAAGTATAAAAAAGGGGCATGTTACAAAAAAATGATCTTCAGATTGTGTGTGTGTGTGTGTTGGATTCTGATGATTCTGCCATCATCATCTGCTCAATTTATTTATTTCATTTGTTTGTTCATAAAATGTATTGGCTGCCCATCTTACGTCAAGGTGACAGCTTACAATTATAAAAGATAAAAATTGTATAAACTAAAAATATAAATTAACCCACAAGCAAGTTAAAGATGGGGAGAGATGGAGCAGGATGGTGGGGTGGAATCTGTTGTTAATCAGTCAGCCATTTCCACTGTGATGCTCCCCCATTGGAGACCCAAACTAAATGGCAGAGCCAGATTCTTACAAAATGTCAGGAAGGTTGGAGCCGACCTTACTCCAGAGGGCAGTGCAATGACCGAAAAGGGCCATCTCCTGGACCCCGCCAATCAGAATACTCAGGTCATTAGGGCTTAAAAAATGCATTAAAATATGGTTCATCTTCTCAAAGATGAAGAACTCCCTTAGCCTATAGTAAATTCAAAATGAGAGTGGCAGAGGAAGATACAGTATAGTAAATACAGTATAGTAAATACAGTATATAATATCCATGGTACCTGGGTAGAGATTTAATATTCTTTACTAATAATAATAATCTTCTTTATTATTCTTTATTATTAAGATTTTTTAAATAATATGGTATATGGCTTTCTATCAAAATCATCAAAAGCAGAATAAAACAAGACCACTGTTAGAAAGACAACGTGACTTACAGAATATGGCTAATTGCTTCTTCCTGAAGCCTGACCTGCCAGTATCTCAGTCCTGCTCTTTTCTTCCTTCTTCAGAATAATTGCTGCAGATCAACTGCTAACTGAAACAGTTTTAACTCAAAACTGGCCTCAATATAACCATATCTCAAATTTTCACAAGGTACGAAAGTAAAACCTTGTTCAGTTCAAGCATGAATCCTACTCATTTTACATGCATACACATTTGTGTAGTTTTCTTGGCAGCATTATTTAAATAATGTTGGATTGATTCCCCCCTGTTAAGAATGTAAGTTACCTAACGGTTGGGTTGGAAATATATAAATCAGGATAGACATTTTAATACTGTCCCTTTAAGGGAATGCTAAACTTGTAATTGGGTGTGATATCCCAAACGGCCATAAGATGGAGCCAGAAATCTGGTTTCTCAGAGGTGAGGCTCAAAGCCAGAGCAGAGTGTTTGCTAGATGGTCGATGTTTGTGTTCCTGCATTTCCCTAGTGACTGTTACTGATTGTTGTTATTCTTGGATTGATATGAGTCTTTTATTGAACTGTTTTTGATACTGGACTTTGTTATTGGATTATCCCTGGACTGAAAAATGTGTATGACTTGGACTGTATTGGACTTTGCTTAACCGTGTACTGGATATAAAACCTACATTTTACTATACAGTGTAGCTGTCTGCTGTGTGTGTGTTTTTCAACATTATTCTCAGTACGTCTCCCTGTGTGCACTCATTCTCCTAACAGGGAACTACTTCAACACCCGTCCCCCCATTCTAGGATATGGGCCTGGTTCACCCTATAGGTTTCCTATCTAGGAATTAACCAAACCTGACCACTCTTAATTTTCAACCCAGCCTTGACACATGAACTGCTTGTAAGATTCTTGCATGACATTCAAAATGTTTTGCCTTCACTTCTTAAAATCCATGCAATACTTCCCTGTTTGCCTGCCATTTTTGTGCTCAATATGAAGAGAGATGGGAGGTAGTATAGTTAAAACTAAAGATATTTCATCTGGTGTAAGTTAAATGGAGAATCTGAATTTCAGACTGTCTTGAAATAATGGGTTTGCATATGTGAGGAAGTCATAAAAATCAAGTTAGCAGGTGCATTATTACTGAAGATAAGTTCAAAGCAGTGAACTAGATTAAATTCATGGAACATTTTTAAAGCCAGCAGGGCCATTTAGATGTGGATTTCAAGACTAATAGGAAAGAAAGCTAGAGAATGTTCTGAAAGATCATGCCGATATGACCATATTTATATGGGAAAAAAACATTTGGGCACAGCTTTCTGGAATACATCAAATTAAGATAAGATGGTTTTATGAACAGTAAAAATGAAATGACTACAAATTATTCTGCAGAATTAATGCTCAGTGTGCTTGCAAGTCCAATTGAAGATGCTGTTTTTGACTTTTAAAGCTCAGGCACAGGACCAGGTTATTTGAGGGACCGCCTCTGCCTGATTATATCTGCTTGTTCCATCCGATCCAGAAGAAAAGGTTTCTTGTGAGTCCTACCTGTGAAGGAGTTATATTTGGCAGGATCCAGGAGAAAGGATTTTTCTGCCATAGCATCTGCCCTGTGGAATATCAGCCCCCCTCTCCCCACCCCACATTAGGTGAGATTGGCCCCATTCTTGACATCCTTCTAGAAATCCTTCAAATATGATTTATCTCAATTAGTAAGATGGCAGCATTGTGTATAACATTAAATTGTTTCTATTAATATGTTAATAGTAAATTCTGGTGAATCAGGAGTGGTATTCAGCAGGTTCTGATCAGTTCTGGAGAACCGGTAGCAGAAATTTTGAG
Organism: Bungarus multicinctus; assembly: GCA_023653725.1. Lineage (NCBI taxonomy): Eukaryota > Metazoa > Chordata > Lepidosauria > Squamata > Elapidae > Bungarus > Bungarus multicinctus. Next base: position 218,355,735 of record CM042834.1, read on the forward strand.
TAGTTCAGAGAACCGGCAAATACCACCCCTGATTGGCCCCGGCCCCATCTATTCCCTGCCTCCGGGGTCCCAGTTGATTGGCTGGGTCTTCTTTGGTTGCCCTGCACAGGAGAACCGAGCTGGAAAGTAGGTTAGTGGGATGGGGAGGGAATGGGGATTTTTATAGTATCCTTCCCCTGCCACGCCCACCAAGCCATGCCCACAGAACCAATAGTAAAAAAAAAATGACTCACACCATTCTGGTGAATGTTTTTAACTGTAGAATGTTTTCTAATATTGCTTGTTCTATAGTTTGGGTTTTTTACTTTACACAGACCAAAACCATGTTACCAAATATGATGACTAAACAAGAATTATTAATGCATTTGTGATAATGTTGTCAGATGAATCAATACAGGGTCAAATTTGGATTATTTTTATTACATTAGAAAACTATGAATAAAATGGGTTGCTTGTTTTTTTGAAAATGAAAAATTGGATAGCCCAATTTGAGTGTTTGCCACTACATTTCAATGACTCAGCTTTGATGTGTGATCAGGAGATATAGGTTATCTAAACTCCATTAGACAGAGTTAGGTAACTATCTCCAGTAGCAATTGTTAGCATTTTCCCAGCTATACTTGTCCAATCACTTCCCCAATTAAACTGTACAGAGATATGTACCTCAGCACCCAGCTTGCTGTGACTGCTATCTCATGTTTAGTAGCAGATGTTGCCAGTGTCAGCTTTGAAATTCAGCTGCCACATTTTTTTATTTTAAGACAGCTGGAGGAGTTGAAAAGTTCAAGGTTATTCTGTATGGCATATTAAGAAATTCCAATGGCAGTTAATTGGTTCTCGTGATTTATGAAGTGTAGGAGGGGGAGGAGAGAAGATGGATTCTGTGTAACGTGCGAAAAATTTTCACTTTGGGGAATTGCCTTTGACATGCCAGATCTGTTCCTAAATAAATCAATTGGAGAGAAAATGTCTTGGAGTGATTGATATCATGGATACTTTCTGGATGCCTTACAGCCAGCTGGTCTTGTCTCAGAGTGAAAAAATTCAATATCTAGCCTATAGCATGGTGAGAAGGCCCCATTTTGCAGTAAAATAATTTGGATTGGCCCTGGAAAGGAACAGCATCTGCGCTAAGGAACAAGTGTGCAATAATTTAGAATCCATTTATAATATTTAAGAGCATATTGTTATATATAAGTATGCTTTGCAATCCAATGAAAATATACAGAGTGATTATGACAGCATCTTAGTGGGCAATGCTTGTTATATTCTAGGAGCTGATAACAAAATAAATCAACATTTTTAATCCTTGAAAAGCTTGCTTATATAACTATAGTGACATTCCTGAGCCAGATTCAACCAAAGGCTGTCTCATCTCTATTTTGGAAGTCAGAGCTAAGTACATTGGTTTGGCCTAGAGTCTGATTCCATCACCGGGAACATATCTAGAACTTCACTCAACCAACTCTGAACTGAGTACATTTGGAAGTCCAAGCATGCCAGTAACAATACTTCATATGCCAAATATTCCATTTTATTTTCAAGCTAAGACTTATCTTCTAAAGTAAATAGAAAACATGTTTTTTTTTTCAAGCTGATAAAGGCATTTGTAATTTATCCTGTTAGTGGCATGTGAGATGATAACTTTCCATTGTATTTTGTATTTCCCTCGCTGCTTTCTTCCAAGTAGGTGAAATAAATTCTCCCCCAGGTTATTTCATCAGGACATGGAAATCATAGTTACCGAGCCATTGTCATGCCGCTGTGTGTGGTCCCATCATCTGGGGTTGCAATAAGTAGCTATGATGTTCTTTGATTCCATCTTCTCGCTCTGTCACTCTTTTTTTACTCTCAAGATAAATATGTGCCAACAGCAGAAAAACAAAAACAATTGATCTTGCTCCTTTAATTCTCATGTAACAAACACCAGAGCATTGTGGAAAATTAAAATGGTAAGTAGTGTTTGCCAACTAGACCAGCTTCTTCATTGATCTTGCTGTACTTTCATCACACAATAAAGGGAAGAAAGAGTGCACAGCACTATCTCTGTTCTTGCTCTCCTGCTTATGAAAGGAGCTTCTGCACTGCTGTCCTTCAGTGAGCTCACACTCTGGGTCTGCCAAGGAATTCATCAAAACTGGAGCTTGCTCCAATGTACATTTATGGCACAAATCTGTACAGTGCAGAATACCTGAAAAGTCATAGGCTCTTTAATATATAATCTGCTGCTTATTTGCAAATATGATTTTTTTATACTCCCCATAGACACAAAAGACACTACTGTGCATGGAAAAGTTTTAATTCCTGGCTAGGGAATTCTGGGAGTTGAAGTCCACATCTCTTACAGTTGCTAAGTTTGAGAAACATAGCTCTACAATCCATTTTTAACAGAGCATAAATAAGATGGTAGAACCAAATACATTAAAGCTATTTAGAGACAGATGCTTAAATCCCAAAATCCAAGTATGGTTTAATAGAAGAGTTACATACTATGATAGAAAGCCTGTATGTCTGAACTTACTATCCAGGAGAATGGGAAAGAGAAAGTACTGTATCTTCCCATAGGAAACAGAGTGAAGAAGTGGGCAAAAAAATATCCATCTTTCAATAAAGAGACAACAGACAGAGAAAAAGAGAAGAAAAAAGGGCCATTGCTTGATATTTCTAAATTCAGATGCTATTCATCTTCTTGAGAAGAAAGTGAAGATAAAAATATTCTTCAGATTAAACCTATCCCTGGGTATTACACACCCATGCAGTTTTCTTGCCAACATGATGAAAATAGTTTGCTACTGCTTATTTCCTGGATGTTTTCTGATTTCCCAGACTAACCTACAGCCCTGGAATTTTTTAGGTCAAATCCCACCTGATTGCTATCCAGGTTTGGCATTGCTTAGCTTCTAAATTCAGATATAGTCAGCCTGACACTACCAGATGAGAGAGTCAATAAAATGAAAGGTACAAAAAGCTGATAATTCTGGAACAAAAGCCCAACACACTATGGACGTGGCAACAGGATTTGGCATCTCAAACAATTACACCTAATCTAGAATTCAATGGCTTGTGTTCAATGGCTTTTAAATATTCAAATGGTAAGATCCAAAATAAGAAAGCTAGTCTGGTGTAGCAGTTAAGATACCAGGATAAAAACAAGGAGAGGAGACCTGAGTCCTGGTCCCACATTAGCCACAAAACCAGCTGGGTAGCCTTAGGCCAATCATTCTCTCTCAGCACTAGGAAGGAGGCAAGGGCAAACTACTTCTGGAATTTTGCCCAAAAAACCTGTAGGGACTTGTCCAGGCAATCGCTAGAAGTCAAACTTACTCAAAGTCACAAAAATAAATAAGGAGCCAAAACATATATTGAATAAAATACGTGCAAATCTTCATGGAGAAATCCTGAGGTTTTCTTTAATTGTCACTGTTCTTGCTGATGCTTCTTCATACCTTTTTTCCACCTAGAATCACAGTCAGCCTATTTGTCATACATGTTATGTGATAAGTCAATACATTTAAGCTCATGCAAGCTCTTTTTTTTGGCTCATGATCAGAGGCATTATTCTGCCCCAGATAAAAATTTCCATTTTACAGATACTATGAAGAAAAACTAGAACAAGAGCCAGGAGTGACAGGCCATTTTAAAAAATGTTATAAAATAAAGCTGTAGATGCAATGATGCTTAAGTAAAACAGTTGTTTCCTGCCTCTGATATGCTCTTCAAGCTGCACTTTATTTGTTTAAAAGTCTTTTTGAAGATAACCTTGGAGAATCATCTTTTTTTTCTGGCACTTTTCCTTGATTTAATAAATCGCATGATAGAAATTAAGTGAATGAGGTTTTCCCGTCACTAGAAAAATAAACTTCATATTCATGTAATAATTATCAAAAGTTAATGCTATAGAAACCAACCAACTAAGGGGGAGGAAAGGAGAGGCATAATCCTGCTGCAATTCTTCCTTTGCTTTTGCCCTTATTTTGCTTTAGCTTTTATCATCAGATATCATTAAAATTAATAATAAACATTTGAAGTTTTAATCACAGCATGTCATTTCATCTATAGTCAAAAAATGCAATAGAAGCTGTGAATATAAATGCTGCATACAATGTATGTGGGATTAATTGTCAGCTAAACATTGTAAAAGATAGAACTTGCAAAAACAAAAAAAATCAGGAATAAAATCATTACTTGGAGCCATCTCTGCTCTGTTTCAGGACAAATTGCAGAGTTCCATCCAAACACAAACACAATGTAATTTGTAAGAAAAAGAGCCAATTGCTGCTATGACCAATCTGTTAAAGCAATGTTTATACACCAAGGCAAAAAATAATTTTGTATCAAATGTAGTTTTGTTCCAGAGGTTCAATCAACACTTTCCTAATTACAAATACAATTGGAACTTTCAAATTGGAACCAGCCTTAATATTCCTTAATACTGTATAGCATAAACTGACTGAATATAACAACTTTAAAAATATGTCATAAATATAAAGTTTCTCCTTTGGAACTAAACCCAATAGGAAGAAAATTAGTTAGCTGTAGATTTATACAAATCAGTGGGGCATTGGTCGCGTTGGTTGATGATCTCTGGAGGGCTCGTGACAGAGGGTTCTCCTCTGTCCTGGTCCTATTAGATCTCTCGGCGGCTTTTGATACTATCGACCATAGTATCTTATTGCGACGGTTGGAGGGGTTGGGGATTGGTGGAACCGTCCTCCGATGGTTCTCCTCCTTCCTCTCTGACCGTTCGCAATTCGTGTTGGCGGGGGGGGAGAGGTCCACCTCTAGGCCCCTGGTTTGTGGGGTGCCTCAGGGGTCGGTCCTTTCTCCCCTCCTGTTCAACATTTATATGAAGCCGCTGGGCGAGATCATCCGTGGTCTTGGAGTGAGGTGTCATCTGTATGCAGATGACACCCAGCTGTACATCTCCACTCCGGACCACCCCAACGATGCTGTGGGGACTATGTCTAGGTGCCTGGAGGCCGTGCGGGACTGGATGGGCGGGAACAGGCTTCGGCTCAACCCATCCAAGACCGAGTGGCTGTGGTTTCCGGCGCCCCAATATAGCCAGCTGACACCTTCGCTGGCTATTGGGGGGGAGGTTCTGCCCCCCACAGAGAGGGCTCGCAACCTGGGAGTCCTCCTGGATGTACGGCTGTCGCTTGAACATCACATCGCGGCCGTCTCCAGGGGGGCGTTTCATCAGATCCGTCGGATCTACCGGTTGCGGCCCTTCCTGGATCGGGACGCCTTGCGCACGGTCACTCAGGCCCTTGTCACCTCTCGCCTGGACTATTGTAATGCCCTCTACATGGGGCTCCCTGCGGGGAGCATCCGGAGACTCCAGTTGGTGCAAAATGCAGCCGCGAGGGTGATTATGGGGGCGTCGCGTAGCGCCCATGTGACGCCTCTCCTGCGCGAGCTGCATTGGTTGCCGATGGCTCTCCGGGTTCGCTTTAAGGTTCTAGTTTTGACCTTTAGGGCGACCCATGGCATGGGACCAGGTTACCTTCAGGACCGCATTCTGCCAACGTTCTCCAACAGGCCGGTGCGTTCCCACAGGGAGGGTCTGCTCCGGGTGCCGTCGGCCGCTATGTGTCGTCTGGCGGCGCCAAGGTGTAGGGCCTTCTCTGTGGGTGCCCCCGCCCTCTGGAATACTCTGCCACCGGAACTTCGTACCGGCACGGACCTGAGGGCCTTCAGGCGCGCGTTAAAGACTTGGCTCTTTGAGCAGGCCGGCCTGGGCTGAGATAATGATTTTAAATTTGATCTCCATTTTTAACTTTAAATTGGGTTTTAAGGGTAGGGGGGGGGTTTCCTAATTTTAGTCTGCAGCTGATTCAAATATTTAATTACTTTTTAACTTTTGTATTTGTGGGGTTTTTAGACGAGCTGTTCACCGCCCTGAGTCCCTAGGGAGAAGGGCGGTATATAAATGTAATTAATAAATAATAAATAAATAAATAAATAAACAACCATTGATTTGATGGAACCAATTTGATTACACTTAAATCAATTGAAGAATTAAGTCATGACTAATCTACCTCACTGATTTAAGTGAAATCTAAGTACAACTAATTTAGCCTAAATCCAAATGACAGTAAAAGTGTAAAAGGTGTAGATATCTTGCTTTTAAAATTTCCAGACCCACATTAGATTTTCACCAGATACTATACTATTTTAATGAAAGGCTAATATTTCTCTCTGAAGTGCACTTACCTTTGCTAAACCATAAATGTTGGTTTTACATATTTTATTAGGATAAAACAAACAAATTGCATCATAGTTTATCATAGTATAGAAATTCAGCAAATATATTTCTTCTAGTATGTAATTTGGCCCCAAACTCTAAAGAACCTGGTACTGCTGCAAATAACTTGGGCTTTTAAAGGATTAAATAAGGCTTGAGGAATCCTCTGGGGTCTAGGCCAAGGATTCCCAAACTTGGCAACTTTAAGATGTGTGGACTTCAACTTTCAGAATTCTCCAGCTGAGAAATTCTGGGAGTTGAAGTCCATGTGTCTTAAAGTTGCCAAGATTGGGAAACCCTATCCTAGCCCACCTCATGCATTTAAATAAGAAAAGACTAAACACCAAGGGTGGGATTCTACTGGTTCAGACTGGTTCGGGCAAACCAGATGTTCAAGTTACATCTGGTTTGCTGAACCGATATTTCAACCGACCAGCTGGCTCCATCCACCATGCCCCTCCCCCCTCCCAGGAGTCTCCATGCAGCCATTTTCGATGGAGTATAGTGCAGGGTCCACGTGGAGGCTCTGGGAGGGAAAAATGGGCCTTCCGGAAGTCCAGAAATGGGCCTGTTTCTGGCTTCTGGAAGGCCTCCAGAGCCCAGAGGAGGCTGTTTTGGCCCTCTCAGAGTCCCGGGGGAGGCCTCTGGACCATCGGAAGGGCAAAAAACGGCCCTCCTGGAACTATCAGAAGTTTGGAAACAGGCCTGTTTTCAGCTTCCAGTGGGCCTCCAGAGCCTGTGGGAGGGTGTTTTCATCCTCCCAGAGGCCTGGGGAAAACCTCCGGACCCTTGGGAGAGTGAAAATGGCCTCCCCAGGCTTTGGAAGTCCACTGGAATCTGGAAACAGGAAGTTTCAGTAGGCCACGCCCACCATAGCCATGCCCACCCAGCAATTGAGCAGCGAACCTGTTGCTGGGATTTTTGAATCCCATCCCTGCTAAACACTGGTTTCCCTATTTGGCCTGATTAACTTTCTTCAGATTTGTTTAAAAAGAAACATATTTAGGGGACAAAAAAAAATCAGATCAGAAAATTGCTTTGCTGAAATGGATAATCAACTGAAATAATTCTTTGAGGAACCACCAAATCCATCTTGGAATTTCAGAATTGTTTGATCTTGTCTTTAAAAAAAAACACCTTTGGAATGCTGCATAGAAGGCTGTGCATAAGCATGTCACTAAAGCTGATGTCTTTTTCCTATAAGACCATAAAAGACGAATGTGAGTAACCCTGTGTATCAGTCATATATCCCTAATCAAGAATGATATGTAACTGTTATCATATATATATATACATATACATATACATATACATATACATATACATATACATACATACATATATATATAATGTTTTCGTAGATTTTCATGGGTACAGGTATGCAGATCTTGGCATGTTTGGGTCTTTTCCCATGTAAGATTGAGAGAATCTTGGCTAAACTCCTTGGTTTTCAAGCTGGATCTTGTCTTTCGGGTTTCTTAGGATGTTGGCTATTTTTTGGTCAGTGACGAAGGCTGTCCTGATATTGTGTTTGTGGAGAATTTTGCTGATTTTATCTGTGGTGCCTTTGATGTTGTGCCAAGATACTCTCAATCTTACATGGGAAAAGACCTGAACAAGCCAAGACCTGCATGTGTGTGTGTGTGTGTGTGTGTGTGTGTGTGTGTGTGTGTGTGTATGTATGTATGTATGTATGTATGTTGCTAATGCAGAACATATGCTCACATTTTATAAAAATCAAAACCAATTAAAGTTAACAGTTTGCATTGAGTTTATCCAATATATTAAGAAAGTGTATATGGACATTATTAATGCTGAGAGAACAGAAGCAGAATAGAATTAGTTAAAAATCACAATAATGATAAAAATGTGGTAAAATTCATTGCAAAATAACAATGCAAACCTTAGTCATTCTTGTTTGCATCCCAAGATAGAAAGTAAGTATGGAAATCACAAAACTTGCATTGTTCTTATCATTACAGTGTAGCAAACATTGGTTTTTACTCATTCTTCATCAGGTTTGCATAATTTCAAATTACCAGGTTGACAGCATCTAGGGTAAGGACGGGAGCTCAACCTGTCACATGAAGCTCGGGTCTTGAACATTTAAATACAGCATTTGAATCACTAAGCCATCTTGCCACCCATAAATAGGTATCACTTTGATAGGAAGATAACAGCACTTGTGATATCGTGCTGGCCACGTGATCACGGAAACATCTTTGGACAGTGCTGGCTCAAATGCATGTTAGAGAGGCCCATAGTCAGTATCCAGAAAAGTTTACATTGAAAATTATACAACTAAATTTTGCATCACCCTTAAATGGGGTGAGCATGGAACACTATGTGGCAGTTTTTAGATTAAAGTACTGATGCTGCCAAGCAGAGCATTTCCCATTTATTAAATCTGTTTGCTTTAGTACATTGGTTAATTGTGCAGCAACATACATCACATTAAGAGCATAATTTCATTGGAATGATGACTTTAGCTATTTATTGTTTATTTAAAATGCTTATCAGCTAAGAGCCAAACCCCCTCCCCAAATACATCTAGAGATAAACTCAGTGCTCAATATAGTATTCCATGAAAATTCATAAAACAAGCACTGGGAATGGTGAAGACAACAAAAGTATCACTTCAAACGTCTTGTTTTGTCTATTTAAAGACAACAATTGTGATTATACAAGCAGTGTTTATCAATCTTAGAGCAATATCTAGCAGATTATAATCATACAGGAATGGAAGAGAAGAGAGAGCGAGCTCATCTCTTTTGGATGTGACAACAATGTTGAGTATATGTTCTTGGATTGTGTATACAGAATGAGCATTCTTAATAATGTTTCATTTATCTCAGCTTCAAGTATTTTTTTTACTCTGAAAATTATAAAATAGTATTATATATACATGAATTATCTGACTCCTCAGAAGCTCATCTCACTCTTACATCTCATTTCTAAGACTAAAGAAAATCTTGGGAGAACTAGGTTGTACCCACTGATTGGGGTTGGGGTGCAGGGCAAAAAAATTGAGGAAGCGATTATGAGTTTGATTCAATACCATCATTTTTACATTTCAGTTGTTTACTCTGGACTAGGTTTGGAATGGAAATTTCAGTACAAAATATGGTTTCCAATTTATTTCAAATATTCAATGATTGGTTGCATACTACTTTGCCAGATGCTGCCAAATACATAATCTTAAAATATTGATGAGAGAACTATAATAATAAATCCCCAAGTATTGCTTTTATCTGGTTTTTCAGTCCAGACAAAAGTCATTTTGCTAATGCCTGGCTCCGAAAGTGGCATAAACACACTTATTCAGAAGTAAATCTTCCTGATTTCAAATAGGTTTATTTCTGAGCAAGATTCATTGCAAAGGTTTTAGCTCAAAGGAAAGGATTTCAGAGGAATGATGGATAAGGTTCCCAAGTATTGATTTCAGAAAGTGAGCTTTTCAGGAACGGGAAGCCAACAGTGAACTCATTACATGATTTGGCAAGGCTGTAACCACTTGTCTCCATTAGCTGGTTTTTGCTTCGCTCTTTTGCAATACTGAATTTCATTCGCAGCCACCAAATCTCTTCGAATCACACTCAGTTCTGATGAATAGATTTCTGGTTAAAATAGAGACTGGGTTCATAAAACGTGCTAAGCTATCGTGTATTTTGTTTGATTTTAACTTAATGGAACCTGTGAATTTGGCCATTCTAGCTTGGGAATCATGGTTTAGCATGACAAGTTTACCCAGCCAATTTAATTTATCCCCCAAAATGTGGCTAAACAATCCATCGCTGAATGTAATATGTAATACCAACATATTCTTGGCTTCATTTCACACTAATGGCAAAATACAAGGAGAGACTGATTTAAAGGATTGCAGGAGTGACAAATGCAAGTAGTTAGGATAAGCTGTTAGGAATCCAGATAGCAGGATGAAGCTGCTCCAGATTAAGGCAGAGCCTGTAACTCACTTTCAGTATCAATCATAGCCTTCTGTTATTTTCCTACTATCTTACAAGCAAATGAAATTTTGCATTGCCAAAGAGTGAAGAAAGAGCCAGCTAATGGAGAGAGACAGGTGACAGGGTCTTGCCAAACTATGTAATGAGTTCACTGTTGGCTTCCCAACTTCTGAAAAGCTCATTTTGTGAAATCAGCCCTTGGGGACTTTCTCCATCATCCTCTGAAATCCTTTCCTTTGAGCTTCAGCCTTTGCCAGGAATCTTCCTCAGAAACTAGTCTACTTGAAATCAGTAAAATTTACTTTTGAGTAAGTCTGTTTATGCTAATTTTACAAAACTACGTAAGAACCATGCTTGAGCAACATGTCCTTTGTCAACTTTTATTTGGTTTGAAAAACTTTGCTGACAAAAGCAGTATTTGGGAATTTAAATGATCTTTCCACATTGTTCCTAAGGTGAATAATGTTCCTAAGGTGAAACTTGGGCAAATAATTTGAAAAGTGGGGTTTTGAAACATGCAAAAGCTTAAAAAAAACTATCCTGGCTATTTTCTTATTTACATACACACACACACACACACACACACAATCAGGGTTTGATTATTTGCCATCAAATTGTCGACTCTTATCAACCATACAGAGAGATTTTATCCATGACAATCTGCCCCTAACCCAGCTTTTCAGGTCTTCCAATAGTGCATTCATAAAAGATGCAGTTGCTTTAATGATTCAACAGTGAGTTATTGATTCATATACTACAAAGAGTTCCTTCCAAACCTTCAGGCCTTTGTAATCATGAAAAAAGATAGTAACTATTGCTTCTGAGCCAAAATTAAGATCCAGAATTGCAGATAATGTTTGTGTTACTATCAATTCTGTTTGTGTTACTATCAATTCTTCTTATTGGGTTCAGTGGGATTATACATCATGGTCTTTATAAAGCCTATCTGAAAATGTAGCATGCATTTTTAAAATGAATTAATTCAAATTCTTTAACCTGTTTCTATTTTTTTAAAGTGCTTTGATATAAATAGGAAACTGATCCAAAAAAGCAAAAACAAAAGCAAACAGAAATAGAAACAAAAAAGAATAAAGGTAAAGAAAAGCTATCATTAATTTAAAAAACAATTTAAACATAGCATTAAGCTTTTTTACACAAAGTTTCTAAATTCACTTCTCATAGAAATAACTCTCTGTGTGTGTGTGTGTGTGTGTGTGTGTGTGTAAGGAAAGGAGAATTTATTGATTTTTCTTTTCTTTTAGCACCCAGCCAGGGTGTTAAATTTAATTGACCATTCTTTTTTTCTTTTTTGTACACTATTTATTGTTGTTGTTTTGTACACTATTTATGTTTTTGTTTTGTTTCCTTTTGTTTGTTTTACTGTTTTGTATTTTATTTTCAATGATAAAACAATAAATGTGTAAAAAAAGAAAAGAAATAAGTACATTAATATATAACCTTGTCCTTTGTAGGACTAGTGGATCAATTAAAAACATAAGTGTTTTTTAGGGTTTTTTTTATAAAAAAAACTAAGTTTCAGACCAGGGGCATCTGCTGGAGGAGGGAAGGGGAGGGGATTAAAAATGTTAATATGGCAGCCGCGACCAGGAACTCTCATCTCTTTGCTATAAGTGTTGCCTGCAAGGTTCATGTAAAAAAAGGGGGGAGATCGGGCTTCAATCAAATAGTCCTGGCCACTGTCCTGCTTAAATGAGCTCTCTCCAAGGCACCTGTTTTAGACAAATGAGATATATATTAATTGGATATTAAAGCATTTCCCCAAGAGCAGAGTTGTTTGCACAGAACAGACTGGAACCCGCCCTAAATGAGCTAGGTTAGCAGACATCATTTTGCTGTATGTTTAAAAAAATAGGAAATAAATCGAGATGATACCATTAGTCAGTCCTTTGCTTTGAACCGTCGATGGACTCATTCCAGTCCTGCAGATTATCCAACAGTATCTCATCTAATCCTTTCGAAGATTAGATCAATTTGCTGTATAATTAATTACATACTGTTTTTGGAAATATAGTTCTCCATTAGTACACTTTGTACTGAAAATAAAAGCTATGTTATCTTGGATTTTTTTTGGAAGAATTATTCCTTCCACACACTGTTGCATTTGTGCATTACTTCTTTATTGAGATTTGGTGGTGTTCTTGATCTTACACAGGCCTCGAGATAGACAGTTATAGCTTTATAAAATTCTTGTTCTTTTATTTGTTCATTTCATTTAGAAAAGCAACTATTGCATCAGAAGTGTTTGTACGTCCACCCGCTTCACTTCTTACTCTATATATTTTACCAGTCAGACTCCACCCCCCCATATCTACTTTGTCTTCTTATTAAACAACAGTTGCTTGTCCTTAGTTGGTCTTAAATATTTCTCTAACAAAGCTGTCTCTGTTTTTCCAACATGCCCATTTGCATCCCACGCTGTTCTTACGCAGCTTTTCACTGATACCTTAGACCCCAATATCACTCCAAGTGACCTCATGCAACATCTGTAGTTGGGCTGGATTGAAAGACATGGGAATCCTTGGTTGAACCATGTTCTGTGGGTCAAAAGCTTTCGACTAACCAGCATATTCTCATTCTCTCCCTCTCCCTCTCCCTCCCTCTCCTTCCCTCCCTCCCCCCTCTCTCTTCTTCCCTCCTTTCCTCCCTCCCTCCCTCCCCCCCTCTCTCCCCTCCCTGCACAAACAAAGGCACAGCAAAATTCTGGAAGAGCAGAAGGAAGCAGATGTTCAGGGAATCTCTCTAATTCTACAGAAGGTCTGGCTGTTGTACAACCAGATATTTCACTCAGTAAAACTCTACAGGCACTTGGGAAAACACAGAGAAGTGATTTAAAGTAAATAACTATTCAAGTAACAAACAAATACATAAACTTAAAGTTGATCAGAACCATTTTTTTACAAAAATAGTTTCCTATGTGTAAATGAATTGCTTCACAAATATTTCTTCAATAGATTTTTAAAAAATTATGTGTTATTTCAGACGGCCTGAATCCTTAACATACTTTAGTTCAGTATTATACACAGTAAAGTCAGCTAAATGGCTGCGCCCAAGATGACCTTGATGGATTTCAAAAGGCTAACCCAAATTAGACTGGGGTAGTTCTTTGCAAGGAGACCTTCAGGAAAAACTATAGCTGTGGAACAAACTGGAAAGCTGAAAAAAATTCCCTGAAGAAAGCAATAGTATTGTTATCAAATATGAATGCATCAGGAGTTGAACAATACTCAGTGACTCTAGGTTTAAACCAAGATATTTTGGTATTTTTATGGATGTACATTTTTATGGAAACAGAATAAACTCATAATCAGACATTAAATATGAATTGACTAAACACTAAGAAACAAGATTCTGCCAACCTTCAGAAGTAAAACACAAGGACTCAGAAATAAATTAATCTTTTCCTAGCTGGAGCTTAGCTATAATATTATTCTTGTAGCCTCCTTCTTGCCTTTCCTGTTTCCATTGTTGTAACCAAAAAAAAAATAGGTTCCATCTTTCCACAACTTTCAAATCTATTATTTAAAACTAATAAGATGATGATAATAGTACAATAAAAAATAGTACAAAAAGTTGAAGAAGTAAAGAGACTAAATATGCTAAGGTTTGCCAAGAAGATATATTAAATGAGCTAATAAAGTGTATTGAAAAGCAATAAATTGCATTTTAAATTGCATTTAAAAACAAGCAGCTGATGGTTTTAAAAAAAACTGGGAAAAGAACTTATTTAATGGCCAGTTCTTTATCAACCAAGAAATGGAAGGGCTTATTTCAGTGTCTTAAGAACAGTTAGCACATTCAACAGTAATGAAAGCTAAATTTGAGAAAACTCCACCTACTAGTAAATTTCAGCAATATAAAGAACAGTAATAGACAGTGGAACACCTGGTATACAGATGTAAGAGGATTGCACAGGCTGAACATTTAGAAAACACAATAAGTGGCCACCCTGATCCATAGGCAGAATTATAACTTACCATCAACAAAGAATTGGCAGAATCAGAATATTAAAAAAGTGATCAAGAATAAAAACATTGCAATCCTCCAGGACTTCCAAATACAATAAACATATAGTCCATAATAAGCCGGATATGACTGTACTGTAGCTACAAAGAAATAAAAACAGGTAATTGGCACGAGGTGACTGAAAATAGATTTTTTTCCCCTAGAAAAAAATAGGAAAATATAAAGATCTTTCAATAGACATTGAATGAATGTGGAGAAAGAAAGTATAATGGTGTCAATTGTGGTTGGTGTGTTTGACCCTATACCAAAAAGTCTAGAAAAGCTCTTTGATACAATAAGAATGGTCAGAATCTCAGCTCATTAATTACAAAGAGTTGCATTATTTGGAACAGCAGATATATTGTGACAATGTTACTAATTATCTTAGTTCCTTGGGAGGGATCTGATAGACAAAAGTATCAAGTCCATAATCAGTTATAAATGACAGAGTACATGTAACTAGCAATAATAATATTGCAGAACAAAATTGCCTCAATTCTAAACTTCTAAAGAACTTTGTATACAAACGCTAACATGATGTAAAAAACACTGAACATTTTAATTGTTTGACAGCAGAAGCCACTCACTCTTGCTCTTTAGCTTTCTTGCCCCTGCACTTTGATCTTCATATTGATTTACATTAGTCCCACGTGTCTGCTGAAGGATGGGGAGCCATGAATAGAACAGACCAGTAAAAAAAAAAAAAATAGCTGTACTACTGTTTATTGATGGCTAAGTTCCTCTCAAGTGAACAAAGTAGGGATTAATCCCTCTGGTGGATTAGTTTTTCTAACCCACCATTACCACTTCCTGAGCCTGCAGCCACACAATCTGAAGTGGGAAGTTTAAGGAATACCATTGGAATCAAAGTGATTGTGAATGTCTGAATCCGACAGGAAAAGTTCTTAATCTCATCTTGCAGTTACTGCTGCTTGCCAGTTTTCTAGACAATGAAGAGATAACAACCTTGTAATAGAAACAGGACTGTGCATTGAGCAGTTATGTAAAAGCACAACATACTCAGCTCAGTGGCAAAAATACAAGAAGAGTTGTTGCAAGAAATGACTGCCACGTGGTAAGCAACTCATTCTTTGAAATCCTAAACTAAATGAATGGTACTTTTCTTAACATTCAGATTTTTTTTTTAATGGAGAGAGAGAAAGCTGGGAGTGTTCAGGAGAAAGAAGCCACATAGCCAAATGCATCAGGCAGATGTGGCCAGACATCCCACCTGAAATGCCAGCTGGATGTGTACTAGCATTCTTGGAGCGTCTGAGACCCAAACGACTGCTTTGAACTTACTGTAATATTTGTCATTTCCTGATTGTATGGCGTTCCTTAGAGGGCATTCACTATCCATTCCACAACACCATCTTGTAAGGATCCTCTCCCCTGGCTTTCTTTTTTCTCATGAATGTGGGTATTTCATTCAATAAAACCAAAATAATAAATTATGTTCTTTAAATGTCTGGCTGTATTCACATAGTTCCTAACCAAAACCAGACAGCAATTCATTGTAGAGTATAGGCAAATGGTTAACACATTTTAAGATACATTTTTGGCAAAGCTAAAAATTTGTGAAATAGTTTGAGTTTCTTTTCTTTTCTTTGGAGTCTTAACTCTGCTTAGGTTGGAAAAAATGTATACAGTAAGTATATGACCACTAGCACCATCATTGTACTTATTCAAAAGTACACCAGGCAGTATTTGCTGATAGCTTGTACCCACAGTGCATTATATTTAAAGTTCTTTATCATTTGTGCCATTAAGAAGACAGTTCTGATTGCTGTCGCCAAATATAGGTAGTCCTTGACTTGTGACCACAATTGAGCTCAACATTTCTGTTGCTAAATGAGGCAGTTGTTAAGTGAATTTTACCTCATTTTGCAAGTTTCTTGCCTCGGTTGTTAAGTGAATCACTGCTGTTGTTAAATTCTTTGTTGGAGATTATCCTAACTAGGTAACATCATCAGTGCTAGTAAGGAATATTGTTTGCTGTCAGTTTATATTCTGGTGTCTTGCCTCTCTGTGTGGGTGGAGGTGGTCTTAGAGAGTCTTTGTTTGGGCTATTTACTGATGGCACTTTGGCATTTTCGTGGTTGGAATATTGCTTATTTGATTGTTGGTCTAAAGTTGACCTTGGAGTTAATCTATGCTTATCTGATTGCTGATTGCTGCTGGAGTCTTTTTCTCTTTTGGGCTGGGTGACAGGCTGTTCTGCAGTCTATAGAAGTTGTTAATGCTATATGCAGTGGTGAGATTCAAAAAAAAATTACTAGCAGTTCTGTGGGCATGGGTTTACTTGGTGGGTGTGGCTTGGTGGTCATGTGACTGGATGGGCATGTCTTGGTGGTCATGTGACTGGGTGGATGTGTCTTGGTGGGCATGTGACTGGGTGGGCGTGGCCAACTCAATGTCATTCATGTCAAGGGATGGTCTGGCCCCTCACCTCCCAGCCATTCCTCAGTTCTGTAAAAATGTTGTTCAACTTTTTTTGATTTTATGATCTACATACTACAAATGTACTTTCATGGACCACTGAAAGGAGGAAATGGCTCACATGTTTTGCCCAAGAATGTGATAGGCAACAGGCTTTTAAGGGGCTGCCAGAAAGAAGGGGGGATGTATTTTCCAAAGCACCAGAAGGCAAACAAGAAGCAATGAATGGAAACTGAACAAAGAGAGAAGCAACCTAAAACTAAGGAGAAACTTCCTGACAATGAGAACAATTAACCAGTGGAACTGCTTGTCTCTAGACATTCTGGGTGCTCAATCACTGGAAATTTTTAAGAAAAAACTGGACAGTCATTTCTCTGAAATGGCATAGAGTTCTGCCCAAGGTCCCTTCTAAGTGTTATTCTGTTATTCTGACACCTTTCCCAGGACGTCTACTCATATTTTGGCATCCTCAGGCTCTTAGCTATTTAGCTGAGGAATAAGAGAGTTGAAAGAGACTTTGGAGATCTAGTCCAACCCCCTGCTCAGGCAGGAAAACTGAGGATGCCACAATCTCTGAGTAGAGGTCCTGGGAAAGATGTCAGAATAACACTTAGAAGGAACCTTGGAGGGAACCCCATACCAGGGGTGGGATTCAGTTTTTTTAATAACTGGTTCTGTGGGGTGGCTTAGTTGGTGGGTGTGGCTTGGTGGTCATGTGATTGGGTGGGCGTGGCCAACTCGACATCACTCATGTCAAGGGAAGCTTCTCCTCATCTGGCCTCTCAAAACAGTGGGGATGCTGCAATGGTCATAAGTGTGAAAAATGGTCATAAGTAACTTTTTTCAGTGCCATTGTAACTTTCAATGGTCACTGAATGAACTATTGTAAGTCAAGGATTACCTGCACAAAAATACAAAAAGCTTCTTTGCTTGCAAAAAGCTGCCCTAAATACCAATCATATTGATAGTTTTGAAAAGATAATGCAGCGCCAGAAAAATAAACATAGATGGCTGATGCTTCACTTATCATCTTTACAAACCAGTTGTAGATTTCTCCAGCATGGAGCAAACTCAAACAGAAACATGTTGCAAGTTCAGAGCAGAGCTCCTGCCTTCAGCAAGCGAACAAGTTAGTTTCATTTTCAATAGACAGACTCAGAACTCAACACAGCTTTCCAGCTGCAGAGCTTAACATAGAGCCATGCCTAGGCTACTTTTAGTTTCAGTTTCCAGCCTAGGCTACTTCTAGTTTCAGTTTCCAAATTACCCTCATTGGCTGACTTAGTTGCTATGCCTATTCATTGGCTGACCTTGTTAGCAAGCTCTATTCCAGGTCATGAATATACTGATATATCATTAGATTAAAAATACATGCAAGCCAGATTTACAAATCAGGCAGGGTGCCACAGCTCCTTGAGGAATGAAAATAGTTAAAATGCAGTGATAACTATCAAGCAGCAAACTCTTGCTCATAAAGTGAATCCCTTTAGCAGAGAGACCATTTAAGCTCTCCAGAAAAAGCAATCCTTAGATCTATTTGCACCACTTAAAGATATCACTGGTCTCACTCCCCTCACAAGATATCCTAAGGAAATCAACCAGATTTAAGGAAAGGTCACATGCTCCTCCAGAAAAGCAGTAAAAAAATCAATGCCAAGCTTGCATCCTGCCTCTTGGAAGTATACTCCAAAAGGACAATGCCACTAAAGTAATGAAGGAAGACCCCGTCCCCAGATAGAAAAAGAAACCATGAGGCAGAAAAAAATTCAAACACAATACAAATAATTAAATCACAACTGTAGCTATTGCTTGTGGAAGCTGAATAAGGAACATAATCCCATCAATAAACACAGGATTAAATGTCATCAAGCACAGAATTAACCTTCACCAAAAACCAGTTTTAGACCAAAACTCAGGAATGTAAACTCACGTTTGAATGTCAATCTTTCTAGCTAGCCAAGAAACCTTGCTGAATGTCACTCATCTTGGTTCCCTGTCACTAAAAGCTTTGCTTCATTATTCAATTATTTCTTCAAAGTGCTGATTGTCCAGGGAAGTATTTCCTCCCAACAGCAGTGTAAAAATCTTAAAACAACCCTTCTCCTTTAAGAAAGTCAAGCCTCAGAAGCTCCGGAGACAGGAACTCTAGGCGTATTGGCAAGAATGTAATAAGGGTGGGAAAAATCAAAAAGAAACTGCTTCTAACTACCGGTTCTCTGAACTGCTTAGAAAGTTAACAAGGGGTTCTATAGAACTGGACAGAACCAGTAGAATCCCACCTCTGCCTATATGTCTATTGGGCTGATTAGTCAGTGTGCCAGGCTTCTAGAAATTCCCAGGCATTTTTGGCCTTGACCTTGTTTAGGATTGTCACATTTCCCAATTGAAACTAAGGTTCTAAGCAGTGGTGGGATTCAATTTTTTTTTACTAATGGTTCTGTGGCAGGGGGGGATTCTACCAGTTCGCACCTATTCGCTAGAACCGGTTGTTAACATTCTAAGCAGTTTGGAGAACTGGTTGTTAGAATAAATTACTGGCCTAATCTTGTAAGGAAGGCAGGAAGGAAACATTCTGGTGTTGCTTACAGAAACTGCCTTTCCGTTAACCCTTATTACATTCTTGGCAGGACTAGACTTCCTGTCTCAGGAACTCCTCTGGAGTTGTTTTTTTTTCCTCCTTTGCTGGTACTTTGCTTGTGTGGAGTGTCCATTCAAAGTTACAATGGCACTGAAAAAAGTGATTTATGACTGTGGCTTGGTGGGCATGGCAGGGGAAGGATACTGTAAAATCTCCATTCCCATCCCACTCCAGGGGAAGGATACTGTAAAATCTACATTCCCTCCCCACTCCAGGGAGAAGGTTACTGCAAAATCCCATTCCCTCCCCACCCCACTAATCTGCTTTCCAGCTCCGTTCTCCTGTGCAGGGCAACTAAAGAAGACCCAGCCAATCAGCAGGGACTTGGGAGGCAGAGAATATGTGGGGGTGGGGCCAATCAGAGGTGGTATTTGCTGGTTCTCCAAACTACTCGAAATTTCAGCTACTGGTTCTCCAGAACTGGTCAGAACTTGCTGAATACCATCTCTGGTTCTAAGCATGAAAAACTTTTTTCAGTGCCATTATAACTTCAAACCATCACTAAACCATCACTAAATAAACTGTTGCGAGTCAAGGACTACCTCTATGCATTGCTGATAACCATAGAATCTAACCTAAAATGTCTTCATGGTTTTTCATAGAATCAGAAACTGATTCCTCAAATGGTTCATTTATATCTGAGTAATTGAATTTCATTACGGGGCAATTATCAAAGAGTCCTGAAGAATCACTTCAGGGGAAAGGTCTCCTGCAATTCTTTTGCCTCTATTCCTCTATTCTCACCCAGCTAATCCCTTTAACTCTAGCATATCAATTTTCTCTCTTAGAACACTGTAGATTTTTAAAGGTGCAGTATGTAGAACAACAGAACAAGCCTTCCTTTGATTGATTGATTGATTGATTGATTGATTGATTTTTTTGAGTTAGACATTGCTCAGCTCCAATAGACTGTGGATGGCTCACAGCATAAAAACTAAATAACCAAGATTAATAATGTGGCAATGAACAAATGGCAGACCTATTTAACATAACACAACATATCACATACTTGACAAAGGGCTCCAACACTGAAGTCCAAGCCTGGGAGAATAGCCATATCTTTAAAGTCTTTCAGAATGCCATCAGGGTAGGTGCTGCCTGGATCTCAGGGGGAACTTTGTAAAAGTTAAGCACTTGATAGAGAAAGTACACTTTAAGGGGCCCAATAAATGGCATAGCTCAATTGAAGGAATCAAGAGCACGTCAATCTTAACAGAACGATCTGACAAGGCCAGTACCACATAAGATAGGCAATCCTTCAAATATTTAGGTCCTGTGCCATTTAGGGTCTATAGATAATAAAGAGCATATTGAATTGTACCTGGATGCAAATCCCCAATATATACCAGGGCATGTTCATCATTGCCAATGCTACTGCTTTCTGGACCAGTTGAAGCTTCCAGGCGGTCTTCAGTGAGCAGTAATAATGCTGTGAGGTGATTAGGGCATGGGTGAACATCTAAAGAGCAAATCTAGTGCACCAGATAAAACATGTTCCTTTAAGGGGAATTTGTGATTGCATTATAATTTACACTTCCTAAATCAATTCACAATCCTGAGTGTAAAGGTTTGAGAATTTTGTGGATTTGAATAAGGAAAACTATTTGCATATTGAATAAAATATGCATACACAAAGTAACATGTTTCAAAGTTTCTGTATCAAGGTTTTTTTTTAATGTTTCAAATGGATTAGGAAATAAACCAACATTAATTTAAAACAGGAGACATGAAAGAACCAAGAAAATAACCAATTCGACTATCCCAATACTTGCTGTCATTCAAAATCTGCATTCAAAATCTGCATGTAACTGAATGAGACCTCCCAGTAGCCTTCACGATGGGAGACTGAAGCTGCTTAAAAATTAAAGGTAGGTTTTTGGAGAACCATACATTACTTTTCCTTGTGTATATTGGGTCAGTATATGCAGAAAAGCTTTGCTCTACAAATGTTTAATGGTGATTCATGAAAGAAAGCTGATTGAAAGGTTCTTGCATGGAAATTGCAGCCAAAAGCCTGTTCCACTAATAGGTCCAAGGCCATGCACCGGTCTTATTTCAGACATTACATAAGTACTTGGACAGCATAAGGTACACTTAAACTTTCTGGTGACCAGTCAAATAGATAGTTCACAAACTAATGTGAGAAAATGTCATGGCAAGAAATAAGGGCTTGAACATTTTGCACAAAACTAAAAGGAAATGAGCCAAATCAGAATGTAACTTTGTAATGTGTCAAAGTTCCATCCTGTCCTTAACATCTCTTAAAATATAATGTTGCTTCATGATTAGTATTTCCAATATTGGCAGACCAGTATTCCCACTGAACTAAAAACATTAAGTGTGCAAGGCTTTCAGAACTGTGGATGGCTGCAAAGCAGAGTTGTGCAATTAATTTGAATCCAGTGGGTCTTGTAGAATGTACAGCATGTTTATTTTGTAATAATTTCCTACATAGAGGAATAATATATAAACAACAATTTTAATAATTTCCTACATAGAGGAATTATAAATAAACAACAATTACAGTAGAATGTCTTTTTTTAAACAGATGGAAACCCTGGCCAGAACATTGATTCTTATAAGTGTCTCTGTAAACCAGTCTATGACTAAGCTGTCTTGCCTATCCATTTGCATCTGATTGTTATAGAAACAATCTCACTATCATTACTAACTACTTGTGCCTTTCAAATTGCAATTCTGCCAGAAGAAGCCGTAGGTCTGTGGGAAGACGGTTCCTGAATGCTTGCGCAAATGTAGAGCTCCAGGATATGATTGGTGGGCTGATTGTGGAGGTATGCTGGGAAGATGGATTCACCCAGTAGTGGTGATGGGTGGGGCAGTTTGGAACAGGAGGGAAAGGGATGAAGATCAGGATTGTTTATAGAGAGAGGGATGGGATGGTAGACAACAATAACCCATTCCTAGGAGACAAGCAGTGGACACCTGAAACCCGTCACCAATTCTGGCCACCTTTCCTTATTCCAGGAACCAGGTTGGATTCTTGGAGATCTTATCCTCCTGTTACTACAGTTAAATAGCATTATGCCTTTAATAAATATCTCCACATCCATGATTTGATTGCAGATGAATGGGTAGACCAGACTTACATTATCAAGAATTGGAAAACCAGATCTAAAATGTTCCTTTGTGTGTTTCAAATTTAGCCTCAGTCACAACTCCACAATAGGGGAAATTGGAAGGCTTTGGAGGTGACTAATGATACTATTTCATATATAACCAAGTATAAGAACCAAGTGTTCTTGAAGTTGAGTACAAGGGACAAGTGGCAATTGCTGTACCATTCCCTTCCTTTAGTGGCATTCCCCGTCAAGTTAGTGGATTTAATTGATGGGGTAAGATGGTAAAGTGGTGGGATTCAGCCAGTTTGCATTGGTTCAGCAGAACCAGGAGCTAATTTTAGGTGGCGTTCAGTGAACCAGCTCCTAAATGGCCAAGTTAGTGCACATTGATGTGGCAGCAGCAGAAGAAGCAGTATCAGATTGTGGGGGAGAAGTTACTAAATTAAGTAGGAAAAATATAAGGAGAGGGGGGAAAAGGTAGGAAAAAGGTAGGTCAGTGGAAGGGCTTCGCCAGCCACCTTCATACATGTTTTACTCTGTATTTATTTAAAAAGCAGCTGCTGAGGTTTTCCAGTCAGGAAACAGTGCTCGGCTAGCAAGTGATGCTTGGCTCAGCAAGTGTTCTCTTGAGCATGCACCAGAAACCCAAAATTTGCAATGTTACAAAGGTCCCTCTTCCCTTGTGGTTTGGCGTTAGGCATCGGGTCAGGTCTTCCCAAGCCCTGGTTGTCCCCATGCCTTCCCATGCAGCTGATTTCCAGTTGGCCTACAGTAGGACTCAAGCCTGTCAAGCTCCATTTCTCCTAAGATGGTGGATGAAGGCAATAGCATGGGAAGGATGGCTGGAACAGGCAGCACTTCCCCCATGAACCCCCTGGAGCTAGCTGGGGTGAGATTCATCTCCCACCCGAGGATTCATCCCTTGCGTTTGGCCAATGGCCATGGTGAAATGTCTTCTTAAAGGATTCAAACAGTTGTACTTGATAAAAGGACTATAACTTAGAAATGCCTGGGGTCTCATGCTTTTATTAGCCTGCATGGTTCACACAGTAGAGGCTGCTCCTTTATTTTGCTGAGAAGGTAGTCTTTCTCTAGTTCCAGTTTCTGTTGCCTGTGATTCCCCACCCAAAGGCTAATGTCTGTGTTTCTTGTCAAATGGGATTGCACAGTTGAGCACTACACAGCACCGTATATACGTGCTGTGCAAACCCCACTTAGTAGACAGGCAAAGAATTAGGATTTCAAGGAAGGTCAAAGTGGATCCTGTGCGTTGTGCTGCAATGGAGAAACAGGAAATGGAGTGACCAATGTGAGGGAAGGAGGAGGAGCAGGGAGAAGAAAAAAGGAAAATGGTCTCCTACTTCCCTCACACCAGTCACTCCATTTCCTGTTTCTCCAATGCAGCACAGTGCCCAGGATCCACTTTAACAATGTGGGGGTTTGGCGGATGATCAATCCCCATTCGCACCAGAGAACTGGTTGTTGAATTATTTGAATCCCACCACTGGTAGTAGATTTATGGTGCTTGGTGTCTTCAACCTCCCTTCTCTGGGAAATAATCCTTATGAGATCTAATCACCTCAGTTATGTCTTCATTATCTATCTGTGATACTTACCGAGAGGAGCTCCTTGGCTTATAAAGGTGCTCCAAAGGATTAAATTAAAGGATTTCAAATGATGCTGGTGAAAGACAGGCTATGAATCTGAATGGACATAGGTAAGAGCTATATTTCCACCCTGCACTATGGAATAAGAATAGTGAAATTAAAGTATTTTTCAGCTATTATTGTACATGCAAATCACTTTCATGCTTTTTAAAGAATCATCCATTATTTTTATAAGGTCAGTATAACAAGTTTGTAAAATATCTGGAAGAGAAAATCACCCAGATCTATTCAGAGCTGGATGCCAGATGGGCAGATCCTGTTTGTAGCTCAGGGTTGAAATAAGGGGAGATCTTGTTTACATGGCTGAAACTCCCACTGATGAGGTTATTTGGCATGAATATGAGTCTGTTACTCTTCCCAAACTGGACAGAATTTTCTGCATTTTTAGTCCTGCCACTTTTGATTTGTATCCTTCAAATCAAAAAGGTAAGAAGAAGATCATTCAGGATAGTGATTAAATATGTATTTGAAAGAATGGGTGATAAAACCAGATCTGATAGAGGCAGTGGAATGCCTTCTATTCAAAAAGTCATCACTTGGTTCAGTATCTTTGAAGAACTTTTCTAATCACCAGTCTTCTCTTAGAGTTGTCATGATTATTATTTTTTTATATGAGTTATTTCTTTGGTTTTGAATGTTCAGATTCCAGTTTTATATGTAGTACATTATGATTTATGGTTTTTATATTTTATATTTGATTATGTTGATAATACAGTATTTATTTTATTTCTCTGACATATGATCATCCAGTCTTTATTTGAAAAATTGAGGGAAAATTCTAATGTCTCATGTGGTGGCATGTTCACTGGCTTCTATTATCAGAAATTTCCTTCTCATGTGTAACCTGAACCTATCCTCTTTTAGTTTTAATCCATTGGATCGTCCTGATTTCTGGGGCAATATAAAATAAGTCAATTCCATCTTCTGTGTGACCATCTCATTTTGAAGACTGCAATTACATGTTCCTCAGTTGCTTGTGCTGTAAGCTATTTGCACCCAGACCCTTTAACTATTCCTCATAGAGTTTGAGTTTCAAATCCCCATTATCTTGGGAGTATGAATAAAAACTGTGAGAACAGAGCAAATTGTAGAAGATTGTTTCAGAAAATATCATCATAAAGAGAAAAAAGGTATTCTTTTTTAATAATCACACAGATTATGCAGCAAAATCATGAAAAGATTTTACAAAGTAGATCATTCCACTCATTACACTTTTCAACAGAAATTCACAGCAACAGCACTCCCACACTTGCTGTTCAATATGGATTTGAAAAATGGGGTTTCTCTGAAGTCCTTGTGACAAGTTGAATCATACAATTTTCACTTTATTTTCATACAATTCTACAGTCTCCTTGGTATTCCCATGAAATGAATCAACCATATTTGTTTTAACATCCACAGAAAGCTTGATTTGTGAAATCAAAGAAAGAACCCATTAATTTTCAGGGCATTTGGTCGAGGCCACTAGTTGCCAAGCTCCAGCTGTTATTAAGTTTGTGAATATAAAATCTCAGTAGTAAATTAACAGCTGAACATGATTTGCAAATGTTATCTCTATTCTCAAGCCAAATCTCAGTGAACTTTTAATATAAATCTACAATGTGAAAAGGAACAAGTTCAATGATAAATCTGCTATTACTATAAATGACTGATAGGGCTTTGTGGAAGAAAAAGTATTTAAACACCACTTATTTCAGACACATGTTCTTGTTCGTATTATTGTTTAGAGAACTAAACAGTATTTATCTGATAGTTTAGAGTTGCTTTCATAACAGATTTCTGACCATTATTTATTATAATAGTATGGCATACAAGTGAAGATATATGCTAAATTTTCAACAAGCACTCATCAAGCTCTTTGAAATACTTTTTTTTTTTTGAACATGGAAATTGTTGCAGAACATTCCAAAATACTGAAGTGGAGAAGATTTAGCCCAGACATGAGAAGTCAATATGGCTGCCATTGTGGCAGAATTGAATGGAATTAAGGAGATTGAACTAAAACAGTAAAGAGCTCAGAAACATCTTTTTGTTCTTTTTGTTGTTGCTATTTTCTGCAAGAATGAGTACTTTATTTTATATATATGTATGTATGTATGTATGTATGTATATGTACATGTATATTGCCTTGCACATCAGGTATCTCCCAGTGGCATACAGTACAGTATTAGTATGTCTATTAAATGATTTAAAGTGATTTTGTATGTATAAGTAATGAAAAATTATTGGGGTATATACAGTAAAACATTAAAAACAGTGATCATGTGGAGAACATGACATTTTAAATCCAAAGCAAGTGAATGTTTTCAGTATGCTAAAAGAACTCCTGCTGATTAGAAATGTGTATGAAAATATTATATCCATACTGGAAATCAAGGGAGAATGTTATAATACCATTTTTGTAAAAATAAAAAAGTAATTAAAGAACCTAGCTGCTGTTGCTGTGGAAAAAGCAACAAAGGAACAAACATTATTAACTCATTAACCAAAATATTAGCATATTTCAGGAATTAAAAATAATTCCAAAACCTAATTTACATATTTGTAGACTGTCTACATTTGAAATGTACCTCACATTATATATACCAAGGAACAGGAGGATTTTAGGACAAGGTCTTAGCAGCATGTTTTGGCCAATTGCTAATGATATTTCAAAAGATAAGAAGTCACTGTAAATGAGGAACAAAGAAAAGTAAGCAAAGGCATTATTAGTGAAATGGAATATACAGTCATTGTTCTATAAGTAGGTGAGCTAAATAATTTTTCAGACATTCACCTTTTCTTGGGCCGACAGGCCGACATTTAATCTACCAATTTTCAGCTTGATTAAACACTGTTTCTCACTGCATTAACCATTTTTTCTTAGACAGGTATAGCCAACTCTTGAATCACAGGTCCTAAGTTGACTATGGAGCTCCCTTCTGAACAGCTGTTTTTACTCCACTGTTCATACATTTGCTGACCCTGTTTTGAGGCATCATTCCTTCTCTCTCAGTCAAGATTCAAGTTTAGATAAAACTTCAAAATTTTTCTAAGACAAAGAGTAAATAAATGTCCTCTTGTCAAATCAACAAAAGCCTAGTTAGCTTCATCGTTTACAAAGAGGGAAAAGAGAGACAAAATTCACTGCTTCATTATTTAGTTCCTTCGGTAAACATAATTTCAAATTATTGTTACAGAATGATGTCATTATGGCCGTTCCAGAACTTGCAGCCTCCCATTTTGAATTCAGTGTAGCCTGAAAATGAAGAGCTATAAGTTTGGCAAGCTGTCCCAGCACATTTGTCCCACACAGTTAGGAAAATGATAAAATGGATTCCAGGCATATGTAACTAATTTCCATTTCACTCTTAGTTGTGTTTATAGCTAAACCCCTCCCCCACAAAAATGAAATTTTAAAAGATTTTTAGTTTGGGTAGGTGGGGAATCTATTTTTTTTTTACCAACACTGGAATTGAGCATTTACACTTCAGAATCAAATTCATATTTACATTTTAAAGTTGATCATTATATATAGGAATGAAGTAATTGGTTATAAAACTATAGTATATATATTTGAAAGAATTGGCATTTGATTTCACCTGTTTTGAAGAAATTGTGAATTATTCAATACAGTTATATCTTTAAGTATGAAAAGTTTCATATTTAAATTGGAATTTAGTTTTTTTTCTCACTTACATTACTATATTTTTTCACTGATGAATTCTCAGAAGAGAAACAAGGACAATTTAAACCATATTCCAGAATACAAACCTCTTGTCTTGAAATACAAACATTTTGCTTTGTCCACAAGTCATGTCAGAGTTTGTTTGCATTTTTCTTAGATATTTATCTGGCCACAGCTGACCTATTATTTCTTTGTATTCAAAATTCAAGCTTCTGTTTCAGACATCATACAAGGTCAGCTTTTTAAGCCTTCAGGGTATCCTTTCCATCCATGGCAGCAGCCAAACCAATTTCTTTTCATAAGCTGCATTTACAGGTTCTAGAGGCATTTAAAATGTGGTATTTATTTGCCAGTTTAACAGATTTTTGTTGAGTGAACTGTTGTGGGGAAAATGCCCACTTAGGTAAGAAATCAATGCATTTGGGAATAGATGAAACTAAGTAAATTTTATTGGCACGTTCAGCTATAGCAATAATTGGATTCCTCAGTGATCCCAAAGTCCCCAAGGTTACAGGTTATATGCCTTTTGAAATGATACCTGGGAATTGCAAACGAGTGCAAATTATAATCTCCTTTAGAGAAGCTATGTGGAATTTGGTAACGGCGTGAGTTCAGCTTAGCTTGGGGCAACCCAGCACTGCCACTACATTATGGTTCTTCCAAGGAGGCTTCCAGCCTTCCCTTTCTATTGATTCTAGTGCCTTTTAGAATCAATAATTTCCTTTATTGATTCTATACATAGACTTCTTTCACACCAAGGAAAAGATAACAACCCGGTTTATATTATCTGTCTCCTTCCCCTCCAGATTCAATAGAGAGTTTAGGGTGGGTATACTTTGAAAATGATTTGTAAAGGATTTGGAAAATTTATTTATTTATTTCTCAATTGCTTACAAGATAATAGGTATAAGTAAAACATAATTATGAATACATGGATACATATAAGAAAAATAAAATATAAAAGAAACAATAGGACAGGGACAGTAGGCACGTTGATGCGCTTATGTGGGAATGTGACCCCAGGATTTTTTTTAAAGCATCATCATGATGATCATAATGATTATCATAATTATCATAATCATCATAATCATCATCATTATCATCATAATCTTTGTAAGCTTCTATTTAAGCCTGAAAATCAAAACACATCTGTTTTAATGAATTGAGATTAAAGAGATGCTGTATTTTATGTAATTGTATATGTCAGTTCATTTTTCCATCTATGGAGCCATGATGTTGCCACCTGAATTTCTCTTTCTCTAATAAGAGTTTTGAAAAACTTAAAAAAAAACAATATAGAATTATAAATGGGCACCCTAAAACACTTATACTCAGGGGTGGGATTCTACCAGTTTGCACCTATTCACTAGAACCAGTTGTTAACATTCTAAGCAGTTCAGAGAACCGGTTGTTAGAAGAATTACTGACCTAATCCTGTAAGGTGGGCATGAAAGAAACATTCTGGTGTTGCTTACAGAAACTCTCCATTAACCCTTATTACATTCTTGGCAGGACTAGACTTCCTGTTCTCAGGAACTTCTCTGGAGTTTTTTTCCCCTCCTTTGCTGGTACTTTGCTTGTGTGGAGTGACTATTCAAAGTTACAATGGCACTGAAAAAGTGACTTATGACCATTTTTCACACTTACAACTGTTGCAGCATCCCCACAGTCATGAGAGGCCAGGCGAGGAGATGCGTGCCTCAATGTGAGTGATATTGAGTTGGCCATGCCCAGCCAATAACATGACCACCAAGCCATGTCCACTAGTCACATGACCACTAAGCCACGCCCACCAACTAAGCCTTGCCCACAGAACCGATTGTTAAAAAAATTGAATCCCACCCCTGCTTATACTGTATGTTTTCAATGGGATCCAGACTAGATGACATGGCTTGGGAGAATGGAAATAAGTCACCTTTTTCTGGTTGCTATTGGCAGTAGAGGTGGCCAATCTCATAATCAACCTTTGCTATCTCAAGTTAAAAATTCAGGTAGCAGATTGAGAAAAGACCTTGGTAAAGACATTATATGTAGATTATATAATTATTTTCCATCCCCCAAAAAACCTCATGCATATATAATATTGTTCTGTTCAAAAAATATATAAATAATTATCTTTGAAATCAACATTAGAAGCCTCCTTTTTAATTCTTATTGTGATAGAACATTATTGGCATAGCTGCTGATCACTTTTGGTAATAAGCCATTGTAAGTGCAAAAAATCCTTGGACATTTTTTTTCATATCATCTAGGGAGACCTTTGCTTTTTTCAGTACAGAACATGGAGATACAGTACTTTATCATTTTTCAACTTCAGTCTCAGCGACTTCGTTTATGTTTTCAGAACTCAGGACAGATTGCATTTAAGTGATTTCTCCACACTAATTCCAAAAGAGTGACTAGTGGATTCTTTCACTTTTAGCTACATTATCCAAACACTCTTTTCCCCCTTTCATTGCACACAGAGTGCCTCTGAAGACAAACAGCTGGAAACCACGCAGTGTGTATATATTATACTTCATACATTATTACTACCAGCTCCTTTAGCACACTGCATACTTTAACTAAATCCTCCTTCAACTGACACTTGTTAGAGTCTGGAATTCAGAGTGATCAGTTTTGTATCTGAGAACTGAATATCAAAATGTCACATATATTTGGAAGCAAAATATTGATTACAATAGTTGAAGGTACTAATATATGTACTTCATTTTATAAAGATGAAAACAAGTTGAGAGTATGACATGACTACGACTATAATCCCAGCATTTGAAAATTGTCAACATTAAGAATAACTGCTTTAGTTTTTCATTAGCAATAAAATAAATATGAAATGTAATTCAGTGTTAAAAACTCACATAATGTATGGAAACTGCTGCAAATATCTTGGAAATAAGGTAGTAAATTATGGATTATAGGAAAATAGTTTAATACAAAAAGAAAATTAAGATGACAATTTTTTTAAAGCTGCAACTCAAATGGATAATTTATGTAATGATTATTGTATTGCCTTATGAGCTAACAATATCTGAGCATTCTGCCTTCAATTTAGATATGTTCACCTATGGTATCTTGAGAAATTATTTCTCTTTTGTCACAAAATCTACTTTCACATGTGTAAAAGACAGAAAACAAGCCAAATTCCACCAAATACACCTAGGCACAATCTAAACCTGGGTCACTATTTAAAAAACCAAAGTGAATGGGTGATAGATGATTTTAGTAGAATATTAATAATTTCCATTTTCCACAATAAAACCTACCCCACCCATGGCTGTCACTGACATTATGAATTGCTACCATTTTATTAATTTCACAATGGGCGCTTTTTTTGTTGCAATCTGCACGTTCACTTGCTTTGGTTTATTTTCCTATTGGGAATTATATTTTAGTTTCTTATTTTTATAATTCTTAACCTTTTTATCCATTTCTTTCCTAAATTCCACTACTGTTAAAAGCTTGTAAACACAGTGAACCAGTTCAGAATATATTCTGCTGTCTTCCTTGTCTGAATTTCGCTCTTTCTTTCTACTCCTGATTAGGAAACAATATAAGCAATTTTATAACTCCATGTCTCATTGCTGCAATGTGGTCTAAATGTATCCGATTTTGAAAATATTAATGGACTATCTGGAAAATTCAATCACATCAGAATGCTAAATTCATGAACCAGCTTAGCCAGATGCTATTTATTCTTAAGCAGTTTTACTAGTTGTGGTGGGTTTTCCCCACCATCAGCTGAAAGCAAAGCTGTTAACATAAAACCTAATCATCTATGTTTAGAAATCTAGATCATTTCCTAATGTCTTAAATGTATTCCGTTAAGGGACTATTCCTTGTTTTCACAGAAAAAGACTTCAAATATTTTTGTGATGGCATTCTGACTCCTTGATGGCTGCAGTATAGCTTGCTACTACTTTTCTGACATTTTGTAGGATGCTTAAATATGTTCTATTTAATTGAATTTTGAAGTATTAAAAAAAATTGGACTGATGTTGAATTATATCCTGATGCTGATTTTATATACCATTTTTTATACATTCTTTTGGTTATTTTATTTTTACCTAAATTTGAGCTAAATAATAAGTAGAAGAAAACAAAAACTGCAAATGTCATGATTGATACATTTCAAATATTACAAATGCCACATAATGCAGAACATATGATTTTTTTTAACATTCTGAAAAATACAGTATAATACCAGACAGGATAATTTGAAATTTGAACAATTTTTTTAAATCCCCTGATTTCTTTGTGAGAAAGGAAAGGAAAGGAAAGGAAAGGAAAGGGAAGGGAAGGGAAGGGAAGGGAAGGAAAGGAAAGGAAAGGAAAGGAAAGGAAAGGAAAGGAAAGGAAAGGAAAGGAAAGGAAAGGAAAGGACTAGCAGCATTTCTTGGATTTCCCGTGTTATTATGTAATGTTACACAACAGATCCAAAGAAAAATTGATGTTAAAGAAAAAAAGAGTTCTGTACTGTTATGAAAGTACAAAATTCCTTCTATATGGGAAAAAAAACCCTGTAACAATTCTGTGTTATTATTGTTCAGTTTTGCAGACATAATTTCACCAGGATTACCTTTATATACAGCAGGACCTTTGTGACTCTGAAATACTCAACAGCTGACAGATTTCAGGAGCATAACAACAAAATTGCTTGGAACAATATCTATCCTATTAGATAAAATTTTAAGAGGGGAAATAATGGCAGTTCTTGTATCAATAATAATCACAATGATATAAAACTAAACTAGAATAGGGTTGCCCATACTGAGGTTGCACGTCAGTGTGGCAAATGTTTAGGATCAAGATTCTAGTTGCCCACTGGCCTTTGTTGGTTGGATTTTTTTTTTTTTAGAATCAATGAAATGTAATACGTACAATCAATACAAAAGTAAATAACTTATGAAAATCACAGATTTTCCAATTATGTTAATGGTTTATCACTAGAATATCTATTACCATGCTTGGGTCTTACCTGGTAGAAAAGCATTCTTAATTCAAGATTTCTCAGCTTCTCTCCCTGAGGTCAAGAAGTGCTGACATAATATCTCCAAAGTGTCCTGGGAAATAAGAATAGTGATGACAAGAGAATGGAAACAACTGGTAAGACAGAAAGATAAAAGAATGAGAGGCTGCTTTGTCAAAGTCACTTCCAAGACTTGGACATCCACTGTAATTAACACAAAATCATTTTCATCCAAAACCTTTGAAATTTTCTGTTTCTGAAAAGAATACATACAGGTTTTTTTGTTTTGTTTTCTGTTTTATAATCCTTTAAATTGAAAACATATGCAAGAAGTTTATGCAATATCATGTGGAAACCATTATGTGTGTCTTTAGTTTTCAGTTTGTGAAGCAAGTTCTGCACTCCTTTCATAAAATGTAAGGAAGAGGTCTTAAAGAGCAGAACCTCCTCATAAAATAAAATAAGCTCTGTACTTCTCAATATGCTGTGGTAAAAATATGGGCTGTGGCTAAGTAGGAGCTAGTACAGTAAATCTTCAGATCTGAAGTTTTGGTCCTATTAATAGTCTAAGTATTCCAAAAAATCCTTCTAGATCATGGATCAAATGTCCAGTTTTGTTTTGATCTACTTTATTTTTTATTAGAAACTTTGGATACATTAACCTGGAAGAAAAGGAATAACTGATGATCTGTGTAAGTATTTAACTGAGGCAGAAAAGAATGCCATGCATTCTTGTTTATTACTTTCTCTGCTAAATTCCACATATTTAGCCAAAAGTATTCTTAAATGTGAATATAACTATCCATGCAATCTGGAACACTGCTTGATGAATGTTCTGGATCTATCCTTGGATTCAAGCAAGCAATTTTCTTTCAGATTTTATTAGACCATTGATTCCAGTAGCCTTCCATATAGGAGGAGTCTGTGGTCTGTAGAGATTCTCAGTCATCCAGGTCATGGTTGTCCTGAAGGTGCTTTTTCAGGAAGCAACCAGACTTTCTTGTTTGTTTGTTTTTAAGACATTTTGCTTCTCATCCAAGAAACTTCTTCTGACAGGATAGTGGGGAATGGAAGGATTTTATTCCTTGCAGAGAGGTGGTAATCTGCATCCTTTTAGAGGGTCCTTGAAGCACTTGGACGATTATCTGTGTTCTCAGGGTCACCTGAGAATCTCTACAGACTTTGAGTTATACAATTTAGGATGAACGTTCTTTGAATGGTGTGGGAGTAGGAATGGATTTCTAGAGGAAAAAATTGCAGACTACAGGAACCAGGAGCACTACTCAGGTGACCCTGAGAACACAGATAAACCTCCAAGTACTTCAAAGGATGCAGATTACCAGCTGTCTGCAAGGAATATAAATCCTTTCATTCCCCACTATCCTGTCAGAGCTGAAGAAGTTTCTTCGATGAGAAGTAAAATGTCTTCAAAAGAAAAAACAAAAAAGTCCAGTTGCCTCCTAAAAAAGCACCTTTGAGATGAGGAGTCTATGGCTTACATCTCCCATATCAACCCTTGTTGGTACTTAAACGAATGAATTGAAAAAGATTTGCCTATCAGCTGCAAATTAGCCCTTTATTTTAAAGCAACTAATTTCCAGATCTCTCTTCTTCATTAGGAAAGATTCTATTGCTCCTGAATTCCAAAGAAACAAAAAAAATATGCCAATGTTATAGTTAAAAGTCAGGCAAAAGCAACTGTAATGGACAGCGAGTCAGATAAACTCTAACCCTAAACCTAGCTATTAAATTCCCCAGAGATTTAATCAAATGCACACAGCAAGTAAATCATTATTGTATTTTAGAAATTAAAGCCAATATAAACAGTTGTCAGTTTCTACAAAAGATGGTATAAAACATTTATCAAGCTTCAGATCTTTCAGACTCTTTTTTAATGAGGTGACTCTTTGAACATTGTTCTCCAAGATTCCCTGGGACCACTCATAGGAAGAATGTATATTTATATTCTCTGCATATAATTTAAAAATTTTCCCTGTGAATCTCTTTGAAGAACAGGTGAAATCACATGATTGGAATACAGCAAATGTAAAAGTGAACAAAGGGAATTATGACTGATCAGTGCAATAGTGGTACCTATGCGGTGAACTAAAACTAGTTTGAAAACCCAATTGTTCATTAATAAACTCTTATTAAATTTCATTGAGTTATCAGGTGAGTACCTGAGGTTTGTTCCTGGGATCACTGGGATCATGTTAGCATTTTTATTAATGGTTTGGATAAAGGGGTGGGGAGGGATACAAAATTAGACAATCTTGATAGATTAGAAAAATGTGATGAAAATAACGGAATGAAATTGATTAAGACAAGTACAATGTTCTTTGTTTAGGAAAAAGAAATCAAATGTGAGGTTATAAGATGGCTATTAGTTGGCTTGGCAATAAGGCTCAAAAAGATCTTGGAATTGTAGGTGATTTAAGGTAAATACGAGTCAATACTGTGACATGGCTACCTAAAAGGCAAATATGGTACATCAATAAACACATACTGTACTTTTCTAACCACAGAAAGTGATAATTTCATTATTCATTAAATAGGATCAAATCCACACATGAATACTAAGTTCAGTTCTAGGCAGTATTCAGATAAATTAAAGACTTGCAAAAAAGGACAGTGTGGATGATCAAGAAAAATAAATATTAGGAAGAGGGAATGAGAGAATTGGGTACATTCAGTCTTTTAAAAAGACAACTGAGAAAACAGATACAGTATAATTCTTTAAGAAACTGAAGTTGTGTCACAAAAAGTCTCGTGATACAGAATTATATGGAAACAAATTGCAGATTGCACATTTTTTTAAAAAAAGTTGCAAATGTAAGAATAATTTGACACTGAAACCAATTGCCAACAGAATTAGTGAATCAATTTTATGATTCTATTTTCTAAGAATAAATAAAACATTAACACAATGTTTTCTTCCGCAATGCAAAAATGTGGCTGGGTGAAAGACTTCATTTTCCAATAATGCTTATATTTCACATCAAGCCATAGACTGGTTTGCAATATGTGCATAGGCAGGGCTTAAAATGTACAGAATCCAGACGTTCAAATATACAAGAATGCCGACTGATAAAGGAATGACCCATATAATTTCATGTTTAGGAAGGAAGAAATAATTGATAGTTATGGACAACTAATCCAAGCAGGCCATTTACGGGTCCAATCTGGGTTAGTCACCAGGACCAGAAATTTTGTCTTCTGAGCTTTCAGACTCATGCTGGAGCTCATTCTCAGGAAGCTTCACAGAGGAGTTCTGGTCCCGATGACTGACCCAGATTGGACCCTGCAACATTATCCTGAGACATGTATATTTGCCTTCATTTGTGGGCCATTTCTGTTGTGAATTTGGCATCCTCTGATTTCTTAAAACTGAAATAATGTTGATTTTAAGCTTCATAATGTTATAATTGCCAATCTGTAAACTTGTCATCAAAACAGATTATTTTATTACAGTTATAAATTCAGTTAAGGCTGAAAGTGAACATCATCTATAGGATGGAAGAACCATAAAGAAGGGATTATGTCCACATAATTAAATTCACTTGGGAATTGGCAGATTCTCATCAACTAGATATACTGTATGATATTTTAATTGAATCAGTACTCAGTATTTTTATATGTATGTCTGTTAATTAAATTAATAAATAATGCTTACTTTGGATTCATGTCTATTGAGAAGATTGTTCCAAAAATGATATGTTTTTGCCTATGTCCACTATGAGTACTTATATATAATCAGAATAAATTCATATCAGATATCAAGAAGCACTCTTTCCAAATACATTTTAAGTCTTGATAAATAAATAATGACCACCCAAATTAACTTTGTTTATAATAATAGGTTCTTTGAATGTAACTTTTATTTTCAACAGAATTAAATTAGTGGTTTAGACTTACAGTGTGAGTTTGTATATCGTTTATGATAGCTTATTGGAGTAAGAGTAGTAATAAGCTGACAACCCAGAAAAAAACTAACAAAATCCAACCAACAAAGCCATTACTAGCCAAACTTTCTATTGTTTCACATATAAGAAAACCAACTAACCTTGAAAGAGATTTCAAATGACAAACAGTTAAAAATGGATATATAAAACCATTCTTTTAAAAAATGCAGAGAGGTACATTACATAGGCACATGTCACTGAAAATATATTTGAATTGTAAATCTCTAACCTCCAATTAACATGTTCCTATCAGGCAGATGTTAATCCTCCCTCCCTCCCTCCCTCCCTCCCTCTTTCTTTCTTTCTTTCTTTCTTTCTTTCTTTCTTTCTTTCTTTCTTTCCATTATGTTCCAATTAAGTCAAAGAAACAAAATGTTTGAAAGTTATATAGTGGCAACATGTAAAAGATTCAACTACCAGTATTCTTGATAGAACTGTGTGGCGCAGTGGTTAGAATGCACTATTGCAGACTCATTCTGCTGACTGCCAGCACTTTGGCAGTTCGATCCTCACAGGCTCATGGTTGACTCATCCTTCCATCCTTCTGAGATTGGTAGAATGTGGGCAAGTAAACCACTTAGAGAGAGCTGTAAAATACAAGTCTAAGTGCTATTGCTAAGTGGGTGTGCTAATAAATGTAATCAGTGAATTTTTTTTTAACTTGTTCAGGTTTATTCTCTTTTTTGCTGTTTTTTCTCTTTTTTGCTAAGTGAAGAAATCTGAATTTGTTTTTTTTAAATTAATATTTATGTGAAATCCTGACCAAGAAAGTGCAGTCTCATTATACCTCTAAGCAAAAAAATGGACAATTAAAAACATGTGATCTATCACAGATATTTGTGGGATCTTACTATTTACATCCTTAAAAAAATGAATTGTCAGCAATCTTTCTGTCCCTTCTGTCCTTTAATTAGTTACTGGTCTATAAAAGTACCTCTTCATTGTCTGAAATTGCAATCATATCTGCCATTTTTAGTGTTATTTTTACAGAGAGTGATATTAGGAACAAATTATTTTTTTTATTAGAAGAGTTTTATTTTTAAATATTCATACAACTAGTAGGAGTTTTTATTTATTCTCCCCCACTGCAAAATTTAAAGATTTATTTGGTTTGGTTTAACAGAGGAAAAAATCCATTGCGCCTTTAGTGCTTAATAATTGAATTCTGCCTTAAAAGAAAAATATATAAATATATTTAATTAAAGCTTTATTCCTGTTGAAATTGCAAATAATAATGTGCGTGTGTGTGAGGGAGAAAGAGAACAGAGAAGAAAGTGAGAAAGAAAAAAAACATAAAAATATTATTTTTTAAAAAATAAATTAAAAGGCTGAGATCATCAGCAACCACCACAAAATACAATGGTGTCAAAATGACCTTGTGCATTGTGACATCATAATGCAAATCCTGCTTTTCCACACTTTTATCCCAACATCTGTCACAATACATACATTTCAACAATAGATGAAACAGATGCACATGTTTTGACACTTATCCCTCCTTAGTCCTCCCACCACAGACTTCAATGATTGAAATGGAAGACGAACAATAGTATGTAAGGATGAGAGATTAGTAGTATGGTAAAACATTTAAAAGTTCTGGGCAGGGAATGAAAGAACTGCAATGAGTTTCAGAGCCTCTGAGAAACAAATGCCTTGTAGAATACCAGCCTAGGCATTAACC
Source organism: Bungarus multicinctus (assembly GCA_023653725.1). Classification (NCBI taxonomy): domain Eukaryota; kingdom Metazoa; phylum Chordata; class Lepidosauria; order Squamata; family Elapidae; genus Bungarus; species Bungarus multicinctus. The sequence continues at coordinate 218,394,070 of CM042834.1, forward strand.
ACAACATAGGCATTTATTCTGAGGTAAAATCCACCAATTGAAATAAAAGTTAAATATATAGGCAAGTGTGTAGGGGACTGAGGCAGGATAGTAAGTTTATCCTGAGGTAAATCCCTCTATTCGCCAAGGGATTTGTTTCCAACCCTAAGATTTGAGCTTCACATCAAATTCACCTAAAAAATGTGCCTGGGAAAACAAATCCCCAGTAAAGATGGAAGAGCAAATACAGTATAAGGTTTGTTTCTCTTAAAAAGACTCTGCTCAACACCTGATTTCTTTTCAGAAATAACTAACTTAAAGAATGGTTTGCTCATTGCAAGCTCCTGTTCTAAGGATTACCATTTGCTTGAAATGATCCGGCTTGCTCACTGACATCATCACTTTCCCCTTCCCCATAGATCTGACTTTTGGATCTCCCCAACTAGCTTTCATAATTATTTTTTGCATTTCATATTCCTCTGAAATTTTTCTGAAATAATAATAATTAAAAAACCTAGAGCTATTGGCAAGAACCCGAACCACTCTGTCTACAGTATGATTTTATCAAATTTATCCATCCACATTCTTTCTTTAGAAAAACAAAATAAAATTCATGATTTAAATGCACAGCATTTAAATGCACAGCATTGCAATACAAGATAGAATATTTTTATGAGACTATGTACATCTTCTAAAATGTTTCATTAAGCCCAGATAATACAGAGAAAAAAGAGAAGACTTATTTGGATAATAATATATAATTTCTATTAATGCTTTCCTCATTACTTGGAAATGACATTAAGCTTTCTATCTACATAATTGTCTTTATTAAAAAGTACATTTTTCTGATCCTCCTCCTCTTTAATTAATGTCGATTTTTATATATATATCAGTCATTTCAAAAACATAAGAGGAAAATTAAATTAGCAATAATTATAGATTATTTTTCTTATCTTTCAGGAATGTTTCTGTTGATGCATTTTGACTGCTTTCCCCATATCAAGATATTCTTATTCTTATCCATACTGCACTGGAGAGCAGTAAGGTAGGTGCTCCTGATGAAATCTACTATACTATAAATTGGTTCCCCAAAATTTTAAAGAAGTCATGCTTCCAGCTTTCTAAAAAAGTAAATTTGAATGGTAACATCAACAGAAAGATTAATCCTTTAATTAATCCTTTTCTTTTCCCAGTTATTTGAACAGGGTTTATTTCTTGCTCACCATTTCCACAAATTCAAAAAATAGGAGGAACAGCAAGGAGAAGCAAATTGGCCCATCCCCTTAAGCACTGTCCTTGTAACTAGCAATTTGCTAATTATCCTTAGAATAATTAAATATCCTGTGATTGCTAGTTAGCCATTGATCCATTCCAGGGTTTTCTAGATTTAATGTGTGCCATCTCTGAAACAGATTATTCTCCAACAGAGGTTTTTAATAAGTCAATTCCATGAAGTATAGCACTTTTTATCCCACCACCCACATTGTTGTTTTAAAACAAGAGTAGACACGAACTTGAGGCAATATTATTTTTAGCAATCAGTGTAGAAGTTGCCAATATTTCATATGTGTCACATGCCTCTAACCATGACAGTGTTCTCAAATACAGAGAAATTATGATTTAAAAATGAAATAAAATACAGAACAAACTTTCTTCCCTTTATAAAATAAATTGCAAAACAAGTAAACAGGATGCTTCAACCTGCACTTGTGCAAAGGAGCTTGTGAACTTTCCTTTCTTCTTTCAATATACAGTACAGTAATGTGATGTCTAACTGGAGAAAGTGTAAAAGACAAGACCCCAGCCAGCCAATGTATAAACAGAGAAGGTTTAAAAGGCCCCAGATTACTTCTCATATTCTCTCAGAAAATCAAGAATTCTATGATATGCCTACATACAATTCAAATTTCGGGTAATCCCTGTCAGGACTTTGAATTAGGCATAGATCTGCCATCCACAAAAGATCCAAGAAGTTACATACATACATACATACATACATACATACATACATACATACATACATACATACCAGTGGTGGGATTCAAAAACTTTTACCACCGGTTCGGTGGGCAAGGCTTGATGGGTGCACTTTGTGTGCACATGCATGCCAAGCACGCACTTTGCACAGGTGCAGAGACGTTCCAACTCACCTCCTGCAAGCCTGCACTCTCCCAGTCGCTTCAACAGCTGCCGTGCAGCACTCTTCTGTGCCGTGCAAAGCAGCTGTACTTCAAAAGCAGAAGATAAAGGTGAATATGGGAGCCTGGGTGAACCGGTGGGCCCAACAGCAGACCAGCAGAGAGAACCAGTTCGGTTTCCACTGCTCATCGCTGCTACCTGCTCGACAGAACCGGGCCAAACCGGTAGCATACCACCACTGATACATACATACATGGTGAAATTCAGCCACCTTGCACCACCTTGGGAGAGGTGGTAGGGGCAATTTGAATCAGTTTGGAGAGGTGGTAGAGACGATTTGGATCAGTTGGCTCCACCCACACCTGCCCGCCTTCTTCCTTTTAGAGACTGAGTCCCACCAAGCCATGCCCACCAAGCCATGCCTACAGAGCCGGTAGGGAAAAATTTTGAATTTCACACCTGATTACATACATATATACATACACACACACACATACACACACATACACACACACACACACACACACACATACATTTCCCTGTACCTTGAGATTAACCCTATATGATCTGATAGATTAAGCAGGTCCCAGATAACAATTAACAACTGCCTACCATTCCATACTAATTTTAACAAAATTTAACAATCTTTAATTATCTTTTGAATTTCTAGGAAGGTACATATTAGTTAGCTACAATATATATAAGGTAGACAAGATAATTGTGTATAACATTTAAAGCTGTATGTATTCCTGTGGCTTTTTGCTAACAGATACAATCCTGAATAAACCACAGCAATAACTGCAATGCATAATTGTTTCAAAAACTATTGCAGCCAAACAGTGCATTTCCTTGATTATTTTTTTAGAGTTTGAGCTCTGAAAAGTAACCAAGCAATAGTCGATTAAAGAAACACTTTAATGTGGTTGACATGGTTCCTGCTAGTCTGCCATCCAAACTACTTTGACTCAAAATTACACATTAAAATTGTGCAAAAACTATGAACTTTATAAAAGCTTTCATAATTAAAAATAAGTGAAACATCCTGGATTATTTTATTTGTTTAACACTACTACCGCCTAGTGGACAATTTGCTGAATGCGTAAAATAATCACCCATGTTAGTTTCCAATGTGCAAAAAAAATTTATTGGAAATATCCTCTTGTTAAACTGTGCAATTTACCCTTGAGGTACAATGGAGTACCAATAAGGCAAAAGATTATTCAATGAACTGAAAAGCAAACAGAAATATTTCCCTAAAATTTTGTGGTTATTTCACTAAGCTGTTTTTATTACTTTCTAACTATCTGGGTATTTTATTTATTTATTCATATATGTATTAGATTTTAATCCTGCTTTTTATTACTTTGTAAATAACTCAAGGTGGCAAGCATACATAAAGCTCCTTCCTTCCCTCCTATTTTCCCCACAACAACAACTCTTTGAAATTGGGCTGAGAGAGTTAATGATTGAACCAAATTTACCCAGCTGGCTTTCATATCTAAGGCAGGACTAGAACTCAGAGTCTCTGGCTGTCTTGGCTAGCATCTTAACCGCTACACCGAGCTGGCTTCTCTGCTTTCCGAACTATGGCAGATTGGAAGTGACATTTACTTCATATTAATGTGTATCAACAGCTAAAATGGTAGTGAATTTTTGGGTATACTCAAGAAAAGAAGGAACTTTTAAAATATAATATTAATTTATATCCCACCTTTATTTTTATAAATAACTCATAACTTCATGACATAACTTCTAAATACAGTATATTCAGTCATTATTGAAACAGCAAGTGCTTAAAGACTGTGTTTTAATTTATTCAGTTTATTAAAAAGGTAATTATTGTGGTTGAATCTTCAACTATATTAAATAGATGCTTCCCTCCAATTATCATTGTTGCAATGTGCTAGCAAAAACTAGGGATGGCCTGAGAAGAGGCTTCTTGTCTAACTGTAATGCCTAGCTTAAGAATACTGTGCTGTGGTGTGGATCCATTAAATATAGAGAAAGAACCTTTTCTTACATATTGAACATGGAGATAAAAATAATGGAATATATTTGCTTGTAAAATCTATCCCTAAATGAATATGTTTTGCAACAGGTATTTGCAACAGACATTTCCATGTTAGAGATGGACAGTTTAAAAATGTGATAAATAAATTAAATAAAAAACTTGATGATCTGTTTTACGATTTTTGGATTTTTATAGTTAAGATAAGGTAACTCTTAACTATATATCTGTTCCATATGCAGAGATGTCAGCACAAATACTAAGTTCCTAAAATCTTAGCAATATGAACCCATTAGCTGACTCAAAAGCCTTGAAGACAAATTATATGCATAGCTCAAATATGTTTTTCTTCTATACAAAATATTTTTTATTTTACATTAAGTGAAATATTAAATTAATATTTAATATCATTTTATTATGTGATAGAGTTTTATCTCATTGCCTCTCAGTTTGCAAAGAAACAAAAATTGTAAACTATGAAAGGAGAGCATAAGAAAATCCATAAAATGGTTTAATGTTTTTCATGAATATTAAGATTATATTAAGATTATTAAATATAATAGCAATTGATAGTTTTACTACTACTACACTACAAATGGAAACAGAATGCAGAGTTCTAAATACAGCAAAGATCAATTGCTTTGTTGTTACAACCTACATATTGCACTAAATGCTATCTATCAAGATGGAAGTACAGAAGACAATCCACTGTTAAAAAACTTACATATAATTTTTATAATTTCAGCATTTTAGGAAGTTTTTTTTTTCCTTTCTGTCCCTTGGACAGCAAGAGTCAAAGTTGCATTTTCTCTATATTCCAGTGGAAGGGGAATATACATTTTGCAATAGCTTGATATATCTTTATGAATTCTATTTACACCAAGACTTTACTTAGTCTGACTGTATCTCCATCCCTTTTTAATTTGAGGCATTTTAATGAAACAAAAAATATTTGTTTGATCTCTGCTCTTCTCATCTGTATTGACTCTCAGTGCATGAGATAGTCCTGAGAGTTCATCAAAAGTCAGACTGTAAAGTTTAGTCTTCTAAACATTATGACAAGAACACATCTTCCATGTGGTTCTATTATTACATTAAAAAGTTATCTCCTGCTCTCCTGGCCCAGTCATGTGCAAGCTCTATAGACAGAGTACTGATTGGCTACATTTTTTTAACCACAAAGTCTTCCCAACGACTGTTTGCATATAGAAACTGGAATATCTCCAGATCAATTTCAATAAAAAGTTTGCTCAAACCATTGCCTGATTATGGAAGTGATCTAACTGAAAAATATATTCACAGTTTCCTATGATTTAAGGAGTATCATGAATGCAAATGAAATATTCCCAATTTGCAAAATAACAATAAAACATGCTCTCAATATCTCAAAGGAGATCATCAAGGCAAAATATTTGATTTCGCCTTTCTCTAGAAATTATAATGTGTATATGAGATTCACTTCCTACCACTTACCTTGAAGAAAACTCATTTATCTTGAAGAAAACTGAGGATAAACAAGAATACAGTATATTTCCAAGCAGTGGATATTTCATTGCTAGACTTTGGCCTCTGTGCTTTGCATTCTAGGAAAACAAGATTTAGGTGACAGAACCCCCACAATCATCAGCAAGAGCAATTGTGACTTAAGGGTGAAGAGGAAGTCATGAATTTAGAACTGTTGTGTTCTACTGCAGTAATTTTAAGAAATAGGTATGCTTTCACTACTACTGCTTACATTGTACAACTCTTCCTGGCTTCACTGACAAAGGATTCAAGAAAATCAAGCAACCAACAATGTCTTCCTGCCCTTTCTCTGACTGCTTGGGAACAGATGGATTCTAGCCTATCATTTCTAAAGCCATCCTCTTTGTAACAATAGAGGTGAATTCTCTGAATCTCAAAATAGCCACCAGATAGTTTACCAGCATCTGGCCTGCTCCATTCTATGGGATAATCTACATTGAGACCATCACTTCAAATGTGCTTAGGAAAACAGCTTGGCTTTATCTGAAAATTTCTTTCACCTGCGAAAGCTGCAGATTCCAGCAGGCTCAATGTATTTCTGTATCATGATCCCGGGACTTTCAAAATTTCCTTAGGTTTATTTTGCCATGCTTTGAACAGATGGATTGCCAGAAACTGTGGCTTGCTTACCTGAATACAAATACACTGAAATAACTTGGGTGTGGAATTGCATTGGCTGTCACTAACACTGCTCACACTAGAACAGATGCAAATGTTTACTAGTGCAAATCTCAAAATTCATCAGTTATTTTTTTTTATCTCCCTAGTCTGTATCCCTTAACATGTATTTATTGCACCATGGAATAAACTTGGAAAGGCGATTTCATCCCAGGCCCCTGTCCTGCAGTCCAAACAAAGCAGTCATGGAGGGAATAGCAACCTCAGAGGAGGGAATACGCCCACAATTACCTAAAATGACCAATAATACCAACAATGCATATCATATAACCTATCATATAAAAATGGTTATTTGTGGCATGTTTGTGCTAGAGTTAGGGAACCACGAGAATGAATCCTCATATATTTAGAGCTGCAAGGCTAACATCTCTTCCAGGAACTATATGAATCAAATTGAGTCCATTCCTTCTCAAAGTGTTTTACATTTCCTTTCCTCCTTTTTTCTTCATGGATTTCTTAATACCATGCCAAAACAGAACCACCTCCCCAAACCCAATGATCCAAATTATTCTTCCTCTCTTTAATATACAGTTAGAAGTGAGATTCCCTCAATCTCAGGGTTTTGGGGTTCTCAAAGGGAAACACAGAGCACAATTTCTTTAGAGCACCACACTTAGAAACTCTGGGTAGACTCTTCCAGAAGCATTGTGATACACAAGAACACTCTTTTCTAAATGGGAAGGAGCACATTTCCACTTTATCACTCTCTACTTCAGTGGTCACCGACCAGTGGGCAGGGAACTACTGGTGGTCTCTGAGAAAATTTTGGTGGTCCGCAGAGAAATACCACCCCCAAAGCAATTAATCCAGGATGCGTGAGAACACAAGGCTGTGCTGCCCACATAGCCCGCAGGAACACAAGGCTTGTTTCGCTTGCATTGCGAACAACACAAGGTAGTGAGGGGAGGGGGGAAAAGGGCAAAGGGGAGGAAATTGCCACACTTGCCCCATGCACTTCGCCTGGCTACCAGGCTGCTTCTTTCCGCTTCTTTCTTCTTCTGCTTTTGGCTGCATGCAAGGAAAGCAGCAAAAGTCTTTCTCTCCCTCAAGCTCTGCCAGAAATGCGTCTTTGGGACCCTGCAAGGCATCCTGCTCCAAGAGGCTGCGCCGGCATGACAAGTCTCACAAAGATTCATTTCTGGCAGAGTTTGGGGGAGAAAAAGCAAGCTTCTGCTGCTTTCCTTGCATAAAGCCAAAAGTCTCTGTCTGTCTCCCACCCTGAGAATGGAGCTGGAGATGGTATCCTGCAATCCCAAATAAAGAATGAGCAGTCGGTAGGAAAACGGGGTGAGGAATTTTCCTGAAGATTTTTTGGGGGATTTTCCCAGGATCTCTAGTCCACAGGATTTAAAATTATGAGTTTGGTGGTCCCTGAGGTCCAAAAGGTTGGCGACTCCTGATCTATTTGGTCTTAACAATCATCTTCTAAGTCTCTCTCATGGAAGAAGTGTAATGGATAGTAAAGGGAGATCCTAATTGATGATAACTTATGAAGCAACACATCTATGCCTTATCTAGCCTAAGGAACACATCGCTGAAGAATAATAGTTTTAATAAAAGGAGTAGGTTTTATTCCACAAGAAGCTGAATGATTTATATGTAAATAGCACAAAATATATCACCTGCCTGCATCCCACATGGGATGCCAGGTAGTCATAGTCATTGGAAATCTGTTGAAGAAACCAAGAGTTTCATTTTCTTACTATCTTACTAACAGAAGATGGCATAGTGCATAACTGTAACCACGTGAAATGATATTTTCCTTCTCAATGATAAGCCATTCATGCTGCATGGCAAATCAATTCTGAAACTGAGAAACCATTTGGTTTTGTAGAGCTGTTCACATCAGAAATGAAAAAAAACATTATGGATATCACCTGTGCATACTCAACAGTAAATAAGGTTGTTAAAATCCCAGTGATTGAATTGAGGGAGGCAATAGGGTTTTTGATTGCACATCCATTTATCGTGGTCCAATATATTGGAATACATTTATAAGTTATGTTCAGCTGCTCATTTATTTTATTCTATCTATCTATCTATCTATCTATCTATCTATCTATCTATCTATCTATCTATCTATCTATCTATCAATCTATCTTACTCTCCTTGATAATATTTAATTGTGATTCTTTAAAATATTTATCTTTGTCTCAGTACCATGCTGTGCTTATTTTAATTTGTGACAGCTTTGTGTTTTCTTTAAAATAAAGTGTGTTTTCAATGATAACGCTGCCAATGGGTCAGTGGACTGAATTTTTCAAGATAAAGGGAAATTTAACTGGCGAGACAAGTTTTTTATAAGCAAAATCAAAGATCGAACTTTATATTACGTGCATCTTTTTAGAGCCAACATTTGTGGTAGACTGTGGGGCGCTAAGAGATGTTTCAGATGTTTCCAACTATGAATTGTTTGTTGTTTTAAAATCTGTATTATGATTGTTTTCAATATTGCAAAATATATTTCATATTAAGAAGCCACATGCATTTTTCATATAAATGTTAGAATACTTTGAATCATTTATAAGACAAATGAATTAGCTGTAACAAGAGCAGGGTTACTCAAATTTATTTCTAGCTATAAAACAGTACATCAAAACACTCTATTAAATCAGGCTTTTTTTTAAAACAGCATCTGTATTTCAAAATGTAGCATAAAACTGATGCAGGTTTTACTAAATCTTTAATTTACCAGAATTAATGCAGAAACCAGATGGAGTTCATTAAATCTATACATTCAGGGATTAAAAATAAATCCCTCAACACATCCAGAAAGAAGTTATTTTAACATTTGGAAATGAGAAGCTTGAGTATCTTCTTTTGAATATTTAAAAGTAAAATAAAATATCCTACTTCAGTGTCATCAATCTCTCATATGTTCCCATTAACAAGTTGACAGAACTGCTTGGGATTTTGAAGTGAACATTATACAATTTTCCAGTTAAGAACTTACAATAAATGATTTTGCAACAGCATTTAATAAAGTCCTAAATAATTAAGAATCACCCTAGCTATATCACAAATAATTATGCATTAATAATATTGCCTTCTCTAAAGATTAAGCAACCATCTTCTCTGTATCCTTCATTTAAAATATTGTTCCATTCATAGAATGTTAAAACATAATTAACATGTTTATCTATGTCACTGCATTAATTATACAAAAAGTAAAACAATTCCACAGTACGTTTATTCATTTATTCATTCAATCAAAAAGGTTTCACAAAAATACAGGGGTTGTTTTTGAGGAATTGAATTACAATCAGTGGGTACAATACTGACAAACATGTAGTCTATTTTAAACTTTGTTCTGAAAAGAAAGTAACCCTAAGGTATTCAAGTTTCAAAAAGCTTTAACTATAGAATATATCAGCACCTGGAAAGCATAATATAATAAATTCTGCTATAGCAAGCAAATTGCAGCAATTGATAAGCGTGTATGAGAGATTATATCTGCATGTGAGAGTGTATTTATATATTCATAACATTTTCTTCGGTCAAATTATTTTAAGAGTATTTATACTTTAGAAAGAAGTCCTGACTCTGGAGCACTTGCTTTAATGAGGTTCTGGATTTCTTTGAATTTGGGATGATCTTTGTCAGCTATCAGCTGCAGCAATACAGCTTCACTAGTGGTAACAATAATCCCAGTGCGAGCAAGGCGCTGGAAAAAAAAAAACCAGACAAATAAAGCCGATTATATCTGTTGTGAAACATTTGAACAATAAACCCACAGATTTTACAATTTTCTCATAGCAGTACATTATAATTTATCTTAAACAAGAAAAGCAACTGTTTTGAAAATAATCCTGATTTCATTTCACTGAAATCACATTTTAGATTAATAATACAAGGATAATAAATAGCAATTATATATAAACAAATAAATAGCTTCTGGGCATGGCTTTTATCATCCAATTGTCATTTTTTCCTGTTCCTTTTCAGAATTTTATGGAGGTCTGGATAATAATATATTCCAGTTATACCACTCCTACATTTTCTCATTTCTTTGTCTATTTTGCTTTTCACAAATAATATACTTCAATAGTTACATGTGGAATAGATGCATTGATTTGCACATTAAAGCACCATAAATTAGTCACATAGTTGCTAACAGACAGCTCCTTATGCCACTGATGAAATAAATGAAATTTGGGATATCTCTTATGTTATATTCACCTTTGTGTTTGTATTCTGAGAAATCCATCCAATAAAGAAAACATACTTTCTCATATAATAAAAAGACAGGAAGAGCTTGGAATTTCTTTCAAAGATCTTAGTAGAATGTTAATTCTAGTAATTGTATTGTCTTTTATTCTTGATATTTTATAATTGTTCTAAACTGCCTTGGATTTTGGGATAAAAAGAATCTTGGGTATTCATTCAGTATTTTTATAAAAAAAATAAAATAACAGAACTGCTTTTGATAATAGTCAATATTTATACAGAAAAGATATCCTTCTTTGTTTTTAAAAGATACTGTAAATTACATTGCCAGTAAAAATCCTCAAACAATAAGCAAACATTTTATATTACCTTAAACCTTGACTAACCTGCCCCATTAAATTTAATGGGGACAAGTGTGGTCTGGATGCTACCCAGAATCATTTGGTAGAGTAATGGGCAGCATATCAATTTAATAAATAAAATATAGATGCAATTATTGACTTTGCACATGCTAGGCAGTTCTAGGCAAATCAAAACCCAAAAATTTACTTAGTTACATTAATTTGATAAATTCTTCTTCCACAAAACATAAATCCATGCATATATTCCAAGATAATGGTGCATCTTAAGATTTGTAACTACCATCCTTATTTTCTCTAATTAAAACAATAAAAGAAAAATAGTTTAAGAGGGTTAAAATACTTTTTTCTATTATTTTATTGGTATAAGAGGACTCCACATGTGTCAGAGTTCTGTGTCTCAAATACTAGGATTCCTCTGCTCATCATTTGTATTGTATACAAAAATCAGAACTAGAGTAGGATATCGTATCATTTAAGTAATAACTAATAAAAGTATGTTATCTAATGCAATTATCCTGCTTTGGCAAATTTCTATATGCTGTTTCCACAGATATTCATTAGTTCCTTTTGAAATATTTTAAGAATTAATTTTCTTAGGGATTTTGCTCCATTGTCAGCCTGGTATTACTATAATTTTTTTTCACCTGTCCCTAAATCAAGATAGATTTAAAATTGAATTTGCTTATGTTTTGTGAGATTGATTTCAAAGCAGAAAGGATAGCTGAAACCTTTGTCATACACCTTTATTTTAGCAAGTCATTTAGTAAACTAAATTATTCTAGAAATGATTTTGTGTTTTATATCCTACTTCAGGGTTTACTTTCAATGAATTCTTATCCTTATATTTTTAATTTTCAGTTACTGCTGCAAAAGAAACCAGTAAAATAGAGACTATGTGGTTATTAACAATGGTAGGGAAGTCAAATATACTGTTTTAAGAAATAGAAAAATATTTTTTCCTTTTCTATGCCACAGAAATATTTGAAACTACAGGATTATAATACTTATAATAACTGTTACAATCTAACCATTACTGAAGCCAATCTCACATAACTATCTAATAAAATTACCTCTAGAGCAAACATTCTGTCCATCATACTTCTTGAAGAGGTTGCATCAGCCACAATATGAACTTCCAAACCTCTGCCAACTAATTCCAGGGCTGTCTGCTGAATGCATACGTGAGTCTTGAAAAAGAATAAAAGTAAATCATATCAGCAATTATTATATTTACAAATGATACTTTACCTTATTTCAATGCAGTAATGGTGCTTGAGGAAAATTATAAATATATGGTAAATGAAATACATACTTCTACTCCAAATAAAACAACACTGCGGATTCCAGGTATCTCTGCTATAGCAGCCTCAACTTCAGGCAAGACCATAGAAAACTTTGTTTTGTGTAAAACAAGTTTAGCTCCAGTTAAGTCAATTTCTTGAACGGTGCTTCCAAGACCTTTAGGATACTGTTCAGTTACAATGATTGGGATTCCTAAAATCCGTGCACCTTGAAGCTGAAAAGATAAAAAATAAGAAAAATTAAAATTTATTTAAATAATAAAATAACAATAATAGTACAATTAAAATAGTTCTTGACCTTCAAGAACCAAATATACATACCAATCGTTGGCTTACGCTGATAATATCTCCAAAATACTTGATAGCAGGTCTGAATCTTTCTTGCATATCACAACAGAAAAACACAGTGCTAGACGGTGTGAGATTACCCAATGTAGTTATCTGAGATAAAGAAAGAAGAGAATAATTATTATGGTTGCCATCCCATTTTACTTAAAAATTGTCTCATTGTTCTCGATTATGTTACATTCAAGTAGATATACTCAGGATCCCATTGTTTAAACACAAATATTTTAAATTGGTGGAAATCTTAAATCCATACTATTTTTGTTTAGTAGAATATTTAATCCTATCTTAGAATCAAATATTCCCAGGTTAATATTTTCTAACTCATAAAACCTCTCTTTTAAAACCAACCTGTTTTAGTAAGGAAGGTTATTGTTTGTTCTTCAAATGTGTAAAGATAGTAACATAGTTTTGGTATCTTTATCATTATCTTTGAAATGTATGAATGTTTTATCAGATGAATCCAATGCTTTGGGGTTTAAACCAAAATTTTATTTATTGATCAGATTTTTTAAAAAAACTTCTTAAAATAAGTAACTATGGGGGTTTATATAAAAATAAAAAAATAAAAAATATACTTTTATTTATTACATGTGTTACTAAAGCTTACTTTTGCAAGTTTAATAACTCATTGTTTTTGCTCATTCAAATTTAAGTGTTGAGGTGTAGTTTTCTTGTTTTTTCATCAATAATGTTTTCAATGAAATGCTAGATCCAAAGCACTAGAAGTGAACCTTTGTGATTTAGCTGCTGAACTAGGATTGCAATGATTTAGGTACAATTTTACGCTTAAATTGGGAAATAGAAATCTCACAAATGAATGTGCACAGAAGAGCCTATTGTTCTTTATTTCAAAGAAGTATCTCACATAGCATGAGAAGCTGTTGCCAGGGGTGGAAAATCCACTCTCTTTCCTATGTAGCAGTGATTATATGCGTGTGAAAATCATTATCACCATTTGCCTCAATACATTTTTCTTAATTCCTGATCACTATTTTTCTCCTTGGAATAATTCACAAGTTTTATACTCATTTGATATTACTAATACATAAATATTAATTTATTTATGAGCTGCCTGTGTATTCTGGCAAGCAATTATAAAAGTGACCTTTATGATAACTAAGTTTTGTGATAGCTGAACAGACTGAAAATCTGTTCGTGTTAACTTGGAATATATTATATTAATTTCAATAAAAGTATTCTTAAAATGTGTAAGCTAATTAGAACGTTTAGGTTGCAATTCTAACCTAACATATTTCAGAGCAGGCCTGATTCAACTCAGATGGATTTTTGTTTCAGTACACATTCACAGAACTATTCCCTCTAAGTTTAACTTCTGAAGAAAGAACAAGCAGAATTGAAGTATTTATGTTTCATATGCATAAATACATAAAAGAAACTGTACTGTTTTATGTCTGGTTTGTTTTTCTATTTTAGGTTCTGGCCAACATCAAAATTGATTTCACTGTATATAAGCAGTCACTAGAACTTGAAGATGTTCTATGAGTTCAATGAACCAGGCACTATTCTAACATGTCTTGGTACTTTTCCCTAGTTAAATTCTTAAGAAACTGGAAATAATAAGATTATAATAGTACCAATTTAACTTGTGTTATTAATTAAATCATTGTTTCACGAACTGTAATTAAACATATAGTGCATCTGCAACAAGCAAATGAGCAAAATCAAAGGGAAACACATGTCATACATATATTGTATATCTGTCTTTCAAATTACTGAAAATTAAGAAGTTCATTTTAAAACAATACCAAATATTTCTTTATGCAACTCTGAACGTAAGCATGTAGTTATTACAAAAAGCAGATATCTAAAGGCAGACTTCTATTGCAAAATCTAAAAATGCTATATAGTGTAATTTAGCTCATGGAAGACAAAAGAAAGAGAGATTGAAAAGAACATGTTTTCCCTAACTCATATAATCCACAATATTTCCAGGTTCCTGTAAAAGATGCTACTGAAATGTAGTACTTCAAGGAACAGAATATATGACTTTATTGACTTCATTTGTTTATTTATTAAGTGAAATGTAGTTAATAGTATTCAAAAAAATTAAATTAAATTTTGTTCCAGACCTGGCTATTTGGAGTCCAATCTCTAGTAAAGCCAGCTTGAATATTAGGCACCCCCTTTTAAATAGAGAAAGGGACTCTTTAAAATTTAATCTTAATCCTTCATTTAATCCTTTCTCTCCTTCTGTTCCAATGCTGCTTCTTGTTTGCTCTTTTTTTGCATAAACATTCAAAGGCTAAATCTAGCCCTTGACCCAAAAAAAGATTGCATATCCCTGAGTTTAAAAAAAAATATTCCAGGCAAAAGAAACTTCTTTCAGGGGTATTAAATATTCATTCATTCACTACTTTCTCGCCAAATGCAGGAATACAAGATATCTTGATTAAGACTTCAATCTTAAAATGACAAATTCTTGAATCTTTTTGAAATATACATAGACTTGCTTTTTTATAATGTAAAACAAATGCTACATACAATATAACATCAAAACATAGAATGATTTTATGACTGATATATTCATAAAATGTAGATATTGAAAATGCATTTGTATCAGACTAGTACCAAGACTACTGTCACGTTGTAACAGAAGTCCAGGTTCAAGTAAATTGATCGAAAAAATGAATGCTTTAACAATAAATTCCAAGGGCTAAAAACTGCCTTAAAAGAAAAAGTGACCCAATTTTTGCACATCAGGTCTGAGGATCAATCACCAGCACAGAGTACTAGTGTTATAGATTTCTATTGGAAATTCTCGTGTTTTATAACATTTTATAGCCTCACTTAAACATCATGATGGCAATGTCAAGTCTGATTCAGCATAACAATGATGACTGAATACTGCTGATAGGGCAGAACAATAATGGTTGAATAATGTTGACTGATGTTACTAGTGAGGAAATACTAACAGTGGCTTTCAGGTTCTAAAATATAACCCAAAATGTCCTTGTCATGCTCTATGAGGAAAGTTTTATTCACTTCTAACTGCAATGCAATCCCATCTCTTCTCTCTTTTACTCCATTTTACAGAGATTTCCTAGAATGGCATAAAAAATGAGATGGACGTTGCAATTAGGGTAAATTAAGACACCTCTCTTGGGGTAAAAGCAAGGGTAAATCCTGCATAGGAGGTTTCTATTTCATAGTTTGCCATATTTGCTGTTGATCTTATTTCAACAGACTATTTGCTGTTGATCTTATTTCAATAATCATCAGCTCTGGAGCTCTAAAAGAACATATGCTATTGCATAGAGATGCTTACTTGCTATAAAATTTACATTTGTTTGTTTGTTTGATTAGTTGGTTATTTGTTTATTTATTTCCTATTTCCATTGGAAAGGGTCTCTGGGCAGTGTATAATACCAATAAGAAAATCAAACATTAAAATCAGAATAATTTAGATTTAAAAGTTTTAGAATTATAAAAAGGTTATAAAAATTTCAGAAGGTGTGGAATTCCAAGTAGGGGATTAACAGTTGTTAATACAAGTGGGGGTGGTCATATGGTTGTGTGGGCCTCTGTGTCCCCCACACAAGGTTACACAGTCAAGTTTTGACCCTTTGTGGAAGGCCAAAAGATTGGGGCTTTCCTCACCTCCGAGGGCAAGATGTTCCACAATGCAGGGGCAGCAGCTGAGAAGGCCCTCTTCCTGATTTAAAATGGAACCTAGTAACAGCATAACATTATAAAGATTATAAAGATGTTTGGGTGCTTCAAAGTCAGTGTTTAATAATTGATAAAGAGATAGATGTACTATGTAACAGTCATTTATTTTTGTACTCTAATAATGAAAATATGATGGTACCTATATTTACTTTGTAGAACCTCTAAAATACCCAGTGTTACAAACGTTTCTTTTGGTTCATACATTTTGCGCCACATAATTCCACCTATGAACATTCAGTCAGCGATCATTCCAATTTACAATGCCGCTATGCAAATGGTTGTTATGATTTATCCTATAAGTTCTAGCCATTCCAGCACCCCCAAGGTCAGGTGATCGCAATCTGGGTGCTTGACTACCTATTAATATTTATGACTGGTTATCAAGCAACCTTTAATCACATGCTTGTCATTTGCAACCTTTCCTGACAGCTTCTAAAAAGTCAATTGGAAAGCTAGCAGCGAAGGTTGCAAGTTGCTGGGGTAAATGTCCCCAATCCATGCACCATACTACCCACTCTGCGCTTCTGCCATACCAATCAATTTCACACCTGTGCACACTCCGCAACCTATGTTGCTGACCATGTGATGCCTCTCATGCACCCTCATTAGCTCCCACAGTGCATCTTATGTACCTCATCCCATCTTCCCTTGCACACTCACACACCCTCATGCCATGCCTGTCACATACCTTTCCCCACACTCCCTTGATCCTTTCCCAGCAACCTGCCTGAGGGCCTGGGACTTGCAACTATTATATATTGGTTATATTGATTATCCAAAACTGTTTCATTAAGTAATTTAATCAACGTACAATCTTAACAAACCTACCATGCCAAGAAAAAAACCCCAATGCCAAACCACAACCTAAAGAGAAAGTAATTCCCAACGAAGAACCACAAGACTCCTGCACATGCTTTAAATGCTATAAAACTCTAAAGGATAATGAAAATTCCATCAAATGTTCTCTATG
Source organism: Bungarus multicinctus (assembly GCA_023653725.1). Taxonomy (NCBI): domain Eukaryota; kingdom Metazoa; phylum Chordata; class Lepidosauria; order Squamata; family Elapidae; genus Bungarus; species Bungarus multicinctus. The sequence continues at coordinate 218,411,236 of CM042834.1, forward strand.
TAACAAATACGCTCACCATGACTGCTTGGGATTATCCAAGCAAATGATTCAATACCTAGAATCATCCAATGAGTTTCCATATCTCTGCAAATCATGCAGACCCAAACTGGATCTGTTTGAAAGAGTTGATACCAGAGAAACACGAATAACATCCCTTGACACCATAGTAGCATCCCTGGACGCTTTAAAAGAAAGATTATCCCACCTTGAAAAAAAAGACACAACGCAAAAACTTGAACATCCAATAGCTACAAACCACATCTCTACCCAACAACCACAACCCAATCCACAACCCAATCCACAAAAAATATCCCAATCCTCATCAGAGAAGCTGTTGAGTGCAAACAGAAACGTCAAAACGCCATCTTATTTGGTCTAGAGGACATCAATGACAATGATGACATCACAACTGTCCGAAAGATCATCAGTGATTATCAAACATCAACCATCTCCCCTGATGAAATACTTGACATTTTCCGCATTGGCCGAGAGCTCAAAAACAGAGACGGCACTGTGGCCCCACGCTTTTGCAGGGTCATTTGCAAAAATGAATCAAGCAAACGTAAATTCATTTATACTATAAATTCACTTGCCAAAAGCAACACCAACCATAAGAACCTCCGTTCTTGCCCTGACCTAACCATACAGCAACATGCCTGCTCCCGTATACTCTGCACAGAACTCAAAAAACGTCTAGACAATGGAGAGAAGGACCTGTACATTGACTACCATGCTGACTGTATCAAAAGTAAGTCACACAACCCACAACTCAGCTTTAACCTTCAACCACAACCCTACTTCAACCAATTTACCATCACCCAAGACTAGGCACGCACGCCCCTAACTACCTCAATTCCAACTACAGCTGGCCTTAAATGCAAGCTACTCAATGCAAGAAGCCTTGTGAATAAAATATCTCAATTTCTCTTCTTATTAAATATGGCCAAATTTGACATCATATTTGTCTGTGAAACATGGCTCAATGCATCTCTCCCTGACTCCATTACCACAGTAAGAGACTATCATGTCTACCAATCAGATTGTGAAATTCGTAGAGAAGGTGGTGTTGCTATCTTCTATAAAAAGTCCTTATATCTAAAAAATATCCAAGTTACCCAGGAGCTTGCTCTTCCTGAGACCATCATCTGAGAACTATCCTTAAATACCACAATTCGATTCTTACTGTTACAGAGCACCTGCTTATGACATCGAACATGTAAACAAGCTAAATTCACTACGAACATGGGCAACATCCTGCCCACACGCTTTTATCTTTCTTGGTGACTTCAATCTACCACATATTAACTGGACCTAAACAAATGTACAACTGAACCCATACATGCAACCTTCTACAATGGTGTTACAAATCTGGGACTGGAACAACTAGTAACCAACTGCCTCAATCTCATCTTCTGCAATAGTTTGAATTTAATTTACGGAATACAAACTAAAGAACCCTTTTCTAACAGTGACCACAATATGATTGACTTTTGTCTCAACATACGTCCCTACAAAAATCATCACAATGACATAATCCCAATTATAACTTCAAAAAAGGCAACTATGATCTTAGAGACAACAATCTCTCATCCCTTGATTGGCAATCTCTATTCACTGGATGCAATACTGTTGAAGACCATTATAACATATTTTTACTTGAAGTCAAAAGAGTCAGCAAACTATATGTACCAATAATAACTCCCCAAAAAAACAACAACAGATTACCCATAACAATAAGGAAACTTCAATCCAAAAAGAGATCACTCTGGCGGAAAAACAAATCTGGTCACGTTGCCAACTTCAAAAGTGGATACAAAAATGTATGCCACCAGATAAAGACTGAATGCACCAATTATCACATTAAACAAGAGGAAAACCTTCTATGCACCAATTCCATCTGTGCTTTTTACAATTTTGTAAACAACAAACTAAAAGACTCAAGGTCCATCCACCGTTAGGACCTAATGGTAAAGACTGCAACGACAACATCATTAAAGCCAACATCTTTAACACATTCTTTGGCTCAGTATTTGTAAACAGCAATGGATCATGCCCAGTATTTCCTAGCCGAACCACAGAAAACTACAATGATCTAATACATATCGATTTTACAGAAGACAATGTTGAAAAAGCATTATGCAATCTAAAACCATCTCTATCTATTGGACTGGATGGAATATGTGCCTACTTCTTAAAAAAGCTATCCACTGCCATAGCAGAACCTCTAAGCATAATCTTTGATAAATCTTTCAGGACAGCTCCTTGCCTAACCTATGGTCACAAGCCACGGTCATCCCATCTTCAAAAAGGCAGACCCCAGCCTAGTTGAAAATTACAGACCAATTTCCTTATGCTGCGTCACCTGTAAAGTCATGGAATCAATTATTAACCAATCCATTATCCTGCACTTAGAGACAAACAACCCAATAAACAATTTAGTTTCAGAAAAAAACTATCCTGTAATCTGCAACTCTTACACTGCAAAAACATATGGACTACACAACTCGATCAGGGCAAAAAAATAGATGCAATCTACATAGACTTCTGTAAAGCCTTTGATTCAGTGGTACACGACAAACTACTCCTAAAAGTAAAATCTTATGGTATCTCTGGACAATTGCATAACTGGATAGAAGCATTCCTGTCAAACAGACAATAAATGGTCAAAATTGGGAGCGTCCTATCAAATTCTGTACCTGTCAATAGTGGTGTCCCCCAAGGCAGTGTTCTAGGACCAACTCTCTTCATAGTCTACATAAATGACCTCTGTGATCATATTAAGAGCAATTGTGTTCTCTTCGTTGATGATGTAAAGCTGTTTAATACCACAAACAATACTGCTACCCTTCAAAAAGATCTTGACTATATATCAAAATGGTCAAACAAATGGCAACTTCAAATCTCAACAAATAAATGCTCTGTCTTACATACTGGCAAAAAAAATCAGAAAATAAAATACAAGCTGAATAGTCAAGACCTTGTTGATGATTCAAGCTCTGTAAAGGACCTTGGAATACTCATCTCTAATGATTTAAGTGCTAGAGCCCACTGTAACTACATAGCCAAAAAGGTATTAAGAGTTGTTAACCTAATCCTATGTGGCTTTTTTCTCTAATATCACATTACTAACTAGAGCATACAAAACATTTGCTAGACAAATACAGCTCATCTGTCTGGAACCCACATTACGTATCTGATATTAGCACAGTTGAGAAAGTCCAGAAATATTTTACAAGAAGAGTTTTCCACTCCTCTCCTCATTATAGTATACCTTATGCCACCAGACTTGAAATTCTAGACCTAGAAAACCTTGAATTACGCCGTCTTCTGTCTGATCTAAGTACGGTATATAAAATCATACATTGCAATGACTTACCTGTCAATGAATACTTCAGCTTCAACCATAACAATGAAAGAGCACACAATAGACACAAACTCAAGGTTAACCTCACCAAACTCAATTGTAGGAAATACGACTTCAGCAACAGAGTAGTCAATGTCTGGAATACTCTACCTAGCTCTGTGGTTTCTTCCCCAAACCTCAAAAATTTTAACCTTACACTGTCTCCTATTGACCTCACCCCTTTCCTAATAGGTCTGAAGGGGGCGTGCATAAGCGGACCAACGTGCCTACCATCCCTGTCCTATTATTTCTTTTATTTTTCTTATATGTACCCATTTCCTGTATTCATAACTATGTATATACTTATATCTATTATCTTGTAAGCGATTGACAAATCAAATAAATTAAATAAATAAATAAAAACTTCCTGTCACTTTCCCCACTGATTTTAGTTGTGGGAAGCTGGTAGGAAGTTGCTTCGCCTAACAACTTTGGGAATTCAGTTAATGAGAGCAACTAGCAACACAGATTGCTGGATTACGACTACCCTACAGAACAGCTTTAGGCTAACAAGACTGACAATTTCTTTAAAGGCTTAAAGGCATCCCAGTAGCCTGATGTGATCAGCTGAAATCAACAGCAGAACTAAACTCGTGTGGTTTAATCTGGATGTTCAGAGCTAGGAGATCTCATTCACAAGGCACTTTAGCCAAGATCACCTTCTATGGCAAACTATCATTCTCTCTACCATTTATAATTGTCATTAAAGTGTGATCTGGGAATACTCAAGCTTTACCCAATTTTATCCATTGGTACTTTCCTGCTACCATTAAAACAAAAGGAAATTCACTGATTATTAAATTCAACGTTCCTCTTTCTGAATATTCTGAACAAGGAGTCAGTAACGATGCCAACATTAACATAGTGGAGATTAGGCTTCCCAAGTAGGGAATGGATTCTTCTCTGCTGCCTGCCTCACTCCCTTCCTGGATCACACACTGATCTTCTCCTCTGTGTACTCCTCTCCCTTTACCTCCACATTGGCTAGAGAGCACAGCACTGTCTAATCAAATGGAGATCCTCCCGTGGTTTAATTACAGCTGCTGTTGTTGGAGATAAGTGATGGCTTCTCCTGCAAGCACTGAAAGCAAGAGTTAAGGGAAGATGCAACTAAGGAAAGAGGAGCAGGAAAGATGAAGGATCTGTAAGTTCCTGGGTATGGTGATGCGTGCCAAGAGAGAAAGAAGCAAAATGAGATGAAGAATGAGGTCACAAAGCAATGGAGGCTGAAATTCCTATAGCAGGGGGTAATGCTGGGTAATGCACAGTGGGAACAGCAAGCCTGCAGAAGTGAATGTCCCTTGAACAGGCTGCAAGGCAAGTTTCCGATCATTCCCACAGCCAACCAAGAAATGGCCACGATAGCATAGAAACCATTGCTTGGTGGAAAAGTTAAGTCCTGCAGATCATTGACTGAAGATCATCTTCACACAACACAGAATGGTTATTCAGCATAGAAAACACCACTTTTTTTGCTGGATCAGCTTTAATCTGCCTCAGCAATAAACTAGCAAGAAGTAGAGCTTCTGTTACAGAGGTTATGTCCTCTGTAAAGTTAGAAGACCTCCAAGGTTCCTTCCCTGTTATTCTGTTAACATAATAGATCCTACACACACACATAAAGCAGGAATGAGCTCTCTGAATCATTATAAACATTTGTTACTCTTTTAGTGCTGACAGCCAATGAAATAGGTTTAACCAATGTGTTGAATAACACATTGTTGAATAACACATTGAATAACTAATGTTGTGTGGAGTAACCTAAACCTATGTACAAGCTGGAAATACTTTGCTTTTAAAATGCCCAACACCAAAACCACATTTTACTTCACCTCACCTGTGTTTACACAACATGCATGTTAAAGATCGTTTCCATTCTCAGTGGTCACAACCGATGGAAATATAAGCCAAGGTGGATCGGTTCAACAGGCTAGGACAAACTGTGAATGGCTATTTAATGGTTCAGGGAGTTGATACAATCCAACATATGTAGTCATTTTGTTAAGGGAACCAAAACTGACTTGCAGAAGGTGCGCACAGAGTGGCGCTGTTATCCAGCGGATTTCACCTTTTTCCCCCCCCAGCGCAACCTGGGTGTGAAAGGCTCCCACTGGACGCCAGATTGTGAAGAGGGCCTTCGCTTCAATGGTCGAGGCAGCGCTGTTCTTCCATTCACTCAGAGACACACGAACACACACCCACACCCGTGCACGCCAGGGCGCGCGCGTCCTTGCTGTTTTTCACCGTCACCCACCTGTATCTGCAGGGGCACGAGGCGCAATTTACACCGCTCGTTCACCAGGAAGCCCTTGGGCAGGTCGATGTATTGGCTCCACTCCTCGGAGAAGAGCTGCACCACGAACTTGCGGTGCATGTCGAGTTGGTCGCCGTAGAGACTCAAGAACTTCTGAATTAGCATCTCGTAGCCGGAGCCGTGTGGCACCGTCGAAGGCCTGGCGAAGACTGAGAAGCAAAAGAGCACCGGCACAGATCCAGAGCCGCTGCCTCCACCGCCGCCTCCGCCGCTGCTGCTGAGCGGGAGAGGAGCGACGACGGCTGACGCTTCCGAAAGCTTCTGCTCCGCCGCCGCCATGTTCGCCGGCAGCCGCTCCAGTTCCGCTCCGCCGGCGCAGCTCCTCCTCCTCCTGTCGCCGCCGCTGCCTGGCCAGACAGGAGGCGCCGGCGGCCCCCAATCGCGGCTTCTGCTCCTCCTTCTCACCATAGGACCCTGCCTTGGGGAGGGCGAGTCACCGCCAGGTGGGGACGCGGAGGGGGAAAGGTCGCTGCTCCCCTCTTGAAATGAGAAGGAAACCGTGTGGTGGGGAGAGAGACAGCCTCGCTCCCCCTGGCCGGACTGGTGCGCACACGGGCGGACACCTTGAGCTGTAGAGGTAGCGCACCGGGACGGCAGTGAGGCGCTGTCTCCGAGAGCCGCGGCTTCCGTCCAAGCCTTCGCCGCGGCGCATCTGAAGAGGAGGTTTAGAAGAGAGGGCGGTCTCTTAGGGAGGCCACACTGCCCCTCGTGCCCGCTCCCCTTCTCAAAAGGGGCCATGCCAGCTGTGCCCGGCAGCTGTGGATTACGGTACCTCCAGCGCATATAGCGAACCGAGAAAATGGAAGGTGTAGGTAGTGATGTGGGATAATGTCAAGCAGAGAGAATCATACAGTCCCTTTTTTTAAAAAAAAAGACAGCTTACAAAATCAAATTTAAGCACAATTATTAAAATAAAACCCAGTGACAAATTACTGTTATGGATCCAAACATTCCACATAACTTTGTTGCCCTCTGAGATGATAAAATTGCCTGTTACCGAAAATTTAGCTAGAAGAATTCCATATTTCATGAATGGTATTTTGTCAGTTGGATGGCTGTAAGTTTGGTAGAATTGGAGATGCCAACCTAGGCTCTATGGCCTGGATCTTCCCAGACATGGTTAAGACACAGATTAATCTGTGAGCCAGTCAGGTAGCTTTCATTTTCCTAGTGGTGCAAACAAAGGGAAAATATTTCCAGTATTGGCATTGAAATGCAATGAAGCAACTTCCCCTTGGCACTTAAGTGCACTGCTGGAGCCAAACATACAAGTACAGTGCCACCTTTCTACCAAATTGTTTAAATGCATTGGTTACCTCCCATCCTGTCACCAGTTAAAGGTTAACACATCTCACCATTGTGCTTGGCAGGTATTTTTTTTGCTCTTGTGAAAACAAGATTGGTAGGGAGAATCTACTGCTGGATGCTGAAGTTTGTTCTTCTCACAAGTCAGGCCTTAATGAGCATTATGAGGATGGCAATGGTGAGGGCCTCGGGAAGTGGAGATGGGTAGAAGCATCCATCAACAATGCTACTGCTGTAGTGGAAATAAAGATGAGCAATGCTGCTTGATGAAAACAGAGTCAATAGAATTGGAACTGCTTCTCTGTTACTGTCCTGAATACATTTATTTATAACCTGCCTTTATTACTTTTATAAGTAACTCAAGTCAGCAAACATATCCAAAACACCCTCCTATTTTCCCGAAAACAATCCTCTGAGGTGGGTTGAGCTGAGAGAATGAGTGGCCCAAGGTCATTCAGCTGGCTTTCAGGGTCAAGAGGGGACATAAAACTCACGTTCTCTCTCTCTTTCTTTCTCTCTCTCTCTCTCCCTCCCTCCCTCCCTCCCTCCCTCCCTCCGTGTGTGTGTGTGTGTGTGTGTGTGTGTGTGTGTGTGTGTGTGTGCGCGTGTGTGTTTGTGTGTGTGTGTCTTGCTTTCTAGCCTGATACCTTAACCACTAGACCAAACTGGCTGTATATTTCCTATTTCAGACTTCAATCATGCCTCTGTTGATGGTATATTTTTATATTTGTTCCAGATCTGGTGCAAAAAAAAGGTAACTGGGAAGATTTTTTTAAAGATTTTTTAGATGTTTGTTTATCCTGCTTTTATTGTTTTTATAAATTACTCAAAGTAATGAACATAATACTTGTTCCTCCTCCTGTTTTCTTTATACCACCAGTCAAAAAATAAGGATATGATATAACTCGGTAGCTAGCCAAAGTAACATATAAAAGCAGCAGATGTTGATACAAAGTATGGTCTGTCTTTTTGGCTTCAACTCATGGATGGGAAGGATGGAAACCAAATTTAACGGTTAACTTGATAATCTTCCCTTTAATTTCCCCTTAATAGCTAATGTGATAAATTCCCCTTTAATGTTGATTTGGAAGCAAGTTTTGGAGTATAGGAATTTTCACAAGGCTTATTACATGCAACTCTGGAATTGCAGATTGTGCACCACTGAGATAGGAACAAATTACATTTTCTCAAATAAGTGGGATTTTTGTCAGAATTTATCATTTCCTTGGCATAAAATAGTTTTCACTAAATTTTTACCAATTTTATCTGAGATGAGTTCAGTGGTTCTTTATGACAATTTAAAAATCACAAAATTGTAAGTAAGGAAACTTTTGCTTGGATTGCTACATTGCTTTTAACCCATTCAAGAAGTTTGCCCTATCTTCAAATAAAATGTTAAAAATGTTCCAAATTCTCTCTTTCTTCCTACTAAATAATGAATGTAACCTAATTTAAAACTTAGTCATATTTCTAGTCACTTGTATTCTGAAGCCTGAGATTGCTATAAAATGCAGAATTTGATGAATGTGAAACCATAAATATGCCCTAATTTCTAATTTACATATACATGTCCTCCTCTTTAAGCTATGTCCCTGACATTTAACTCTTAAATATATAATAACTCTTTGATTTTTTTAAAATCCTAAAACTGTTTAATTTTAACTTCAAGATTCAAAAAAAATCCTCCAAGGGATTAAATAGTGTCTCCAAGGCTTTGCTCCTTAAAATACCTCAATGCCTTCCAAATGCAAAAAAAAAAAAAGGCAAGTGTGTGGATCCCATTTTGTAATAATAAAAAGAACAATAAAGGCACATATGCAGCTATACTTTTTGCATTCATATTTTAAAAAGATTCATGGCATGTACAATTAATGTGGAAAATAGGAGGCTATTGGGAATATTGAATAGAGGGATTTTTCATTCATTCAGTAGGTAGGTGTCCCAGAAACATCTTATGTCAGTTGTTGAAGACAACAACTTGAGCTTTTATCTGGTCTAGCAACATATATATTCTTACATGTTATCTATATATAGCAGTATTAGCAGTAAATTAGAATATTCAGTATTCATTTAAAATAGTCAAGCAGTCTCCAAAAAATTTGGAAATCGCAAATGGCTGTCATACAGCAGTAATGATTTATGAAGAGAAAGATAATATAGTAACATCAATGCCGAGTGGCATTTCATGTATCAAGAAAACAGTGGTGATATGGAAGCATTAGAGATGTACTTCTCAGTAAGTGTCCACTTGATATAAATTAGAAGGGATGATAGCTATTATAATATTAATTCAATTACATGAAATCCTGAGGATAAATCTGTAGCCCAAATAATGTATGCTAACTGATATCAGAAATTCCACACAAATGTGTCTAAATTCTGGGTCATCTTACCCACCATGTATGACATTTCATATTTTTTGAACAGGAAATCATACAGAATAGTACAATAATAGAACTGGGAGGAGCCATTTAGGCCACGGAATTCAGTCCCTCTGTTACATACAGGAATCCAAATTAAGGTGTTCCCAGCAAATGGTTGTCTAGCCTTCACTTGAATGCATCCAATGAAAGGGCTTCCATTTCTGTTTGCATAATTAGTTATTTTTATTATTTGTTTATTAAACTACTATTTACCAGAAGGAACAAAACAATAAATAAACAAAATATAATTAAAACAAAATTATACAGTATTTGAAACAAAGAAACACTATGAGATCCCAATAAAATTTACATCCACTAAGTAACCACACCATGCCACTTCTATCAATGTCCAGTATCTGGCGACACATTTACAAGATTTTGCCAAGGGCGCCCGCATTATATCCACCTTGCCAGAGCAAATAGGACTGGCAGAAAATATCAGTAGTTCTGCAAATAACCTAGCTTATGTTTATAAGACTTTGAAGGTGACAAGCAGCACTTTGAATTGTACCTAGAAGGTTTCTGGGAACTAGTGTAGCTCCTGCAATCATAATGTTACATGGGTATTTGCAGTGGGCCTATTATTCCCCATGCTGCTACATTACAGGCCAGCTTACAAATACTATTCAAAAGCAAGCCTACCTAGAATGGCATTGCAATAGTAGTTCCATTGGGAGGTGGCTAAAGGATGAGTGACAGTACGCAGTGCCTCCTGATTTAGGAAAGGGTGCCAATCTCACACAAGATATATTTGTTCAAAGGCTCTCCTGGCCATCTCTCTCTTTGAACAGGAGCTATGAAGCCAGAAAGCACCTGAGTTGCATAGTAGTACCATAATTGGTTTTCTGAAAATAATTTCCCTTTTTTCCCAGCACTGAATTTGAAGCAGCAATTTTATCTTGTTCGCAGTATTTATTTGCTACACTATAAAAAAATTATCTGCATAGCCTAAAACCACAAGGTACAATAATTAATGAAACAAAATAATATTGAATAAAAATAGACCAAGATTGAGACAAAGTTTGGGAAAGTAGGTCACAAGCTCCAAAAAGTATAAAGATTAATACAACCATTATATTGTTCCAGAAATAGACTGGAAGTCACATAGCTCAAATTTATATAATGGTCATCATTCTTATGTCTGTACATGGGAAACTAGACATGTCATTCTGTGATCTATATACAGAACATTGTTCCCTATGTGGAAGAAACATCCATGAAAGAAAACAGTAATTTAAGATGCAGTCTTTACAACAACATTTGTTTAAGAAAAGTCTGAGCAGTCTTGTTGAGAGACAGTCACTGAGAGACAATGACAACCTTGGAGCTTTCTTGCAAGTTCAAGGTTCTTTATTATTATATGCTTATCTGCAGTGAACCATAGTAACCTTTTGTTTTTTCTACATCATTTGTTGTCAAATATGGTCTGAATTATCTTCCTGATTTTGATTGTACTTTCTGGTGAACTGCCAGATTTTCTTGGCTAAACCACATAGTTTCTTCAATATCCTTGATTTAGGTGATATTGGTATGACTTCTAGAATTACTGCATGTTTGTCCTGCTACTACATTAAACACTCAAATTCGTGTGTATATGCATTTATTCACTCTTTGTGCCTTTTCCCAGTGATTGGTATTTCTCTTTGCAATTCAGACAGTCTTGGCTGTCATCATAACCCAACATATGTAGGTCATTAAATGAGAAGCAGAGGGAGTCCCAGGTAACTAGTGTGGAGATGCCGCAGGGGAATGGGAGAGGCCCAGGATAGACCACCCATAATATGGGGGTGTTTATTGTGGTGTGAGTTCAGGGCAGGGAATGATGGTGTGAGGTGCATGCAATCCAAGGAAAGAGGGATAATTATATTGCAGAGAGACCATGTACTCAGAGTGTAGGGTGGGTGCATTCATGAGTATGACCACAGGAAGGTCAGAGAAAGAGGGTGCAGGGATTATGCAAATGGGCGGTGGGAGAGGGAATGTTGTGTGTGAGCAAAAAAAGAAAGGGGGCATCTAAGTGAACTTCCATTTCTTCCTTGACTGTGCTTACAGGAAGCTGGCAGAAAAGGTCACAAATGGAGATAATTGAATGTAGATAACTGGTTGTAAGTACAAGCTGGTTGCCAGGCTCCCAAACATTGTTCACGAACTTGGGGTGCTGCAACAGCTGGAACTTTGAGTACCAGTTGCAAGTCCCTTCATTCAGCACCATCGTAACTTCAAAAAGTTGCTGAACAAATGATCACAACTCAAGGACTATTTGTACTATTGCAAATTTTATTTTGCTATTCTGTTATTTTTTAATCTCTCTAATCTGTTTACATTATTTTACAAGGGATAAAGTTCTTTCAATTTAGTGTAATCCCTGTTTTTCATTAGTGTGTTGCATAATTGCATCTTGTTAATGGAGATAGTAAGAAAAGCTAAAAGCACCACTGATCCCTGAAATACACTGTAAAGTGCTTTTGATGTCAGAATATGAGGTTTAATACATTATTGAACAAATTTTATTCTTAGATTGAAGAACTGTACCTTTACCACAGGCCTATGCAGTGATCCAGCTTCAAAGGGAGAAAGTATATTTGGAATGCATGGGGGTGGTTGTGTCTCATCTGCTGGTGGATCGTGTGCCAAGGGACTGGTGGGCTGCAGCTGCTGCTGGATACCATTAGCTCCCACGTGCTCACTGCCTTTTGTGCACATGATGGAGGCTGGGGGCCTGGCCAGGCTGATCACCCTGATACTGTGTTTGCCTGAAAATAAGCCCTAATGCGTCTTTTGGAGCACAAATATATAAAATATATCTTATTTTCAAGGAAATACAGTATCTGATGAACTGAGTTGAAGATCATAAAAGCTTATGTACTTTAATAAAATTTGTTAGTGAGAAAATATTCTGTCAGGTACCTCCTAATTTTTTTACTGCTGTAAAGTAATATGGCTCTCTTCAGGGGTGGGTTTCCACCTCTGTAGAACCGGTTGCTCCAAAGAGCAGCAGACATAGAACCGGTTCTATGTCTGCTGCTGTTGTGGCCCGCCCGCCCGCCCGGCTCTTACCTGACCTTTATTTCCTGCTTTTTCAAATGTAGCTGCTTTCCTGCAGTTGAAAAAGCAGGAAAAGGGGGCTTTTCCAACTGCTGTGCACTTGCATGCAGCGCTGCTCAGCTGTCTGGGCAGCTCAACAGGTTGTAAATTGCACTCGAGCGACTGGTGCATGCGCACGCAACGCTAATAGACAGAACTGGTAGTTATACCAGTCGGATCCCATCCCTGGTTTTCTTCCTCCACTAATTTAGGCAAAATTATTGGAATACTGCTATATCCACTATAACACTTATATGTTTAATCATTCTAATATTTTAAATGAGATCAGCACATTGTTTTGTTTTGGATCAGTAAAAGAAAACATTGCCTTGAAAAGAGTAGAGTTTTTTGGAACTTAAATATTAAAGTCATGTATTTATTAATCCTTAATACGCCATTTGAGTGTATTTCACTGCTTTCCAGTAATCCTCTTGAAGCTAAAATACTTAATTACATCTTTAATCTTTTATTTCAGGAAGGAGCATGGGATGCTAAATCTAAATCTGTCTTAAATAGCAGTGGTAGGATCCAGCCAGTTTGCACCACTTCAAGAGAACTGGTGTTAACTTTCTGAGCAGTTTTGGAAGAAATCATTAGGGCAGAAAACCGGTTGTTAAATTATTTGAATCCCACCACTAAATAGCCTTCTTTATCCATTTTAGCTTCCTTTGTATTATTTTATTTTTGGAATGTTTTTTTAATTATTTTTGGAGTGTGCAAAAAAATGAAATGAAGAAAGTAAAAGATAGGGAACTGCGAAAGTAATCTTTGAGGAAAAGATAAGGGCGTGTTGATATGCAGCATTAATTTAATAATACCTTAGAAAAATGGGCATTTCTAGATGCATAGTGAAGTAGAGAAGGCTCAGCAAGTTTCTAATGTTTGCTGCAAAATTCATATATCTAAAGTAGCTAGTGACTGATAGAAATTAAAGGAACGGGATATATCATTAAAAATAATTTAGGTTTTTTTAACTATCTTTTAAAAGCATGAATATAACATTTTTATATTTTTTTTATATGGCTAGAATACATTATTGCAGACTAATCCACTGCTCACTACCAGGAGTTCGATTCTGACCAGCTCAAGGTTGAATCAGTCTTCCTTCCATCCTTCTGAGGTCAGAAAAACTAAGATCCAGATTTTCCCCTAATAATCTATAAACCACTTAGAAAGGGCTATAAAACACTATGAACTGGTATATAAGTCTAGGTGCTATTGCCAATAATTGCTTTTTTCTATTTTCTTGATATTTCAATATTTTAACAATAAATATATGGATACAAATGGAGGAAAATTGATACTATCACTATCAATTTGCTGAGCTACCATCCAATAGTTTAATAAGTTTCAAGGGTCCTAGCCATTTTAAATTAAATTTAAATTATATACTTTAAGCTCTCTGCGGCAAGGGATTTAGCTACAATTGTAGAGAGCAGAACCAGCCTACAGTATTGTGATGCCTGAGCAGGAGACCTGAAATGATTTTTCTGTAGGCCTTCATTTGTGCCAAATTTATGAAAAGTCTCAATGTACCTTGTTTCTGTTCTTTAGATTTTCAGATCCCTTCCCTTGCTAGTCTCTTCCCCATGAGCAATTCCTGTCAACGCATTATCATGCACAGTGGCAACTGTGAATTATTATCTGCCTTCCTTATTCAGTGTTAAATAGGCATTCACTGGTTTGAGAATCAGATAGAATGTCTCCACATGTTGCTTCAAAAATCTGCCTGTAGTAAGATAGTGCTTTGAATTATCTTAAAAACCCAGCAATCGTTCTAGAGACTAATGAAGTATAAAGATTGCATGGAATCAAACAAGCTTGAGAACTGAAATCTCAGATCTAACTGCACCCCTCTGTTCTTTCATCTCTTTTGGCACCATTGTTGTACCTCCTCGTGACTTGTTAGCTGTTACAATTCCCTGTCCATTGCAGCATGTTAAGGCATACATTTGTTGTTGTGAAGTCAATATCAGTGTATTCTATAATAAGCTATCTGACAGTCAGTTCTGTAACAACATTTACAGATCAATAAAGTCATTATCAGCTGTGCAGTTCAGAGTAACAGGGGTTGTTCACTTTCCCAACTGCACTTTTGCATGATTTTTGTGGTCAGTATGTGCATGATCTCATTTTAATTTGTTTTTCTGAAGTAATGAAATATGAAGATTTTTTTGAATATCACTTTCATTCATTAATACATTCTTCTAGAGATTTATATGGCCAACTGGTCAACAAAGGACTTCAGGTGGTTTACATCAGTAAAATTAAAAACAATATTACATTAAATCAAATACACACAAAATAGCAAAACCACCACATTGCATACAGTGCTCTCAGAAAACAAAGCAAATTATATAATCATCACATCAAGATGAGTTCATCCAGCAGCTTAGTCCAGTGCTCTGGAAAAAAAAGCTGGGTTTTTACAATCTTACAAAAAATACAGCAAAGTCAGGTCCATCTAAATTTGGGAGATATGCCGTTTCCCTGGGGTTTCTGATGAACAGCACTGAACTTAACCATCAGCTCCACAATTTTAAGAAAGTTTACATTGTTTAGTACATGCTTCCTAAATCCCATAAGATTCCAATATTTAAGAGTCTAGGATTATCTCCATCCCATCTGAACTGATAGGACAGGTAGAGGTATTTAGGAAAAGGTGGTCTGTAGATAAGCTGCTCCTGTGCCATACAGGGCTTTAAAAGAGATAACCAGCATCTTGAGTTGCACCCAGAAAGAAACTGGAAGCTAGTGCAATTCACACAAATAAGGCGTTGTATAGATACATCCATTGCTGTATGTGTCGCCACTTTCTGGACCAATTATGGCTCCCAGGTGGTCTTTAAGGGCAGCCCCACATGTAACACATTACAGTAATTCAAGGCATGAATGACCATGAGCAAGGTTTCCTGGTCCAGGAAAGGCTTCAATTGGTGCAGCGGATGAATCTGTACAAAGGTCCTCACAGCCATGAATGCTACTTGCTCCTAAAACAGATTGTGCAACTCAGTCCAGAGGAGTGGCACCCTATCCAGAGGCAAAAATGAAATACCTGGACTCAGAGCCAGTCCATCTTGTCAGAGTTGAGTTGAAGTTAATTCTTCCCCATTCAGACCCTTATAGTCTTCAGATGCTCAGCCATATCCTATCTGGTGGAAGCATACAATATATTTGAGTATCATCAGCATACTGATGACCTCCCGCCAATAATTTCATTTCCCTCTTCCACCAACACTGACTGGAACTGGCCATGGAGTAAAAAAGAGAACCACTGTAGTGCAGTATCCCATTCACAATCCTTGGAGCCAGTCCAGAAGGATACCATAGTTGATAGAATAAAAAGTTACTGCGAGGTCTGGGGGGGGGCATCCAAGGATCATCAACAAGTGCAACCAATGTTGTTTCCATGTTTTGTCATACTGAAAAGCATCCAGATGATCCACTTCATTCAGGGCCCTTTGTACTTGCATGTCAACTACTCTCTGAACAACTTTCTTTAAAAAGAAAAGATTATAGACTGGACAAAATTTGTCTAATATTGTTGGGTTAAAGGATGTATTTCTAAGAAGGAGAAGCATCACAATATCCTTCAGAGCAGGCAATACTATCCATTCTTCAAGAGACATTAATCACCACTTGGATCCAACTACATGCTATCTCTGTGGAGGCCTTCCCCAACCTGGAGAGACATGGGTGCAAGTTGCCATTTTCATGGCCACAAAGACTCTGCCTACTTTCTCAAGAGTAAGTAGATCAAATTGTGTCTCTGTTACCTCCAAAGTTCTGCTCAGCCAGAGCCAACTCTGAGTGAAGTTGAGCAACTTTATCTGTGAAATGCTGAGAATATTCCTTAAAGCAACTGAGCAAGAGCACTCCCAGTTCCTCCTTACCTTGAGCAACCAGTTGGCAACTTGAAGATGCAATAAGGGCTAAGAAATTATTACATTTTATCATCCTTATCATCACAAAGTATGTCCTAATATAGGCTCTTACTTGTCCCTGCTTGACCTCACTCTTTGTCTCCTGAAGTGATGCTCTAGATGTCTTCTGTGTTGCTTCATCTCTCTGAGCTACATGGGGGTAAATGAGATCTACGTACACAAAGAGTTTGCACAGGTGCAATTCAGTTCTTGGCCCTCACCATTTGCTCATTCCAAGGTGTGACAAGAGCCTTTTCCAAAGTATGAGTTTCAAGAAAAACCCCAAGTTCTCCATGAAGCCACACTGGGTCTATTAGCTGCCTGGGGTGGCCAAACAAACAGAGCCTATCTTTCTTTGGTGGGAGACAACTACTGTATATAGAACTCTCGGGCCAAAACAAAGTGGTCTGTCCATGCAGGGACTGATGTTAATGCCCCCAAAGCTGAATAACTATACAAACATCAAATCTAATGTGTGACTCCCTGTGTGAGTAGGGCCCATGAATGAGGTTGGTCAGTCAGTGGCTGCCAGGAACTCCTGCACTACCTCCAACCCCAAGCTTAGAAAAGACTGAAGTTTCCCAGAACCATAAACCTGGGGAACTGCACTGCCAGTCCAGGGGCACCATTACATTGCAGGAAGGAAGGCTAGTGACCAACAATCCTCACTGAACCCAATGGCCCAAATTCACAAAAAGACTTCCACATCCAGTGTTGTCTGGGGTTGAGACCCTACTAGCCACCAGAGATTGACAATTAAAACAGCAAGACCACCATCCCTGCCCTGGAATTGTAGTTGGTGCCACGCTCAAAATCCCAGAGGGTACACTTCAGAAATGGGGATCCTCTCCTTCCATGCCCAAAAAGGTCTCAGTGATACAGGCCATGTCAAGTATTGTTATCCAGGATTAAATGAATGAAAAAAAGCTTTATTACTGACCTTATATTTCTCTCATACCATAATGTTTTCAGACTTACATTTTGTTTAGAAACACAGTATGTATGGGTATTTCTTCTTCTTTATTATTATTATATTGTTGAGTTATAAATATAGATGATGAAGTTCACATTGAGGCTAGAAGGCCCATTGTGTGCATTTCTGCCTGTGTATCTCTGAACAGTTTTTGCCTGTCTAAGAGAGAACAGCTTAATTGGCTCTTTTTTTCAATGCTGCCCCAGAGGAATGTTTCTTTCACTCCTGACTGCTATTTGATGCCTGCATCCCATCAAAGAGGATAACAAGTGGGCTGGTAATAGGACCAGAGGGAGCAAAAAATAGCATCTTAAAGGCTTAACTGGTTTTTAATATCTCTTCCTCTGTCACTGAACATCTGACCGATTGTTTCCCAGAGTGGGTCAAGGAAGCAGCATTAGAAAACAGATACACACACAAACTCCTGAGAAGTTGGTGTGAATTAATCTAAAATATAAGGGGTTACTAGAGAGGTATGAAAAGATTGTGCTTCCTGTCTCTCTACTGTTCCTTCTACTGTATTTTATTCTCACAAGCTTCCTTTCTTGCATGGCTATGATGTGCTATCCTTCCTCCAGCTAGAAAATTCATATCCACCACTAGCACATACAGTTTTCTATATTATGGATGCTAATAGAGCTCCCTTACCTGTAAACTCCATCTCTGACAATTGAGTCTGACAACTAAGGTTTCATCTTTTGGTAAGCCTGCCCAGAAATTACATATGTTAATAACATTGTATAAAAATAGATAGTAATAATTACATTTGTTGTCTTGTAATTGTATGAAGGAGCAATCATCCCTCAGCCTTCTGGTTTTGTTTTAACAGATCATTTTCTGTGCTTTTATCATCTACAGAGAGGAAGTTTAGATAAATTGGGAAAGAATTAATCATTTATGTTGCCATTTTCTTCTCAAATATGCATATATGCAGTAGATAAATCTTGTAATATTGAATTACACATTATGTAACTGTATTTGTAACTCAGAGGAAGCCCATGATTTGGGCCTCATTCTTATGTAACAATCTTAAAAGTTTAAAGCATGAATTTGTGCCTATATCCCTATATGCTGATGTAAAAGTTCTAAAATGCAGTAACCCAATTTAGAAAACTAAATAGAACATCAATTAATGGCTGTTTTGTGCAATCAGATACAGTTCCTCATTTTATCCTGCCCCACCCCCATTTTTAAATATGTCTTGAAACCATTTTGTAGTAATCTTTGGAGGAAGCTATCACAAGAAGGAAATATCTTAGACTGATTCTTCTGCTGCTAACAGCTGAGCAGTGAAGAGCAACCAAGCATTCTAGATCAATAGTAGATTGCATTGTCAGCTTGTTGTCTACAAAAGTCATTAATCATGCCAGCCATTGATGCCTGACCTGGATAACATTGACATTTGCTACAATTGCTCATGCCTGCAAACCATGGTGTTATTGTTATGACACTGACAATAAAGCAACAGGGAGGAGAGCCAGAAAATGATAAAAGGCTTGAACATTAATAAACACAGGGTTAATGCGTGAATCTTGTAGCTGCAGTACCTGGCCAATTTTCTCAGCGCTTGAAAGCTAAGCACAATTGAGCTTGAACATAGCTTGGGTACTACCACAGCAGGTGGAGATGCAGGCTAGATTGAAAATTCAGAAAATATCCTTCACGTACAAATCACTTCCATATTGTTGCCTTAAAAAAACTGATTAAATATGCAATATAATAATCTGGATTTAAACCAGTTAGAGAATTTCTTTTATCTTGGAACTATATAAGGATCTGTTTTATGGTATTTCTGCCATTGTATTAACATTCTATGATACCCTGCTAAAGATAAACAATTCAGATTCAGTATTTGAAGTTGACAAGAATGTGGACAAAAATACTAAAAAGCATATAAAACTGGAATTAAATTTTACTTTATGGCATTTTAAAAAAATCACAATAATTGCAACCGGGAAAAATGTGCCATCATGACAGCCTAGTTTTTTCAATCTCTTCTGCCTCAGAAAACCCACTGCCAAATGCCTCCAGGCCTCAAGGATATTGCCAGCTCCATTGCTGCCACTGCTCTATTAGCTACCAAACATGATCGACATGGCAGCCATTCCTTTATGGACTGCAGTTATTGTTAGGATATTAATGTGATCCTTCCTCCACAAAAAAAATTGTTTATGCTGCTTCACAATGTGTTGTTAGATGAATTTATATAAATGTATAATGGAGAAAAATGCAAAATTAAAATTATATTGATGAATAAATTCTCAAACAAAATACAAAATAAAACAGTGATGAAATCATTACTCTTCTGAACTCTATTGTGCCACCCATTCTTTAATTTTGTGTTGATCCCTCTTAAAATTATAACTAAGAAAAAAAAAGGAGGTTAAAATATAAGGAAAATAGCTTTATTGTATTTATATGATGACATCTGCTGGCAGGACTTAGTAATGCTCAATAAACAAAAGATGTTTGGTTAAACTCATCTTCCTATTGAAAGTAACCCCTTGTAAATTTAAAATATATAACAAATTATATTAAAGTATATTTGGAAAATATAGCCAATGCAATATAAACCACTTATAAGAAATAAGGACCATATAATAAGCAGATGATTGCAGTCCATTAGAATGTGTGTAGTAGAGGCAGCTAGTAAGAACTGCTGCAGTGTGAATATTATTTTCCTTCAGATCCATGTGCTGCTTTCTATTCTTCCAGCCAGACATTTTCTTTTACTTAACATTGCTTAAACAAGTGTTTTATTCATAACATTTTAGCAATGACTATTCATTTGAATAGTTTAAACTCATAGGCATATTTGTCATTCAGAACTCTTTACAAAGTAAGAAAGTTTTCAAACTGACTGCCTTCCAGTAAGGTACCCAGATCCAGACTGTAAAATAAAATCTGGATAACAATTAGAAAACAGAAAAGAATTAATGTTTTCAATACCTCTTTGCTACCATCTGATGATTGTCCAGATTTTGGCAGACAGACTATGCTATAAACATTCTTCCTTAATTTTGTCTGCTTGGATTTTTTTTTTCAATAACTATAGTATGGTGGAATCAGAAACATTTTATCTGGCTTTCCAGATATTAACATTTTCACAATTGATTGTTTTCTTAATTTTAAGTGCCCCTGAATAATAGTATGAAATCTCTGGTAATTCATATCTCTCTTTAAAAAAAAACTTTTAAAATTATTGGTGTTAATGTAGAAACAAACAGAAATATTACTCAGACAAATAAAATAAGAAACAAAAATGAACCCTCACAAAGAACAGAATAGAAAATAAATTAAGTAAATGCATATTAAATAAAAAGCCCAACTCTTAAATAGCAAATTACACATTCATCCCTTTGAACAATATTGATTGAATTTTCAGAAATATTGATGGAAAGCTAATTCATACTCCCTTTACAATAACACTTTTCTTGAAGAACTGCACCTTCTGGCTGTCCTCTTCATTTCCACCTCCCCCCTCCCCCCCAGAAGAAATTTTCTTGCTAAGTCAATTGGAGATGGGATGGAGAGTGCATCTGAGGATCAAACAGTTAAAATTATTTTAATGTTGGGTGCCAAAACATCAACTAGTAAAAAAGAACAGAAGCCATCCAAAGGACAAAGAGGATAGAGGTGATTTTTCTATTGATGGAAATTTTTTCATTTACTACAATTCAGATGACCAAGTACGGTAGGGTTTAGGAAGCTGGAATTAATATCTTCATCAAAGCAATAATGCTTCCACTGAAGATGTTCTCCCAAGGAAAATTCACATTAGATTGTTTTATCTGTGCACAAACCACTGAAGAGTTACCTAGTTTCAATATATTTATTTAAGACATTTCTCTTCCACTGTTCTCCAAAAAGGTCCTCAAGTTGCTTACAAAAGTAAAAGGATTAAACATAGTAAAAATGCGTAGAAAACAAAAAACAGCAGCAAAGAAAAATAAAATCAAGCAATATAATTCAACAACAACATAGGGTACTTGATGGAACACACAGAGAGAAGATATCATAGGAAAAAAGTAAACTAGAGAGTTTTATTTATTTGATTTGTCAATCACTTACAAGATAATAGATATAAGGATAAATATAGTTATGAATACAAGAAATGAGTATTCTTGTATTGTTTCTTGTATAAGAAACAATAGGAGTGGGACAGTAGGCACTTTGGTGTGCTTATGCATGCCCCCTACAGACCTCTTAGGAAAGGGCTGAGGTCAATAGTAGAAAGTCTAAGGTTAAAGTTTTTGGGGTTTGGGGAAGAAACCACAGAGTCAGGTAGAGTATTCCAAACATTGACCACTCTGTTGCTGAAGTCGTAATTCCTTCAATCAAGTTTGGTGTGGTTAACCTTGAGTTTGTATCTATTGTTTGCTCTTGTATTGTTATGGTTGAAGCGGAAGTATTCGTTGACCGGTAGGACATTGCAATGTATGATTTTATATATTATACTTAGATCGGACCGAAGACGGCATAGTTCTAGGTTTTCTAGGTCTAGAATTTCGAGTCTGGTGACATAAGGTATTCTACAATGAGTAGAGGAGTGGAGAACTCTTCTTGTGAAATATTTCTGGACTTTCTCAACTGTTAATATCAGATACGTAATGTGGGTTCCAGACTGATGAGCTGTATTTGAGTATTGGTCTGGCAAATGTTTTGTATGCCCTAGTTAGTAATGTGATATTACCAGAGAAAAAACTACGTAGGATTAGGTTAACAACTCTTAATGCCTTTTTGGCTATGTAGTTACAGTGGGCTCTAGCACTTAAATCATTAGAGATGAGTATTCCAAGGTCCTTTACAGAGCTTGAATCATCAACAAGGTCTTGACTATTCAGCTTGTATTTTATTTTCTGATTTTTTTTGCCAGTATGTAAGACAGAGCATTTATTTGTTGAGATTTGAAGTTGCCATTTGTTTGACCATTCTGATACATAATCGAGATCTTTTTGAAGGGTAGCATTAATGTCTGTGGTGTTAAATAGCTTTATCTTCATCAGCGAAGAGAACGCAGTTGCTCTTAATATAATCACAGAGGTCATTTATGTTGCCACATTTATGTCATTTATTTAGGTCATTTATGTTGCCACAGAGGAAGTCTACCTTCACATGGTAATAAATGATACCACTGAGGAAAAAGTGCATGTCTAAGAAGGGCACAATAGTTGACTTTATAGGATTTTAAAGGTTAAAATTAGCATATTGATTTGCCCTAGGAAATATGCTATCCATTGCAAATTACCCAGCATATAGCAACAGAAATCTATTACGTTGCTGGAACAGCATTCTGATTTAGTTGAAATTCCAGCCACTCATATCTTTCTATCTGGCTGTTAAAATATTGCTTTCATCCAACTTCTGACCTTCCTCTCTTGTCTGCTATCCTTTCCTACCCTACATGACTGCAAAATACATGAAAAATTAAAATCCTATGGCAGCCATCATCTTAATAGGCTACGTATATACACTAGCACACTAAACCATGTACCACAGCTGCAGTCAGATTGTCAGTCTTGTTCAGAAACATCCTTTTGAGCTACTCTAAATGTTTACTACACATAGCCTGATACTTCAGTTGCATGACAACTCCTAAATTTAGAAGGGCTTTGTCCTTGTCTGGATTCAGTGCCCTTCCATCAGCAATTGTTTTTTAAAAAACAAGTTTTATTCATTTTCCACATTTTAACATCTCTTTTTAGTGAACATCATGATTACAGGTTTCACCTTACATGCAAATATGACCATAATTACATATACAATTTTTGTATTCAGTTTCTTATCTTAACAATACCTTTATGCATTTTCTATTTTATTATATTATTCTGTGTTTTTTCATTATTTAATTCACATATATTAACTTCATAATTATTATACTTTAGTATTTTTAACTGTCACATTTGTATAGTCCTCTTAAATTTTAGTTAATAACACTTCTTCTATAAATTAGTTTCCTCTCTAAAATATCAGTTTAAATGTGCCATCTCTAAGTTACATATTCATTAATTATCTCCCCTTTTAATTCCCACTCAATGTTAACATTTCATTACCTATTACACTAAAACTAATAATCCTATTTAAAACTACATCACATATGTAAATCAGATTCTGCATGGTTTCCCCTTTAAGTTTCATAAAGTTTATCTACAATTTCAGAAAAAACAAAAGGACATATAATCTACTCATTTAGTCCTAAACCTTGATGTTAATCATTTCAGCTCTCCTCATATATCATTTCATTTATTTCAATATATTTAACGCACATATTCTATTAATTATTCCATTCATATTTAAACAAAAAGAAAATAATCAGCATTCCAATCCTAAAAATATGCCAATATATTTAATAAATATATTCCATATATTTATTGCATTTATTTCTTATACATAAAGGAAAAGAGCATTATCAAAAAATACCAATTCCATTTTCCATCTTACAAATCTATATGTCCCTACTTCACAACTATAAATTTATTTATATTACTCCCCAGCACCTTGCAGAATCCCCTCTCAAAATATCATTCAACCATTATCTCTGTGTCTAGTTAAGCAGTTTTCACCCATTTTTTAAAATTCCCATATTTCTTTGTTCCCAAATCCTATTTCCTTTCCCTTCTTTCCCCTAACATTTCCCCCTTTTTTATTTCACACCAGTTTTTAACCCTCTCTCTATTTATAACTCCCTTCTGCCCTTTGAATTTCTGCTGATTCTTTTCTCCTTTATTAATTTTCTGGATGTTTCTCTCTTTATTCAATTTCCCAAACCTCCGGTATTTATTTCCAACTCTTTTTCTCTTTCTTTCCAATTTCCTTTGTTCTCGATGATAAGTAAAAATGGCCCCTTCTAAGATTTGCTGCTCTTCGTCTTCTGTCCTTTGTCTTTGTTGTTCATACTCTGCAATCATCTCTTCAAAAAATTTGAAAACAAAGCCTAAAGTTTCATCTCTGTCTTGTAAAGTTTCTTTCATGTTTCTAAGTTCCATTTTTAATGCCTGAAGAGATATCACCATTTTACAGTTTTCAAATTAGTCCAAATAGTATCTTTAAAATTAATTTTCAACAGTCCGCTTTTATTTTCTTCCTCTCAAGTTTCAATCCTTAGCTAATCCGATGCCAAGTCCATATCAGAATCAACAATTAGTCCAAG
The DNA here is from genome assembly GCA_023653725.1 of Bungarus multicinctus. Taxonomy (NCBI): domain Eukaryota; kingdom Metazoa; phylum Chordata; class Lepidosauria; order Squamata; family Elapidae; genus Bungarus; species Bungarus multicinctus. Next base: position 218,435,811 of record CM042834.1, read on the forward strand.
GGCAGAATCTTCATGTAACTTTCTTTGCTTCAATGTTTCAATTTTTCAAAGTCCTTGTTTTATTGTATAAATTTTCCTTGTATTTTTAAGAAACAGTCTTTTTAAAAAAACAAGTTAACTTTAACTCAGAAGGCACTCTTTGTTCTAACAAATCCATACCTTCTCTTTTCTTTTTCTTCCCAATTATTCAGACCTTTTTAAACTACAATCTTCCCAAAAGGTCAAATCCAATTGATATAAATTTTCTCTTTAACGATCTATAGTTCAGCTTTATAGTGCCTATATAAAATCAAAATATACTTATCCAAGTTGATTAAATAATTCCTCCTCCAGCCTCTACCTCTCTCAGTCCAAAGCTCCATTGCTGTCAAAGACAATTCACACCTTTTTTTTCACTCTTTCAATTCACCGCTTTAAATCCTTTCTTAAAGATTCTTTAAAATGTTAATCCAGAGGGTACTTTCCATTTAATTATATTGTCCCATTCCTCCTGCTGTTCATTCTTTCTCTCTCTCCTGCACAATCTTATTCCAATTTAATCCTCCCCTTCAGGTTGGCCATTTTAGACCACTGCTTCAGGCATCTTCAGGATGGAGCAGTTGCCACGCCGAGGAGGGGATTTGCGACTCCCCTCTACCTAGCTGACAGTCTCCCCTTCCTCCACAGCCCCTACAAGGCAGCTTCTGCCCTAAATCTGGATGATCGGGGCTCTCTGACGCTGAAGCACAGACCAAAGCTGTGCACAATCGCGGTGAGAGGTCCGTCTTCGGGGAGGCTCAAAACCGGAAGCCCATCAGCAATTGTCCTCCTGGATGTACGGCTGTCTTTGGAAGAACATATTGCAGCCGTCGCCAGGGGGGCTTTTTGTCAGATTCGTCTGATTCACCAGTTGCGGCCCTTTCTGGATCTGGGCGCACTTCGCACAGTCACTTCCGCCCTCGTTATCTCCCGCTTGGACTATTGCAATGCTCTCTACATGGGGCTCCCCTTGAAGAGTCTCCAGAGGTTGCAGCTGGTTCAGAATGCAGCCGCGCGGGTGATCGTGGGTGCCCCTCGGGGGTCCCACGTAACACCTCTTCTCCGCAGGCTGCACTGGCTTCCTGTGGCCTTCTGGATTCGATTCAAGGTGGTACTGATGGTATTTAAAGTGCTCCATGGCTCGGGACCTGGGTACTTACGGGACCGCCTGCTGCCATCAACAACCTCCCGCCGCCCAGTACGCTCTCACAGGGTTGCCCTGTTTGGGGTGCCGCCGCCTGATTGTTGTCAGCTGGCGGCCCCAAGGGTGTGGGTTTTCTCTGTGGGAGCCCCCTCCCTGTGGAATGATCTCCCCCCGGAGATACGGGCCATGACGGACATCCTGACCTTCCGGCGCGCAGTTAAGACCCTATTTTTCAAGCAGGCCGGCCTGGCCCAGTAAACGGTTTTTGGGTTTTAAACTTAATTTGGGTTTTAATTGTTAAATTTTATACTTTTTAAATTTTTAGTTAATCCCGGATTTTAATGTCTGAATTGTAGTTGGATGGGATACAGCCGGATTTGTTTATTTAATCTAGTTTTAAATTGTATTTAAATTGTATTTATTCTGTGTGTTTTTAGTAGGCTGTACACCGCCCCAAGTCCCTTTTTGGGAGAGGGAGCGGCATAGAAATTTGAATAATAAATAAATAAATAAATTATTGAAGGGAGATATTGAAACAACCATTTTAAGCAGACATTGTACCTATGCAGTGAAAAAGTGATCGAAACACTGGAATATGTTATATTGCAATGTTCTTTCTAGGAATGACTATCTCTATTTATCACCAAACACCCTGGTCTCTCTGATTATTTTTTTCATCTCTAATTGCTATTAACAAACCAATCTCATTCTATTTTGATGAACAATGCTATGGAGACTGTTGACTGTTGTAGAGAGGACTACTAATATTCAGAGATAGACTCAAGGTTCAAAAGGACATTGATAAACTTGAAAATTGGGCCATATCCAGCAAAAATCAGTTTACTAGAGAGAAATGTAATATTCTGTACTTCGTTAGAAAAAAACATATGCACAGGTAGAATATACACGATGCCATACTTGGCAGTAGTATTTCTGAAAAGGATTTAAGTATCATGGTAGACTATAAATTAAACATGAGCTGGCAGTATGCTGCAACTGCCAAAAGAACTAATGCATTCTTGGTGGACTGCATCAACAGATATGGTACTAAGATAAAAGGAGGTGGTAGTTCTATTCTAAACTACATTAGTCAGACTGTACCTGGAATATTGTTTCTAGTTCTGATTATCTCACTTCCAAAAAAACCCCAAACCCTGAAAAATTAGAAAGTGTTCAGAAAAGAGCAATGAAGCATTGGAAATTGGAAGCTAAATGCTATGAAGAATCGTTAAAGCCCTATATAACATGGGGCCAAATTATCTGATCACCTGTTCCCAATTACATCTATCTCATCAGATCTACCAGAAGAAGCATGCTGTAGGTCCTGTGCAAAAGAGGTTCATCTAACAGGACCTAGGAGACTAACCATTTCTGCCATGACACCTGCTCTCTGGAATATCATCCCTCCTGAGATAAGATTAGCTTCATGGCCTTCTAGAAAGTCCTTAAAACATGTTGGCTTTTTTCCCCCCAGCAAGCCTGGGGATTGTTTAGTAACAGAGAGCCTATGCATTGGTTGTATCATATTTAATGTTTTCCCTCTTGTTATTTTGCTTTGTCTATGTTTATTGCTTTAATTGTTTTGTAATAGATTTTAATAGTAGGTTTTATTATGTACTGCCCCGAGTCATTTTGAGTGAATTGGGCAGCCATATAAATTTGACAGACAAACAAATAAAGAAATGAACTGAGTTCTTTAGCCTAAAGAAGGTAAGGCTAAGTGGAGATATGATAACAATCTTCAAAGACTTGAAGGGCTGCCACAGAGAAGAGGGCATGGTTTTATTTTCTGCCTGAGCAAGAATCAATAAGTGGAAGGTATAATTCAAACCCCAAATAAGGAGCAAGTTCCTGAGAACTATTAAAATGTGAAAAATTTAAGAAATGGAACGCTTGATGCTCCATCACTTAAGTTTTACAAACAAAATTTGGATAGTATTTTACCTATGAACATATGATTTTGCTCTGGATTGGGCCTTTAACTAAAGACTTTAATTTTTTCTTCCAACTGTATGATTCTGTGATCAGCTACTGTGAGGCCTAATCTCCCTACATGATTTCCAGGTATGTCTTCCCTAACTTTTCATGCCCCAATGGCAGTCTTCCCCAATAGTGTTTCCTTTCCCAATACACCTCCTTTTCCATGACTCGCTTCAGATTACTATTGCTTCTCTTTTCCCCTCCATTTCCCAATAGCATTACCAAGCTGATATACCCTAGCCTGGTTACTTTCTTTTTTTGTTTGCTTTTCTGGAAAGTGAAATATTCTGTGGTCAGGCAGTGAAGTAGTTGCCTCAAATGGCTGATAATGAATGATAGGATTCACTGCAGAGGTGGTATTCAGCAGGTTCTGACCAGTTCTGGAGAATGGTAGTGGAAATTTTGAGTAGTTCTGAGAATCAGCAAATACCCTCTCTGACCAGAGATTTTACAGTATCCTTCCCCTGCCACGCCCACCAAGCCACAGAACCGGTAGTAAAAAAAATTGAATCCCACCACTGATTCACTTGTCTCTGATCCTATAGAACCTGCTCTATACCTAATAAGATGCACTGCAGAACTCAGGTAAGGTGAAGGTTGTTTAATCACCAGTGTCAAAGTCTGGTGGAATGGAATATTTTTCAGCTTGTCTTTTATCTTAAAAAGTGTATGAGGGGATCTAATACACTCTTTTTGATTTATCTTTTCCTTGGCCTTGAGTTAGTGAGCAAACTCATTAAAATGTGACCAGGTTTAAATGTACATACATGTTCTGCTTAATGTACTAGAAATTATAACATCATCTATAGATTTTCTGACAATTGAGAAACAAAGTGGAGATTTAAACTTTGAAATCTTAAGGCTTGGACTGTTTAGGTTCATATATGTTCACAAAGAAAACTTCCGGAATCAAAATATATAAATCTACTAGTAGTTCTGACTGTTCAGAACACCCCAGCCATCTCAAATTTAATTTTGATTTACATAACAGTGACATTCGTTGAAGTATTAGATCATATCTGTCAAACTCTGTAATTACTTTTCCCTTTTAGACTTAACAGTCTGTTACTTGCAGTACAATATAGCACCCTGTAACTGGAAACAGAAAGCTAAAAAGGTAATTACTTTCAAAAGATTTCTAATACTGCAGGAGCCCAAGCCTGACACCATGTTAAGCAAAGTACTGATAATATCAGTAACTTCTTTGCATTTCTCTTAGGGAAAGAGGCAAAGCAATAAATAACCTATTGTGCAAAACAAGTGTCTAAAATGATTTATTGTAAAAAATACTTCTGAAAATTTAGAACTTTGGATTTTTCTTCAAAACAATGAAGAACACTGCAATCAATGTAAAAGAAAAGTGAAACCCAGATTTTTTACATTTTAAATCTGATATAGTATTTCATTATTTTAAAAAACTTTATGTAATTTATAGTCTATACTATACTATAAAGTATAGTATAAACTATACTATACTTGATTGTATAGTTTGTTACATATACTCCACTGTACACATATACAAATAGTTCTCAACTCATAACCACAATTCAGCCACAAATTGTCATTGCTAAACAAGACAATTGTTAAGTAACTTTACAAACCTTTCTTGCCAGAATTGCTAAGTGAATCATTGCAGTTGTTAAGTTAATAACATAATGGTTAAGTGAATCTGTCTTCCCCATTGACTTTGCTTGTCAGAAGGTCGCAAAATCCCAGAATATTGCAATTGTCATCAATATATTTTGGTTGACAAACAGCTGAATTTTGACCACATGACCCTGGAGATGCTGCATTGGTTGTGTAAAAAATGGATATGGTACTTTTTTCAGTGCCGTTTTAACTTCAAATGGTCATTAAAAAAATATTATAAGTGAAGGACTATCTGTACTTTTTGCAAGCAATCTCCTTTCTATCTCTTATTTTCTAGGATGTAGAGACCTGAGACAATATGAGCTGACTAGTATGTCTCCTTGCTCTACCTTGACAAAGGGACATGGATTGGTAATCTATCTCAGCCATTCAGCTATCTAGTGTCTTCTCCCCATATATTTTGGATGTAGAAAAATTATTGTTACCAACGCACTAAACAAGATGCTTCTTTATGGAAACACTTAGAAGAGCCACTCAGATCAATAATATGTAATGCTCTTTGAAGATCTGCTGTGTCCTATTATTTTTTCTGCAGATTATTCATATTTGCATTCAATTTTCTCTATTAATTCTTGAAACTTTTAAAAATAGAAACATATAAATTAATACAAAAAAAATGCAAAATGCAAAACCTGATGCTCTTGGAATTAAAATACCACCCACACAAATTTCACTAATATCGCTAATTGAACCCAAAATTCATGGAAAGTTCTTTAATCCAGTAGAATGATCCACGACTATCCAAGTTTATTTATGTGGATTCCGATTTCCTTTTATAGTTTGCTGGGCAAAAATGTGCTTCAAATATTCCAGTTACTCTCAAAAATACATTATTAATACTACACTTCAGATCCCTAAAACCTAAATTATCATCATATACCAAGAAGATCAAATACAACTTTTCTCTATAAAGGAGAACCACTGCTTAGTTTACATATTAGTTACAGATGTCTTTGAATTCTTGATTTTTGATTCTTGGAATTTTTGATATCATTCACATTATTTAATAGCACTGATTTTCTATATATGACTAATGTTTGGTATCATAGTCACACATTCTGTTTGGTGAATGATTACAGAGTTGCTAATACTTTACTTTTATCATCTCCCAAAATATAATCAAGTATAATCCATGATTACTGGTTTAGAACTTGATTTTATGTGAGATAGTATGGCATACCAAATTCACATTAAAAAATTTTTTTCATCTGTTTTAATCCAACTATTCTGTGGTTTGAGATTTGACTCATATAATAATGGCTTCAATTTATCAATATAAATATGTCTGCAAATATACATGTATGGCAATTGAAATTAGAATTTTTGTTATTAAACAATGCAGTCATGAAGCAATTGGGATTAGAATTTTTGTTATTAAACAATGTGGTCATGATCACATCACTAAACAACGACAAACCCTGCAGTCATAGTTGCTGTTCTTAACCAAGTCCCATGGATATTTGGCAAGGAAATTTCCTGCCAGCTTCCCACAATCAAAATCAGTGGGGAAGCCTGCAGGAAGTTGCAAGTCCCAGGTATACAGCCAGTTAAGTGGCTCTGCTGGGAGATAAGAAAGGAATGCACAGGGATGCAGGGGAGGTTCAGAGAGGATGCACACGGATGCAAGAGGGCTTGGGAGACACATAAGTAACAATATGAGTGCAGGGTGATGGTGGAAAAGAGGGTGCAGGTAGAAGTGAGGGACACTTCTCCTAACGACTGTTCCCTGCTGTCTTCCCCATTGATTTTCTAGGAAAGCTGGCAGGAAAGGTTGCAATCACCTGATCGCAGGACTTTGCAACAGGTTATACATGTGAACCTTTTGCAAAGTGCACAGATCACAATCAGGGTGGGATTCTACAGGTTCGCACCTATTTGCTAGAACCGGTTGTTAACATTCTAAGCAGTTCAGAGAACCGGTTGTTAGAAGAAATTACTGGCCTAATCCTGTAAGGAAGGCAGGAAGGAAACATTCTAGTGTTGCTTACAGAAACTGCCTCTCCATTAACCCTTTTTACATTCTTGACAGGACTAGACTTCCTGGAACTTCTTCCTGGAACTTCTCTGGAGTTTTTTTTCCCTCCTTTGCTGGTACTTTGCTTGTGTGGAGTGACCATTGAAAAAAGTGATTTATGACCATTTTTCATACTTACGACTATTGCAGCATCCCCACAGTCACGAGAGGCCAGGCGAGGAGATGCGTGCCTCAATGTGAGTGATGTTGAGTTGGCCACACCCAGCCAGTCACATGACCACCAAGCCATGCCCACCAACTAAGGCATGCCCACAGAGCTGGTTGTTAAAAAAATTGAATCCCACCCCTGATCACAATCATATGACTATGGAATGCTAGGATGACCAGACTTCCAGGGACCACCAGTTGTAACCATCACTCATTCATCACCATTGTAACTTCAAACAGTTGCTGAATGAATGGTTGTAAGTCAAGGACTACCTATATTCCTTTTTGTTTTCCTCATTGTTTTATATTCAGGTACTTTACAAAAGGGGTTAATATTTTTTGCTGCAATCTTACATTCAGAACTAAATTTCACTCATTTTAATTGAATTATTCTGGAACATTGAAAAGAGAATTACAGCTTTAGCTATGAACATGTTGATTAAATTACAGCATTATAATCAAGTTAGCTTTTGAATTTTTACCTTTTTAACCCACACTTATTATTTTTATAGAGAAGATCAAGACAGCAAACACACTAACACTCCTTCCTCCTCCTATTTTCCCCATAACAACTCACAGGTTTTTAGTTTGTGCCTTAATCAGTCTGAAATTTAAGATCATATTAATGCTTTATGATGCTGAGATTTTATATTCTTATATTTTATTTAATCTTCATTTTTCAGATTTTTCAAGAAAGCTGTGGATGTTGGGTAGTGTAAAAATAATGTCATCAGGCAATCTTTCACAGAATATACATATATAAATAATCATTTTACAGAAGAAATTAATCACCGCACATCCAATTTTCCCTGTGCGATTGATGACAGTAATGTTTCTTTCAGTTGCTGTGTATAATTCACATATCTTGATGTTACCAAATTGATATAAAAATTATTTCCAGACATTGTAAGGCAAATTCTGATTCTTCTATCCTCTTTCTACAAGACACTTTAAAGTAACAGACACTTAAAATGAACCTGTCACTTCTGAATGTATGAAGGGTTTCAATGACTGCTACAACGATTGCTATCGAGGGTCTGTCCCGCATCACCAGATGGAGTAATGAATTCATTCACTCTGTAAATCAGGATTCTCCAAACCTGACAAATTTAAGACTTGTAGACTTCAACTCTCAGAATTTCTCAGCCAGCCATCACATTGACAGACAATCTGGATTTTTTTTTTAACACTTTCATACTTCTTTCCCACTTTCCTTTATATCAGGGGTGTTCAAACTTGGCGAATTTAAGCCATATGGACTTCAACTTCCAGAATTCCCTAGCCGACACCCCTGCTGTAAATGAATGCACACGTGGAATCTGTTCCACATTTCAAATGTAGAAGTCAAGGAAATACCTCCATTCCAAAGAAGAAAGAAATCTTTTTTGAAAAAAGATACCACAATACAAATATAAAAAATAGGAAAACTTTACTTGGCTTAACCAATTTCAAACTTTCAAACTTGACAATTTTAAGATGTGTGCAATTCATTTCTAATTTGGAAAAAAAAAACTGCACCAGAATCAATCAATCTGCCTGGATGGAGAACAACAGGCTTCTTTGAAGGAGCATAAAAAAGAATCAAAATGGGGAAAAATCATAAATTTCCAACAGCTGCTACTAGAATTAATTTCTTTAATAAGAGTGGCAAAAATATATTTCTGAGATTGTGGATGTTTTGTTCAAAATAGATAACTTTTCATAAATAGGGTTTTACCATAGCTCAAATTTAAAGGCATAACACTGTTTAGCAGTAATAGGGAGCATGACCTAGTTCCCAGATGAAATTCCTTAATACAGTGTTTTTCAAACTTGACAACTTCAAGATATATAGACCTAGCTCCCAGAATTCCCCAGCCAGCGTTCTGGGAATTGAAGTCCACACATCTTAAAGTTGCCAAGTTTCAAAACACTGCCTTAAAGCAACCAAAGATTCTGTCAGCAAAAGCATGGGGAGAAGAGTACATATTACCCAGATCCAGGACTCTGGTAGGCCCCAGACTAGTTCATTACAGTGAAGAAAAAAATTATGATAAGGTGCATAATTGAGGTGATATATAGGAATGTGTGTATATGTGTAAACATAGTGTCTGGATCTTCTGGGAGTTGTTCACAAAAAGCAGAAACATTTTGAAATGTATTGCTGGCTGAGACCATTGTCTAGAATGGTAAAGTATGGCTTTATTTAAACAATAACAGTAAAATAAATAAAAACATGTGTTCTTTCCAATGTGACTCCCTCCCCTTTTCTCAGAAATTACCAAATTTTTGTGCATGGTTTGGCAGGAGAAATAGCTTGTATGAAGGAGAAAGCGTTGAAAATATTAGGTTAGAGTAGGATGACCATGTTCATTTCTTGACATAAATACAATAACCTTTTTGAAGAGTAACACATTCATTATGGTACAAATGGTTATGCACCAAAGAAAAAGACTTCTTCTATGCATCACACTGAGGCATAATTTTCTCAATTGTGGTTTAGATTTGACTAAGCTTATGGCACCATAAGCCATAAATTCTACTACTGTATCTAATGTCTGGGTTTAATATTCCACACTCATGCAATGTGTGAAGTGAACCCAGCCCATATGTTAACTTCAGTTGGCAGAGATATGAAATTCATGGATATCTACTCCATCTGGTGAATGAATGGCCATGTTATTGAAAGCAAATGCTGATAATACGGATATAATGCATACATTTACATGTGCAAGAGCACAACCCTCCGACAGAAAAGAAACCATGACTAGCATTAGAAAGCAGAGTAGCAGAGTTGTTGAGAGACACTGGATCCTCAACTGCTACCATCCTATTAAACCTGCATCTTTCAGATGAAATCTATTGGATTTATAGCCTATCCTGAATTTAGAAAATTAATCTCTATTATGTATTGCATATCACCAAATTAAAATAAGAATGAACTGCCAGTCTCTCTTTTGCCCATAAAATAAATAGTAATATATTTCTTACATTAGCAACCAGGCCATGAAAAATGTTAAAGCATGATAGAAAAGTCTTAGAGTGGGTTATGGCATGATTTCAGAAATGTGGAAGCTATAATTTCATGATGTCATTATATTGTGTCATGCCCTGTTGGAGCCTGAATCTGCAGAGGAGGACAAGCCAAAGTTGGAACCAAAGGAGATTGGGGGGTGGGTGGGGGGTGACTTGGTTGGCTTTGGAGAAATGTGGGGAGGAGCAGGCCAAGACAGCCCAGAGCCCTCAGGATTGGGGTGGCTTGTTAGGAGGAAGGAACAGGGGCAAGATGACCAAGAGTGAGCAAGCAGTGGACATGAGTAACGGAGCTCAGGTGATGAGCAAGGATCACCCTCTCCTGATCCCTGAGCACGGAGAGTGGAGAAAAAGCAGGAACAGCACAAGCCAACCTGACAACTCAGGAGGAGAGTGCCCTACCCCTCTTCACAAGGCACACCTGGGGACTGAGATTTGTCGGGAACAAATGCTGAATTTGTAGAGTTTAATGTGCTGGTACGGGCACTTGGACTGCTTACTTCTTCCTTACTTTGTGGACTCAGTGCCTTGTTCCTTACTTTGTGGACTCATTGTTTGTTCCTTGGTTTGTGGACTCATTGTTTATTCCTTGGTTCATGGACTCATTTCCCTGTTCCTTGGCTTTGCTGGACTAGGAGCAGCCAGAGGCTGGTTGTGTGTGTGTGTGTGTGTGTGTACACGCTTTGCTCTGGGACTTGCCAAGAACGTGGGAGCATTTTGGGGGAAATTTTGGAGCATTAAAGGGGAGTTTGAACTCTCAGCTGGCTGTGTGACCTTCTGCCTTGTCATGGGTCATCGCATATTGTGGACATGGTGTAATATTGTATAGTAAGTCTCTGGAAGCTAATCCAAATGATACATGGCAGTTGGGGACATCTTGATAATTACAATACAAATGATAAAATTAATAAACAGCAACAGAAAGAAGAGGTATTTCAGAATAGTGGCAATCAGGTCATTCATTAATTTGGTTGATGTCCCAATTAGGAAGGTTCTCAGAATCTTCTCTCCATTCTAGACTGAATCTATCATCAGTCTGTCAGACCCACAATCTGGAATTCTTTTATACTTTCTCACTCCCTTTCCACTTTTCTATATTATTTTATATATTTTTTTAAAAAAATGAAAGAGTGTTTGACTCTCAGTTGAGCAATACAGATGTTCTCTTACCATGCCTTTTCAAGGCAGGCAAATTTATCCAGTTATAGAACTGTACTTAATAATTCCAGAGGGCTGCCTAAAAGAAAGCATATTATCGTAATAATATGTGATAAGGATGTCATCATAGTAAAAATAAGAAAGAGACACCCAGCTTTCAAAGGGTACTATTTTTATTATGTCATAAGATTTAACAGATTAAAATCTATTCATAGACTGCAGCTAACAAACCACATTATGGTTCTTACACTTTCAAGTGTTGCAGGACTTTGTTCTTCTCACATCGGCAGTTGCCCACAGCTGAAATCAGTCCTTAATATGGAGGAAGCTGAATGTTTAATATCACTTCTTTCTGGTAAGCAAATCAAAAGTAGACCCTACAGTTATTCAGAATGTCTGTGGGACAAATTTAAAGTCATGTTAGAAATAAACTACATACCAATGTCTAACTGGTCTAAATCTTCCACCAAAAAAAGGTAATTGGATAACTGAAAATCATGTATCAATCCTATTATTATTGTTTTGTTTATTCATTTATGTTATTCAGAATATTTTACCATGGAATTTGACTATTTAAGTATATTTTATCTGTATTATTATAATGTTTTCTATGAGAGGTATCCACAGGGTCTGATATTTTCATCAAAATGATGAGAGCATTTGTCATATTTCAAGCTCCACCTTTTATATATATGTATGTGATGTCATGATGTATATACAAAAAAGTAAACTACTGCTTTACAAATTAAAGTTCATAGTGGGCTTCTAGTTGCAATTCAAGTTGCTGGTTTCCATCTAGAAATCCCTTCAAGCCACAGGCCAAGTTGCTTGTAGGATATAGTAATGTTTTCCATATTCAAATAGACACCCTCTGTTTCAAAGTAAACATCAGGTCTAATATGCAACTCTGGGTGTAAATTGGAACTGAGATAATCTAGGACAAATCCATGATTGCAACAGAGACCATAAAATCCAAAGCAGCATCCAAATTCATCTTCAAGGCATGGAACCTTGAATTCTTCCAACAATATCAGCCTAGATACTGCACTAGCGACACAGCAATGAAATTGACAAGCTCTGGAAAGTTGATGCAAGGAAGCATGCTGAACGATACACCACCAACAGTCCAAGATTGTCCTTGCAGCGAGATTCTTTCAAAAGCACTTAGTCAGGTACTATGAGCAGATCAATAGGTCACAACCTCGATGCTATGTACAATCAACACATACCCAGCATTGAGGCCTTGACTGCTGAAACATTAAAATATAGGGAAGCAAATGTCTTTTAAAAGGCATATTCTCATCCCTGCCCAACTCTGTTTCAATAACATATGCCAGGCTTCCCCCCCTCAGCCACTACCATATCATTGGTATCAGATTCCATTGAATAGACCTTACAATTAGCAACAGTATCTTGATTTCAGAAATATAGTTTATTTCATATCACCGCTAATTCTATCGTCATCAATGTTATATAATGAAACTGAAGCAATAGTGTTCAATTGTATTAGCCAGGAATTAATGAAATAAACAATAATACTATTAGGAAGTAATGGTATAATACAACAGACATACTACCACATTTTAAAAATGAACAGTACTGAATGGGTCCATATAAGATCCTAGTATGGAATAAGCCAGTAACTTCTAACTATTTAGGCATGCCTCTAATGCAGGCCTGTCAAGCTGGTGGCCCACAGGCTGGATGCATCATGCATAGGTCACACCCATCTGGCACTACAAAGGCAAAAATTGTCATGATACATCACAATACGTCATGTCACGTGATTGAGTTTGACACTCATGCTCTAGTGCATATATTGCTTCACTGCACAAAACATATTGCTACTATAGATGTGCCACAAGCTACTGCTACTATCTAGCAATTCTACCAGATAAAGCTACCAAATTGGAGTTGCAAAATATGTCAACCAGTTAGAAGAAATTAGATATAAGAAGTACTATTTAGGGGTTATTTAGATTTTTACCCAAATAACCCTAAATCACCCAGTTCCTCGGCTATACATGTGTTTTCTTTTTTTTTGGTACAATTACTGACTTTTAATAAAATACACAAAATGTAAGAAAGAACACCATACACTTCCCTGATCAAGAGGTTTGCAAGAGTTCTTACACCAAGGGATCAAGGCAAAGCTGGGAAAAAAATTGTTCCTTCCCTTCCCTCCTCTTCCTTTTGCAAGCAACCACGTGAAAGAGACTAACAATGAAATCATACTAACAGAATGAGGAGATGGGACCTTATAAAAATATTAAGTTATAACCAGCTGCTAGAGTTCATAACCCCTAAACATGGATGCACAGTAGGTGGTTGTAGCTGAATGAGAGAAAAGAGAGTGATGTCATTTCAGTTCTTTGCCAGTTCTTATACTTTTCAGTTTCCTGTCCACCAGGAGGTAAAAGTAACACACTTCCTTCTTATAGATAGCAGTGGAATCTATGTAGAGTTAGAGCCTGTGCTGTAGTATGGGTCCAACAAAATGTTTGGGCAGGCATGAAAGTGTTGGAGGTAGAATGCTTGGCCTGTGCCAAGAGAAAGCTTAGTCGTGTGGGAATGCAGAGTGGATGGGAAGACAAGTTTAGATAAGACAGCACATTCACATATAACAAAGGGGATATGAAGAGTTGATCATTAGAGCAATGTAGCATTGCATAAGCATGTGTATCCTTCTAAACTATCATATGCTTGTCTTTTTAAACTTCTGGAATTATAATCTTAAAGAGCTACACTGTCTGCAAGCAAAAAAATTGCATCATTTCTAAAGCACTTTTAGGGTGGATTGAAAGATGAGAAGCTGTTCTATATTTTGTTTTGTTTATCTCCTCAATAGGAGTTAGCTACAGTATATATTCTATGCCAGTTGATCATGAGGGTACCTAGATGCTGAGACAGAGATGGATTGATTCTGTGAACTCATAGCCTCTGTTTTGGCAGGCCATGTAGCAAACCTCCTTTTGCCTAACTCTGATGTTTGTTGGAGTAGAATAATGACAGAAGAATCAAAAAGAGGGTGATTTTTTCTAATTTTTATTTTTGCTAAGCCTTCATAACAAAAAAAATGGCTAGTCCAAAGGCTCATTTAGACTGATTATTGCCCAGGCACAGAATTGTAATTTTCATTGTATAATGGTGAATGTGTGAATGGTTATACCAAAAATTTCCATTCCCCTGTAAAAATACAAGAAATCTCCTTAAGGACTAAATTGCAAAATGGTAACTAAGCCCTTTTTTTGCTAGAAGTATAAAAATAGATAATTGCTTGAGAACAGAACAGTAGTTGACTTCCAAATCAATACCACTTAACAGTCACCAACAATCCTTTTCCCATTGGCCATTTATAACTGTTTTGTCTTTTACTTAAACAAAACATCCTTTGCTAATTCTTTATTATATAATTAACAACTACATAAGTGATGTTTTAAGATCTCAAAATATGCTTTAGAAGGAAAAATGTCATTGTAACAAGAACTGTAACATGTAGAAGAGAAGGCCAAAATTAATTGATTGCTTATATCATGATTATCTTGGCGGATGTTTGAACATTTTGAGTGAGCTATTTAAATATCAGATTTAATTATCACTCAGAATTTTTAAGATCTGTAAAACTCACTACAAACAATTCTATATCCTTGGACAATATGTACAATTGCTTCAGTCCTTTAAACCATAATAAAGTCTTACTTGCTTGCTTGCTTTCTTACTTGTTTTATAAATGGAGACTTCAGAACTTAGAGACTAAGACTTTTGATCATCTCTAAGCTACTTATTTAAGAAAATATAAATTTATTTTTTTAGTTTCACATTTTGTCACTTTGGGGAAGATGAGAATTTTATCTTCTATTTCTAATTCTGATTTCATCACAATGGAAAATGATGGTAATATAAACAATGGGGTGTGTGATTTATGAGGGATTAGCTATGCATTATGTTGAAGAGGTTTTCTTGCCAAATAATTTCATTTGGATTTGGTATAATAACTGTATTTATGTTCTTGATGAATTATAGTGATCTACGGTGGTTTTTATGCCAAGAGACACTGGATGTGTAGCTGTTAAGGAAAAGTTCCTGAGCACAATAGCCAAGATTTTAAAAACAGGCAAAGACTTTACTGGAAGCACTTACAACTACATTTATAATACAGTTAAACACTGTGTAAATATTTTTAGGGTTCAAAATATTATTCATACAGTATCTCAGAACTGTTATTTCATTCTCACTTTGAATGTATATAACATATTGTTAATTGTGCATTTGATTTTTATATTATTATTATTTTTTTGGCAGATTGTGTTCATCAATCTGAACAGTGAATCCTGGACCTATGGGAACAACACTAGGAAAATGATAAAGAGGAACATGAGTACATTTGAGTTTTTTCCCCTTTGTTTAGACCAGGGTCCCCAATCTGTAGGCTGCAGCCCACTAGTGGGCCATAAGGAGATTGCAACCGGGCTGTGGAAAAGGCTAGTGAGATGGTGAGCGCACACACCCATACACACCCTCACACTCATTTGTGTGAGTGCAAATGGAGCTGTGTGTGCACTGGCCAGCAACTCACACGGAACCACCCCTCTCTCTCCCCACTGGTCCGTAAAGTCGGAAATGTTGGGGAACTCTGGTTTAGATTTTCCATCTCATGTCAGTCATCAAATTTAACTCTTCCATTAATCTGAAAATATGGTTTTTATGATTATTCTTAATTTTTAAAAAAATTATCAGGAACACAAACCTATTTGATAACTTCTTCACTATAGGAGTAATCTTAAAACAAATAACATTCAACATGATTCCATTAATCAACATTAAACCACACTTTGATTAATTTGATTCCAAAATATCCAACTGATTTTCCTTCTCCTTTCTGATAAATAGTACATCATCCTTCCCTCCAATTAGGTTGAAGAAAGCAAAAACCCTATGCTCTTTTTTAAAATGGCTGTCACCTTTTGGAAAAGCCTCCCCAGAGTTATCTATCTATATTACTGAACAGAAAAAAAGGCAATTTATTTAGGCATTCAATTATGGCCATGTTTCATCCCCCACCTGCCACATTTATGTTCTGTTCCCATAACAGCTGACAGTTCTAAGGTCACATTCTGCATGCACTCCTGAGTCCTGTAGTTATTGAACACCTGGGTTGGCTTTCTGTAACATGGGAGGTTCTTCCACAGGTACTTCATCCATAATGCCTAATTCTGAGTAATTCCTCAAAGTGAAATGTTGGCTAGGAATCGTTTAGGCAGGCCAGAATCTGGCAGGAGTTGAGCAAGAGACTTTAGTCTAATTAGCCTAATATAGTCCTGTCTATTCTATATTTTGAGACGGTGATCTAAGAAAGATGTTTTCCAAAACTCAGCTTATATCAACAGAACGTGACATGTATTTTTACAATTCCCAATGTTTACACCATGTTTAGACCTCCAGTGATAGAATTCTGAAATATATCTATTATTTTTCACTCTGAGAAGTCCTTGTCTAGCACTGATGATGTTACTTAGTTTAGGTAATGAAACGTGCAAGAAAACAAACAAGCTCAGGGAGCACCAAGGACTCCTCATTTTAACACTGAGTTACAAATATTCTCCTTTATTGGTATTGTTCACTCTCTTGTTTAGTGTTCTTTTATTAAACAAACATTTTCTCAAATTAAAACATGTGGTCTTTTATCAATAGCAGGTGTCAGCACTAACCTAAATTACAGTTAGGGTTTCAACTTGTCAGAAGAAGAAAGAAGAACTCAGACATGAAAGATGAGATCCATACATGAACATCCAATTAAGCTGTTTTATTGCTAAACAGCCTGTGTACAGCAGTCTTCTCAACTAATGGCTAGCACCTGCTTGGAATTAGATAAGGGTCCACAGACTTTAAGGGGGATTGGACTTAGTCCACTTATGGTTATGTAGAGATTCTAGGCTGATCCCTCTTTCAACTCCATCCCCAGGTTCTGCTACTTCTTCTCTGATATTCTTTAAGTTGCAAAATAAAAACTAAAATATAAGATTTTTTTTCCTGGACTTTTCAGACTAAAAATTGACCTAAACTGTCATTAGTATCATGCAGTGACAAACCAATTCATTCAATCAAAATGTTGCTCATTCTGAACAATTAACTAGGTTAATATTGTAAGTCATTTTTAACTTTCTAAGCTAAATGTATAAGACACCATGGAATGCCATGTTAGGTTAGATGCTGTAATCCTTCTGTGATCATTTTTATGATCATTTTACTGCATTTGCCACCATTATGATATCTTAACTGAGGTGCAGAAAGTATAACTTTGTATAGTATTTTACACAGTTTTAAAACAGTGCCACACTGTGGGAGATACAAGAAATCAGGATTCTGAGCTCACCTTTTCCAGCTAACACATTTTCCTAAAAAGATGTAACTTTTTGTAAGCCCACTTCAACAGATATACAGTAACTCATGAAAACAAGTGTTCCTTTTGTTTGTTGTTACCATAGACCAGGGGTCTTCAAACTTGACAGCTTTAAGACTTGTGACTTCAACTCCCAGAATTCCTCCTCCAGTCATGTTAGCTCAGGAATGTTGTTTTTCACTCCTGGAGCATGTTACTGTTATAGATATTTTAAACATAATAGAGGTACTCCTCAACTTACAATCATTCATTTAGTGACCATTTAAAGTTACACTGATAAAGTAACTTATGATCGTTTTTCAAAACTTATCACTGTGGAGCCTCTCTGTAGTCACCTGATCAAAATTTGAACCCTTGGCATGTATTTATTATGGTTGCAGTATTCTGTGATCATGGGATCCCCTTTTGCGACCTTCTGACAAGAAGACTCCATGGGGAAACCAGATTCACTTAACAACCATGTTACTAATTTAAGAACTACAGTGATTCACTTAACAAACGTGACAAGAAAAGTCGTAAAATGGGGGCAAAACTCACTTAACAAATTTTTCACTTAGCAACATAAATTTTGGGCTCAATTGTACTCTTAAGTTGAAGATTACCTGTATATCTAATTTGCTTCAAACCATGGCAACTTTCTTTTTATAGCTATTCAAGGCTACTAATTCATAATTTTATGTTTTATCCCTGTCTAAATTGTTTCATTTTCACACAATGTATTATACTCATAAGAATTTAATCTCTTTGTCTAAAAAGTCTGCAATGAATTTTTAATGCTTTGAAAGCAATATACCTTAGCTTAGGCAGATGTATAAATTATTGAATGTTGAAGCTAAATTGTGGCTTGTATTGTTTAAGAATACTCACTGTGTGTGTATCAAACTATGAAGATATTATGTGAGGAAATCATTGAAAACTATTTGCTGAAATTAGATGTCCTATTATATTAAAGAGAGGACTAACAAAACCTGTATTTTTCCAACAGCAATGATATCTGCATTAGAGATTATACTAATGTAATTATCTTACATAAATAGCTACATAAATCTATCATATGTTAAAGGCAATTTCCCTTTTTCATTTCCCCAACTGCTATGCTGAGTTTGCCAAAATATTTGCCAATTAGTCTACTTGCATTGGCAAACTGGTGAGATAAAAGCCTTGCTGAGAAAGACCACCCAGGCATTTCACTGGTTGCTGAACATCTGCCAGGGGATAATAACCTTCCCTCACTTCAAATCTGAGCTGGATTCCAGCTCAGCTTTTGCTTTCAGTGCCAGTACTTGCTACTTAAAGCAGAAAATCAAAGTAGAAACGGCCATTACATACACTACTGAAAATTTTCTTGTTTTGTTCTTTTGTTTTGCCCAAAACCTCTGATCTTCTGTATTTTTATTTTCAGAAAATATAGATCTAGGTTTTATGAAGGCAGGCAGACGCACAGCCATTTTTAAAATATTATTGAACCAAAATCTAGTGAACTTTAATTGAGAGTTGAAAATTTCACCTTTGATAATACATCAGGCAATACAGTACAGAACAAGTACACAGTAGATCCTGATACATGGACTGAATCAATGCCACATATGGTCTTTATGCAAGAGATGAAAAGTATTGAATGCAAAATTCAAACATGATTCCATGAATCTTTGACATTATGTAGGTACATTTGTTACCATTCAAGCCAGTAGAGGGCACCCTTGTGTTAAAATCAAGCATTTGGATGGAATGAAGGAAATAAAAAAAGAAGGAAGGAAGGAAAGATGGAAGGAAGGAAGGATGGATGGATGGATTCAACCTGTTTTATTAAGAATTGTGGCTGATATTTTTGGAATTCAAAACAACAAATGTAAAGAAATACAAGTTATCAAAGCAAATATTCTTCCTGTGAATTGTGTGAGAATTTAAATAACAAAAACCTGGAAGACATCTGACTTTCATTCTGATTTTCCCTAGTGCTCACGTTTTCAAATATAATCTCAATTTTCAAGAAGCTTCATATATTTTATCACATCTTTATGGAATAGTAACAGATAATTTCACTGGCAAGCATGATATATCACTTAGCACAACATCTTTTTATTTCTGTTGTCTCTTTTGTAAATTAACAAGGCCAAAAATACATGGCCTTTTGGAGTTTTCCTACCTTATGCTTGTTTTACAAGTTGCATGTATCCTATTAATATTTCTTGCATCTGGGCACAGGTAGCTGTTGCTTAAAAGAACTCACTGAAGTAATCCACGATTACTGTTGAGAATTGATGCTTTCATTACCCCATTCTAGATGTTATATAGTAGCCTATGCTTTTGTCAATGTACCTAACTTTTTTTTCTTATTAAAGATAATTAACTAAGAAGAGAGAAAAACGATTGCTTCAAAATCTGTTGTAATTGAGTGTTCTGTGAACCTTACAAATTGAAGGTTCCTTAAAGAAGCTTGTTGTACCCTAGGAAGAGAGGTTAATAGGGTCATGATCACAAATATAAACCAAATATGTTGGGAACATTTCCAGTCATAGACATTAGGCCAGGGGTTAGATTCAACTGGTTCAGGTCGGTTTGGGTGAACTGGATTTTAGTTTTACATCCAGTTCAGTGAACTGGTAGTTCTGAAGACCAGCTGGCCCTGCCGCGCCCCACCCCGCCCCTCCTAGGAATCCCCATGTGCCTGGTCCTGGCTCCCAGGTAAGTGCAGGAAGGCTTGCTAGGCCCAAAATGGGGTGTGAGGTGTGGCATGCCCCCACGCCCTATTTTGGCTCTCCTGGGGCTCCAGGGAGGATTGCTAGGTCCAAAATGGAATGCAGGGGGGTGTGGTGTGCTCCTCCCCCATGCTCCATTTTGGCTCTCCTTAGCCTCCAGGGAGGATTGCTAAGCCCAAAATGGGGCATAAGGGTGCATTTTGGACCTAGGAAGGCTCCCTTGAGCCACCTGGGAGCAAAAATGGGGTGCAGGGGTATGTGGCATGCCCCTGCATCTTATTTTTGCTCCCAGGAGGTTGCAGGGAGGCTTACTAGGCCCAAAACAGGGCACAGGGGTGTAAAGAAAGAAAGAAAAAGAGAAAAAAAGAAAGAGGAAGGGATAGGAGAAAGGAAGGGAGGGAAAGGAGAAAGAAAGAGAAAGAAAGAAGGAGGGAGGGAAGGGAGAAAGGAAAGAAAGGGAGGGAGGGAGGGAAGGGAAGGGAGAAAGAAAGAGAAGGAAGGCAGAAAGAAAGAGGAAGGGAGAGGGAAGGGAGGGAAGGGGGAAAGAGGGAAGGGAAAGTGAATGAGATAAGGAGGGAGAGAGGGATGGATGCAGGGGTGGGATTCTACCAGTTCGCACCTATTCGCTAGAACCGGTTGTTAACATTCTAAGCAGTTCAGAGAACCGGTTGTTAGAATACATTACTGGCCTAATCCTGTAAGGAAGGCAGGAAGGAAATATTCTGATGTTGCTTACAGAAACTGCCTCTCCATTAACCCTTATTACATTCTTGGCAGGACTAGACTTCCTGTCTCAGGAACTTCTCTGGAGTTTTTTTTCCCCCTTCCTTTGTTGGTACTTTGCTTGTGTGGAATGACCATTGAAAAAAGTGATTTATGACCTTTTTTCACACTTATGACTGTTGCAACATCCCCACAGTCACGAGAGGCCAGGCGAGGAGATGCGTGCCTCTATGTGAGTGATGTTGAATTGGCCACGCCCAGCCAGTAACATGACCACCAAGTCACATGATCACCAAGCCATGCCCACCAACTAAGCCATGCCCATAGAACCAGTTGTTAAAAAAATTGAATCCTACCCCTGGATGGATGGATGGAAGGATGGATAGAGGGAGGGAGGGAGAGAAAAGGGAGAGGAAGGAAGGACCACAAACTCTGGCACTAGGTGCAGTTTCAGAGGATGCTTTGAAACAGCACAGCAATCCAGGGCTGGAAGGCACCTCGGATGTCATCTAACCCAACCCCCTGCTCTAAGAGCATTGTTAAAGTGAGTTTCTCTCTTTTGACCCACCCAGTCACATGAACATCTAGCCACGCCCACAGAACAGGTTGTTAAAAAAATTGAATCCCATCCCTGCATTAGGCTAGTTTTGACATAGATCACCTTGCTTCTTCCCAAGACTGTACTACATTTTGGTTTTGTCATCTCAATAAGAATAAGTCTTCAGGTGTTTCACTGGAATTTCTTTCATTTCTGATCAGTGGGCAATGCTGGCTGGTTGGCTGGCAGATGCCAAATCTAAAGGCATCTAGAAGGTCCCAGGTTTATCATCTCTGATTTATGGTTTTGCAGAAGCTTTTTAGGTCAAATGACAGTAACATCATTAGATTAGGGTTTATCCCAGATTCTGCTATGTGAGATCTAGTCCTTTTTATAACAAGAACAGGAAGATGCATCAATACAAGGCTTCCATACTATAGTCCAAAAAGCATCTCCTCCCAAATGCTGCTGCTCCTCCTCTTTCTCTGCTTGATTCAGAAAGTTTTTTGAAAATCAAAATCTAAAAATACTTTTTTTTCTGTAAATGCCATCAAATTTTGATTTTTAGCAACCAAATTGATAAATGTTCTGCAGGACAATCTGTCTCCAACTTGGTCCTTCAAATCTTTCAGTAGTGCAGTCATAATCTCTATAATTGACTTTATCCCAGTTGTCTATTGGTCATTTTCTTTCTGTCTTTCCATTTTCCCCAGCATTATAGGTTACTCAAGAGACCAAGGTCTTCACAATAATGTGTCCAAATGGTAATTTGAGCCTGGTAACTTGTGCCTCAAATGAGAACTCTGGATTGATTTTTTCCAATGAATAAGTAATTATTAATATTGTAAATTTTAAATGCTACAGCAATAATTGTTTTCAATTCAACTTAAAATGTGTCAAATAGTCTTCATTTGAGCAATCCAAGAATTTCAGTAACACTGTGATATGATATAAATATGAGAAACAAATAGAACATTTTAAGGGATAACAAAGAACTGTAATCCTATGAAACTGTGTAATGCTGTTCATGTAATTTAATCTGCAATCAATCTGGATATTAGGTAGACCAATGCAGAATGGTTTTACTTGGATGAAATAAGAAGGAATTGTCACCTGACTAGCAGATAATGTCTTGTTAAGGCAAACAAGAAGACACCAAATAGAAAACATGATATTGGAGGAGAAATAAGATAATGCAATGTTATAAAATGAGGCTGCAAGGTACTTGGAAAGAGAGCATAACAGGGATTATTCAATGCCAATATATTCATTTATTTCTTTAAGAAGTTTAAATTATCAGAATCCTGTGTATATTGTCTTACATTTTCAAAGAGTATGTGATACCTACATTATTTTGATGTCTGGATTACAATATGGAAACATTTTTATTTGGATTCCTTTTCGATCATGCTGTAATTATGTTTTTAAGTCTCTATAACTATGCAATTACTTCATTTTGTTTGTTTTAATTGAAAACAGATATTTCTCTTTTATAAAAGAATTACTTTGGGATTTAAGGCTTTTAGAAACCTCCCTGATTATAAGTCCTGAGGATTGTCCATTTTGCCCATTTGTTTGGACTCTCTGTCAAAAAGTGAGCCTTTCTGTCTGGGTTGTCTTCTGAATGAGGTTTTTTTAAATAAAAGCAAATAAATCAAGGCTTGAACCATCCACCTTCTCTCCCTTAAATCCTATGCATTCTTTTGTATGAAGAGAGGAAACATCCCTGGTTGGATGTACATAAAGCAGATTTTTGGTACTACTTCTGTAATCTGTGATGAAAATATTTACTAATAATATATACTAAGACACATGACTGATGTGGTTGGGTGACCATTTCTATAAAGGAAGAGGAAATAAAGATGAAAAATATGACTGAGGTTTATGACACATCAAGCACAAGACAAAAACCATCACCAGTACCATGATTTGCAACAATTACTCCTAAAAAAAGTTTGCCATTTACTTCTTGAATAGTTTTTAAATATTCATTATATATACATCATGCCCCATCTTTTTTCTACCGTATTATGAAATGTAATTCATAATCTTGGGGGAGGGGGGAATCCTAATGTCACCTACCCACCTATGCTTAGCCATGACAATTATTTGATATTACAACTCCCCAGGCAGAATCCTCTAACTAACTGCTGTGAAAACCTCCTCCCAAGGTCCCTCTATTCGTTTGTGAATAAAAACAAATATTACAAATCTATACAATATAAGTAGTTGCTACAAAGGTGCAACAAATCTAGTGATCTCTACCTATTGTAACAAAGAGAGTTCATTGGGAGAAGTCTTTTTACCCAACTGTACAATAGTAGAAAACACAGCATGAAGATAGGACACATACTAGTGCAGGAGATCATCACTTTAGCCTTTCTCAATTTTATTTTAAGAGTACATATGCATGGATTAATAACAGAGGCTAGCAGATACATAATACCAAATAAAGTATTTACAGAAATAGAATTGACAGAATTAAAAAGATCTACCCAAGGCAAATAAATCAAAATCTTGCCAGAAGTAGATCAGACTATAGAGGCAAACCAGGGAGTCAGAAGTAGAGAAAACCATCAAAGCTATTAAACCATGTTCATTCCCAAAGAATGCACCCTCTCCTATGCCTTCTCCTCAGAAACAACAAAGCCTTAAAGATAATTGAAACAAAGAATAACTGAACATCTAGAACAGCACAAAATAGACAATGTTCCTTGCATTGACATTTGTTCCAAAGAAACAGCTAGAACAAGTATTAAAAGATTCCAATACTATAGTATCAAATAAGCACCAGCTAACTGCAAGAAACAAACAACGAACAAACAGCATATGTGCAACTAAATACCCTGGATGCAAAGAAATGCAGAATGAATGAAAGAAAAAAACTGGAATGAGAGAAATTGTAATATTAGCAGAAATGGTGGAAGAAAGGACAAGGAAGATCAAGAATTGGTCAGCACCAGGTGAAGATGAACTGCATAGTTTTTGGTTGAAAGATCTGACTAGTTTATACCCATTCATTGCCAAACAATTTAACAAGACATTTATAAGTTAATATGTCATGAGAATGAAGATTTTAAAGTCTAAACTCAGTGGAAGAAATATTATCGAGATAATTAACACCTGGGCAATTCTAGCCATTAGAAATACAACTTAAATGGTGAACTAGACTCAAGCAGAACTGAAAATAATGGCAACGAATCATGCCCTTTTTCCATGCAGGGACATTGACAGACTCTACTTACCAAGGAACTTAGATGGATGTGGAATGTTGCAAGTACACGAAACAGCTGAAAAAGAAAAGAGGGCATTGAAAGTATCTGAAGGTTAGTGAAGAAGATGCACTGATGCTAGTCTATCATGATGGTGTATTGAGTAAGATTAAACTGCCCTACAACAAAGACCAAATGAAGAATAGAAAAGAGATGTGGTAAAGCAAAATATTACATGGCTAGTACATAAAAATCCTAGTAGGCAAAACAGATAACAAGAAGAACCTGGAAATGGCTCAGAAGGAAAGTTGAAGGACTAGACAGAGTGGATAATTCTGGCTGCACAAGAGCAAGTTTTAAGAACAAATGCATTAAAAAGCCAGAATTGAGAAGATAGCAACAGAAAGTAAATGCCGCCTCTGCAAAGATCTGCCTATCCCAGAACCTTGGGAAAGACTTAGTAGTCAGATAAAAATGCCAAATCCAATCCAAATATCTGCCTGACTTTGTCCAACAATAACAAGAAATAATTTATACAAGCTATATTTACTTCTACAACAAAGAGCATGGCTATCCGATTCAGATTTCAAAAATCCACATGACCATTAAAGGCAGATAAGTCTAATTCCTTGCTGCTACCAATGATTATCTAGTTTTTTGCAGCACAAATTTGGTGTCACTAGCCAAGAGGCATCTCATAATTCATGGGAGAATTCCTCCTCGTTTTATTTCATTCCTTTGATTCTACCCATTTTCTTTTCTAACAGAATGTACTGTTTGTGATATATTCCAGTGTAAACAAAATCCCAGATGTTTTATCATGCTCGTCCAAAGCATATACTTTCTGTTCTTTATTTACAGATTCTAGCAAATATTTTACCAAGGAAATTGGTGAATGTTGACTAGTTGGAACAAGATCCTATGCTACACTGTTAATTTCTTTGTAAAGTTTTCTTCATTGAAATGGATATTGCTTTCTGAGACAATGACAAAATAATAATAGCAATAAGACTTATATACCGCTCCATAGTGCTTTACGACCCTCTCTAAGCGGTTTACAGAGTCAGCATATTGCCCCCAACAATCTGGATCCTCATTTTACCCACCTCGGAACGATGGAAAGCTGAGTCAACCTTGAGCCTGATGAGATTTGAACTGCTGAATTGCAGGCAGCCAGCAGTTAGCAGAAGTAGCTTGTAGTACTGCACTCTAACCACTGCACCATAGTGGCTCAAAATAATTTTAAAAAGAGAGTAACTCCTCCTATTCACCCAGTTCTTGATGTTATTTCACCTGGGAGAAAAATAAAAATGTAATCATCTGGCCCAGTGTTTCATATTAATGTCAGTTGCTTAAGTCTGAATGGATAAAATAAGAACAGAAATGTTCCTCCCGTGATGTTAGCAGGCCAGTAGGATCTGCCTTGGGTCCCCTTGTTCCCACAGAGCACTGTACCATAAACGTCAGCTCAGATAATAAGTCAAGCTTGGCATATGCTAAGCATGTGTGAAGACTGTCACTGCCTGCAGGCTTCAGCTCCCTATTGAACTCTGAGTGCTCCCACACTTGCTGTATTTCCCTCATTTCTTCTGTTTTGATTGCCTGATCTTTCCCTTGAACCATGAGAAATTTGGTTTTTCTTCATGAGAAATTACTAGCAGAAATAAAGTCATGCCTCCAGTGGTAGAAGTGGGATGTACAACCAAATACCAAGATTGCATCGTGTCATCCTCTTCTGACTCAGCAACAACCAACATTCTATGATATCTTAGCATGAATTGTCTTTTCCTCTCTGACCATAATACCCATCATACCATATGTATGCAGAAGATCAGCTACTGAAGAACATTGAAATCAAGCCATATGTATAGGACTTGCCCCAGGCTTGCAATTCTAGGTTTTTTCCTCTCGCCCTTTTGAGTCAACATAAACTTGGACATTTTCTTCCTGGCCTTAAAACTGGGAAACATCTGCTTAAAGTTTATATAACTGTTTTGTGTATCTTAAGATCCGTTGCTTTTCATCTCACCAGAGCAAAAATTAAAGGTTTACCTTTTCATAGCTCTGTCAGGACTGAATAATACTAGAGAACTATGGTGATAGGAAGCAGAACACAGGAAGAAGCTGCTGGCTATATTCAAATTGGATAAGAAAATTCCTTTGATGTCATATGTAAGAAATATTACATATTTTTTCCAAATTGTAAAATAGGGAATATTGTAAATTTGCTAGCATGTCTGTCAAATCCATTTATACGGTAGCAGTTTACCATAGGCCCAGGTACTATTCCTCAGTGCGAACATTGGGGAAGTAATAAAAAAAAGATTGCTATACATTTTATTTTGTCTTTAACAGAAATAAGTATTTAAAATATATTTAAAGTTGAAAGTTATGCAACAATAAATAATCAAGAGTCCTTTTTCTTTCTGAAGTCATAATGATCAAGTCTTAAGTCAGCTGATAATTCTGAGCCTGAGAGATAATCCCCAGGTGGAAATTTTGGAGTTGAGAAGTTCCTGTTGTCAGAGGTTCATCCATAGCACATTAGAAATCCAATAAACACTCAAGAGCTAACAATGGAAGAGTCAAGGACAAAGCTCAGATAATAAGTTGCTTTTATTGCAGATACAATGAATCATAATAATGGAAATCAGCTACTGCAGAATCTAGCCTGCTGTATTTAAATGCTCAGAACTGACTGCCAAGGTGGATTCAGAGGAGGAAGCATCACACTGCTAACATCCAATAGATAATAGAAAATACAAAACATTTGCAAAAATACATTTAATATTGCAGATAATGATACACATTTTATTGCATAGGCCAAACAAATTGTGAGAAAACTTGGGTATATCTTCTCCCCATCTATCTCTTGAAGTATTTGTATGACAACCAGAAACAAGAGCCAGAATTGCTTTATTATTTATTAGTATTACATTATATGCTGTCCAATTCCCAAAAACTCTTAAGTTCATGAGTAAGAACATTAAAAACTAGAAAGAAATAGACAACAGGAATAGAAAATGAGAAGAGAACAGAAACCAATTCACATGATTCAAATTAGGTTTTGCTCACCAGGCCTCACTAAAGCCTGATTGAAGATAATGACATATGAAGCAAGTAAATGGTTCTAGATTGGGAAGGAGTGTTCAATGGTTGCATATGATTATTTTATTTATTTGATATGCAAAGCATTTCATTAGAAATTCTAGACTAGAAGAAATAGATATTTGAATTTTATAAATTCACAAACTCATTTATGCTAATAATATCATTATAATTGCTGAAAGTGAGTAATTCAATTTCTTGTTGAAACTGAAACAAGGCTAAAAAAAAACAATCTACATTTTTTAAATTAAATTTATAGGCCACCCAAATATATCACAACTCTGAGTGGCTTAAAGAATAAAAACAAAAATATATGAACAAAAAATTCATGATATCTGAGCTTGGTTGTTTTCTTGCAGATGTTTCATTAGCCAAAGTAGGTAACATCATCAGTGCTAGTAAGGAGTGGGGTTTGCTCTCAGTTTATAGTATATTCTAGTGCAGTGGTGCCCAATCTTTCTGGCTTTGCAGACCAGCGGAGGCAGCAGTGGTGGCAGGGGGGGAGACAGGATGGTTCCATGCAAGCGGCAGGCTCATGCATGAGCATGAGCATCTGCCGCTTGTGCAAATGGAGCTTTGCGCATGAGTGTACAGCCCACCCACTTGCCTCCTATTTACATGGCCTGGTTCCCACTGGGCCACAGCCCAGTACTGGGCCACGGCCTGGGGATTGGGGAGTCCTGTTTTAGTGGTTGCCCTGTCAGTGTTCATGGGGCTGATATTAGAGATTCTTTGGTTGGCCCATTTACTGTTAGCTTATTTGGCAGTTCCTTTATTGGGATATTGTTTACTTGATTGTTGGTCTGATCTTGGAGTTACTCTATGCTCATTTGGGTGCTAATTGCTAGTGGGGACGTGTTTTGGTCTTTTTGTTCCCTTCTTGGCTTATTGATTGTCTCTTTTGTATAGTATGTAGATATTGCTTATGGCTTTGTGGCTAATGGTGGCTAACTTGTCAGAGTCTGACAAATAAGAATAAGAATTCTTTAGCAAGGAGTTAAGACTATATTTTGCTACATTTCTTAATTTTGTAAATCAATTTTGCAAATTCTGTATGCTTTGTCAATCTCTGTCTCCATATCACCTTCATCCAATTCCAAAATATTTGTTAAAGACTGAACAACCTTTTCTCTTGTGCCTTCATCAGGATCCTTGGAGGTACTCTTAAGTCTCAAGAAAAAATATTTTTCACTCAATTGCAGTAATGCCATATTGTCTAAGTCCTTTTCCATCTCTATTTATTATTTCTGTTTTACTTTCTAAGATTTCAATTTTGTCATTGTTTTACTTCTCATGTAAGTTGTCCTATAATTCTTTACATTTTTTGTAATTTTTTTCTTTCATCTCCTCTTTCATCTTTACATCCCATTCTTCCATTCTCATTTTAAAATCACTTTTAACAGATTTGACAGATTCAGATAATTGCTTTTCCATCTCTTCAAACATTTTTCGTAATATTTCTGAAATCACCCCCTTTCTGTCAGTTGCTCCAATGATTCTCTTCTTCCTTTACCAAGCTTTGCTGGTGGTCCCCATTCATTTCTTTATAATCCGGGAATGAAAGTAACTCAGTTACAAATGTAAAAGTATAAAGCAATTTTCTCTATCTCCTCTTACACTTTCCCCTAACTCTTCTTAAGGCTTTAATCCGATCTACCTTTCTGTGGTTTTAATGGCACAATCCATCTCATGTTATACTTATGTCCTTAATTTGTAAAAAATCCATCAATTGTCTTTTCCCTTTGATGTCAGACAGGTCTGGTCTCTTTATTTAATTAATTACAAACAACTCCAAAAGCATTTTTACCAAAACATTAATATTTGAATGTATATAATTCGTTTTATCTGTCGTAACTTTATTGGTCAAAATCTTGTTAAGCTCTTTGCTGTCATTTTGAAATCTTTTAACTGTTTTATTTTCCTCTTTATTTTCTGTAATTCAGAAGGAAGGCTGGCTCATGAAGTGCTTGTTTCCTTTACTCTGCTGTTTAAAAAAATTACCTCTTTCCAATTGTAAATTTATAGTATCCAAAGGCAATTGTAAAAAGTGAGTGTTTGGCCAGACTTAGTATAAAGACATTATAGGTACACACACACTGTATCTCTCTTGTCTCCCAGCTGCTCTACTCATTAGACAACTGCAGGATTTCCATCCTATGGTTTCCTCATAAGAAGCAGCTGTCCAGGCTACAGGTGGACAATTTATTGGTCTCTCCTTTATTTGAAAAGTCTTTGCTGGCCAGAAATCACAGTTGGACAACATGTACTTCCAAAGAGCCACCTTCACTCCTTTTGAGACATCTAGTTCACCACAGAACTTCACCCAGAAGCCTAACATACTGTGTTCTTAAAGCAAAACAGCAGCTTATCAATATCCACCCACTGTCTGGCATAAAGAAGTAGGAAGTAGAAGAAGCCAGTTTACCATGTTAAATTTGTTCCTTAATCTAGATAACTAAGGTGATTATGACCAAAATATGTAAAATCTATGTAGTTAAATTTAGGTAATACCTTTCCCACTTAACAACTAGAAGCTTGAAGCAGAAGACAGCCACTTCTGAGTATCATTATATAATGAGCCCTCACTTTGGAATGACTCTCTTTTTCTATTTATTTTTTTAAATTTTAATTATAAGAATACAACACGGTTCATCCGTTCTGGCATTACAATTGCTATACATATATAGATTTTACTTCACCATTTACAATCCTCTTATTTGATACATTGTTTACTACTACTTACGTTCCTTCTTCTATGCAACCACTGATAGAATTTATTCCACATTTCATAATACTCAGATTCCCCCTTGTTTTTTAATTCTAGGGTTAACCTGTCTGATTGTGCACAGGCCATAATTTTCCTTATTATCCTTATTATCTCTGTTTCTGGCGGTATGCTTTCCTTCTTCCAGTATTGCGCATATATCATTCTAGCTGCCGTCAACACATCAGATTACGATATTCAGCCAGTTTGCGCCTAATTGGGAAAACCGGTGACGATAATTTGGCGTGGGTCACCAAACAGGTAGCGACTTCTAGCTGGCCATACTCCTGAACCGGTTCCTGGTCACAGCTTGCTCACTTGCCCTGCCCGATGCTTTTCCCACCTAGTCACTCCTCACTCCACTCTGGGTCCTCATGGCTTAACCTGCTTTCCCACATGGTGCCTGGCCTTATGTCCCAACTGAGCAGCTCTGATCTTCCTGCTGAAAGGTAAGCCTGCAAGTTGCGCTAGCCCCCCGCCCCCCACAGCATCCCCTGAGTTTGCCAAGCCCCCCCCCCCACCATTCCCAGGCTTGCTTGGCTCGCTTCGTTCCCATCCCCGGGCTCATCTGGCAGGACCGGGAGGGTGGATGTCCCGGGCTGCAAATGTTGTGTGCAATTTGCTGCGCTGGCTCCTTTTTTTGTTCCCCCCCGGAAGAAAGAAGACATGGCCAATGGAGGCCAGAGTAGCAGCACCACTTGTTTTTTTCCTTCTCCAAGGGGATATGCTGCTTCCAGCCTGGACTGCCATTGGGTGGGTGGGCAGGCAGGCCTTGAGGGGCAACTCTATTGTGCTGTGGCTGAGAGGGGCGTTGGAGGTGCCCATGTGCAGCAGCCCCAGTACTTCTGCCCACCCCACCCCACCTGGAATACCACCGCTGTGGACATTCACTTATTTCCTTTCGTTCCCCAGGACCGCTGCCACCCACATCCTCCTTCTCCCCTGGGGAAAGAAAGAAAGGCACAGGAGCAGCATGCTCAAGCCTCTGTTGCCCTCTTCCTCCTTCTCCATGGGGGGAAAGGAAGAAAGGCATAGGCACAGCATGCTTAAGCCTCCATTGCCCGCATCCTCCTTCTCCCTGGGGGGAAAGAAAGAAAGGCATGGGCATAGTATGCTCGGGCCTCCATTCCCTCTTCCTCCTTCTCCCTGGGGGAAAGGAAGAAAGGCACAGGCACAGCATGCTCAAGCATTGGGATCTGACTGGGGAGCTGCAAGGGTTTCATGAGGGGGGTGCGGTGTTTGTTGCTAAGGGTAGTATTTTGGGTGTGAGTGTGGGCTGCAGAGTGAATGGCGGCAGTGCCCCAAAAGGGAGGGAGGGAACTCCCAGGGCTGTTTCCTGTAGCCCCACCACCCGTCACCCACTGGAGCACCTCCACGAGCTTTCTTCATTCTCCCGCTGATCTGGAGCTGGCTGGATCAGTTCGTTCCAGGCCAGTATCATGAGACAGAGTGATGTGTGTGTGTTTGTTTCAGATGGGCCCTTGGAAATGTGTGTGTGTGTACGTGTGTGTGTGTGTTTGTTTGTTTCAGGTGGGTCTTCTCTCCTAGATTTAGAAGGAGAGAAGGAAGGGAAGGGATAGAAAGAGAGGGAAAGAGAGAGAGAAACAGAAAGAGAAGGGGGAAAGAGAGAGAGAGAGAGAAAGAGAGGGACAGAGAGGAAAAGAGAGAGAGAGGGAAACAGAGAAAGAGAGAGGGGAAAAGAAAGAGAGGAAAAGAGAGAAAGAGACAAAGAGAAGAGAGAAAGAAAAGAAAGAGAGGGAAAAGGAAAAGAAAGAAAGAGAGAGAAAGGAAGAAAAGGGATAGACAAAGAAAGACAGGATGGAAGGAAGGGAGAGAAAGAAAGAGGGAGTGAGGGAGGAGAAAGTGAAAGATATATGGATGAATGGGTGGATAGATTCATGGAAGGAGGGAAGAGAGAGAAAAAAGGAGAGGAAGGAAGGACACAAACCCTGGCTTCAGAAGACTCTTTGAAACAGCACAGCAATCTAGGGCTGGAAGGTATCTCGGAGGTTATATTCTAGTCCAAGGGTCTTCAAACATGGCAAGTTTAAGACTTGTGGACTTCAACTCCCAGAATTCTTGAGCTAACATGACTGGAGGAGGAATTCTGGGAGTTGAAGTCCAAAGTCTTAAAATTTGAAGACCCCTGTTCTAGTCCAACCCCTGCTCCAGCAGGAGACCTTATGTCATCTGGAATCTGGATTATTTTGGTGCCTCTAACAGAGAGGAAAATTGGCAAAGGAGTTTACTAGCAAGGCTGCCATGCAGAGGAAAGCAGAGTTAGTCTTTCACTTATGACCACAATTGAGCCCAAAATTTTGGTTGCTAAATAAGAGTGTTGTTAAGTGAGTTTCCCCACATTTTACTCAATCCATGATATCTCCTGGGTCTAATGGTCATGTGCAGGCTAGGGAAGTAAATCTGAAGGTATGTGCAATGTTCTAATGTACAGACGTTATAATTAAATGTGTGGCAGAAAGTGGACTATGGGTGTGTTTTTCTAAATGCAGTGAGGTTGAATGTATATAGTTTTAGAAGAGCTGTATATACGTGTGTGTGTGTATGTGTACATACACATACAGTATATATAGTAGATAATGTATCTTTTTGTGTGCCTTTACACACACTGTACTATGTAATATGTATATACACGTATGGCATATATACATAGGATTAAATAGTGTATTTTGGATGTTTAATAATATTAAATAAATAGAGAGGGAAATTGTTTCTCTTTGAGGTCAGGCAAGGGACTCCTTGATGTGAGTGACGACAAGTTGATCACGCCCACCCAGTCACATAACCACTAAACCATGCCCACCAAATAAGCCACGCCCACAGAACCGGTAGTACAAAAAAATTGAATCTGCAACACATGTACTATTAGATAAAAGAAATCCTTCCCATATTTTTCTGGTATTATTCCTAGAAGAAAAAATTCCAGTTTAAATGGAATACAGTCTCCCACCATTTGTTCCACCCATGTCTGGATCAGTCTCCAATACTTTTTTTCAGCATTGCAGGTCCACCACATGTGAAAAAATGTGCCTGATATATCTTTTCATTTCCAACAATTTTAAGATAGACTTTTGAACATTTTAGAAAGCCTTGCTGGCGGAAGATGCCACCTGTAAAACATTTTATAAAAGTTTTCCTTGTATGCTGTGGCCAATGTTATTTTCTTATTGATAGTCCAAAGCTTTTGCCATTTAGCCAATTCAATATTATAATCAAATTTTTTTGCCCATGCCACCATTGTTTCTTTTACATGTTCTTCCTCAAGTTTGTATTTTAATAAATATCTATACAGTACTTTTATTAATTTATCATCGGTCTCTAACAGAATCTTATCCAGAATTATTAACTCTTTATTAATGCCCCGTGTTTTCCTATCCTGTATGTATCTTGTTTGTATCTGTAAGTAAAACCACCATTCTACATTCACCTCTTGTGCTACCAATTCTAATCTAGTTTTCAGTTCTCCCTGTTCATTCAGTATATCTCTACTGTATATGTTATGATTTTCTCCATATTTATCAAATTTGGGTGTATAAATGCTTCTAGTGTGGAAAGCCAAATAGGTGTTTTCATGTAATTTTAATATTTGATTTTGTTCCAAACTGTTAACAGTGCCTGGCTTAAGTAGTGTCTCTGGAAATATTTATGTGTTGTACCTTTTTTGTACCATAAGAAGGCATGCCAGCCCGCTTGAATATCATGGCCTTCTAACTTTAACTCTCTTTTTCATTGTGGATTATTGAAGCAATGAGCTGTGGCTTGAAAAGATACAGTCAAACATACAGGGTATAGGCTGTCATGTATCGTTATTGTTTGAAGCAGATAATGGTAGCTATGGACAAAATTTAGAAAAGGAAAAAGCAGGTTTATATATCAATGAAAACAGCAGTCTTTTAAATCATTGGATATATATGGGTATGGAACCTGGCTTTTCAAACCCAAATATGCTATTTTCCTTTGTGTTAAGATGGAGAATATTTTGGAAACATATCAGGAAACTTGTCTGAATTTTTACTTTTCTTTGGAATAATATGATTATCCATTTGGTTCCTGGTAAGAAAAATTGGCCAAATATTTTGTGGCTTATACTCAGTAAGTGAGGCCAGTAAAAACTACAATAGAATTGGTTTCTATTGTGATTTTGAAACAACACTGAATGCACAGTGCACACCTCCTCCTTTAACCACAAAAACTCCTTGCAGATAACCTGAAGCAATAGTGCTTCTAGGGATTTGCTCGTAGAAAACTGAAAAAAAGATATGAAAAATAGCCATTTGGCTTAAGGAAAATGGGAGGACCATGATATCCTGAGGTTTGGGACAGTTAAACTATACTAATCTTCACACTAGGGCCTCCTGGCAAAATTGCCAAGGCATCTGGAGTAGCCAGTGGTGGAAAAAGCCAGAAGCATAGTATGGAAAGAAAGCTAAATATCAAAACTAGGTTAAAAATTATATTTTCTGTATTGGCAACCATAACTTGATGCATGCCAAGCACATTTAAAAATGGCCACACATGCACTGATGACTATGCCAGAACATACCAAGGAACAAAATGAAAATAGGAATACGTAGTAGATACTGCAACTAGGAAAAAGAAATATACTGTAAGGAAAGTTCAGTTCTGGAAATAATGTAGAAAGATACCTTTGTATTTCTATTTTCTTGTAACTTCCTTCTGCAGTAGAATTAATTAATTTCATTTAATAAGAAAGGACAGTTATTGTTAGTGAATCCAAATAAACATTAGTTTGGAAGTATAATTGCAGAGGCCTTGCCAATCATAAAACTCAAACATAATAATCAGATCTTGATCAGAAGATTGATTATTTTCTGTTTTTATATTAAGCTAGTGCCTATTGTGAATCCAATCATTTGTGTTGAAAAGTAAACAAACAAACAAACTACCATAGCAGTTTACTATTGTAATAAATAATGTATTTTTTTCAAATACTAGTTCTCAGCTAGAATGTCTGTATGTGTGTATTTCTATACAAGCATAATTATGTTTGTAGCAATTTCAGTTTCTATTAGTAATCATTCCTCAGAAGACAGAACTTCAATGTAATTGTTTTATTACATTGTCTGACTTGCATTTGAATCACAAGAACCTGCAAAAGCAAGGAGATGCAACTAGTTCATATTGTCTCTCCATTGTCTTTGACAGAGGTTTTTCCTATCATTTTAATACTTTAACTCAGTATAACCAGCCTTGTGCTCTTCATCAACCACACTTAGCATGACTGATACCAAGGAATTATGGGAATTTTTACCATAATTTTGGAAGGAGATTTGTTGCCTACCTCTGCTTCAATATGCATGTAGTGTAATATTTATTTCATTAGGTACTGCCTGACTTCAAATGAATTCCGGGTGGAGCAAAATATTGAATAATGATTTCTCATAATTCCGCTATATTTTTTACAATTTTTCCTTCCTCCTTCCTGAGATCGATGGAGTTTGCAGAATAACAGAGTTGGAGTGGACTTAGAAGGTTTTCTAGTCCAACAGGAAACCCTATACTCGTGATGGTGAACCTATGGCATGCGTGACACAGGTGGCACGCAGAGCCATTAGTGCCGGCATGCAAGCTGCAGGCAAACTTATCTCATTGGTCATGTGTGTGCCTCACAGCTGATTTTCGGCCAGTTTGAGGCCTTTTTCGGCTTCCCAAAGGCTTGAGGAAGGCTTCTGCAGGCTTACAGGCTGAAAACTAGCCCCGTTTCATCACTTCCAGTATTTTTGGAAAAACAGGAAGTGACAAAATGGGGCTAGTTTTCAACCTGCAAAGCCTGCAGAAGCCCGAAGAAGCCTTCCTCAAGCCTTTGGGAGGCCAAAAAAGGCCTCAAACCAGTCGAAAATCAGCTGTGAGGAGCAGTGCAGGTAAGGGAGTGGCTGGGGTGGGCGGTGGGGAATTACATGCACATGTATAGATCTAGTGGGTGTGCATTGTCTTCTGGATGCTGGCACATGAGTGCAAGCATGCAAGCACATGCACAATTTTTGGCACAGGAGCCCAAAAAGTTTAGTCACCATTGCCTTATACCATTTCAGACAAATGGCTGTCGAATCTCTTTTTAAAAACTTCCAGTGTTGGAGCATTCACAGCTTTTGGAAGCAAGTCATTCCACTGATCAATCTAAATGTCAGGAAATTTCTCCTTAGTTGTATGTTGGCTGCCTCCTTGATTAGTTTCCATCCATTGTTTATAGTTCTGATTTCTGGTGGTTTGGAGAATAGGTTGGCCCCCTTTTTGTGGTTTAAAAAATTAAACTATCAGTCACTTTGGATTTAGCTTAAAATAAGAAAACCTTTGTTAGAAAATACCAAAAATATGAAATTGTGCTTCTCACACTAGTCTTATCCAAGATTAAGAAACTGTCATCAGTGAGATTCTATTTTGTAGCATTAAAATAAAATAGAATTAGCTTATTTGGCTGTGTGTTCCTAACTGGTCTGCCTGGTCAACTGACAAGTACAAAGCCAGTATTTTTCTTTAAGTAATATCCTCCAGCAATCAATATTAAGTCACATAGTATCCCCACACGATGGCTTCATATGTTAACCAATATAATTTCAGACAGTAGTGAGCAGCCCCTTTCTTCTTCAACCTGTGCCAAGAGGATAACTGAAAAGCCAGTATCTGTTACAAGATTGTTTGAAGCAGGAAACATAGTGGATTCATGGATTGTCTAATGGGAGAGGATTCCTGCTGATACAGAAACCATCATTTATATGCAAAAGCTTCTCCCCCCGCAGATAGTTACATAGTAGTTTAAAGCCTAGATCACTGTTTCACTGCAACCTTCACTGTTTGCTCCAGAAAGATTGCCTCCAGTGTAACTTATAAATGGAAAGAGCTTCTCATTTTAGTTCCCATGTCCTATCAAAGTCATAATAAAACACCAGCAAATTAACTAATTTTAGATCTCTTTAGACCTCTCTAATCTGATGGCCATTGTCATTAACCATGTGTTGTGTAAAGAATTGCATCTGTCAGCAGGCTTCTCACATAATTTGTCTGCAATTTGTCTGCACTTTCCCTTTGCTGCAATTTAGACGTGTGTTCTGAGTTTGTTCTTTTCCTTGGCAAAAGTTATCACTGGGAGACTTTAACAAAGAATGCAATGTGCCAGAATGGAGAGATGCAAACATGTCGGATTATGTCCAATGCCTATCATATCATCCCAAACCCCTCTGCCAGTAGAAGATCCATGTAATGTCCTTTTTGTAATAACTAACAAATAGGGCAGTAAGATCCCCCTTGCTATATTCAGAAATTTTCAGAATACATGTTTGCCCAGGTTCTAACAATAATTCATAAACCAATAATGTAATCCATATTTGAAATTTCTTCAATTGATACTTAATAGTATTGGCCAAATCATTTGAATAGCACTAGTGGTAGTCCTCAATTTAATGACCAGTCATTCAGTAACTGTTCAAAGTTACAAAAGTTCTGAACAAGTGTTTATTGTGTTCAGTCCTCAAAATTTTCGCCATTCCAGCATCCCTGCACTCATGTGATTGAGAGCTGGGAACTTGGCAACTGGCTAAACACTTACAACAGTTCAGTGTCTTACTTCAGGTCATTGTAATTTGTGACATTCCCTGACAGATTCCTATAAGAAAATCAGTGTTGATAATTCTCCAAACAATTAAGAAATTAGAAACTGAATTACAGGAGGTACCACAAAAGACTAAAATCCAAGAACAATTGATTTATTATAAACATAAACTCAATTTAATGGAACAGGAAGAATTGATTAGAAATTTGAAAATAAATAAGCAAATAGAATTTGAACACGCAAACAAGCCGCGCAGATGGCTCTCTTATAAGCTCAAAAAAGAGAAAGAGAAAAGAACTATTTACCAATTACAAGATGAAAGTGGAAATTATCAGCATACAATAGAGAAGAAAAAAGAGATTGTACACAAATATTTTGAGAAGCTGTATCAAAAGGAGAGAGTAGATGAAGATCAGATAAGGAAATGTTTAAGGGAAAAAAGTACTTGTAAAATTAAGGATGAGAGGAAAGAACTGTTGATGAAGGATATATCTATGACAGAATTAAAACAAGCAATTAGAATCCAGAAAAGTAACAAAACTCCAGGCCCTGACGGCTTCCCAGCAGAATTTTATAAAGTAATAGAAGATACTATAGGGTAGCAGCATTAGTTTGGCTAAAAGACTGGATTAATTTAAAGAATAAAAGAATATTAGTTATAGAAGTTTATGACCTTCAAAGGGGATGGCATGCATTTTTTTGGGAAATAGGACCTACAAAACAAAAATATTTTTATAGACATTTGATCAGAGATTCACTGATATACAATTGGCTCAAGGTTAAAAAGAAACATTACATAAAAATCCCAATTTGGCTATCTATAATGGAAGCGATGATTCACCCAAATAACCTAGATCTGAATAAAATGTTAAAATATAAAGATCTATTGGATAAAAATGGAAATTTAAAAACAAAACAAGAACTCCAAGAACAAGGGTTGCTAATAGATTGGTGGGCTTATCTTCAAATACAAAGCCGATACAATAAGGATATAAATGACTATGGAATATATTTGAAACCACAACAACTAGATAAAATCTTATTAGGACCAGACTAAAAAAATATTACTAAAATTTATAAGTATCTTTTAGAAGTAGAACTGGAAGAAGAAGTAGTGAAAGGATGTATGATTGCCTGGGCTCAAAACATTGGACATAATATAAAGTTAGCAGATTGGGAGACTATATGGAATAGAAATCATAAATTAACAAAATCAGTAACATACAAAGAAAATGCATATAAAATGTTTTACAGGTGGCACTTACCCCTTCGAGATTAGCGAAAATGTACCCTAAACTGAATCCCACATATTGGAAATGTGGGAAAAAAGAGGGAACATATTATCATATGTGATGGTCTTGCCCAGAGACTTGAAAATATTGGCTAAAAATCCAAAAATGGCTACAGGAAATTACCAATGAACAATTAGATTTACAACCAGAGCTCTTTCTATTGGGGATCTTCAAAAAAATATAAGTAAAGACTACAAAATACTTATTACTACATATATTGACTGCAGCCAGGATTGCTTTTGCTCAGTGTTGGAAACAGTCATTCACACCTGTAGAAGAACTGGTTATACAAAAAGTTATGAATTGTGCTGAAATGGATAAATTAACATTGAGTTTAAAAGATAAGGAATCTTCAATATTTTATAAGGTATGGGAACAATGGTACAATTGGATAGATCGGAGACAGACTAAGGATAGATGATTATTAAATATAGTTATGTATAAATTATCACTATCACACAAATGACTGATATATGATAATGCACCACAATCAGTTGTTATTGAATTATATATTTTTTAATTTTTTTTCTTTTCTTTTTGTGATAAAATTCAATAAAGTTTTCTTAAAAAAAAAAAAGAAAATCAGTGTTGAAAGGGAAGGTCTCTCCCACATGAATAAACAAATTCAAATGAAACAAGATCTAAACTAAGAGCTGTGGTGGTGCAGTGGTTAGAATGCAGTACTGTAGGCTATCTCAATGCTCACTCAAGGAGTTTGATTCTGACTGGCTCAAGATTGACTCAGCCTTCCATCCTTCTGAGGTCAATAAAATGAGGACCCAGATTGTTGGGGGCAACATGCTGACTCTGTAAGCCGCTTAGAAATAGTTGTAAAGCACTATGAAGCGATATATAAGTCTAAGTTCTATTGCTTTTGCTAAACTAAAATAACTTTAACTGTACGGTATGTTGAAATATATTACCGTTTTCATCCAATACATTCATGTACAATTTTATGCCAAAATATCTCTTAATTTTTTCTTAAATCTACGTAAATGTATGTCATTGAATATATGAAATGGTTTGCAGTAAATTTAGTTTCCTGGAATAACCACACTGTTAATTTGAGCTGAATGTCCTAGAAAACATTTGTCTTCATTTACAAGCTCGTAAAAAGACTGGTGGACTAAAATGAACTTTTGTTCTGGCAGTAGACTTGTGATGTCACAATCATGCGACTTTCAAAGTTGGTATTCCCCTCTTTCATTACAATATTGACAAAAACGAACACCAACAAGAATTTAGTTCCAACACGGTCTCAAAAACAATTGGTAAAAAGTCCTTATAACAAACTGTTTTTCAAAGCCATAGTTTTTCTGCTGAAGCATATTAAAATTCAAAAGAATGATATAAATAGTCTATATCTATTACTGTATCAACAAAACAAATCTTTTGCAAAGCAGAAATGCTGTTTAAATTCCTCTCATCCAAAATTACAAGCATGGGATAATGGATCATTTCCTGTGTCCACCATCCATGAAAAAAAAAAAATGACCGTAAATGTAAAGTCCAAAATAGCAATAAAAGATTTGGCCCCATTCTGAAAAATAATTGGAAATGATGTGCTCTATAACATTAGCCAACACAGTTCTAAGTGGAAAGGCATGCTAAGCGTTGTTATTTACTATTCTCATATGGGTACACATTATTAGTTGCTCAAGTAGACCTATTATTTTTATTACCTTTTAGGCTGCTTTATTACGGATTTTATTTTATCATCTGTTACAGTTTCACTTAATATTATACACTGATTGTCTCCATTAGTGGTGGGATTCAATTTTTTTTACAACCGGTTCTGTGGGCACAGCTAGGTGGGTGTGGCCATGTGATTGGATGGGCATGGCTTTTTTTGCATCACCACCCCCACCCCATTTTTTGGGCCTTCCTGGCCTCAGGGGAGCTTCCAGAGGGACGTTTTTGCTCCCAGAAGGCTCCTCTGGAGCCCAGGAAGGCAGAAAATGGAGTGGCAGCTGCATCCCCTCCCTCCATTTTTTGCCTTCTTGGGCCTCAGGGAAGCCTCCTATGCAAAGCAGTAAGAAGGGAGGGGAATCAATTGTCGTGAGGTTAAAAAAAAAGAAATGCCTTAAGGAATGACTGGGCGGGCGAGCATCAGGTGGACAGGGTGAGCAAGCATCGGGTATCAGGTGGGCAGGACAAGTGAGCGAGCAGTGACCGGGAGACCAAGTTGGGGGCGTGGCTAGCCAGAAGTTACTACCGGTTCGGCGACCCATGCCAAATCTTGCTACTGGTTCGCCCAAACCAGTGCAAACTAGCTGAATGCCACCACTGATCTCCCTGATATCATTTGACAAGGGGCAAATTATAACTATTTAAAATAGATTTTTCTAATTAAAATGATTATCTATTTCTAACCTCAACAAGGGAAATTTGTATAAAATTCTGCTACGGGTTTTAGATTTTTTTCTGTTTATGATTCTATTATGATCCTGGAATCTCAAGCTTAGAACTGGAAACTGGCTCGTTAGATTTGTTAAAACAGCTTAATTGAGGACAACATGGAGGGCCCAAATATTGAACCATAGTACTGTCTAATGTGATGGTCTAGACACAGAATGTTAAATCAGTGGCTAAGTTCCCATAACATACTGAATTACCTGAATCAATTACAATCTTATTTAGTATGTAGTTCTAGTTTTCATCAATTTATGAAAAAACCTGCAAAATATAACAGATGAGAATTTCATCCAATGCTTTGCAACGGTAATCAGATATATACACTTTGTGCTAAAAGATCAAAATGTATTAAAAAAGCACACATTTCTCTTTCATGGGAATTAGTGGCATTACAATCTTCAAAAAAAGTTCAAAGTATTAGCACAAACTATCTTTCTTTCTTTTACATATTATTTAGATAAATTTAGACAGTGTTAGGCCAACAATATGATTTAAACTGTTAACAAATTTAACTCATACTTGGGATGTGTGTTTGGGTGTATTTCTATTCCAATACAATTATTTTGTTGTTATTGCCAACATTACTACTAATTATTTTTAGTGGTCAGCTGGGGAACATCTTTAAGAATATCATCTACAAATTTTTGTTTTTTTGTTTTTGTTTTATTATTTAAGTACTACACTGAAAATAAAGCATCTATCTTTTTGAACAAACAAAAAAAGATTTTTTTGCCAGTGCAATGCAACTCGTTTATTTATAATGCATGCATTTAAAATTAACATATCAGATTAAGTTTCTGAATGTTTTTCTGTGTTTTGCGGTTTTAATTATTGTTCCCTTGATGGCAATTGGTATGGAATTAATTATTGATTATAACTTGGAATCGCGTGGTATGATACTTTTAGGGATATACTTATTTTTTTCAGAAATAATAGATCCTTGATGTGATATAAATTTCTAAGAATCTTGCAAATAACATTTCTAAAGTGAAGGTTTTACTTAAGACATTTTCTGATTACAGCATTTTAATATTTAAGAGAAAATCTATAATTTTTAGATGGAGATTAAACAAAATGTTATTACGGAAAGACTTGATGGTGGATGACTACAGGAAGATAACAGCTGTATTTTTTTTAATGACATTTGAGATAAATAGATGGATTTAAAGATTGTTTCGGACACCGGTAAAGATTTTATGAAATACTTTTTATCCAATATGATCAAAATTAAAAAAGAAATCTCAAGAAAAATTATACATCATTTTAGATGAAATTAAAAAGAAAGATTTATAAAAATCACCAGTGAGTACAACTATTATATATCACACTAAACTTTTACAATTATCTATGCTAAACTACTATCTATACTAACTTAGAGAAATACAGACAAAATTGAAATGTGTGAAATAAAAAAAATTGAATTTGTAAATAAACCTGGAAAATGTTTTAGATATAAACTGAGAAAGACAAAAGAAAAAAAAAATATTGAAAATTCAAAAGGGAGATAAGGAATTAGTAGTCAGTGCAAGTCTACAGAAAACTTTGATTATTATTATTTGATTATTATTCCAATTTGTTTCAAATGCAAATTCCCTCAGGAAATATTGAGAAATAACTTAAAAAATAAAATTTATCAAAATTTTCATAATCCCAGAAACAAACTATAAACAAATTATAAACTATATACTACTCCTGTAACTAGTATAGAAATATCAGAAGTTATAAAAAAAGATTAAAACAGGAAGAGCAGCAGGACGAGGCGGACATCCTTATTATAAATGTTTTGATAGTTTTTATAATTATTTCAGAAAATGAATAATTCTATTTTACAAGCATTCTATTAGATGTGCCATTTTAGTGAGAAGGAGTATTATGTATGTTTGCTGCATTGAGTTACTTATAAAAGTAAAAAAAGGCAGGATAAAAATCAACCAATCAAATAAATAAATAAATGGTTGGCTCAATTCCTGTAATTACAAGGATTTGGCAACAATATAGAAGTGATTCTCCTTCTCCTCTTCCTCATGTAGGATTTTCCTGATGATTCATCACAACTCAATTTAGCTTTTTTGAGATTAGACAAGGTAAAATGTACTATTGCTAATAGTGACATAATGCATTCTCTCCAAGAATGCGGCCAACTGTATAAGAAATTAGGAATATTTTTCCATGTTTTTATAAACCTCCAATCACCAACTAATACCCCATAATGCAAAGTACAAATACCACAAGGCAGTCTTGCCTCCTCTTTATACTCCTTGCACTGAAGAAGCCTCAGAGCATGAAGAATTTGAGTACAAGGTATGTACATCAAACTTGGGCTACCTCTTTCAGGAAATCCATTTTCCAAATGAGTTTTAGGAACCTTTCTGACACTGGAGAGCAGTGGTTTAGGCAAAAAATGGAGCACGGGCGGGATGGCGCACAGCACCCTGCCTGCACTCCATTTTTGGGCCTCCAGGACCCCAGGGAAGCCTCCTGGGGGGCGTTTTTGCTTCCAGAAGGCTTCCCTGGGGCCCAGGAAAGCAAAAAATGGAGCGTGGGGAGAGAGCAAAGAGTCCTGTCCCCCTGTGCTCCATTTTTTGCCTTCCTAAGCCCCAGGGAAGCCTCCTGGATGAAGCAGTAAGACAGCGAGTGGGAATCTGGCACAGCTGATCATTAGAACAGGTGATCATCGGGAGGGGTAGGAAACACCTTAAGGAGTGACTGGGCTGGGGAGAACTGGGAGGGGAGAGGTGGGCGGGGGGCAGCAGGTCCAGCCAGGGGCATGATTTGCCAATTCTCCAAACTGAGCAGAATCGTAACAATAGAACCAGTCCGAACCGGTAGAATCCCACCTCTGCTCCTATGCCTCT
Organism: Bungarus multicinctus; assembly: GCA_023653725.1. Taxonomy (NCBI): domain Eukaryota; kingdom Metazoa; phylum Chordata; class Lepidosauria; order Squamata; family Elapidae; genus Bungarus; species Bungarus multicinctus. The sequence continues at coordinate 218,480,546 of CM042834.1, forward strand.
TTTTACATTCTCACGCTTTATATTAACTTTTATACTTTTTACGTATATACATACATTTTATATGCAGCTTTTCATGATTTATTTTATTTATTTATTTATTTTTGTTAATTGCTTACAAGATAATAGGTATAAGTAAAAACATAGTCATGGATACATATAAGAAATAAGAAATTATATATATACATTAGGACAGGGACGGTAGGCACGTTGGTGCACTTATGTATGCCCCCTACAGAGCTTTTAGGAAAGGGGTGAGGTCAATAGTAGACAGTCTAAGGTTAAAGTTTTTGGGGTTTGGGGAAGAAACCACAGAGTCAGGTAGAGTATTCCAGACATTGACCACTTTGTTGCTGAAGTCGTATTTCCTGCAATCAAGTTTGGTGCGGTTAACCTTGAGTTTGTAATATATTGTTTGCTCTTGTGTTGTTATGGTTGAAGCTGAAGTATTCATTGACAAGTAGGACATTGTAAAAATGGACATTTCTATTATATTTTCATGGGTTTGCCTCTCACAATGACTGCATCCCACCATTAAGCTGGTGTATAAGCAGAGTAAAAATTTGATTTAATAGGTAGCTACTGCAGAGATGTTTCCTTAGGGTAATCACTCTCTAGAAATCTAAGGTTGTTCTCCATTGCTTGGTTGTGCCAGGTGCCAAAAAATGCCTTATCTGCGGTTTACACAAATCTTCAACAAGTAAAAGGGGGTTACTTTCAAGGAACAGGAAACTGTCTCTTTATGGGGGGAAGGTAATAATTCTTGCGGTCAAAGGAATGAAGGCTTGCAGACAGTAATGCAGAAGGTTGCAGCTGCTTTTGTCTATTCGGGGCAGAGAGAAGACAGCTGTGGGTTGGAACTAAACATTTTTCACCATTTGGCCTAATTATCCTTATAATGTGATATAGAAGGTATGCAAGAATGGGAATTTTATATTGAGGAAGGAAGGAAAACAGTTAGGCAAAGCTATCAGAAATGTATAGTAGATTGTTTCCATTTCATTTTGAATGTGCTTTTGTCTTTATAGTCGTACAGAGTCAGACGCTCGGTTTCCTCCTGGGGTGACTGTGGAGAAAGTGGCTATGTTGGGATAGGTTACTTCAACAAATAAACATTGTTGTAGACTCTCTCTCTCTCTTTTTGCTCAGTGCCAAACCTTGGGTTGCCCGTCTTATAAGCTGTGTCAAGGCTGTGCAATTGAAACATGCACATTCTTTTGGCACTGTTCACTGTCCCCCATTTGGCAGTCAGAGAGTTTAAGAATGCTTTGCAGCTGCAACAATAAAAAGCCCAGGCAGGAGAGCCCTGGATTTTTACTGAGGTTTTTTTTTTTTTTTTTAAAAGAAAGCTTGATTTGTACCATTCTCTGCAGATTTTCAAGTTACTTTTTCTTTGGTACCTCCAGGCTGTGGAAGAATAATGCTTTCACTTTGGGATTCTTTTCTATTTTTCTTTCTGGATTTTGCAAGGCCAGGTATTAGCACTTCTTAAATCTGCAATCGGGCCACAGGTCTGGACCTTAGAATGCTTGAAAAAAATTACCGAGTTATGATTTGAGATAATGGTTCTTTTTAACAGACACAGAAGGTTAAAGTTCCTCATTAAAGCGGTGAGAGGGATTGCATCAAAGTTAGTTTCAAATGAAGTTGCAAGTAGATAAAATGTAAAACATTTAAATACTTACAGAATACTGGTTATAAATCTTTTGCATTTGTCATGTTTAAACAATGTCAGGAAGGAACCATCTCCACTCATTTAGTGCTAAATGAATTGCTTTTCACCGTCTCAAATGACTAACTGACTCTTCTTCCTCACATCACTTTCAATGGAGGATTCTACGTAAAACAAAAAGAAAACTAATAATTCTACTGGGCTCAGAAAAAAAGTGGACAAATATTAGAACTTGCTAATTATTTAGCAACCTTTTAAAAAAGAAAAAAAAACCCCTCTCCTTAACTTGAATTTGGAGTTCATGATGGAATCTTATGCATGTGAAAATAGGAGAATGACTTTTTTTAGTTTAATAAAGCTGGTTCCTCTACATATAAGCCCAAGATTACCCCACTGTATGCATATCTCTAAGTAGGGATCAAAGACTCTAAGAAAATATAAATGGATATCGAGTAAGAAAGTACTCAAATTAAGATTATACATGAAGTCAGATTTTTTTAAAAAAATTCTATATGGCTAAAGAAATTGCTGGATGGAATCTAATGAGATAACCTTATGCTATTTTCATTCTGTTGTGTATGGACTGAGTCTTTCAGCGGGAAGCACGGACCTCTCCCATTGGCTGGAGCCGTTTGACAGCCGGCTATAAAAGGTGGCTGTCAAACGGCATCAGCTGTTGCCGCTCCAGCTGGCTGCCGTGTTAGCGCGGCAGTAGCGGTAACCCTCTTGCCTGTAAATAAAGAGTTAAGCTGAAAGCCTTGACCTGGTCTCTGCCTGAGTTATTCCGTCGCTCCACAACACTGGCGACGAGGACGGGATACTAATAAAGGCAAGCCAGGCAAGGAAGAGAAAGAAAGGAGCGAAATCACTAGCTGAGAGCTGAAATCGCTACAGAGTTGCTGACTCTAGCCGCGAAGCGCCGTCTCTAACTTGCCTGAGGAAAAACTTCACAGCTGACAGAAGATGACTACGAATCCTGCATTCCCGCCCTTCAGACCGACCGCTGAGACGTGGGAGTCATACAAGAACCGGTTTGACTGCTTTTTAGATGCTTTAGACCTGTCAGAAATTTCTGAGCATAGGAAGAAATCTTACTTCCTAAGTTTTTGCGGAGCCACGGTTTTTGACACCGCATCAGCATTACTGGCCCCTAGATCTATAAAGACTATCCCTTGGGAGGAACTGCAAGAAATTCTCTCAAATCACTACTCCCCTAAGCCTTCCAGAATTGCTAGGCGCCATGCTTTCAGAAGGCGCATCCAAACAGAGGGGGAAACAATTAGTGATTATATGGCAGCACTGAGAACAGCTGCCTTGCATTGCGGGTTCAGAGATTACCTGGACGATATGCTGCTCGATCAGCTGGTTTGTGGCGTTAGAGACCCCAAGTTACAAAGACGTTTATTAGCCAAAGGGGATCTAATCCTAAAGCAAGCCATAGAGGAATCCCAGGCTGCTGAGCTGTCAGCACTCTCAGCAGCTGAAATTCAGGGAAAACCCAGCAGACTAGAAAATCCAACAGTATATTTTGAGGAAGCCTACACAGAAAATGGCCCAGAAGAGGCTACTGAGGTAAACCGCCTCAGACAGCCCAACGCAAATCAAAAAGAGTTCAGGCAAGGTATAAGTCAACCCCACATTTACAAACCTTATGCTTAAGCTGCGGGGGAAATCACCTCAGGGCATCCTGCAGATTCAGGAATGCCATATGTTTAAGGTGTCAAAAGAAAGGCCATCTGGCCAAAATTTGTCAGGCAGGGAAAACCTTCAACCAGCCACAAAGGCCACAGAAGCTCATTCAATACCCCAGACAAATTGAGGACAGTTTCACATGCTATCAGTTTAAAATACAAAAAATTAATAAATCTAACAAAATTAGTGTTACTGTTTCTATAGAAGGTAGACCCTGCAGAATGGAGGTTGACACCGGCTCTGCATTATCCATCATCTCATGGGACACCTTAAAGAAGCTACTCCCCAGAATGTCAAGACAGAAAATTCCAGCCTGCAATCTAACACTTCGGGACTACCAAGGCAGAACCATCCCTGTCATCGGAAAAGGCAAGTTCCTTGTCCATTTTCAAGGGTTTAAGGGTCACTTGCCTCTAGTGATAGTGGATGGCGTCCTCCCAAGCCTATTGGGACTAGATTGGTTCCCGGCCCTGGGCCTCCACATAGGGGGAATCCACGCAATTACCAATTCAGAAGTTGAATCCCTGTTCAGGGACTATGCAGATGTATTCAGTGAGGGCCTAGGCTGCTACGTGGGAACCCCAATATCCTTCAGGGCAGACTCCCAGGCAGTACCAATTCGTTTGAAGCCCCGCAGAGTTCCTTTTGCAATTCGTTCTAAACTAGACAAGGAACTTGACAAATTAATCAAGCAGGGCGTACTGAAACCTACAGACTTCTCAAAGTGGGAAACCCCCATAGTAACACCGTTAAAAAAGGATGGAAGCTTGAGGATCTGCTCAGACTACAAGTCGTCCATAAACAAATATTTACAAGTTAGTGCGTACCCAGTCCCTGTGGTACAACATTTACTCCATTCCCTTGAGCCTGGTTCCATTTTTGCAAAGTTGGACATGTCCCAGGCGTATCAACAGTTTCCTGTTGATGATGAAACTGCTGAACTGCAAACAATAGTAACCCACAGAGAGGCTTTCAAATGCACACGCCTACAATTCGGAGTTAGTGTGGCCCCTGGAATTTTCCAGTCCCTTATGGAACGAATCCTGCAAGGGTTACCAGGCGTTGTGCCTTACTTTGATGATATTCTGGTATCCACTACCAATCTACAACAATTACTACAAAGGGTCAGAGGTGTACTTGACCGTTTTAGACAATCTGGTCTCAAACTAAAAAGGGAAAAATGTACCATAGCCACTCCACAAGTGGAATTCTTAGGTTACAAGATTGATGCCAAGGGTATTCACCCGACTGAGTCAAAGGTCAAGGCCATTCACGATGCGCCTACTCCTATTAACAAAACTGAGCTTCAAGCTTTCCTGGGCCTCTTGAATTTCTACGCTTCGTTCCTGCCCCATAAAGCTTCTGTTGCCGAGCCCCTTCATAGACTTTTAGACAAGAACTCACCATGGCACTGGGGACCAAGGGAAACTATTGCTTTCAAACAAGTCAAGTCATTGTTAACTTCAAAGGCCGTCTTAATCCAATTCAATAAAGACTTACCACTCATTCTAGCAGCCGATGCTTCTCCATTCGGAATTGGGGCTGTCCTGAGCCACAGACTGCCCAATGGTGCAGAAGCACCTATAGCTTTCTTTTCAAGGACACTATCTTCCACTGAACGCAACTATAGCCAGATTGACAAGGAGGCCTTGGCTGCAGTGGCTTCAGTGAAGAAGTTCCATGAATTCCTCTACGGGCATCATTTCGAACTCATTACTGACCACAAGCCACTGTTAGGTATTTTATCCGGCACTAAACAGACTCCCCAGATTTTGTCCCCAAGGATGACCAGATGGACGGTTTTCCTGGCTGCGTATTCCTACACTCTAATCCATCGATCCGGGAAAAGCCTTTCCCATGCTGATGCACTCAGCCGCTGTCCCCTGCCAATGCCAGTCGTGGACCCAGCACCTGCAACCACAGTCTTTCTTATCAACGAACTCAAGCTTCCAGTCACTGCTGCTGACATCGCTGCCCATTCAGCCAAGGACCAGGTAATATCCCAAGTCCTGGACTGGGTAGGGAGGGGGTGGCCTACGGCCCCTTATCCTTCAGACTTCCTACCCTACAAATTACGCCAGCAGGAACTTTCCTCCTTGCAAGGCTGTTTACTATGGGGAACCAGAGTAGTCATTCCCCACAAATTGCAAACCTCGTTTCTGAAGGTGCTGCATGAGGGCCACCCAGGGATTGTGAGAATGAAGGCCCTAGCTCGCAGCTACGTATGGTGGCCAGGCATGGATGCCCAAATCTCTAAATGGGTAAATTCTTGCCAAGCGTGCCAGGTCACCAGGGCATTACCACCAGCAACCACCCCTAGGACCTGGGAGGAAGCAGGTGGCCCCTGGTCCAGAATACACATAGACTTAGCAGGCCCCTTCCATGGGCGCACTTTCCTGGTGGTAGTAGATTCATATTCAAAATGGGTGGAATTAACTCTAATGCACTCCACCACTACGGAAGCAGTCAGCAAAGCACTGACTAGGATGTTTGCCACTCATGGCCTTCCTGATTCTGTCGTATCCGACAATGGCCCCCAATTCACCTCCTGTGAATTTGAGATGTTTCTAGCAAGTTTGGGCATCAGGCACATATTAGTGGCCCCTTTTCATCCTGCCAGCAATGGGCTGGCTGAGAGGGCAGTTAGATCTGCCAAAGAAGTGCTACAAAGATTGGGTCCAATCAACTGGCATGCCAGGCTAGCCCAATACCTATTGAGCCAACATACTACACCCTGTGCCTCAACTAATAGGTCACCAGCCGAAATATTAACGGGACGCCGGCTGAAGACCACTTTGGACAGGCTGCACCCAAATTATGCCCCTTTGCTTCCCCTTGGGTCAAACAGCCAAGATAGAGGGTTCCTGATAAATGACAAGGTGTTTGTCAGAAATTTTGCTGGGCAACCACTATGGTTGCCAGGGCTTGTGATAGCAGTAACTGGTCCCAAGTCTTATAGAGTCCAGTTACCTGATGGATGGACCTGGCGGCGTCACGTGGACCACCTGAGGAAGCGTTGGAGCACCGTACCCAGAGGTCATCCAGACGAGCCCCCTGCAGAAGCAACCACACCATTCGACGAAACCAGTTTCCAACCCACCGGGAACGATGACCTACCAGATGGGGAAGCTGACCAAGGTGCAGACCCAGCTCCAGACAGCCCGGCAGCCTCTCCGTCGCCCGAAGACACGCAGAAGGCACCAGACTGCAACCCGACGCCATTTTTGACGGAGCCTAGAAGATCCGGACGAATTCGCAGGCGTCCAGCGTATCTGAAGGACTACGCATGCTCCTCACTGGGAGAGAGGAGTGTTGTGTATGGACTGAGTCTTCACTCAGGTCCGTGCTTCCAGCGGGAAGCACGGACCTCTCCCATTGGCTGAAGCCGTTTGACAGCCGGCTATAAAAGGCGGCTGTCAAACGGCATCAGCTGTTGCCGCTCCAGCTGGCTGCCGTGTTAGCGCGGCAGTAGCGGTAACCCTCTTGCCTGTAAATAAAGAGTTAAGCTGAAAGCCTTGACCTGGTCTCTGCCTGAGTTATTCCGTCGCTCCACAACACATTCCCATTCCTTAAATATTTATTATCTTTGCAAACTACTCTTTCTTCTAAAAGGGATAAACACAGTTTTCATTTGTCTGAACTGGTACAGGGTTTCTTGCTTGAGCAGGGTTTCTACTAGAAGACCTCCAAGATCCTTGCCAGTTCTGTTATTTTGACACAGCTTTCCATTTTCATTATATAGATATCACTACAAAATGTTGCTTCTTTTGAAGGCCTGAACAAGATCCTTTAAGAAAATATAATTATTTTTGAAAATTAGCCCATAGACTGTCTTCTGAAACTGAATTAATGTTGGTTTATGATTTATATCATAAATTTCTGATATGTCAGGCTGGCAATTTTAACACAGATAAGTACTAATGTTCATGTACTTTCCAGATAATATTATAACAGCATCAGTCTTTTTAAAAATCTAAATTACACTAAAAGTACTTAAAGCAAACTTCTTTAAGATAAATTGATTTAGTGTTACCGAATATTAAATTACTTTTTGGCTCACATGATGGTGTGTCTTGTTATATTCAAGGACACACTGACCTAGATAAGATTTAAGAATTAATATCCTATCCAAAGTATATTTTTATCATCTTCCCAGACTATGAATGTGGGGGGGGGGGGGTGATTAGAGAAACAGAGTTAAGTAAAATAATGTTTAGCCTAGTTTATATTCAGATTTTAACAGAAACTCTACATTTTATGGAGTCTAATGGCTGTGAACATCCAGTCTCTGTTTCCATTTTATTTTAAAACATTTATTTTTCTTGGAAACAATAAAACAGAATAGTACATTCTATACAATAACAATTTTATCTGGTGTGTCCCCCTTCTCATCACGGAACCCCACCATTCTGAATAATTTTTGTCCAGTCTCTCATCTTTCCATTTTAGGAGAGATGGTTAAGAAGATGGTGGCATTGCAATTCCAGAGGATAAAATGGATTATCTGGACTCTTTTCAGTCTCATTTTTGTCCTAGAAACAGCACTGATTGCACTTTTAGATGATCTCTGGCAAAAGCAGGATGGAAGTCTGCATCCATCCTTGCTCTTCTTGACTTCTCTCTCCAGCTTTCAGTATCATCAACCATGGTATCCTTTTGATCCAATTTACAGAGCTGGTAAAAGATTGTACAGTATTATCCCACCTCACCTCCTTCCTCAGAGGCTGGTCCCAATTGGCATTGATAAGGAGTAAGAGGTCCATTTCATGGCCCCTGCTTTGCGTGGTGCCACAGGGCTTGGTGCTCTCTCTGCTCCATTTTAAATCTACATGGCTAAGATCATCCATCAGCATGAGAAAACGTATCATTGGTATGCTGATGATAACCAGTTATATGTCTCTGTCCTGGGTTAAATAAGTGATGCTGGGGATGTTCTCTCATGGTGCTTGAAGGCTGCGTGGGGATCTGTATGGGGGATCAATTCAATCAGGCGAACCTTAATAAAACACAAAAGCTATCCTTCTGCACCTGAGAATTTATCATCTTGGGTCCTTGATAGTGTTATAGTACTCCAGATAGACCCAATATGGTAGTGTTCCTGAACTGAGGACTCCTGCTAGAAGAACGAGTTGCCGTTTGTATCTAAGAGGGCTTTGCTCAACTTTATGTTGTTTGCCGGCTATGACCTCTCCTGGATATGGAGATTCTTCACTTAGTCACTCATGCCTTGGTCAGCTCCTAGCTGGACTATTACAATTTACTCTGCTGATACATAATGTGGCTACATGAGCATTCTTGAGTTCCCCAAGAATAGTGAATATAATACTTCTGCTGTGTGAACTGCAGTGAGTGCTGGTTCGTTTCTGAGTCCAATTCAAGGTGTTGGTTACAACCTTTAAAGCCTCATATGGTATGGAGCCAGGTTATCTGCAGAACTGTTTTCACCCCATTACATCAGCCCATCCAAACCCGTGAGGCAGGGAAAATTCATTGAGGACCCCATCAGTTAAAGAATTTAAAGAATTTTGACTGGCAGTTTCAATGACAAGAGCTTTCTCTGCCAGCCTTTTGGAAATTTGAAGACTTATCTCTGCTGATTTGCTTCAGGCTGACAGAGCAGCATGCGGCTTTGGGGTTTATTAGAACATTGAAGGCCTCCCATCTTTTTAACTTTAATAATTTTAATTATTCTACTTTTGTTTTGATTGTCTCCTAATATAATATTTACATGTTTTTATGATTTAAATGTACATTGTCCCGAATCATTCTGTGAGTGTGATGGTCAGTTTTAAAGTTTATTATGAAAAGAAAGAAAGAGGGGGGGGGAGGATGGAAGGAAAAAAAGAAGGAAGGAAGGAAGGAAGGAAGGAAGGAAGGAAGGAAGGAAGGAAGGAAGGAAGGAAGGAAGGAAGGAAGGAAGGAAGGAAGGAAGGAAAAAGAAAGAGAAAGACAGCAATGGAGACTATTGGGATTGCCATTGCTAAATGAGGCAGTCACGTGATGTCATGCTTTAAATGTGTTTCACAATGGGAATTCCAGCTCCTATTATTATTTTAACCAAGAACCAGCTGTATGGATAATAGCCATGTCTGAGGCTTACAAAGCTATATGCGGTAGAGGGAAAATAGGTGTTTTTTAAATCTCATAATATTAGTACATGGAAGACTTCTAATAAGATCAGTTGAGATTAGGTACAGTCTAGAACAAGGGAAAATATTTTTTCACAAAACACATAATTAGCACCACCACAGCTAATCATGATGGCCATTATCAGTGCCTGCCCAAGACACTTTTCTGCCTGAATTCCAGATGAGAATTTCTGCCTCTCAGGGGTCTGCTTATGTTGTAATCTTACCACTTCATTAAGACTGGACTTCCTGCATTCCTTTGTCCTATCCCACTACAGAGTAACGATCACATTGCAATTCCATTCTATCTGAGGACTTGGGCTTTTAAAATCACCAACAATTACCATATGAGAAAAACTTCTACACAAAAACAGAATCTTAGCTTTGTATACTTCTATGTGGGTTTTGTTACTGATGCCACCATAATTTCTAGTGTGGCCCTTTCCCCGCAATACAGACAGTGATTTACATGTGTCCCAGAACCAGGAGGTTTATTTGAATGTTGAATCCAATACAGATAGTCCTCGACTTATGCCCACAACTTATGAGCTCAAAATTTATGTTGCTAAATGAGACATTTGTTAAGTGAGTTTTGCCCCATTTTACAACCTTTCTTACTACAGTTGTTAAGTGAATCACTGCAGTTGTTAAGTTAGTAACATGGTTGTTAAGGGAATCTGGCTTCCCCTTTGACTTTGCTTGCCAGGAGGTCGCAAAAGTTGATCACATGACCTCAGGACATTGCAACCTTCATAAATATGAACCAATTGCCAAGCATCTGAATTTTGATCACATGACCATTGGGATGCTGCCGTGGTCGTAAGAATGAAAAATGGTCATGCCATTTTTTTCAGTGCCACGTAACTTTGATCAATCGCTAAACGAAATGTGGTAAGTTGAGAACTACCTGTATTTTAATCCTGCTTCTTTATGTTGTTTTCTTCACTTTACTTCCAATATGCTGAATGACCTAAGACTATGCAAGTCATACAGAACTGATATGTTAATGATTCCTATTTAGGCTTTTTTTTTTAATCAAGCCTCAAATAAATAAATGCATTCCATATAAAAGAACATGATTAAGTACAACAGCATCCACAGTGGGGTTAAAAAAAAGGCAAGATGGTTATCTCATAATCAAAGTCCTTTGTTACATTTTAAGTCTCTCCTAGGGATGTTCCTACTTATAAGATAAATACTTAAGAATTGAAAAAAAAACCCTGCATTTGCAAGATTTGAACTTATTGAAGATAATTTATTACATCCGATAATATTTTGGAACATATGACATTAAATTATAGGTTCTTGTCTGATTTAGCTATTGATCACATTACATATTCATGGTAATTTTGAAATTAATGTTACATTAAACATTGGTAATGCAGAAGTTTTGAATGTGCTTTTCATCAGGCCAGTATGCTGTTTCCTTTATTTACATTGATGTTTTATATTACATTTAATAGATGTTTTGGTTTAGCTTAGCAGGTAGCTTAGCAGAGTTTTCCTCCTGTGGTTCTTTAGATTTAACCACTATATTTCATATTTTTTAGAATCAGCCTTTGAATAGATATCTGCTTTTATGGTTCACAGGTCTTTTTAATTTATTGCTTTATTTAATGTCAGTGAAATCTGTCTTAAAGATGTTTGAATTCTAATTTGATATTTCTGAAATCTTTCACATTTGTCCTACATTTATATAATTATTGGTTGTAATGTTAAGCTATCATTTAAAACAGAAAGAGGTAACTCTCTACCCCTGAGAGGTTTTTCTTTTTAAATGTCTTTTTGGGAGTCTATGATTCTTTACGTTTTTGAAGAAACAGTGATTGGGCTTTGAAAAGTGAAAAAAAAAAGCATGTCAAACAGGAGAATCTTAATGTATGGATTACTCTCCTGCTTTATAGAAGCTACATTGTATCCACGGTTTTGTATCTTTTGAAAAACATATAATAAAACCACAAATATTTAGAAAAACAGAAAATTTGGTCACCTCATTTTACTGGTATGCTTGGGGATACTCTTAAGAACTGTAAATTAGAAAGAAGCTTCGCTTCTGCAGACAATGGATTGCTTTATCTTGCTTTACAGTTTTAAATATGACTCTCACCTACCGTATTTGTTCCTGTCCTTGCAGAGCACAAAATTGGAAAAAATTGTTTTATTTCAGGATTTTCATATCATTCAAATCTGAAATGGACCTGATGTTAACTAGGGTTGGTGAAAACAAGTTAGCTGAAATGGACTTGTTTCCACTGATTATTATTAAAATTAGCTGTAAAACTGTGGACATCTAAGACAGAAATCAAAGCTTCTGAGCTCTTGCTCATAGCCAGGTTGACAGAGGGATGGAAGACACATGTGAACTTGGCAAGAGGTTAGGTTCATTACAAAGACTATATTATAGTTTAGCATTATGTTTGAGTCAGGCAGTTGTTGCTTCTGAAGATGATTATTATTCAATATAAAGATTTCTTCCATCTGTTCTTCATAATAGCATATTTCTCATTCTTTTAGCATCAAGTATAGATGTATTGATTTAATGTAGTCAAAATCCAGAGATGTTATATAAACATAAATGACTTTTCCCAAGTAATACTGCACATTACTTGCATCTTTGTTTGGTTAAGGTCTTCAATGACAAGCATAATTACTCTGTAGACTAGAAAATTCCAGTGTAAATAAAAATGGAGAGGTTTTTTTGAAAATTGCACTTATATTAAAAGTTCACCAACTGGCCAATCACCGTCTTGATATTTTATATATATATCTCCCCTCTCTCCCATTCTCTCGCTCTCTCTCCCTCCCTCCCTTTCTCTCTCTCCCTCTTTCACTCTCCCTCTCTCTCTTCCTTGCCTTTTTTGTACATGTGTGTCTCCCTAAATAGAATATATATGTATATATTTTTTAATATTCATGATCTATTAAATCCCCCAACATTAACATTTTTAAGTATGTGCACATTTTATGGAGTGCCACTCATTTTGCCAACAAAAATAGCAAAAAAAAAAAAAAGGTTAAGTCTCTTATGCTTTTTTTAAAAAAACAATACATTTTGATTCCTTCACTTTTTATTTCTTTAATTTACGGTCAATGTGGTTCTATTCAAAAGCATTTCTTTTTGACTACTAAAGCTAATGGGCTTTTTAAAGCAAAGTTGATTTAAAAAATATATATTATGTAACTACATGATAAGGAGCTATTATAGAAAATACAAAAACAAATAAGCAGGGCATTAAAGGTAAGAAAATATTTCTAATGTATTAAAAAAGGGAGAATATCCTTTTAACATTATATTGGGTAGCATTTCTTCAAACATTCTATTTTGTTGTCCTAGAGCTTCTATGTATTATTTACATATATACACAACTTTGTCTGTGTGTATATGTAATTGTGTGCCTATGTCATAAGAAGTAAGATCTTCATCCTTAATTATGTTTAAGGATATATTTGCATATGATAACCAGAATACCTTGCTGTTATCTAAGTGTTCTGTAAGGTACTACAATGAAGTAAATGCATTCAGAACACATTTAAAGGTCCATGTAAAAATTACTTGGGCTTGAATTTTGTATCTGATTAGTTTATCAGCTCTTACAAAGCGCATAACCTCTAATGTAGCTTTTCCTTAAATAACAACTATGATACCTAACGAATTGCACATGCTTGGTAATGAATAAATGAATGAGAATCTGTCCAAAGGGACAATAGATGTATTTATCCAACAATGCTAGAAAAGATATGAAATGAATTGTAATATTTTCCAGATTGCAGTGCTAGAACTCTTCAGTAAATTTAACCAGTAACCGTAGGTTAAGATAAATAATTTTGTGTCTTTTTCTTATTATGCAGGTTATTATGATATTGGGATCAAACAGGCAAAGTCTTGCCAATTTGCTAATCCAATCTGCACATGCAGAGAGGCTCTAGTGGTTGATGTTCCCCTTCCTTTCTGAGGCTTATGTGATGTAAACCAAACTTTCTTGCTTGACAACCCCCCCGCCCCCGAATACTATCTCTTTGGAGTTCATGATAGTCTCAATCCTGCCTATTTTCTGTAAAGAAGATAAAACCATTTTGTTTGAACATGCATTTGGTCCACTGCTGTTCTTAGATGCTTTATGCCAGTGTATTATTTGTTGTGGGAGGGGTTGGGCTGAATGCTTTATGTTACTCACACACAGTATAACAGGATTAGGACAGAAAATAGAACAGAACAGAATAACAGAGTTGGAAGGGACTTTGAAGGTTTTCTAGTCCAACCCCCTGCTAAAGCAGGAGACCCTATACCCAGGGGTGGGATTCAATTTTTTTAACAACTGGTTCTGTGGGCGTGGCTTAGTTGGTGGGCATGGCTTGGTGGTCATGTTATTGGCTGGGTATGGCCAACTCAATATCACTCACATTAAGGCATGCATCTCCTCACCTGGTCTCTCATGACTGTGGGGATGTTGCAACAGTCAAAAGTGTGAAAAATGGTCATAAGTCACTTTTTTCAGTGCCATTGTAACTTTGAATGGTCACTCCACACAAGCAAAATACCAGCAAAGGAGGGGAAAAAAACTCCAGAGAAGTTCCAGAGACAGGAAGTCTAGTCCTGTCAAGAATGTAATAAGGGTTAATGGAGACGCAGTTTCTGTAAGCAACACCAGAATGCTTCCTTCCTGCCTTCCTTACAGGATTAAGCCAGTAATTTCTTCTAATAACTGGTTCTCTGAACTGCTTAGAATATTAACAACCGGTTCTAGCGAATAGGTGTGAACCTGTAGAATCCCACCCCTGCCTATATCCGTGATGGCAAACCTATGGAATGTATGCCAGAGGTGGAATGCATAACCCTCTCTGTGGGCACATGAGCCTTTGCCGGCTGCTCTTCTGGTTTCAGGTGTGCACACATGTGCGCCAGCCAGCTGGTCTTCATGGGTGCTGAAGTGCCCAAAAATGGCCAAAAAAACCGGCCAAAAAACAGGCCAGCTGGTCTTTGGGTTTCCAGCACTCTGGCATGCACATATGCACACATGCACATGCATGCATGTGCACATGCACATGCACATGCATGCATGCACTTTCCAGTTTGGGCACTCAGTGCCAAAAAGGTTCGCCATCACTGCCCTATACCATTCCACCCAACAGTGGCTGTCCAGTCTCTCCTAAAAAGCCTACAGCAATGGAGCGCCCACAACTTATGAAGGCAAGCTGTTCCATTGGTTTAATTGTTCTCACTATTTTGCATCAAAAATTATAGTGATTTCTATCTCAGACTGAAAAAGGATTAAGTGTGATTAGAATAATTGAAAGATGGTGTGTTTATTAACTAAGTCTAATTCCAGTTCAGAGACTGAAATGTCTTACTTTGTATTGAATGTGAAAAATGTTATTTCATTTGGTTCAAATACTGTTACTTTCCTTTTCTGTTCCATTTTATTTCCCAGTTCCTTTAGCTTTTTTCCATAAACAATTGCCATGAAATATTATTTAATTTTGAAATGGGCATATTCCTGACCAGCTGAATCTAATACATAGTTTATAGAGTTTTCCAGAAGTAATAAGAATTTCGTAGTTACTAGGTATCAGGAATAAAATACCAGACCCTGTATTACCTGTAGTCCCTATTTAGGGTAGAGTTGGGGAAAGGATGGAGCTGAACATTTTTTGGCCAGATCCCTTCCTAACACCTACATGGAGGTATGACTGGATGTGAATCCCTCTTTGTAAAGTGTGGTTCCGGGGTTCAGTTAGACCTATTGATCACATACCTGGCTCCCTGCTATGTGACATTGGCCCTGCCTGAGCTCCTCGAGGTCATAGCCAGCTTGGCGGTTGAGACCCCCAGGCTGATGGTCATGGGGGGTTTCAACTTGCCTTCGGCTGGCGGGACCCCAGGGGTTGCCCAGGAGTTCTTGGCTTCCATGACAGCCTTGGGCCTGACCCAACTAATTAGGGACCCCACTCATACTGGAGGTCACATCTTGGATCTGGTTTTTGTCTCTGGACAGTGGCAGGATGATCTAGGTATAGGGGATATAGTCATTGAACCCCTGTCATGGTCTGATCATTCTCTCCTTAGGCTAGACTTCCAAGCCGCACCCTCTCATCGCAGGGAGGTGGAACCGACACGATGGTTCCGCCCCAGGCGCCTGATGGACCCAGATAGGTTCCTGATGGAGCTTGGGCCGTTTCCCGGTGTTCGAGCATACGATTCGGTCGGGGACCTGGTGGCCGTCTGGGGTAGGGCGGCGGCTGGGGCCCTTGACCGGGTCGTGCCCTTGTGGCCTCTGACCCGATGCTGATCTCACTCAGCTCCATGGTTGTCTGAGGAGCTGAGGGAGATGAAGCATCAAAAAAGATGCCTAGAGAGCGGTTGAAGGGCCACCCGCTCCGGACCTGACCGAACACTATTGCAGTCCTATATTAGGACCTATTTAGTGGCGATAAGGACGACAAAGAGTTCTCACTTTTCCGCCCTTATTGTGTCTGCAGGAAATCACCCAGCCGCCCTTTTCAGGGTAACCCACTCCCTCTTAGAAGTGGGAGCATGGGAGGATCTTCTACAGGGGTGGGCTGAGGACTTTTTGAATTTTCTGATGGACAAAATCACTCAGATCCGGGATGGGTTGGACTCTGACTGGATGACTACAGATGGGGGATTGGGGGTGGAATTCAGGGAGGTCATCTGGGGGGAGTTTGATTCTGTTTCCCCCGAGGATGTGGACAGGATGCTGGGGGGCTTAATGCTACTACATGTTTACTGGATCCGTGCCCCTCCTGGCTGGTATTGGCCACTAAGGAGGTAGCGTGAGGTTGGTTCCAGGGTAGTATTAACGCTTCCTTGAGTGAGGGGTTTCTACCTGCTGCCTTGAAAGAGGCGGTAGTGAGACCCCTCCTCAAGAAGCCGTCCCTGGACCAAACTCTGTTATCTAACTATCGTCCGGTCTCCAACCTTTGCTTTGTGGCGAAGGCTGTTGAGAGTGTAGTGGCACGACAGCTTCCCCGGCACCAGGATGAAGCTGTGTATTTAGATCCACGCCAATCAGGCTTCAGGCCCGGGTACAGCATGGAGATGGCTTTGGTCGCACTGATGGATGATCTCTGGAGGGCCCGTGACAGAGGTTTTTTCTCTGTCCTGATTCTATTAGATCTCTCGGTGGCTTTTGATACTGTCGACCACAGTATTTTATTGCGGTGGTTGGGGGGGTTGGTTCTCCTCCTTCCTCTCCGACCGTTCACAATTTGTGTTGGCAAGGGGGCAGAGATCGACCTCGAGGCCCCTGATTTGTGGGGTTCCTCAGGGGTCAGTGCTCTCAACCCTTCTGTTCAACATTTACATGAAGCCATTGGGTGAGATCATCCGTGGCTTTGGGGTGGAGTTTCATCAGTATGCTGATGATACTCAGCTGTACATTTCCACCCCAGGCCACCCCAATGAAGCCGTGGAAGTGATGACCCGGTGCCTGGAGGCTGTGCGGGGTTGGATGGGGCGAACCAGGCTTCAGCTCAACCCAGCCAAAACCGACTGGCTGTGCTTTCCGGCACCAGTTTCCATACAGCCAGTTAGTTCCATCATTGGCTGTGGGGGAGGAAATTCTTGCCCCCATGGAGAGGGCGTGCAATCTGGGTGTCCTCCTGGACGTGCGACTGTCATTAGAAGATCATATAGCGGCCGTCGCCAAGGGGGCTTTTTGTCAGGTCCGCAGGATCTACCAGTTGCGGCCCTTTCTGGATCGGGATGCTGTTTGCACGGTCACATCCACCCTCGTTATCTCTCGTCTGGACTATGCCAATGCTCTCTACATGGGGCTCCCCTTGAAGAGCACCCGGAGGCTCCAGTTGGTGCAAAATGCAGCTGCGCGGGTGGTTTTGGAGGCTCCTCGGAGCTCCCATGTTACGCCACTCTTGCGTGAGCTGCAATGGCTCCCGGTAGCCTTCCGGCTGCGATTCAAGGTATTGGTGACAACCTTTAAAGCGCTCCATGGCTTGGGACCTGGGTACTTACAGGACAGCCTACTGCCATCATCAATCTCCTGTCGCCCAGTACCCTCCCATAGGGTAGGCCTCCTTGGGGTGCTGCCGGCTGGATGGCTGGCGACCCCGAGGGTACGGGCCTTCTCCTTGGGGGCATCCTCCCTCTAGAATGAGCTGCCCCCGGAGATGAGGACCATCCCTGACCTTTTGGCCTTCCGGCGCGCATTGAAAACATACTTATTTCATCCTGGTCCTGTTAGATTTCTCAGCGGCTTTTGATACTGTCAACCACAGTATCTTATTGCAATGGTTGGGGGGTTGGGAGTGGGAGGCACCGTTTTACGGTGGTTCTCCTCCTTCCTCTCTGACCGCTCGCAATTTGTGTTGACGGGGGGGCAGAGGTCGACCCCGAGGCCCCTATTATGCGGGGTGCCTCAGGGGTCTGTGCTCTCGCCCCTGCTATTCAACATTTATGTGAAGCCGCTGGGTGAGATCATCCGTGGTTTCAGGGTAGAGTTCCATCAGTACACTGATGACACTCAGCTGTACATCTTTACCCCGGGCCACCCCAATGAAGCCCTCGAAGTGATGACCCGGTGCCTGGAGGCTGTGCGCAGTTGGATGGGTCTTAACAGGCTTCATCTCAACCCAACCAAAACCGAATGGCTGTGGTTTCCTGCGCCCAGATACAGCCAGCTGGTTCCGTTGCTGGCCGTGGGGGGAGAAATTATAACCCCCGTGGAAAGGGCTCACAATCTAGGTGTCCTCCTGGACGTACGGCTGTCTTTAGAAGATCACATCACGGCCGTCGCCAGGGGGGCCTTTTGTCAGATTTGTCTGATTTACCAGTTGCAGCCCTTTCTGGATCTGGATGCACTTCGCACAGTCATCTCCACCCTCGTCATCTCCCGCTTGGACTATTGCAATGCTCTCTACATGGGGCTCCCCTTGAAGAGTGTCCGGAGGCTGCAGTTGGTCCAGAATGCGGCTGCGCGGGTGATCTTTGGAGCCCCTCGGAACTCCCATGTAACACCACTTCTCCTCAGGCTGCATTGGCTTCCTGTGGCCTTCCGGATCCGATTCAAGGTGGTATTGATCGTTTTCAAAGGCTTGGGACCTGGGTACTTATGGGACCGCCTGCTGCCATCAACAGCCTCCCGCCGCCCAGTGCGCTCCCACAGGGTTGCCCTCCTCGGGGTTCTGCCACCTGATCATTGCCAGTTGGCGACCCCGAGGGTGTGGGCCTTCTCTGTGGGGGCCCCCTCCCTGTGGAATGATCTGCCCCCGGAGATACGGGCCATTACCGACATCCAGACCTTCCGGCGCGCAGTAAAGACCCTGTTCTTTCAACAGGCCGGCCTGGCCCAGTAAACGGTTTTTTGGGGGTTTTAAATTAACTAGGTTTTAAATTTTAATATAATTCTTAAATTTTAAATTTATTAGTTATATTTTTGTATTTGAATGGGATTTCGGCCGGATTAATTTGTTTAATCTATTTTTAATTGTATATTGTTCATTTTTAGTAGGCTGTATACCGCCCCGAGTCCCTTTTTGGGAGAGGGGGCGGTATAAAAATTCAATAAATAAATAAATAATAAATAAGCCGGTCTGGCCTAGGGTTTTATAGGGTTAATTTGGTTTTAATGGGTTTTAATCTTTTATATTCTTGATTGAATTTTATTTGGAGCCACTATATTTAATATTTTTAATTGTTTTTTAAATATTGTATTTATATCATTTTTTAACTTTGGCTGTACACCGCCCCGAGTCCCGGTAGGGAGAGGGGCGGTATAGAAAACTAATAAAATAAAATAAATAAATAAAATAAAATTGAGATTGCTTCAATGATTGCTTCAGTGTTTGTTTCAATCATTATTTCAGTGGCTGCTTCAGTGCCACTGGCTTCTCCTATACTACTGGGCTGCTGCTGCAATCACATGATCTTCATTTTCAATGTGTTGTGCCACTTTCCCAACCAGTCTTGCAATCCCTCACATCCTCCCACACTCAGCAGCAGCCATTTTCCTGTCTGCTGGAAGGGAAG
Source organism: Bungarus multicinctus (assembly GCA_023653725.1). Classification (NCBI taxonomy): domain Eukaryota; kingdom Metazoa; phylum Chordata; class Lepidosauria; order Squamata; family Elapidae; genus Bungarus; species Bungarus multicinctus. Next base: position 218,500,038 of record CM042834.1, read on the forward strand.
GGAGGGAAAGAAGGAAGGGAGGAACAGGCAGGAAGAAACATACTGGTATCTTTCTCAAACCATGCCACCTTCCCCATATGGCATCACTTGGGCACCCCACACACATTCTTCCTGACTTACACCACCCTGCATTTATCTTCCCTGATTTGCATGGCACCTCTTGCATACTTTCAGGCACCCTTCTCAACCCATATGACTCCCACCCACCATCTCCAACTGGTGCAACACCTCTTTTACACACACCTACAATCTCCATGCGCTCTTGACACATTCCGCCTCATTGTGTGCCCAACATGACCTGTGCACTATGACTGCCCTACACTCTTAATCCATTCTATCCCCTTAGGCCCTCCCCACAATCCACACAGCATGCGTCTTGCATCCCTGGGCACTCTTCCTTACCTACCCATAAGCCTTCATGCAGCATCTTTGGTGCATGCTTATATACCCTTTCCAACTCATGTGGCATCTCCTGTATATTCCTACATACCATTCCTGACCCACACAGGACCTCTACATACTATTTCTCACCACACTCCCTTAATCCCTTTTCCACCTGGCAGTAGCCATTTATCTGCCTGCTGGCCTTGGATTTGCAACTTCCAGATGGCTTCCACACTGACTTTCTCCTAGCAAACTTCCCATAAGCAAAGTAAATGGGGAAGCCAGCAGGAATTCTAGGGAAGGAGGGGGGAGGGAGGGAGGGAGGGAGGGAGGGAGGGAGGAAGGAAGGAAGGAAGGAAGGAAGGAAGGAAGGAAGGAAGGAAGATTCTGATGCTCCCACAAGGAGGCCAGCAGGAAGTCAGAAGTTGCTGCTGTTCCTACTGCTTTTTTGTCTGCTCTGTTTCTCTATTTAGGTAAGAAAACATCTCTGAAATGATAACCTAATGGGGCCTGAATTGTCTATGTAAAATCGTAAATGTCATCTTTAAGACTATCAGCTTACAAGTCTTTTTAAATATAGCTTGTTTTGCCCCAGTCTGCTAATTAGGAAGCTGGAATAGGAGTTAATTTAAATTTAATTTAAAATTACTACCACTCCATGGGTACTTTCATCATTTTTCATACTACACTGGGGTCCACCTAATATTTGCTTGGAATTACTGGTAGATTTTCCTTTTCACTAGCTTTTGTGTGAATTGCTTCCCACTATTTTTTTTTGTGGGCATTTTGTGGGCACAAAAGCAGCCATTACAAAATACTTAGACATTCTGTGTTGTTTTGCATGTTGGTGATATACAAAGGTGAGTGTATTGACTGGGCAAATAATAGATGGATCATTCAATTTCTATAACAGAAGTTCTTAACTTAGATTTTTGATGGTTTATAAATTCTGTGTATGCTATTTTTCACATATATTTCAGATAGTCCTCAAATTACAAGTGGTCACTTAGCGAACATTTGAAGTTGCAATGGACCTCCCCAGGGCTACTTATGACCCAGATCTGAAGTTCCAGTTGCTGGGTCCACCCAACATAGTCACATGATCACATTTTGGGTCCTTGGCATCCAGCCTGGATTTAGGGCAATTTGCAGTATTCTACAGTCATGTGAAAATGATTGTTGACATTTTTTGTTGGAAACCAGAGTTTATTTCTTTTTTTCTGGCAAAAAATGCCCTTTGTGGACAATGAATTCCCTTAAGAACAGCAGCATTTGCTTCTCAACCACTGCAAAAATTGGATGTGGTCATGTGGTGGCCTCTTAATGATCATAAGCGCAATTGAGCATTCCAAGCTCAATTAAGGTCGTAATTGGACTACAACCTGTACTGTATTATATTTTAGCATGACTGGTGTCCTTTGTAATGCAATCTATATCTTTGTATTTCTTTATGCATTTAAATGTATGTTTTCTGAGAAGATCTTCAAAGAAACTCATGGAACAAAAATGTTAAGAACCCCTACGCTAGAATATTATTTTACATAACCAAATGGTCCTAATGTTTGTGGCCACGGGTAATAATTTCTGCCTTTCTAACAAGTGATCTATGGTTTTAGTTGTATTGAAAAATGTGCTATGGATACTAAATGGACTTCATCATGGGACCTGTTGAACGATGCTATCGTGTATGGCTTATGTGGGAATGTTATTGATAAAGATGTCATTAGTGAATGGCAACAGTGTTGCTGCAGAACCTATGAAAGTACATTTTGTTGCCGTTTCTTCTGTGGAATCTGTCTTCCTTTTGATGTTTCTGGGGAAGACTGTTTCCTGTTACACTACCACAAGCTTAAATGCAGCAGTTCATATCTCATCTCAACATTGCTCTGCCCTTTGGAAATGTCTGTAATCTAATTCTGTAATCTACTTCTGCTCAAAGAAGTGAAGCATATATTTTTTTTGAAGAAATGCCAAAGAAGTTAAAACAGGCATTTGTTGAGTGTGACTGTCTGAAAAAGAACTGTATGTAATGTAATGCCAAAGATAATTTGAGGCAGATTTAAGGATAGACAGACAGAACGCAGTACTGATGTTTAGTTATATTTTTAAATACACATACACATATGTGTATGTTGTCATTGGGAGAAAAACAAAATTTCAACTCAATCTCTTACTTTTTTTAGTTTTTGCTAAATGCATTAGCTGTCAGGTCAGGCAATTAATAATTTATCCAGACATAGAGGACTGAAAAAGAGATTTAAATAATGTAGCCATATTACTTCCATATGTTAAATTAACTATTCTGACGCATTTTTACAAGGTCAAGAACTCAATGTACTCAATGCTAGGTGAGTTAGCCATCTATTCGGCTGGAAAAATATATGTGTTGAGTTGATGTTGGTAGCCTGCCACGAAATCAGATCTAGCATCTCAGACATGGTACAGTACAGACACAACAGGAAATAAGATTATTTTGGAACCTTACTTCCAATCAAATGTTTGTAAAATGTAAATTATTTATATTTGCAACATTTTTAGTTCCAGAGTTGACTGTAACAAAAAATGATTTGGTCTTTAATATAATAAAAGAAAGTTTTCAGAGAGAGAGAGAATTTTTTTTAGAGGAATAACTACATTATCTATTCACTCTTAGAAATAGTGAAACTTTCTCCTCTTGAAACACCAAACTTAAAATGGTTATGCCAACTTATGTTTCATCATTTATCTACTGTATAATATTCATTTCACTTTTCATTTTCAGAAAGATCCCAAAGCAAAAGATACAAAATAAAACAATAAATGTCAATACATGTTTAAAGAACAGTAAAAAAAAAAAGTTTAAGCAGTGCAGATTCAAACAACAGTGTGAGCACACAAATATATCTTCAACTGGCAATAAAGATTTGTAACAACAGAGCAAAATAGAAAAACCCTGCTGCATTTAAACATTTTAGCCTCTTATTTTTCCTCGGGGGTTTTCTGGAATCATCAGGCAAGTTGGATTAATCATATGATACCATAGTTGCAGGAAATTCTGGACAAAAAAGAAAATCTTTACCGCTGATTTAAGTAGATTAGTCTCTTTCAGCATAGGAGGAGCAGGAGCAGCCCTAGATTAACCATTAAGGAAAATAAGCATGTGCTTAAGGAACTATGGAAAACAGGGCACCACAGAGTTTCCCTCCCAGCTGTCATGCAATAACCCTTTCACTGCCACACCCAGCTTTAATTTTCAGCATTTGCTGAGTCTTGATGCTTGTGAGTTACATAATGGCCGAGAGGCACCATTGTTCAGCTGAGTTTAGGGCATCAGTTGCATTGTAGCCATGTGCAGATCTGTACATTAGGGAAACGAAACAACCACTTCATAAACACATGGCACAACACAGGAGAACAAACACATCAAGACTAAATTCAACAGTCCTTTTAAAAGACACAGACCACTCTTTTAAAGACAACAAAGTCCACATTTTTGACAGAGAAGATTGCTGGTTTGTAAAAGGGGTTAAAGAGGCCATCTATGTCAAAACTGAACAGCCCTCTCTCAACAGGGGGGAGGGATACAACATCATTTATCTTCAATCTACAACACATTCATTTCAACAGTTCCAAGAAGGCTGCACACCAATTTGCACCACTCAGGTGACCTTAATAAACCTCTGGTGACCTTAATAACCCACTAAAAGAATGAAAGTGTCCAACTGTCTGCAAGCAATATAAATAAAGCCTTCCATTCCCCACCATTCAGTCAGACTTGAAGAAGCTTCTTGGATGAGAAGCGAAATGTCTTCAAAGAAAAACCAAAAAGTCCAGTTGCCTCTTAGAAAGAAAAAAAACCACACATTTGGTTCAGAATCACTTATCAACAGTGCTTCTTGGCTCAGTGCTTCTTATTTGTACAGATTACAACTGTTCAGCCTTCATACAGTCTCTCTTGATCCAGATGGAGTTTATCACCATATGATTAATTCTAGATAATTTCAACAATCTTTTGTATGGCCTACACAGATTCATACAACCTTTCCACTCTACTCAGAAAGCAAAAGCTTCCTATTACACGGAAAGGCTTGACTAGTTTATTCTACCCTTAAAAAAAAACAAAATGTCCAAGCTTTCTTGGCTGTGGAGTAAAGGGGGTCACTTTTATGGACAGTCATAAGTAATAGCAGGTTAAACAACCTTAAGTCAGAAGACCTTTTGCAGCCTTCCAAAACCTTGGCTTCATCCCCAGGATTCCACTAAATGTTGCATCTGAGTTCCAATTTTTCTGTGATATAAGGAAAAATTATTGAATATCTTGGAAGTAATCATATGTAACTTTAGTTGATTAACATGAAAAATTAAATCAGAATTGTTTATTTTGTTTTTCCCCAGCCACGATTTGAAGTAAGCTTACCATTCATAGATCAAAATTGGACTCCTGACTATTCTAGAATGCTTATGTAAACAACACATGAACACGTAATACAGTATATACATAATACATAATATTTTTATAGACAGCAGTGTTAGTTTGTTTCACTATCTTCAAGAATCATTGTATGTACAGTAAGAGTCGTGTGCTATCAGGTGAAAAAGTCTCATATGATAGCAGCATTTTAGCACTTTCTATTTTCTTCTAAATACTGTATTAGATGAAGAGACCTTAACAGATGTGAAGATAGAGAAATGAAATGAAGTTCTTGTTTATCTACCCAGAACAAAGTGATATTTCTACCCTAAGCTATTTATTTGGTATGTTTTGGATTAAACTAATCTAGTCCAATTATGTGTCAGTGGAAATGTGAATCAAGCTACTCTAGGAACTGGCTGGGCTTCTTTACATTTTTAACTGAGTCTTTGCCAGCCCTGGCTTTATTGTATGGAGCAAAGCAAAGGCTGATCCAATATATCCAGCCATAAACATTTTTAGATGGCAACCTGCCAATATATTGTAGAGCTCTTTCCCACCATTTTTTGGTCAAATCCTTGTTGTTGTTCTTACAGAAATTTATACTAAGGGAACTTTATGTTCAATTCGGGGATAGTACAAATGTCACTGCAATTTCTTTTCTTTGGCAACTATTAACATTTGAAGGAATCAAAATATTCATGTGAATCCTTTCTTACCCATAGGGGTGGTATGTATTTTCTTCAAACTAAGGTCCTTTACCAGAGAGCTGAGAGTTTGATAGTTCTGTCTAGTATCTTAGCTGTTCTCAGCATTTTACTCTTCTGGACAGAGAGCTCTGGTGTTGTTCTTGAGATCTGCTGAAGTCACTCCCACAGCTTATGAGTACAGCCCCAAGTGCTCCTACCACCCAGGAACTACTTTAGCCTTTCCTTTTCACAACTTTCTGGTTCCTCCTTTAGACCCTGGTACTTCTCCAGCTTCCAATACTCCTTTGGCTGATGCTGCTGTCACATGGCATTGCTATATCTATCACCACTGTTTTCTACTCCTGTCTATTACCAGAGCATTTGGTTGATTGGTCAGTATTGCCTGATCATCTATATTGGGATGTCCCATAAAATCTTAACCTTGTTATCCTCCATGACCTTCTATGGGATCTTCCATCTGGACTTGTGAGGATGTACCCCATACACTGCGCAGATGGTCCTGTACACAGTTCTGCCTACTTGGTTATGCCATTCAAAGTATGCTGTTCCTGCTTTATTTTATACCCTGCCATATGTGTTAGATTGTCTCTGAGGCCTAACTGCATAGTCTGCACCTCGGGTCCTAACTAATGTGATTTATCCCTGCTTTTGTGGCTCTGATGCTTAGTACATGTTCTTGTGCTGCTATGATCAGTGCCTCAGTGCTGTTTTTTAGTTCAGTCTTTTCCAGCCACTGGTAGGATTTTCCAATATCTTCCCCCTCAACTATTAGTTGGTGATACATCCCATTCAGGATTTTGTCTGGCCGTGATACTTGCTCTGTTTGATCTTTCTCTCATGTTTGCTGTTGCTTTAGGCATTGTCTCAGCAGCTTATCTTTGGATACCAGTTGCTCTCCAGTTCTTCATATTCTTGACCCACTTGTTGGATGTCTGCTACTGTGGTGGTAACTGGTTCCTATTTTGGGAGATTACTGTGTCTGTTCCAGTGATGGGATTCAAAAATTTTTACTACCATTCTGTGGGCATGGCTAGATAGGCGTGGCGTGGCATGGCTTGGTGTGCATGGCAGGGAAAGGTTACTGCAAAATCCCATTCCCTCCCCACCCTACTAATCTGCTTTCCAGCTGCGTTCTCTTGTGCGGGGCAACCAAAGAAGACCTGCCGGGACTCAGGAGGCAGAGAATAGATGGGGGTGGGGCCAGTCAGAGTGGCATTTGGCAGTTTTCCAAACTACTCAAAATTTCCACTATCAGTTCTCCAGAACTGGTCAGAACCTGCTGAATACCACCTCTAGTCTGTTCTCAGGTCCTGAAACCATTTTTGCATTGACATTATGTGTCTTCTCTTTCTCTCATATTTTCTTCCAGTACTATTCAGTTTATGCTGTTGGTGGCTCTATTGTTTTTTCTGCTTTCCACTGCAGTTAGTAGTACACCTTGGAGGATTCGTTGGAAAACAGGACATATATTTTCTTGGCCTGTAGTGTATCTTTTTAACTTTGGTAACCAGTACCATGAGTCTTTATTTAGCAGACTTTAGGTTTTCAGATGGTCAGGCTCTTATATTTTTTTCAATAATCAAGTCTTATCCTTAATCTTCACTTCTGTAATTCCACCAAATGTCTAATCTCTATCCAAGTTGCCTTGATTTTAACCTCTGTGTATGTTTGTGTGTGTGTGTGTTGCTACGTACTTCTATTCTTCTTGATCATGTAGCCAACCAAGCACCTCCAGAATTACAGTGGTTATAACATACGCCAGTTCGTTGGTTGAGTTAGGGTTGTAGTAGGGATTGTTGTCAAGGTTGTATTGGCATCTTCTAGCATATCAGCTAATGGTACTTCTCCACTGAGACTTGAAAAATCAACCTCAAGGGTTGACTATAGCTAGTTTATTCATGATTTTAATAAAACATTTTATTAGTAATATTTAAATAACACCTTGTCCTGGTATAGGTAGATTACATATTTTCCAATCTCAAGAGAACATCTACAGCTTGATTAGAAGTGACTTTCCTGACAATCAGTTATAAAACCTTGAACACAGCATTGCAGAAAAACATAAAAGCTTTAATTAAAAAGAAATATAAATAAGTATATGTCAAAAACAGATGGCCAATTGTTAGAAAGAACTTTATATAGATTCCCTAATAGAAAACAGCTCCCGCCCTCCCACACAAATCAATCACATAAACAAATTACAGAAAGTCCTTGCTTTACAACCATTGGTCAGCAACCATTCAAAGTTATGATGGCAGTGAACAAACAGTAGTAAAAACTGGTTCGCAGAATCACAACTGTTGCAGTGCCCCTGCCAACGCATAAGCAAAATTTGGGCACTTGGCAGGCCACCCACATTTACAACTGTAGCATGCACTTCAAATTCCCCATCTTCCTGTCCCTTTTCTATGGCCTTCACAAGCCCTTGCAGAGGCTGTGTGGAGGCCTTGTGCAGTATTGTGAAGGCCTTGAAAAGGAACAGCAGCTACCTCAGCCAAGATTCTGAGTCACAAGGCCTCACAAAGAGCCAGCAGCTGCCTCAGTGAGATATAAGGATAGGGAGAACTTGCATGCTGTCATGGAGGTCTCACAAGGCCTTAGGAAGCCTGCCATGGCATCACAGAGGCCTTGCACAGCTTCACAAAGACCCAGCAGATGCTTTAAGCAGGATCTGCCTTGCAAAGACTTTACAAAGGCCCAGCATCTGTCTCAGTGAGCCACTGCCACTGCCTTAGGGAGACCTGGCATGATGTCACAGAGGCCCTGCATGGCCTTCACAAAGCTAGTCTCAGCCAGGCTTGCAAATATTTTATAAAGGACCAGAAACTGTCTCAGTGAAATGCTGCCAGAGGGAAGTTTTGCCCATGGAAAATTTACAAGGCATTAGAGAGGCCTGCCATTGTGTCACACAGGCCTCTCATGGCCTGACCAAGGCCAACAGCTACCTCAGCTAGGCAGGTTTTATCAAGCAATGGGACAAAGAAGTTAGCAAAGGTGAGTGGGTGACATTTGGAGTAGGTTGCAGCACCGGAATTCAGGACATCCCAAAGAGCAGAGATGCTGAAAGATAGATGGGTTGGCAATGTTGAAGCAGAGATGAACAAAGTAAGGCAGGAGAAGCATATGATCCTCACCTTATGATGCTACAGTGTTTTGTTTTATTTCACTTTTGTATATATTGGCCTTATTTATTTCAGCTTCCAATTAATTTTTATTATATTATTTTTTGGTATCTCGCCTTTATTATTTTTGCAAACAGCTCAACACACTTTCCTCCTCCTCTTTTCCCCACAGCAACAGCCTTGTGAGGTGAGTTGGGCTGAGAGAAAGTGACTAGCCCAAGGTCGCCCAGCTGGCTTTCATGCCTAAGGCAAGACTTGACATCATAGTCTTGGAGGGCTGCATAATATTGTAACTGACTGAGGAGAAGGTTGTTTCACAAATGCTATGCTAATGTTAAAACTGCTACTCAGTTGTCACATTATGGAGTTTGTCAGTTTAAACAACGAACTCCTACCCTTAGTAGCTTGGTCACGTATGTTATGTTAACCAGGCCGCTGCAGTTGATCAATGTTCACTAATTACTTATAAATATTTGGTTCTTGTCTATATGCTTGTTTTTCAATAAGTCATCTCTATAGCTAGCTAGCTAGATTGACAGACAAACAGATAAAGCTATTTGGATTTTTTAAATGGCCTAAAAACTTCTTTATTAAATTGAGACCAAATTGTATCCTACAAATACTCATATGAATTAATTTGTCTAATTAAAATAATGATATTTTTTCAAAAAAATCTATCATTTTGAGTGCTAATCTATTCTTCTAGCAGGAGGCTTATCTTCTAAGAATGCAATCTTTTGATGTCAAATTGTGATTGCTAAAAAGGCTACCTATATTCAAGCAGAAATAGGAAAATAAGATTATTTTCAAGGAGGAAAATGCCCCTACAAGAAAAGTTTCTGATGGGTGGGAAGTGGGCTGTTTGTTTCTATTCTGGAAAAAAATGTTCCATTCTGGCAATGGGGCAACCAAGCAGTGTAAATAAAGACAGGGAAGCCATAAATCTAAGCAACCTGAGGGAAATTTTATCCGAATCTAAATAGCTGGACTTGAAAACAAAAATAAATAGATCTTGCTATATTATATGGGTGGTAATAGAGCAAGATTTATGCAGAAATTTTTAAAATAATTTAGGGCATACTTTCTAGAACACAGTACTCTTCCTTCAAAAAGCCTGTCCCTGGTACCAAAGGACCAGTAGTACATAGCACTAATTTTTTAATAAAAAGTGTAGATTTTTGCTGCATTAAAAATTCTATATGAAATATTTTGTGTTTGGCACACTTAGAAAAAAAGGCGGAGGCAATATAAGCTTCAACAGGCTTTATTGCTAATTTGTAGCTCAGCTCCGGCTAGCCGCGGCTAGCGGCAGTCAGCTGAGAGAGAGAGACAGCTGATTCCATTTGACAGCTCCTTTTATAGGGAGCTGTCAAATGGCTCAGCCAATCAGGAACTTCTTCGGCTCCTGCTTAAACAGCGGACCGGAGTGAGGACTTGCTGGTTGCAACAAAATACTTGATAGAGAAAAATATTATTTAATGAGAAATAATTCCTCAGATGTAGTGACATTCATATCTGATATGCAACTGAAGAACAAGCTGAAAGATCTTAAATATAGGAATTGATAAGGGCATTAAGCACAAGGTATCAGATCCTATGCAATGGGACTTTTGAAATTATAGCATCAAATGAATACAGTGAAAAAAAAACCTAAAGATTCAGTAGTTTCAAGCTTAAGTATAAATAAGGTACATCATTCTCCAGAACTCCTTTGATTCAGATGATAAGCCATCATCCTCCACTTTTACAAATTTTTGATGTACCAAAACACAATCTCTCTTTTTGAAAATTTTAAAAGTTTTTGAAAACTTTTAAATTTCATGAAAAAATAAAATATAAGAAAACAAAAATAAATAGAAAATTAAAACCTCAGAAAAGAAACAAGTTAGGAACAAAAAAGGAAATGGTAGAAAAAGGAAAAGAAAGACTTTCTTTGGTACAGATACAAATATAATATGCAGTAACCCTTTACTCTCGTATTAACAATAATACACAATATTTCTGTAATCATAACCATTTCTAATCATCAAGTGGCAAAATTAAAGTTTCATGTCTTTTTGTTTGAAAAAAAGCTAAAAGTGGTTTCCAGGTAGAAACACAACTTGTAAATTCTTTTTCTTTAATTAAAATAGTCCATTTCATCATCTTTATCAACTCAATTAGTTTCATCATCTATTCTTCTATTGTGGGAATCTGTAAATCCTTCCATCTATGGGTATACAAAAGTCTTGCTGCTGTTAACATATATAAAACCAAAGTTCCATTTTTTTCAAGCTGTGTGTCCTAGTTTCAAATGTACATTTGCTCCAACTATTATCTGAATTCTAGTACATACAGTATCTGATCTCAGAATTTCTTAGTTTGTTTACATGTGCACCAAAGATGATTAAAAACCATTTTTAGCTTGATTACATTTCCAGTATATAATTGACACACCCTTCTATATCGTTGACAACTTATCAACTGTTAAATACCAATGACATATTTTATAAAAATTCTGTTTCAAGTTATAATTAAATGTAAATTTCATTTAATTAAATAATGCTTTACTCTACAAATTCTCCCATTGATTACTAGAGTCTAGTCATACGATAGCATTAGATTCAGATAAAATATTCAGATATTTTAGCCATATATTGAATAATGTCAGCAATATTCCTCCTGCTCCTAAACCCATTTAATTGGACTGAAGTTAAAATGGGTTTTCCTTGAAATAATTAAGGGAGCCAGAGCAATGTAGTGGTTAAGTTGCTGAACTAGTAACTTCGAGAGCCAGATTCTAGCTTAGACATGGAAATTAGCAGGATAACCTTGGATGAATCACTCCCTTTCAGTCTTTATCAAGCTGTGGGACAAGCTGACTGAAAAAGAAATCCCCTTATCACATCATGCACTGATGAGCTTTGCTGAAGAAGTAGAATGAGCACGTGCAAAACAAGTAATCTTGCAACTAAGCAGGACGAGAGCTAAGAAGAACAAGAGCAACTTGTCTGAAAGTGAATGTGTTTGGGGTTCTGTTTAAAATGCTTTGAAGATGACAAGTGCAATAAGAATTCTGGTTATTCTCTGCTCTCTCCCAGAGGTTAATTTGAGCCAGAAAGACCTAAGGCTTAACTCCAGAACCTGTTTTAAATACCATGGGCATGCAAAATAGAAATAGAATACATATGTGCATATGAACAATGGCATTCTTTGCCACTAAATAACCACAACATCTCCCAGACATCTGGATTTACAGCCATCAAAGAGTGCAGCTTCTTGGCAAGATCATTCTTGAACCCCAGCCCCTTCATTTTAGAATTCAAGCATTACTCCATGTGGTCTTCTCAGCATCAAATATAACTTTCCATTATTTTCTATCCTATTTTTTTTAATCTTTGTATAAGCTATTTGCATTGCATATCTGTCCACTATTTGCTTCTTCCCTTTTAATGAACTGGAACATCAGTAAATATGCTTTTATTTCCAAGATATTGGGTGAAAAGACTATTTGTGCCATTTAGCAAAACAAAACACTTCTTTCCCCAAAATTCCAATATAGAATAAAATAAAAAAGGCAAAGCATCAATTCTGCTCTTGATCTAAGGCAGATTTCTCCAACTTAATACATGTTTTAGGACTGCAGTTCTTAGAAATATCTAGAATACCATGTCAACATGTCCTTTATTAAAATAGACAATTTGTTTACAGTTAAGTACATTTTTCCTGGACCACTGTTTTCCTATGTATTTTCTAAGATTCTTCTAAAATGCAACTATTTTAAGATTAAAAAATCCAAGCAGGTTTATAGAAATAGATTTGGCCTAGATTATTAGGTAATATTAGTTAGAAAAATAATCAATTACAGCTAGACCTCACTTAAAAATTGCTGTTTATTGACTTTTGAAGCTTTGACAGTGCTGAAAAAATAACTTTACAATCATTTCTCACATTTACAATCATCACCGCGTCCCCGTTTATCATGTGGTTGATATTCAGGCACTTTGCAGGTTTTATGACTGTCCCAGTATTCTGCAGCCATGGGATTGCATTTGCATTCTTCATAGCCATCTTCCACAGAAGCAGAAGAAGTCCATAGTAAAATCATAAATTGCAATCACATGATATCTTACTTAATGAGCCATCGTTATCATGTGATGTTTCATTTAGCAAGCACATCCCTTATCAATGGATTTGCTGATCCCAGATGTGGACACTAAGCAAGGATTACCTGTACTTTCATTTCCTAATTTCCAATGAAGCAATAACTTAGAATATTTGATTGTGATGGTTTAAATATTGTGTTGCATTGTCCCAAAGGTGCTTTTTCAAGAGATGACTGGAGTTTCTGGTTTTTCTAAGAAACCTTCAACTCAAAGCTGAAGAATCTTCTTGGATTAGAAGTGAAATGTTTTCAAAGAAAAACCAGAAACTCTAATTGCCTCTTGAAAAATCATCTTTGGACAACCATGACCTGGGTGACTGAGAATCTCTATAGACATTGAGTTGCATTGTTCTGCTCTAGTTTTACCCCAGATTAAAACCTGTGCAGAGGTAAGTATGAATAATCTTGGGAAAAAAGAGAAAGAGCCACAACATAGACAATGGTCTTATAAATGAAATTTGAATCTGAAGGAGTGCCAAAAGTGTCTCACAAGGACCCTCCCTAGTTTTCAAGAGTGTAAACATGAGGTGTCTTTCAGTTTTTCAAGATTCTGTTACTATAACCTTATAATAAAGATAGAGCTAGTACTTCAGAACTCTTTTTCTGGTATTTCAATGCAACTAGCAAGCTTGTCTTGCAATGAATGAAATAAGATATAGTGTAAGTAGTGTAACTGAGAGTAAATTTGGATAGCAACTCATGGAATGGATAGGCAAGACTAACCTAAATGGTTCCTTTTAGGAAATTATGTAGTGTATATTGAAGGTGGAAGACCCTTTGAGAGCTATATGTAACAAAACTTATCAGTGTACATTCAAAGTGACAATAAAGTTATTCTAAGTCTAAGTCTTATAAATCCTTGGTCCCATTCTGGAAAGGCTTAAGAGAAATTCAAAGTTGACCTGCTGCTACTATTCTTGTAATTCAGCTACTTGGTTAGGACAAGAATGTACAAGATGAGACTGCATGTGACAGTCTGTGGTCTAAGTATAAAGAGAAATGAAAAGCCACATACTTCCAATATATTATAGTTAAGCCTTATTTTAACAATCTGGGGGGAAAGGGTTGACTGTATTTCCCCAAAAATCCATAAAATGAAATACTGCATTATTGTGGTATTATACAATAATACCAAAGTACATCATTGCTACAAAACAAATAATACAAATCATTCAATTTGTATAACCAACGTTATTTGTATAAAAACACAATCATGTCAATGAGACAATTTGAGGTCCATGCATGTGAAGTCCCTTGCACTGAAATGAGGAAAACTGAGCACCAGATTAATTCTTTGATGTTGATGATGTTGTTGTTGCTCATAATATATGCATGCTTATTTTTAATTCACAAAAATATTTTAATGCTTTTTTGTACTTTATATGATTTTACTACAAAAAGGTAAGATATAGTAATGTTTCTGAATGGCAATATGGATATTACAGAAATTTGACACAAATGCTTGGGAGCAAAGATGTAAGTTTGCTTAGTACTGAAAAAGATTTTTTGCTTTATTTTTTTTGGCAAAATTTAATTTCTTTTAACTGACCAAAATTTCATTTTATGTTCTCTGTTTTCACAACAATGGGAAACACATTAATTCATTGTGTCACGTAGCTCCTAGCACACATTAGATATTTTGCAACAGAATATATGGTAATAAAAAACATAAGCAATTAAGCAAACTGTATTTCCAACTGGTGTGACTAACAAAAGAAGGTGGAGGCCCATTGTTGTGGATGAAATATGAGCAATACTACCATCTGTTAAATTTTCAATTCAATCTACAAACTAGACTAACTGGAAGATTTGGCTTTATACCAAATTCAGAGGGATTAATCAGCTGAAGTTGAGTAGATAATTTAGACTTGATTATCTCTGGGATTCATTTCTTTTATTTTTTTATTCATATTTTGAAATTTCTGTTTACAGATTGATAGGTAAACTTGTTCTTTAACAACTTTTTATTTTCTCTTTGAAAGCTTTTTTAAAAAATTACTTTGAAATGTGAAAAACATAGCATAGTACAATCATACAGCATACAGTACAGAAGGGTAGCATTAATGCAAGTTATTTTATTGCCATGTTTGTTTGTTTACTGCCTTTATTATTTTTACAATTAACTCAAGATGGCAAACATATTTTCCTTTCTTATTACATTTATAATTTGCTGTATTTTGAACAACAATTTAAATGTAAATTTTGGCATATTAGCTTAATGGAATTATACAATATTGTCAATGTCTGATTCAGAAAGTATAATTTTATCTGAACAAGCTAACCTATTTCCTTACATTTCTAAGTTGCCAACATACTATAATTGCAGATTTGGCATCGTCTTCTGACTTTTTTAAAATGCCAGATGAAATGAATGCTTTTATAAAAGTCAAGAATTTTACTACTAGAATTTCACCCTATGGAATGCATTGCCTTTCATAATGTAGATCATTTATTCTATACTGTAGTTTGTTATTTGATCTTATTAGATCAGAACAGTAATATAAAGTACTGATATAGATCATACAAAAGTGTCTATGTGACTTGCATCAGAGCTGTACAAACAGTGCATTGCATCAGAAAAAATACAAACAGTGTGTGAAGAACAAACTTTATTATTTTGGTAGCAATTACTATTTTGCTATGTTGAGAGATGTTCCTACGAAAAATTATTTACAAGCTAATTTTTCACAGAAAAATAAAAAAAATCTTGTACATCTAGAAAACTGACCTGTATTTGAATGACTTTTGGATAATATTTACTAATTTTTTATTCTGTTGATTTAAAATGCCAGAATATTAAAAGATCAAATTCTTTTTAACTCCAGTGATATGTCTCACCATAATTACTCACACTTGTGCTCACAGCATTAATTGTACATCAATCAATTATATCCAACTAAGTTGTGAATAATAAAGGCATGCATGATAAACGTTTCTAAAGAAGTGGCAACAAAATCTCACTGCTATGCCTAATTCAATTTCTCTTTTAAAGGCTATGTATAAACTATAAAAATGTGTAGAAATTGCTTTTTAATCTTGCATTTCATACTCATGACTCTTTCCCAACCTTTGGGAAATCATCAGAGCTAATGTTCTTTATCAGAAAGGTTAATGGTAACATTTTTAACAATATGAGGAAACCTTGTTTCACTGATTAATTGGTGGCAGAGGTCCTTGTTATTTAGAATGTCAATTATATCATCCTAGTAACTGGTACCATGATGATGTTACTTGTGTGAATTACTTTATAATAGGTAATTCATGCCATTCATAAATAAATAATATAAAAATGTTGGAAATTTGGTTCACTGTATACGAAGTCTGGCAATGCATGTTTTTAAAATTACAAAAATTACAAAATCAGAGATATTAAAGAGTGTGAGAACAGATTCTTACTTGACCAACATAAGCAAATATTTGAGAATATTGCATATTAAGTTTTGCATATTATGAGTGGTTTAAAAAGCATATAGTATATGGAGCTATGACAGTATACATAGAGGGAAACTTATGCACAAAACTTACAGTGGATGACAATGAATGCTGTGTTTTCAGTAGTTAAAGTGCAAAAAAATATTCCAACATTATAGGACTTGGATTCATCTACCTATCCTTGTACTTTATAGGTATCTAGTATTGATTATATTGTGAAATCATTTGCTATCTTAAATATAAAGCTGCTTTTATAACAACTTGATATATAGTGGAGGGCTAGCTCTTTGCACAACTTCATTTATTATAAAAATAATAAATCAATTTGTATGCCTTTTAGGGAGCAGCTGCTGGAGACACACACACACACATATTTCTGCAGATTTAGTAACAGTCCCCAGGCGAAAGTTTATTGTGATCACAATGAGTGGTGTATATCCTGTCACTTTAATTCTGTATCTTAATTTCAGAATTCTCCAAGTATTTTGAGCCAGGAGACTCAATACATTCTAGTCCTGCATTGGCACAAAGCCAGCTGAATGACTTTGGGCCAGTCATAGCTCTAGGAAGAAGGCAATGGCAAGCCAATTCTGAAAAACTTGTGAAGAAAACTGCAGGTACTTTTTCAGGTAGTTGTCAGACTCATGAAGACTCAAAAGCAATAATAACAAAAAAATGGAAATTTTTGCTGCAGTAAATGTTACATTTTCTACAACGTATATATGATAGAGTAGTATGCAAGAGGCATCTTTGTTTTTTGCCTTTCTTGTGTATATCATTTTATCCAAGTGCTCTACTGAGATGCATTTTAATCTCAAGCTAGTTCTGCTGTACACTTAATAAATAACAGAGCACTGCTGATGATGCCATTAGCTTCTGCTCTAGATTTATACTAGAAATTAAATCAAAGCCTTAAACATACATTTAAATATTGCAGTATATTTTCCTCCAGCAGATAGTTTCAGACTTTGGATCATTATATATAGTAGCAACAAGCCTTCCTGTTTCGATCTGTGTTCAGTCAGTCTAACAACTTCCAGTACAAAGCCCTGGCATAATTTTTCTCCCCTCACTGATAGTGCTTAAGAAACTGGATGTAATTAACTGGGTCGTTTTTTTTCTACCCTTATAGATAAAATTGCTACATGTGTAAAATATTTGAATATCTGCTTAAGAAATATATTATTTATACAAAAATTTAGAAACATTTAATTGGTAGAGGAATTGCTGAAGTTGTTAGGAACAATGAATAATTGAACTAAATCAAGAAGAGAGACAGGAACTGGAAGAAGAAAATGACAGATGTAGGAGAGTAAAACTGGATAATTAAGATAAGTGGAGATAGAGATTAGTTATATGAGGAATACTGAGCTGAAATGCATAACTAAGAAATCTGTGAAACAATACTGATGTTTAATTAAAATATATGTTTTATCACTTTCTTTCTCTAATGCTAAACAATGATTTGCTAGCTTCGTTTTGGAAAAAAAGTTTGACTGGACCATCTGCTGACCTAAAACAGTATTGCAATGGCTTACTGTATGCTTATGAAGTTTCTATTAAGCGGCACTTGGCAATATTAAATTAACATATTAAAATAATTAAACATTATTTTGTTATTTTTTCCACCCCAGTAATTTATGGATGGCATTGTGCTATTTTGCAATTGATTTTTTACCCCAAACAATCACACTGGAAATCATTGTTGCTTGTATTATACACACATGAGTTTTAAATGTCTATTGCGTGCTGCACATTTTTTAAAATAAGCAAAAAAAATCTTCACTATAGACCATTTCAGCAGCTGTATTCAGTAGTTGGCACCAGTAGGAAAGCTGTGCAACATTAAACATTATGACTTCCTAAGCATTTCAGGTGCTATTCCATTGTATCAAGCTTTCCATTATTTTTGGCAGGACACCTTAGGAATGTCTGCTTCGTTCAGCTGTAGCTTGGATGCCAAGATCATGCTGGGGCAAAAAAGGGCTTACAGTAGAAAGCAAAGCAAAGTAAAACAAAGCAAAACAAAGCAAAGCAATACAAAGGAAAGGAAAGTAAATTCACTATTTTCAGAACCATGAATTAAAATAATCAGATTGTGATCAATCTGGCAACTAAGAAGATAGAACCTGTTTGCCAGATTGAATGGCTTCTCAAGGTAACTGCTTTATTTACTTGGATGAAATACTCAGAAAACTGTCAATCTATGGAGATAAAAACCAGACTTTACTTATTCCTGCGTTGGTAGGAGGAAAAGAGGCAGACTGAGTATAAATTTAAGAAATTGCTTGTCAATAAAACACTTACTTAAAGCACTTCTATGTACTGTTGGCTGCTTAATAAACTTAATAACTTATTGAAGGTTACTAAAATTATTACTAAAACTTATTTTTAGAGAACAATTAAAATATTGTTGAAAGGAAAACCTGAACCTTATCTTCAGATTTACATCATAACTGGCACCCTTTGTTTGATATGATGCAAAAATATTATTTAATCGTAGTTGCAATGTGAACTTTTGCTTAAATGCCCCTGACATGTAGATCTTGCGTAACCTTTGCTTTAACACAGAAAGTATGTTTTCTGATGGTAGTTACATTAGCCTGTGGTAACTTAATTATTTTGTGAGTTACGTGAAATGTTAGTTTGTGATTTTTATTTTATGTTTTCAAGAGAGCGAGAGAGACTACAAATAACCAACCAGTATTGTATGTCTAAATAAAACCACTTTGGTCTAGTAATTAAGGCACCAGTATAACAACCAGGAGACAGTGAGTTGTTGTTTTTTTAATTTTTATTTTTATTTATTTATTTGTCAATTGCTTACAAGATAATAGGTATAAGTAAAACATAGTTATGAATACATGGATACATATAAGAAAAATAAAATATAAAAGAAACAATAGGACAGGGACGGCAGGCACGTTGGTGCACTTATGCACGCCCCCTACAGACCTCTTAGGAAAGGGGTGAGGTCAATAGTAGACAGTCTAAGGTTAAAGTTTTTGGGGTTTGGGGAAGAAACCACAGAGTCAGGTAGAGTATTCCAGACATTGACCACTATGTTGCTGAAGTCGTATTTCCTGCAATCAAGTTTGGTGCGAATAACCTTGAATTTGTATCCATTGTTTGCTCTTGTGTTGTTATCGTTGAAGCTGAAGTATTCATTGACAGGTAGGACATTGCAATGTATGATTTTATATACTATACTTAGATCAGACCGAAGGCGGCGTAGTTCTAGGTTTTCAAGGTCTAGAATTTCGAGTCTGGTGGCATATGGTATTCTGCAACAAGTAGAGGAGTGAAGAACTCTTCTTGTAAAATATTTTTGGACTTTCTCAACCGTTAATATCAGATACGTAATGTGGGTTCCAGACTGATGAGCTGTATTCGAGTATTGGTCTAGCAAATGTTTTGTATGCTCTAGTTATTAGTGTAATATTACCAGAGAAAAAGCTACATAAGATTAGGTTAACAACTCTTAGCACCTTTTTGGCTATGTAGTTACAATGGGCTCTAGCACTTAGGTCATTTGAGATGAGTACTCCAAGATCCTTTACAGAGTTTGGGTCATCAACAAGGTCTTGACTATTCAGCCTGTATTTTATTTTCTGATTTTTTTTGCCAATATGTAGGACAGAGCATTTATTTATTGAGATCTGAAGTTGCCATTTGTTTGACCATTCTGATACGTAGTCAAGGTCTTTTTGAAGGGTAGCGATATTTTCTGTGGTATTGAATAGCTTTACATCATTAGCGAATAGTATGCAGTTGCTCTTGATATGATCACAGAGGTCATTTATGTAGAGTATGAAAAGAGTTGGTCCTAGAACACTGCCTTGGGGGACACCACTGTTGACAGGTATAGAATTTGATAGGACTCTCCCAATTTTGACCATTTGTTGTCTGTTCGACAGGAATGCTTCTATCCAGTTATGCAGGTGTCCAGAGATACCGTAAGATTTTAGTTTTAGGAGTAGTTTGTCATGTACCACTGAATCAAAGGCTTTACAGAAGTCTATATAGATTGCGTCTATTGCTTTGCCCTGATCGAGTTGTGTAGTCCATGTGTTTTTGCAATGTAAGAGTTGCAGATTACATGATAGTTTTTTCCTAAAACCAAATTGTTTATTAGAGAGTAGGTTGTTTGTTTCTAAGTGGAGGATGATGGATTGGTTGATAATTGATTCCATGACTTTACAGGTGACGCAGCGGCAGCCTTGTCCGGCCAGTCCTCAGCGTTTCTATCTACTCGGGGACGACGTAGGTTTGGTGAGGTGCCCGGCATTTTCCATCAGAACTGGAGGCGGAGGAGTGTTGCCGGGGCCGGGGCCAGTTGCCGTGGGCAGTGAGAGGGCCTGCGGCGAGGCCAGAAAACATGACCTGCGCCCCCGAGTGATGGGTCCCCCGCGAGGCCGGATGCCAGCTGCCGGTGGGGTGCGACTGCTCCAGCCTGGACTTGGGTCCCGTTTGGTTTGGCCTTTGCCTGGTCGATGGCAGTCAGGGAAGATCCAGCCAAAGACACAGACATTGACATATTCCTCGAAACATCTATGGGCCCTGAGATATGTCCCCCTGTCTCAGAGTTGGCCCTCTTACCTCTCTAAGACTTATCTCAAGGACGGATCTTGGGATCCGGAGAGATGGTGGGGTCGCCGGAAACGTGGGAGGGAGGGTTGTTTAAAATTTTTAATTAGATTTTCAAAGGGGTTAGGGTTGGCCGGGCGGGGGTTGGGGGACAACCCGCCTGGGGCTGGGACCGGGTCGTGGGTTGAGCGTTGCCGGGAGGGTTTGGGGTCAGATGGGGCTGTATTGAGGATGGGGGGTTGTCCCAGGGAGGGTGATTTTAAAGCTATTAGTACGGTGAGCGGGAGAGGCAGATTTGGCGGTTATAGGGGGCCACATTCTGTTTTGGGAGCGCGCCCCCGCTATTTGTCGGTGGTGGCGCGCTCCGACCCCCTTGTTATGTCCCGTTCCCCGGGGGGTCTGAGCGATCGGGCCCTGGGCCTTCGGCTGATGTTGTGTAACGCCAGGTCCGTTATTAATAAGGCCCCCCTCATTTATGATTTGATCTGTGAGGGGGGAGCGGACCTGGTGGGCATCACCGAGACCTGGCTGGGCCCAGAGGGGGGAGTCCCTCTTGTGGAGATGTGCCCAGCTGGGTTTTGGGTTTTTCATCGGCCGAGGGCCCAGGGGAGGGGCGGGGGTGTTGCGGTGGTTATTAAGGAGGATCTGTGTCCGAGGGAATCCACTGTTTCTCAGACGACCGGATGTGAGTCTCTTTTCGTGAAGTTCGGTCCCAGGGTGCAGGTGGGCTTGTTGATCGCATACCTGGCTCCCTGCTATGCGGCATCGGCCCTGCTTGAGCTCCTTGAGGTTATAGCCGGCGTGGCGGTTGAGACCCCCAGGCTTATGGTCATGGGGGATTTCAACCTCCCTTCTGCCGGCGGTACCTCGGGGATTGCTCAGGAGTTCATGGCTTCCATGACAGCCATGGGCCTGACCCAGTTAATTCGGGACCCTACTCACATGGGAGGTCACACCCTGGATTTAGTTTTTGTCTCTGATCAGTGGCAGAGTGGTCTGGGTGTAGGGGATATAGTTATAGAACCCCTGTCATGGACAGATCACTCGCTCCTGAAGCTCGACTTCCGTTCCGCACCCCCCGACTGCAGGGAGGCGGGGCCGCTTAAATGGTACCGCCCCAGGCACCTGATGGACCCAGATAGGTTCCTGATGGAGCTTGGGCCATTTCCCGAAGCTCGCACACACGACTCGGTTGAGGGCTTGGTCGCCACCTGGGATAGGGTGGCTGCTGGGGCCCTTGACCGGGTCGTGCCTTTGCGGCCTCTGACCCGGTGCCGATCCCAAGTGGCTCCTTGGTTTTCTGAGGAGCTAAGGGAGATGAAGCGCCGGAAAAGACGCCTAGAGAGTAGTTGGAGGGCTAGCCGTTCTGAGTCTCACCGAACACTTCTACGATCTTATATTAAGACGTATTTAGTGGCGATAAGGATGGCGAGGAGGACTTACCTCTCCACCCTTATTGCGTCCACGGAAAATCGCCCAGCCGCCCTGTTTCGGGTGACCCGCTCCCTTTTAGAGATGGAAGCGCGGGAGGATCCCTTACAGGGATGGGCTGAGGAGTTTTCTAGGTTTCTGCAGGACAAAATCGCTCAGATTCGGGACGAGCTGGACTCCGACTGGGCATCTCCGGGCGGGGGGGCGGGGGTGGATATCGGTGAGGTCAATTGGGTTGAGTTCGACCCTGTTACTGTAGAAGACGTGGACAGGGTGCTGGGGGGACTGAATGCCACCACCTGTTTGTTGGACCTGTGCCCCTCCTGGCTGGTCTTGGCCACTCGGGAGGTGACACGAGGCTGGTTCCAGGGTATTATAAACGCTTCCTTGAGAGAGGGGCTTTTACCCGCCACCTTGAAGGAGGCGGTGGTGCGGCCCCTCCTCAAGAAACCGTCCCTGGACCCAGCATTGTTATCAAATTATCGTCCTGTGTCCAACCTTCGCTTTGTTGCGAAGGTTGTAGAGAGTGTGGTGGCCCATCAGCTCCCCCAGTTTCTGGATGAAGCGAGTTATCTTGACCCCCTCCAATCGGGCTTCAGGCCCGGGCACAGCACGGAGACGGCGTTGGTCGCGTTGGTTGATGATCTCTGGAGGGCTCGGGACAGAGGTTGTTCCTCTGTCCTGGTCCTGTTAGATCTCTCAGCGGCTTTTGATACTGTCGACCACAGTATCTTATTGCAGCGGTTGGGGGGGTTGGAGGTTGGAGGCATCGTGTTGCGGTGGTTCTCCTCCTTCTTCTCCGACCGTTCGCAATTTGTGTTGACGGGGGGGCAGAGATCATCCCCAAGGCCCCTGCTTTGTGGGGTGCCTCAGGGGTCGGTGCTCTCGCCCCTGCTGTTCAACATTTATGTAAAGCCGCTGGGTGAGATCATCCGTGGCTTTGGGGTGGAGTTCCATCAGTACGCTGATGATACTCAGCTGTACATCTCCACCCCGGGCCACCCCAACGAAGCCGTTGAAGTGATGACCCGGTGCCTGGAGGCCATGCGGGGTTGGATGGGTCGTAACAGGCTTCGTCTCAACCCGGCCAAAACCGAGTGGCTGTGGTTTCCTGCGCCCAGATACAGCCAGCTTATTCCTTCGCTGGCCGTGGGGGGAGAGGTATTGACCCCCGTGGAAAGGGCGCGCAACTTGGGTGTCCTCCTGGATGTGCGGCTGTCTTTGGAAGAACATATTGCAGCCGTCGCCAGGGGGGCTTTTTATCAGATTCGTCTGATTTACCAGTTGCGACCCTTTCTGGATCTGGGCGCACTTCGCACAGTCACTTCCGCCCTCATTATCTCCCGCTTGGATTATTGCAATGCTCTCTACATGGGGCTCCCCTTGAAGAGTCTCCGGAGGTTGCAGTTAATTCAGAATGCAGCCGCGCGGGTGATCGTGGGCGCCCCTCGGGGCGCACACGTAACACCACTTCTCCGCAGGCTGCACTGGCTTCCTGTGGCCTTCCGGATTCGATTCAAGGTGGTACTGATGGTATTTAAAGTGCTCCATGGCTCGGGACCTGGGTACTTACGGGACCGCCTGCTGCCACCAACAACCTCCCGCCGCCCAGTACGCTCCCACAGGGTCGCCCTACTTGGGGTACCGCCACCTGATCGTTGTCGGCTGGCGGCCCCGAGGGTGCGTGCTTTCTCTGTGGGAGCCCCCTCCCTGTGGAATGATCTCCCCCCGGAGATACGAGCCATGACTGATATCCTCTCCTTCCGGCGCGCAGTTAAGACCCTATTTTTTAAACACGCTGGCCTGGCCCAGTAAGGGTCTATGGGATTTTAAGTTAACAGGGTTTTTTAAATTTTAATCTCATTTTTAAAATTTTTCGGGATGCAGCCACATCTATGTTTAATCTGGTTTTAAATTCTATTTAATTTTGTAACTTTGTATTTTATGTATTTATTAGGCTGTACACCGCCCCGAGTCCCTTTTGGGAGAGGGAGCGGTATAGAAATACGAACAATAAATAAATAAATAAATAAACGCAGCATAAAGAGATTGGTCTGTAATTTTCAACTAGGCTGGGGTCTCCCTTTTTGAAGATGGGGATGACCGTGGCTTATGACCATAGTTTTGGCAAGGAGCTGGTCCTGAAAGGTTCTTCAAAGATTATGCTTAGAGGTTCTGCTACGGCAGTGGATAGCTTTTTTAAGAAGTAGGCACATAATCCATCCGGTCCAATAGATAGAGATGGTTTTAGATTGCGTAGTGCTTTTTCAACATTGTCTTCTGTAAAATCGATATGTATTAGATCATTATAGTTGTCTGTGGTTCAACTAGGAAATACTGGGTATGATCCATTGCTGTTTACAAATACTGAGCCAAAGAATGTGTTAAAGAGGTTGGCTTTAATAGTGTCATCATTGCAGTCTTTCTACCATTCAGGGGTGGGATGGACCTTGAGTCTTTTAGTTTGTTGTTTATAAAATTGTAGAAAGCACGGGTGGAATTGGTGAAGTTCTAGTCTTATTCTGGAGATGGTGTATTCTAAGAAAAGAAAGCCAGCTGGGTGACTTTGGGTCAGTCAGCCTGTCTCCACACACCGCATCAGGCTCAGGCATCAAGCCAGTTGGGCAATTCCTTTGCAAACAATGGATCAACACGTGGTTGATCGGCGGGGCGGGGGGGACCAGGTCCTGCACTTGTGGGAAAATGCTAGGAAAAAATTGAATGAAGTCTAATGGTAAAAAGTATTAGGTTGTATTCAAATATTTATTTTTTGAGTTTCCCTTTTAAAAGATTAGTTTCAGTTTCAATTGAAAGAAGCTTCTTTCTCTCTGAAAGGGGAAACCAGACCATAATGGCAACTGAAGACTATAATTTCAGCAGTAAAAGAAGAAAAGAGAAATTTGTAATCCTACCAATAAGCATTTTGTATGCCTTCAGTTGTGAAATAGAGACGTAGCATTTCTCATGTGGAAACTGGAGAGGAAATAATGAATAAAATCCCCATCAGAAATTTCACCAAAGAACTACTATTAAAATGAACCCAAGTCTATGACATCCATCTGCATGACAAAGCCTCTGTGATCATGGCTGTTGCAAATCTTTAATATCAAAAATCCTAAGTGCAGTGTGAGTTACAAAGACATATGAATCCTGATTATATGTGAACTGCCCTATGCACACAAAGCTTCTTTCTGTTCTTCATTTTATTTGCCAATAACAGAACATTGTTTCTTCCAATAGTTTATCATAGAAAGAAATTACAGAGTTCGAAAGGATGTTTTTTCTTATACATCCCAAGACTTTTCTAGTTCATCTAACAGGCATATAATAGAACTTCCAAGCATGTTGATGACTTCTGGTTTATTGAAAGAGGTACCAATTGGAAAGTTTTTAAAAATTGGTTCCTCTGATTTATATGGGAATCAATTAGTGCAATTGAATTGTTCAATTGTGTTTAGGATCAGACTTTAAGCTAATCTTTTAGTTTTAAAGTGATCCTAGTGGTGGGAGGAGCACATGGATCTATGACTTCTAAGCTAGGAGAGTGGCTCCCACAGATTCCAGGAACAATATCCAAGTTTTCTGTCCAATGTACAATGTACAATGTGTACAATGCTTAGATACTGCACAGAACCCTCAAACTTCCAGGCCTCGAGTAGAGGACCTGAGATTAAAGAAGACACATACCACTCATAGGGGTGAGTAGGGCTTTATTTTTTTTAAAAAATGCATGTTTTTTATATATTGACCTTATCTTTTATATTCTGGGGTCTTTTTAAACTAGAAATACTGAGAGGATAAATTACATTTGTACAGCTGCACTTTTATCCTGTCATCTAATCTGCACTATATTGCAAGCCTAGGTGTAATGTAGATCACAGATGGTTAGGTCTCAAGTCTATCTTTTTTTAACTAGAAGGCCAACATCCTGTAGGCAGTTACAGAGTTGAAGAACAAAAGTATACTGAACATATTATGATTCTGTTTGCTTTCTCAAACATATTTTTACTCTCATTTTTACATAGAAATGTTCCTTCTTCATTTTGACAGCCTAATTTAGATATAAGTAAAATATATAGTGCTTGCTTCAGTTAAACAAGTGAAAGTCAGGAAACAACTGTAATCACCCAGAAATTGCCTCCAAATCCACCTGTTGTCATTACAGAGTATGACAGATTTTCACAGAATATTTCTTCGCTTTTTGTAGTTTTGGTCAGACAAAATATTAAGTGGAATTTAATTGTGAATCAGCAGCATTACTTTTGCAAGCAGGAGCAGTAAATCCTACTCTGGCAGAATAGAACAACAGGACAGAACAACAGAATTAGAAGGGACCTTGGAGTTCTTCTACTACAACCCTCTATTCAAGTATGTGGTTTGCTACGTTATGTTTATGTGCAAATGGGACCTCTGGAATATTTCTCCTTGAACAAACCAGAACCAAAAATATGTGTTAGCGATGGCAGTTCTGCTAGTCCCATCTGCTAGTGCAGTTAAGTGAATTGTTAGTTGCTATCATTAGTCAAGAAGCTCATGCTTCTCCTGCCTTGACACTGTCACTTCCATTTCAACTGTCTCCACCCATCTCTATCTCTCCTCTAACGTTTGGCTGCCCTTCATTTCTCTGCAATCTACCCTTCACCTCAGTCATGGCTCCAGCTAACTATCACTGTGTTCTTTATGTTAATGATGAGGTGTGTTGAGCAAGGCAGCTGCTGGTCCTTCAGGAGGCCACCCCGGAAGAGCAAGAAGTTTCCTTGGCCAGGTACAGTCAGAATAAGAATTGATGAGAATTAGCTAGGGTTAACAAGAGGCAGTAGATGTAGGTGATGGCAGAGTGCATGGCAGCCAAATGGACAGAGATGGGAGCAAGATGGGTGAGGCGGTTGAAGCTCATGTTATGGTCATAAGTATGGCTGGACTGCCAAGTGCCAGAGATTTTGTTCACATGACCAGACAAGCATTGCAATAATCATAACTTCAAGAATGGCCATAATTACTATTTGCCATAATAATTTCATATAGGAAAGCAAAGATATAGTTGATTCATGTACTATAAACTAGTGAGCACAGGTGTGAGAAATGTATGTTGAGACATATCAGTGGAATTAAAAAGAATTTGACTTTTTAAAATATTTTGGCTTTTTATGTCAAAAAGATAAAAAGTTTCTAAATATTATCCAAGTCATTAAAATAGAGATCAGTTTTATAGATGTACAATATTTTGTTTGAAAAACATTTGTCAGCTGTAAAATTATGTTGTTAATATTGGTAGAAAACTTTTTTTAAATGTGTAAACAACATGTGTAAACAACAATTCAATCTGTCATAGTAAAACTGTTATGTTAAAAAATGTATGAAATCATAAATACTTCTGCTCTCATATTTACATTCAAGTCTTGAAATAGACAAGGCTGATAAAGGAAAAAATGAGTAAGGAGTAACTCTACATCTCAGCTCTTTTCAATCTAAATGTTATAGCAGTTATGATTTTTTTATTACAAATATAATTTGCTTTTCTTCTAAGATTTTATTAGTGCATATAAATTAATAAAACTTAATCCACACATTTGGTGTTCAAAAATTATTTATCTCAAACCACCCTGCATAATTTTATGTCTCAATTTTAGTTTTGGGGTGCCAAACACTGTTTGATTGTTTTGTCTATTTTTTGATTCAGGAGTCCCCTGTGTAGATATAAGAACATACATCTAATTAATTAATTTGTACTAAAATTTGCCTCTTTATTTTTCTTAATGTTATGCTTGTAACATTTATTTTTCTCTATTGGAATGAGGAATGGTTAAGATGATATAGTGCAGAACTAATGAATTCCATACGCTTGGGAGAGTCTCTAGATTTTTTTTTTCTTTTTTGTCATTGGAACAAAAGTGTTCTTTGTGGCATGAATAGTTGTTTACAAACTTGCACCAAGTTGTATCAGATGCAATCCTTCTTGGATAGACATAGCCATGCTTCAGTCATCAATGTCATAACAATTTCTTGTTTTAATTACTGAAGTGTGTTGCAATGAGGTTGCAAAATTTTTATTAATGCAAAATATGAGACCTAGAATCTGACTGGAACTGGGTATTGTGTTGTATGCCATCTCCATTGTCTTCTAATTTATTTGCATTTTCTTTCTTATAAAACTCCTTATTGGAGTATGTTATCTGAAAATATGATTCCTCTTTTATAGCCCTAAAATCAATTGCAGAAGCTCTCATATAAGTAGCCAAAAATGTGGCATTTTGAGTAGCCACTTGAGTAGACTTTTCCCATAATAGCCTTTGTGCTTGGCAGTATCTTACTAGTCCTTCCTTAGGCATGAATGCTGACTTTGGAGTTCTCTCTCCCGCCACTCCCTCATTCCCTCCATTTCTTTTTCTTCCAATTTTTTGAAACTATTTTTAGTATATAGTAGCATATTTGTATTTTTCCTAATTAAAATTTTATAGCTTTCACCCAGAGTAATGTTACTAGTATCAAACATTTAAAGTTATGACAGACTATATAGGAATTAGAAGCTTTGTTTCTCAAGATACCCAAATATCCATGTATAGATTAGTTTTACTGAAAAATTATTTTACCCTTTCTGATCTTAGGATGAAAAGCTAACCTATATTAAATAAATAGAAAAGCTGTAGTTGAGAGTTTTGCCTTTTTCCCACATTAAATTTCAATATTACTATAATTCATTCTGAATTTGAAAGAATGCCTTTACAAATAGTTGAGAGACTTGCAATGGAGTTGGTCCCTTTAGATCTGGATCACCATTATCTCTGTTTACTAGTCATATGGTAATTACATAAATATCTATATTAAACTCTTGGTATTTGCCATTATATTATATATGAGTGCCTTTAAAACCACTGAGCTGAAGATGAGGGGAAGTGCATATAGAAGATGAAGTCATAGTGATAAATGCTTTGTGCCTGATCTTCTTCCAAGCACAAATTGTCATTGTTCATTTTATACGCTGAAGC
The DNA here is from genome assembly GCA_023653725.1 of Bungarus multicinctus. Lineage (NCBI taxonomy): Eukaryota > Metazoa > Chordata > Lepidosauria > Squamata > Elapidae > Bungarus > Bungarus multicinctus. Next base: position 218,529,224 of record CM042834.1, read on the forward strand.
AAACCACTCTTTAGCAAGCTGGTTTTGGATAGAAAAATAATCCATGTATTTAGAATTTATTTGATTTGTCAGTCGCTTACAAGATAATAGGTATACGTATATACATAATTATGAATACATGAAATGGGTACATATAAGAAAAATAAGAGAAACAATAGGACAGGGACATTAGGCATGTTGGTGCGCTTATGCACGCCCCCTACAGACCTCTTAGGAAAGGGGTGAGGTCAATAGTAGACAGTCTAAGGTTAAAGTTTTTGGGATTTGGGGAAGAAGCCACAGAGTCAGGTAAAGTATTCCAGACATTGACCATTCTGTTGCTGAAGTTGTATTTCCTGCAGTCAAGTTTGGTGCGGTTAACCTTGAGTTTGTAATATATTGTTTGCTCTTGTGTTATGGTTGAAATGAAGTATTCATTGACAGGTAAGTCATTGCAATGTATGATTTTATATACCATACTTAAATCAGACCGAAGACTGCGTAATTTAAGGTTTTCTATTTCAAGTTTGGTGGCATAAGGTATTCTACAATGAGTAGAGGAGTGGAGAACTCTTCTTGTGAAATATTTCTGGACTTTCTCAACTGTGCTAATATCAAATACGTAATGTGGCTTCCAGACTGATGAGCTGTATTTGAGTATTGGTCTAGCAAATGTTTTGTATGCTCTAGTTAGTAGTGTGATATTACCAGAGAAAAAGCTACGTAGGATTAGGTTAACAACTTTTTATGCCTTTTTGGCTATGTAGTTACAGTGGGCTCTAGCACTTAGATCATTAGAGATGAGTATTCCAAGGTCCTTTACAGAGCTTGGAATATATAGGCAATCACTGGTATTGATTCTGATTCGATGCATGCAAATGATCTTTATCTGGTCATTATATTACCAGTTCTCTAAAGTTTGTGAATATTTCCTTGGGAAATACCATAAAATACCAATATAAGCTTTTCACATTCCCTATCTTAAAATAATTAAAGACTAGTGGCATCATGGGTGAGGGATCAACAGTGTCAAAATATTTGGTGCAATCGGGCAATTGAAGTTTTCTGCCTCTTTTTACAGGCATGCAATGCAAATGACACATTTTAAAAAAAGAGCTGGGATTTCAATTGTCTGGTTGCAGCTGTCATTTTGATGCCACTGATCCCACCATCACAAACACACAGATGCCCATATTCAATATGAGAATGGAGGAATGGGATTAAGTGATTCAAACCCAATCAAGCTATGAAATCCACTTAGATTTTTAAATCGAGGGTTGTATGAGAAAAAGAGCATTAAAGGCTAAAATGTATACAATATTGATTTATAGAAGATTTTGGAAGGCAACAGAAGAAATGAAAATATACACAGAAAAATGTAATAGTTGGAAATGAAACAAAAGAACTAAGCAACAGAATGTCATAATCAAAATTAGCATCTGGATAAAAGCACCTGCTGGAAGAATCCTTCAGCCTTCTTGTCTATTTAATTTATTGTCAATTTTAGTAAAATACTTTACATTTGATTGATCATTCTCCACATCTACTCCAAGCTGTAAAGAGGAATGCTGTTATTTCACCAAGAAAATGTGGCAGTGAATGTGTTGGATAGAATTTTGGGCAAATTTCTTCTATTTTTTTTTTTTTGTTGCTTGATAGCAATAAATTAATAGTAAATATTTTGATTTACAACCAATGAATCAGTACTCCAAATAAATCATAAGAGCTGGAGGAAAATAGATATTATTCTTTTGGCTAATGGCATTGATTGAGCCCTCAATCATTTAAGCCCTAGTCATCATACACTTGGACTATTGCGACATGCTCTACATGGGGCCTTGAAGAGTATTCCAAAGCTGGCACAAAATGCAGCCTCGCAGACAGTTTTTGGAATCCTTAGAGTAACCATATCACACCCTGTTTTACAAGCTGCATTGGTTGCCAGTTGCTTCTGGGTCCAATTCAAGCTATTTATTATCACCTTTAAAGCACTTCATGTCATGGGTCCATACTATCTAAGGGACTGTCTCATCTCAATGGGATTGGTTAGCAAAAAATATCCCCAGATCTGGGCAAGAGGCATTCTTCAACTTATATTAGTGAAGTAATGTTAAATCTAAAATCACTATAGATTCCAATAGTTGCACCACAAGCAAGTCTAGCCCATTGGCTTCCTGCAACTTTTAAAATTCTTTCAGTTTTTTAATGCAATGCAATTCAGTTCAGATTTGCTTATAGCATATGGAACTGGATGTACTCCTGCAACACTATCTTACCTTTGATATACATGAATGCTAGTTTCATCCAAAGGTTCTTCATATCCAATTCCATTTTCAGTTTATTCTTGATGGTCTCTTTGAAAGTAAGCATAACATGCTGACTATTGATGGAATCCTAATACAGCAGAGACCTCTTCATCCAAACATGAATACAAAGTGCTGGATCAGTACCTTGCTAATTATTATATTATACCAGGGGTCCCCAATTCCTGTGCAGCCTGCTAAGAACCAGGCCACACAATTGGATGTGAGTGAGCGAGCAAAACCAAAATTATCCTTCCTCCCAGGTCTATTGAAAAATTGTCTTCTATGAAACTGATTGAGTAACGGGTGAACACCCACTCTTCCTCAAAATAATAATACTAGTACTAAGATGAAATTACTATTGAATAAAAACACACTAAAATATTTTTGTTAATTTTTCAGTCTTACACATTCCTAAAATCCTTTTTTACAAAGGTAATATACAAGGAGTAGGAATTTTAGTTTATAGGATGATTGCAGTAAATTTTCTATATTATCTTTATTATATGTTGGTGCTATTAAACAAGTGGGATTTTTTTGTTCTGTTCAACCATGTCTAATTCTTGGAGACTGGCTGGACAGATCGCTTTAGATTTTTTTGGCAAGATTTTGCCCTTGTATCTTTCCTAAGGCTGAGAGATAGTGAGTAGCCCATGGTTACCCAGCTGACTTTGTGCCTTAAGAGACACTAGAACTCATTATCTTCCTATTTCTAGCCTCATGCCTTAACTACGATATCAAATTGGTTCTGTAAACAAGTGTTAAAAAGAAATGCAGAGCCAATTTGGTTTAGTGGTTAAGGCAAAAGGCTAGAAATTGCAAGGCTGTGAGTTCTAGTCCTGCTTTAAGCATGAAATCATCTGAATGAAATCTATCTATCTATCTATCTATCTATCTATCTATCTATCTATCTATCTATCTATCTATCTATCTATCTATCTATCTATCTATCTATCTATCTATCTATTCAGGCCCAGTGTATTTAGATTTGGAAATACTGTTATTTGCTTTTTAAAATATATTGAAAGACGACTCATCTGCACAGACCCCATTTGTAACAGCAGTTTACTGTGTATGTAAAGGAATTCAGAATATTTCTTTTTGCTTGAATTATGATCAGCTTCAAACACAGATGTAGAATTTAAAGAATTTTAATATAAAAAGTATGGAAACAAAACTCAATATGCTACAAAATCAAACCTATTGTTATGGAAAACTGGGACATAAACTAAGAGTTTAGTTCTGCGAAATTTTCTTTTATCTGGAAAAATTAATAATGATTTATAAATAATGAGAAAAAAGATGAAGGAATATACATAATGCTCTTTATGCCTGTTACATGTGGGCTAATAGCTTACATTTTAAGGACATATAGTTCTTTTTTCTGTACTGTAATATATTGTAAATATATTGTATGCAATATATTGTATACAAAGTATTGTAATATATTAATCTTTCTGCAATGAATCCTAACAAATACTTACATTATCTGATTCTAAATATGTTTTCTTTTTTTTTTCTCAGCCGACCTACTTCTTTCACAATCATTTTTCAAGAATATACAGTATGTTGCTGCTGCTCCTTCAGTCTTAATTTAATGGTAATGAATCTGAAATTAATTTTTCACTTGAAGTCTGAGATATTTGTAGGGGAGGTAAAAAAAGTCAAGGTCACAACCAAGTCATAGAACCAAAGCTCCATCCCTTTTTATGCATTGTGTATATATTTCTTTTTTTTTAAATCCTCAATGGTCTAAGTTACCTAAACATTAGAATGTTAATAACCTTTAATCAACACTGCACAAGTACAACTGTATCAAAACAATATAATGTATTAAATATGTTTAGCTATAATATAATAAAAATATTACTATTTAAAAATGTTCTGCTGTGATAAATCTCTCAGCTAGAAAGATCTCCTTCATTGTAAGCTCAGCATCAAAAAGAGAGTTTCAAGCAATAAGACAATTGGTTGCTGATCCATTTTTAACCGTTTTCCTAATTCATCTTGAGACAAAATATTGCTCATTTATTTTGGAGTGATCTTGCTGGGGGGCACTTGTTAGCTCTCCTGAAACAAAATGATTGATGAAATGGGTTTGTTGTGAAGCCAGTCCTGCCTTCACAGTATTCTAGAGCAGTGGTAGGGAACCTTGGCTCTTTTATCACTTATGGACTTCAACTCCCAGAATTCCTGAATGAGCTATAAAAAGTTCCCCATCCCTGGCCTACTGGTTTTTCAGTTTGAGGGAAATCAATTTTTGATTTGAATGGGATTGTTCAATATACAAATGTCCTAATTTTTGACTTGAATGATCAATATTCTTTATATGTCCTACATTTGTATATTAAACAGTCCCATTCAAGTCAAAAATTGATTTCCCTCACAACTGAAAAACCACCAGGCCAGGGATGGGGAAACTTTTATGGTTCACTCAGGAATTCTGGGAGTTGAAGTCCATCAGTGATAAAAGAGCCAAGGTTCCCTACCGCTGTTCTAGAGCATGCTGGGCAAACTGCAGACATTCTGAATCCACCATTTGTTTGAGTTTTGAATGTAAATAATTCAAAGGGACAGAGTTGTTTATTTATTAGGTTACCATCCTACCTTTCATTCAAGAGCTCAGAGCTATGTACATTGTACTTCATCTTAACTTTTTCCAAGAGAAGCCCTGCAAAATAGGTTGAACTGAGAGGGATAAATTGACCCAAAATCATCCAATTAGCTTCTGTGGATATGTGTGAACTAGAAATTGGTCTCCCTAGTCATTACAGAAACAACAGTATGGTGGCTCTGGGTGGCTTACAAAATTATAATATTCAGATCTTTTTGTCTTTCTTATTGACAATTGTTAAGCCTGGGTGGTGCCTGTCTACTTGAATTCTGACATCCCAGAGCAATTTGGCTTCATTTTCTATTACTTTTCTATTTTGTAATCCCATTGCTCTTGCCTGTAAGAAAATGGTATTTTTACAGATCTTTCAATGAACCATTGCTACTTTGTCATGCCATTGTTTGCAATGTGAGAACTTCTTGCAGCCGCTAATAGATGGTCCACTGTTTCTTCAGCTATAACACAGAATTGGCATTTGATGTCTGTTGTTGTCTTCTTGTTTATGGCTTTGTATGCTTTGCTATTTTTTATGGAGCTGTGTAATACTTTGTATTGTCACGTTTCTTTTTGTTCTTTATTTGTTCCTTGTAGGCCAGTTTGGTCTCTCCAGTACTCATGTAAGTATTTTACTGGATCTTATTATCAGGTAAGTTTTGGCAGATGTTAACCAATCTTAAATTTCACCTTCTTGCAGTACGTAACCGTCTAGCAATGGAGTGGGTATAGGCCAGATGAATGCAGTTCATCTTCATATGGTTCTGACTAATTCTTGATCTTCCTTAATCTTTTCACCATCATTTCTGCTATTATTATTATTATTATTATTATTATTATTATTATTATTATTATTATATGTTAATATATTAATATAATTGACAGATTCACAGTCTAAGATTGGTAGAAAGTTAATAATTCAAGTCTTAACCGACAACCTAAAATGATTAAGTATGTCTAAGAATATAGAGAATTCCAAATAGGGTAGATTTTTTGTAAAATTATGGAATTTGGATAGTCAACATTTCCAGATATTGAAGAACTCCTTTAGGTATCATTCCAAGAGGTTCAGTTGTGATTGATATAACAGATTTCTTTTTCAATAAGTGTTCAACTTCGATCTGCATTTCCAATATTATCTATTTTTTCTCCACCCTAGCATCAACCATAATAGCAACATCAACGAGCCAGACTTTCTTCTTTCTAAGCAACAATAAAATTTTGATGGAATTTCTTAGCAAGAATCTCAAAGCAGCTAACGTAAACAAACCTACTACACAAGTGTGTTAAAAATGCTTAAAATATGATGTGTCATCCCTGGAGTGTGATATATATATATAGGAATGTAATCAGAATCATAGAGTGGAAGGGACCTTATAGGTCATCTAGTTGAAACTTGTCCAGGGAGGGATTTGCTAAAGCGTTTCTCCAAATGGCTATTCAGCCTCAGAAATTTTATTTTACTTATTGACATTCCTTACTAAAAGGCAATTCCTCCTAATATCTAACCTAAATTTGATTCTCCACAGTTTCAGCCTGCTGGTTCTGGCCTGCCTGCAGACAACCAATTAAATCTTTATTTCCTCTCTATATGACTGTTCCTTAATTATTTGAAGGTTGCTATCACAAGCTGACCAGACACTTCTTTTTCAGCTATTTTTCATTTGCACTCCTCTTGTCTCTTCACTTCTCAATACCATTTTTAGATTGTAGAACTGGACCCAGGATTCCAAACTTTGCTTGGCTAAGACAAAGCAGACTGGGACATCACTGCTTTTGAGGAGAACTCAATGCTCCTACTAATACCGCCCAAAATGACACTTGCATTATTTATGGTAGTGTTGGGAAGAAATAACTGACCCACTGATTCTTTGTTGTTTTCCTTTATTTCTAAAGCTTATATAGATTTAGTGTAAAGTGAAAAACTGGCAATTTAAAATTTTATCTGCCATTAAAAAATCTTAATTCATTATACTGTGATTTCTTTTGTAGAATCTGTAGCAGTATTAGTATCAGAGTGCAAGTATTTGTAGCTTATTTTGGAAGTAGGGTTTTTTTTTTAATGTGATAGGTCTTAGAATACACAATATTTTGGGTTTTTAATTTTCTATTCTATAACAGTAAAGTGCTATATCCACTTTTAAGCAATACCCATAAAAGTTTAATCTACAAAGACAAACAGGTTAATCACACTAGAATGTTCATAGGGCAGCTAAAATTATGTACTTACATGATGTAAATAATTTTTTTACACAGACATTTAAAAACACATAAACAGATCACAGTTCTTTTCTATTAGCAATTTTTAGTAGCTTTCTATTTCAACATATTATTCTAAACATAGCCAATTGCTTCTAAAAGTTAAAACTATATAGTTGGTAAATGTCTATGGAGATTCTCAGTCATCCAGATCATGGTTGTCCCAAAGGGTTTTTTTTCCAAGAGGTGACTGGACTTTCTGGTTTTTCTTTGAAGAAGTTTTGCTTCTCATCCAAAAAGATTCTTCAGCTCTATAACTGATATTTCTGTATAGACAATAATGATAAAAATATGTAGCTGTTGAGTTTAATTCTACTGATTTCAGTTTTAATTGGACTTTTAACACTATTTTATATTTTTATTATAGAATTTTATGAAACATTTTCCTTAATTTAAATTATTTGGGAAGTTACATTTACTTCAAGGAATATATTTCTCCTCCTCCTCTTCTTCTAAAAAACTTTTTATTGAGTTTTGTAGGTCTTTCTCTTTGATGATTGGTGGTAGTCCATACAGTAATGACAATTGGCTGTGCATGGTTTTAATCCCTCCCAAATCAAATCACGCATGGTGTTTATTTTGCTTTTTTTGTATGACATAGTATGCCTGCCACAGGATGGGTATTTGAGACATTATCTACCACTTGATCACTTCCTGTCTACTTTTGCTGGCATTTTTCCAGAATGTTCCTGGCATCTCCATATTCTTCTTTATTGATATTTTTTCTTATTTCTGATTATTTTTTCCTATTTGCAAGTGCTCTGTTAGAACTTTTGCTTTGCTCTCTTTTTCCTTGCTTACATGAATTTGTCATTCTGTTTTGGTTTCATTTCATCTGTCTCATGACATTGCTTTTAACATATCCATCGGATAATAGATTCAGTGTGCTTTGCTTGGCACATAGACACTTTTTTCATTTAAGACAGCTGTAGATTAAATGGAGAAGCGTTCCTCCAATGGCTGTACTCAATATTGTGTAATATAACATTTTACTCTTTTCTTCCCTGATTTTGGCCCCTTCTCCCATAAATGGTATTGGTGACTTTAAAGACAAAGAATGGCAGGAAAGAAAACAGAGACATTTCAAACATATTCATACTCGAAATGTATAACACATATATGGGAACTTTAATCATGGCAAGCTATATCTTTCTTGTTATGTATATATGTAAACTTTGATCATGAAAGATCATGATATATCTTTCTTGTTTCCATTCTAAAGATCAGCTAAGGGTATTATGCCATACTATTAAAAGAAATTTTAGGATATTCTACAAATTCCAATAGACATGGTTGGATTTCTTCAAAAGTAGTATCTATGTTTGCAGCATTTTTATAAATCAACCACATTATGGAATCCTCCCAATAAGAATATATTTTAAGATGCAGTAATTCCTTATTAGCATTCCATCGGTGAGAGAAATGGGCAATTCCAAAATGTGATAAATAAACCACTAAAACAGGGGTGTCAAACTTACGGCCCACAGGACGGATGTGTCATGTTCTGGCCCTGCCCCTGCCCAGTTTAGCAAAGGAAGAAAAAGTCCCGATATGTCAAGTGACATCTCTGTGGTGATGCGAGTTTGATACCCCTATATAAGGTTTTGGAATAAAAAGCTTGGCTTCCCATATATGGGATCTATGTCCTTCCTGATTAGTTCAGACTTCCTTGGAGATGAAGTATAGTTGGGCCAGGACATGGTCAATTCATCCTTGACAGACAAGGTAGTTCTAAGGTTGGAGATAATGATTTACCTTCTCATCAAAAAGTCATCACTGTCCCCTCACCATCTTTCTTTTTCTAGAGAAGGCTGTTGAAAAAGTAATGATGCTATACTTTCAGAGAATTCTGGAAGTTGATTATCTGGTCCCTTCAATTTGCGTCTGGGACCTGGGTATAGGATGGGAATGGCATTGATTGGATTTGAGGATGAGCCCTAGCAACAGAAAAATAAGGATGGTTGATCTCTCAGCATTTTTAATAACATCCTTATAGATCAGCTTGAAGGTAGGGAAAGTTCCTCTGGAACCAGTTTTAGCATTAAGGGGGAAGGTATCTATATTTGCAAAACAGCTCAGGATCAGGGGTGGGATTCAGCTGGTTCAGGCCGGTTTGGGCGAACTGGATGTTAAATTTATATCTGATTTGCCGAACTGGTAGTTGAACTGACTGGCTGGTCCCACCCACCCTGCCCCTCCCCTCCTCGGAGTCTCCACACAGCCTGTTTTGGATGCAAATAAGTGCAGGACCCACGCAAAGGCTCTGGGAGGGTGAAAAACAGCCCTCCTGGAAGTCCAGTAATGAGCCTATTTCTGGCTTCTGAAGGACCTCCGGAGCCCGGGGGAGGCTTTTGCCCTCCCAGGGGCCTGAGGGAAGCCTCCGGACTCTGGGGAAGATGAAAAACAGCTCTCCCAGAAGTTCCAGTAGACCATACCCACTATGGCCACGCCCACCCAGCAACCGGGCAGAGAACCAGTTGCTGGAATTTTTGAAACCCACCCCTGCTCAGGACTCAACACTAGTTCTCACGATATCTTATCTTGTGTCAATGGTACAAGATGAGGCATTAGGGTGATAATGGTATCCATGTTTATATTTACACCCCTGGCCAACCAGGTGATACTGTGGAAATTGTTTTTGGCATCAGAAGATAGTGGCAGTCTGAGCGAAGAACAGCTTCCCTAGCTAAACTGAGGGGTTTGGGGTTTAAGGCCCCTCTAGATCCAAGGATTTTCCTTCTTATTTTAGATAGGGTTGCACCATCCCATACTGAAACACTGTTCAATTTGGGTGTTATCCTGGAATTGCAGTGGTAGTCATGACCAGAAAGGTTTTTGTCCAACTTTGTTTTGTGAACTTTTTCCTAGACTGGAACCTATGCTCAAGGTGACTCATGATTTGGTCACCTCCTGAGTGGGTTACTGCAATGCACATTTAGTTGCCTTGAGAAGCTTCTGGAAGGTGAGCTGAAGGCCAGCTTTGGAAGGTCTTGGTTTTAAATAGGCCAGATGCAGGTTGGTTCAGTTATTTATTTATTATTTATTTATTTTATTAGTTTTCTATATGGGTGTTTACATGTCTTTGTTTCTTGAGGAAAGTGCTTCTGTCTGATTTTCTGAAACTCCCAATCATCCTAAAACAGTATAATCTGATAGGATAGGATTCCTAATAATCTAACTCAGTGGTGTCAAACTCACGTTGTCACGGCATGATCACATGACATATTGTGACTATTCCACTTTCGCTAAACCAGGTGTGGATGTAGCCAGTGTGTAAGGCATCTAGCTCGCAGGCCGCGAATTTGACAGTCCTGATCTAACTCCTCCCATGTCTGCATGTATTGGTTGCTTCTTAAATAAATCTCAGATAGCTGATTGCTGAGGCTCACCACGCTGTACCAGCCCCACTCTTTAACTCTAACAAATTAGAAGTTATAATATATGAGGCCAGTCCCAACCCAATTAATTTAATTATCTGAATGAGAAGAGTTAAGCAAGCAGATGTTGCTCCTCTCCATGTGCTTTGTCCACCTTCTCAAGAAAACAAGATGAAAATAGTTTGTATTTATTTCTTCTTTCAGAAAAAAAAATAAAAGCTTGTTTTTTTCCCAGAAGGATATAAAGACTTTTGTGTTTGTATTATTTTATCACCTTATTACTAGATTTTTAAAATATTCTATTGTTATCAGTTTTAATATCTCTAAATTATCTAGAATTCAAGAGGATGGAAGCACTAAATTGTATATGGCACGAGAAATAAATTCTATTCAGAATGGAAAAATGTTGCTGGCAATGGTGCAAAGAGAGAAATCATTCTCTCTTCATTGCATCCATTGGCACGAGACTTCAGAGAAGTCTTACAAAAGATCTTTCTAATTTGACCCATCCTGAAAGTTCCTAATTTTTGTTCAGCCCTTTATTTTTCATTGTACTCTGCTTCCCAATTTTGTTCTGCTAAAAAGAAGGGGATGCTTAGGAGTAATAGCTTAAACTGACCCAGATATCTCATATTCCAGAGATTGACCAGGGCTTGAGCAGGACTGCTGAGAAAGATTCCTCAAAAGCATTCTGGAAACTATCTCTGAGCAAAACATCCATTTTTGGGGGAATAATATTGTCCTCCTATAATGCTTTCTTGAAGTTGGACTAAAGGGAGTGGCCAAATATTTTCATATCCTTCTTTTTCAAGGAATTATTGTTCTGTTTCCAAGATCATTTTGCCAACAACAGAGTTCTGGACATGGATATTTCTGAAACATTGCAACAACAACAACAAAAATCCTCCCTTGTTTCTGTGCCTGCAGCTGCCAGCTTCACTAATCAAAGTTGACCCAATGCTCTCATTGACATCAGTAGCAAGGGACCTTATCTTGAACCTGTCAGGTTACTGAAGAATTGTTACGAAATCCCGCTTGTGCGTGTCAGAGAACGACACACAGATGCTGACACACTACCACAAGCCAATCGTGTAGCCTAAACATATTTCTTTCAAACTCAGGAAGTGAAGGGCAGCACAAAGTTTTACTGGCAATCAATCCGATTCATCTTTTTTGTTTATATGGCAGTTGCTCTCTAAAAGAATTGGGAGGGGAAGCGGTGGCAGCGGGCGAAAGCCTCCTTTTAACTCGTTTTTGTTGGGTACAAAAAGAGGATGCCAAGGTACCACGGCGCGATACTCTTGGGACGGAGGAACTGAGTGACTGGCGCCCACCTCCTTCTCCTCCGCCAGTCTTCTCAAGCGCCCCCTTCCAACTTCCCGGCCTCAGCTCCTTCTCTTGCATCCCGGTTTCCAAAACTTTCCCCCTCCTTCAGCCGATTACCAGCGCCGCGCGGGCTTTCCTTTTCCATCCTCCGCCCCCACTCGACTCTCGGCGCCCCCTTGGCGCAGCCTTTCTCCCGCCTCCAGTGGGCTCCTTTCCCACGTGTTTGGCGCGCCGCTGCTGCTCCCCACTGACAGGCAGGCAATCGCCTCCCCCTTGCCCTTTCTTTCCTCCCTCGCCGAGCCGCGCTTTCCTCCTCCCCTCATTCTTCTTTCCATACACCGGATCGCCGCCTTTCCTCGCTCCTCGGGCGGCAGAGGCATAGCAAGAAGTTCCTGCTTTTTTTGTGTGTGTTTTGTTTTTTGGTCCCTGAGTTCGTCCGGGTGAAATTGGCTCGTGTCCGCTGTGGTTATTAATAACTTTAATGTTTTATTTTTGAAGTGGACAATTCTCTTTATTTTTTTTCCAAAGAGTAGTTTTGCTCACTGAGGATTCTTTTCAGTTAAAAAGACTGGTTCAGAAAACGTTTCCCGCCCTCCTCCCTTTTCCTTCCCCCCCCCCCTCGAAAGAAACTGGAAGCCTCACTTGTTGCTCTGACCAAATTTTTTTTTTTTGGTGGGGGGTGAAATTTGCGCGCTTTCCAGTGGCTCGGGGGGGGAAGGGGGTGTGTGAGGAAGATGCATCGTGGAAGGCGAGCCGCAGTCCCCTTGACCGCCACGACCCGCAAGGCGTCTCGCTGAGGGGGCGGAGGGCCAGCAGCAGGAGCGACGCTCGCCTTGCCGAGAGGAGGGCAGCGGGCGAAAGAGGAGCAGCAGCGGGCGCTCCCCTAGGAACAAGTCGGACTCGGTGCCGATACTTAAGGAATTCCTGCCGTCCGCGATGGGGAGACGGCGGGCGCTTTTCCTGCAGCCTTATTTCCTTTGGCTGGGGTGTGTGGCGCTCTGGGCGCATGGATCCGCTGGGCAGCAGCGGCAGGGTCGTCCGGCGGAGGGTGCGGATACTAGCCGCTACTCTATCTTGGGGAGTCTGGAAGGAGGCACAGCGCCAGCCGCCGCCAACCGCGTCCGCAGGAGAGGCCAGCAGGATATGCTCAGGGGGTAGGAAAGCAACTTTTGCTCGCACCCACGTCCGCCACAGGTAGGCCTGTTTCCTGCAGACAGCAGTGGAAGGTAGCATAAACCTGCGCTTGGATGGGTCACTACAGACGGCAGGTAGGGGGTGACATGCTGAAATGAGCCTTCCCAGGGATTAAATCGATTCAATCCCTGATCAAAGAAAAGGAGGGGACTAGGACTGTAGTCTACCTACCCTTCTTGGCTCTGCTGCTATGTGCAGGAATTTCTTGGCTCTGTTCTCCCCCTTCCACTTAATGTGACCCTCCATCTCTGAAAGGGTTGTCTGAAGTGGTACAATTCAGCCACAGGTTTTCTTCCTCAGCTGCTGTTTGGGGAAAAATAGGCCACATGTATATAATTATACAACAGTAATTATGTAGTTGATCACATCTTTCAAATTTAGATATGAACTATACAGGCCTTAATATCTGAAGGTAACTCACAGATGAAATGATGTTGTTTTTTCTGCTTCTGTAACTAGCCATCTTCCACCTTTAAGCATTATTCCACAATACCAATATCAAGATAGTATAGGAATTAATTTTGTTCCTCCTTAAACTCATTGTGACATAGGTTGTAATATAGACAGACACTTTGTCCTTAATCATTATGGCCTTCATCTATTTCCACTTTTCTAAAACTTTTCTTTAATTTTCCATAGCTTTAGGCAGATAATTCACCTGCTTGAAATACAATGACCATCTTCATTCTTTAGCCATGTAAGCCTGTTGGCCATTGATCAAGTCTGTGTTTCAGGTATATCCTCATTGGTTAAAATTCTATTTCAAGACAGTAGTCTTTAAAGACACAGCATACTATTTTATTCTGTGTCCTTAAAGACTAAAGTAGTCTTGAAATCTACTAGTAGTTACAGACTTACAGTCCATAAGCCTGTTTTGATATCTCATTTCTGCCAAATTATGTTTTTACTTCTAAACCCATTGTCTTTCTTTGATTTGATTATTAACCTTCTCAAGATCATGGCTAGGCCTACATGATACAGGAATGTCTTTGTACCTAACTACCTCAGCAACCTGTGTCCAAGCAATTCATTTACCCGTAGATGGCATCAATTCTAGGTCAAAACCACATAGTTTAAAACACACTTCTATCTTGCTTCTCTAATAAATCTCTATGTCCAAAATTGGATTGTACTTTGATTTTAAATAGTTAATTGTTTGAAGTATTGCCATAACATTGGCAATACTTCACTCAGTATTTGTGTGATTTCATGACAGAATCCTACAGCATTAAAAATAATTATTTTCTCTTATTTCACTGTTCCATAGAATTGCATACAATAAGTACAATTCCTTGTTTTTAAAGTACTTAAGTAGAAAACTTGCTCACAAGCTTAAATTGGAAGTTCCACATATAATTTATTTTCCTTTATTCCTATTTGTTTGTGTTCATTTTAATTGTGTTACAAACCACTTCTTTATTTAACTTGTTTTCTCAGGTAAAATGCATCATATCTTAACATATTCATGTTAAAACTTTTAGTCTAAATACTTGGAAGTTATCTCAGTTTTCCTTTTGAACACTGCAATATGTCCTTTCCCATATTTATAATTGTTATTCCTTTTTAATTTTAATTTTGGTTCTTGTTGGAAAGTTTTCGTGTGTCTTAAGGGTCTAAAACAAAAAACAACTGAGGGATCCTTGGTTCTTTCTAAGCTTAGTTGTGTTCTTGCAGATGTTTCATTACCCAAAATAGGTAACATCAACAGTTACTTTTCTAAGAGCCAGTTGGTAATATGATACCAACAAGAGTACCAAATGTAGCAGACATTATCAAGTTTTAATGGGTAAAAAAAATCAATAGTAAAGTTGAAGAATCATTTTAGTTAAAATCTGATAAAGATACATGCTTTTTCAAATCTAAGGGGAGAAACTTAAAAGTGCCAATATATAAAATATGTGACATTCTTTCCATTTTAAGTCTTTGTAATGGCTTACCTGCATACCAGTTTGATAGACACTATAATTCTTTCTCTTAAGACAGAAATGTTATGTCAGATGTCTTTGATGTTTCACTCTTAATAAAAATAAAGTATGCATGAATTTGATCCATTGTTCACTATTCACAGAATGATTTAAAATTGAAAACTTATTGTTCATCTCCCTCTTTTTTGCTAAGAAGCAGGTTATTAATTTTTAAAAGGATTTCTAGGAATCTTTTCTTAGAAATATAAAACCTATCTGAATTTGTCTGTCATCGTTATAGCTAATATTTTTTTTATTCTGTGGAGCAAATATTTGAATGGCTGTTCCAAATGACCTGTGTTTTTGTGTATGTATTTATTTGCATGCAACAGACCAAATGTGTGTGGCTCCAGATTCCACTCCTACTGTTGCCCTGGATGGAAAACACTCCCTGGGGGGAATCAGTGTATTGTTCGTAAGTGTTCTGGAGTATTCATTTTTAGTAGATACTTACTTTAAACAAAAATATGAATTTACACTACAGTAGATGAATTGCTAAATTTAGGCTTCAACTTTGAATTTAAGAAATAGCAATTGCTTGACAGTTTTTCAAACAAAAGAACTGACAATATATATTAAAGTTCAAAAACAATTTGATAAAAACTCATTTTTGAAATTCATAAATAATATAGTACATAAATGATATGAATTATTTAGGATATTTGTATTTTTGTTGTACTTAAGTTATAATAGATTTAGATTAGATGTGATAAGTGTATTTTAATAGATTAACAGTCTTGTTTGGCCAATATTTTTGACCTGTGAAATGTGACTACTGATTTGCCTTGGCAAAATGGAATTTAGTTGCACTATGCCTGGGATTCACCAAGCTAGACCTCTATAATCTGTGGCTGAGATCAGCTTTCAACTCTAGAACATTTGAAAAATGATAAGTATTGGACAAAAACTGGACAGAATATTTTTGATCTCTTCTGGTTTTTCTGTTTATCTACTATCTATAGATGATATATAAATTCTATCTATTTTGTGGTAAATTGAATTTTAATAGTAATTAAATCCTATGTATGTTTATTTATAAGTAATTCTTATTAAATACAATAGAACTTATGCCTGAGGGGCAAACAATGGAGTTTATTAAATTATGAGAATGTGGTTGCTCTTCTTTTTTTAAAAAAACCCCCACAATGGATTGACTTAGATCAAGGCCACTGCATGGGTGGGGAAAGTTTTTCCCACATCCTTTACCTTTACTCTTCTCAATTACATGACGATTAAAATGAAAGATTCTCTTGGTTCCAGTAAAACTTTTCACCTCCATGTGTAGATACATACACAAAGGTGAATTTTCAGAAATGTAGAATTTGAGAGGATTAGTCTTCTTTATATGGTGCTAGTGTCTGATTGAGAAATTAAAAATCCCAAAGACATTAATTGTGTGCTACCCAATTAACACATTATATAATGAGCCTGTTTTTATGGTTCATTGTTGTTGTGGTTATCAGAGAGGCCTACCAGTTATTTCACACAATATAATAACAATTCATGAAGCAAATACTAAGCTCATATACTAGCACAATCCTAATATTACCCTAAATCAAATAGCTAACAATCACACATGATGCATCTCAAAGAATCTTACAATGTCAATCAATAAAAGAGATCCATCACCAAGAAAGAAAAAACATACAGCCCAGTGCAATGCCACATAACAGCCTCTAATCTACTAAAAGTACTCTCCATCTTAAGTTATGCTCATCAGTTTGCATCCTACCAACCCATTTTAGCTTCTCTCTCCCCTTCAGGGTATGCTTTAAAGAAAATGTTCCAAAGGTGCTTTTTCAAGAGGCAACTGGACTTCCTTTGTTTTTTCCTTGAAGACATTTCAATTCTCATCCAGGAACCTCCTTAGATGATAATTCTCATCCAAGAACCTCCTTAGATGATAATTGAAATGTCTTCAAGGAAAAAACAAAGAAAGTCCAGTTGCCTCTTTAAAAAGCACCTTTGGGACAACCATGACCTGGATGACTGAGAATGTCCATAGATGTTCAGAAGTGTTGAACACCAATTATCCAGAGTTGTTTTCTAACAATACTTATGTTACCCAGAGTTGAGATAAAGGATACATTGGAGCCCCCTGGTTAAAAAAATAAAAATAGAAAAATGAGGGAGATTGAACCTGATGATTATCCTGTGAACATTATATTCCAGGTACAGAAACAGATTCAAATCATTCATTCATTTTTGCCAAGAATCCAAGAATTGCCCAGAGTCCCTCTGTGATGGAGATGGACACTTTTAATGTGATAGATAAATAAATAAAATATATATTCACCTTTTTTTCCAGAAGCTCATTGCATTTAATCTTCTATTTTATCTTTGAAAGATCTATCTTGTGAGATTAGTTGGACAGAGGGATAAGACATAGTCTCAAATAAATCAAGGAGGGCGAAATATAACTTTGATCTTCCCAGCCAGTCATTTCTTTCACCAAGATGCAATAATGATTCTCAGTGTAAATATTTCCAACAACTCTTGAGAAACTCTAGGATTGTATGTTTTGTAGGCATAAGCATGCTAATTTATTATATCTCACATTTTGATATTCTGTGCAATTAGGCAACTATTACAGAAAGAAATTAATATCTTCTGGCCTACCTCTTATGTTTCAATGTTTTTGTTTATTCTGATCTTAATATTAAATATGAATCAGTTTTTTAAGATTATAGGTTACACTTACAGATGATTGTTCATTTAACAATGGTTCAAAGATTGGACTAGAAAAATGACTTTAAAAAAAAGTTTTCGAAGAGTTACAACTGTTGTATCTCCCTTGTGGTTATGTTAGCATGATTAGAGCACTTGGCAACCAACTCACATTTATGACTGTTGCAGCATCTTGTGGTAATGTATTCTCAATTTGTGACTTTCTCTGTCAGCTTATGACAATCAAAGTCAATTGGGGAAGCCAGACCATATGAATCATTTCACAAGTATGTTCTTCATTTAGCAACTGTGGTAAAAGTAGTCATAAAGTTGAGCCTGATCACATGATACTTGTTTAATGACTACACCATTTAGTGACTAAAATTTTGGTTCTAATTGTGCTCATAAATAAATACCTGTAATGATATTACATAATATTCCAAATATCAGAGATGATAAATTGAAATTTATTTCAAGATTTCATAGCAGTTATATAACTGCACATATCAAAATACCATAATATGATAACAATTTGCAAACTACAAGGAAGCACAGCATATTTTGTGATCCATGGTGAATAATTCATCTATGGATGATGGAATATAGGTAAATCAGTGTTAATAAAGGTCATCAGTTAACTATATACATATTGGATATGTTTACACAACACATTTCTTCTAATGTTTTCCTTATGTTTTTAATATTGAATTATAATTTCTCAATTGAAGCTAATGTGTTTTTTACACAAGGGATTGCAATATGTATTCTACATTTTTTTCTTTTTGCAAGCTCTGCCTTATCAGAAATTGGGTGTATGTTTTTTAGCATAGAACCATCACAACAACAAAAGTGAATTTTATGATAGTTTTTTTTTCCTATATGCATTCAAATCAGTAGTATGGCAACTATCTGGATTAATCATTTTTTAAATGTGGTTTGCCATTGCTTTCTTCCTAAGGCTGAGAGGCAATTTGCCAATCTGACCTAAGATCATCCAACTGACTTTGTCTATAAGCAGGAACTAGAACTCATGGCCTGCTGGTTTCTAACCTGGCATTTTAACTACTACATCAGCCTGGCTCTCAAGATAGATTTGAAGCGCAGCCTTTCCACAAATGTCCATAATTTCTTTCCACCAAAATACCAGGCTTGCCAACTTATTTGATGTCATTACTCTGCTTAATGTGACTTTTATTGTCTAGCATTTAATTAAAATATTTCTGGCATAGGGGTATCTTGAAATATACCTCTTTGAACTAATAAACTTATTTTGAAAAAGTAAAGAAAGAAATCAACTGTGAAAGAAAAGAAGTATCTGTAGTATTCATTGATGTATCACCTTAGCTCTGGTAATTTATAGTTTGCAAAGGGACAGTTAAAGCAGAATTAAAATCTCATTTTGGTATTTTTGTAAGTGTAGCCTGTTAACCAAGAAAAATATATTTTTCTCTGAAATGAAACTAGAAATGAATTTGCAATTAGTGCATTGAAACAATGTCTAAACCTAGCATATCTCCAAAACACATGCTTTGGTTAGGAAAATAACATTACTGAAGGTTGTTTTTTTTAAGGATATCATCAGCTGGAAAGCAGTAGTTTAGTCCTGCAAGGCTAATACAGATATGATGCTAAATGCAAGAATCTATCAATAAATCTATCCAATTAGCAATCATGAGCTTATGTGGAGAAATAGAACTAGAATTCAGATAAATGGGAACTGATTTCAGTTGACTTCCCTTTCATATCCCACTTCTGATAGAAATCTTTTTCTCTTGAAGTGGAAAACTTCCATTGCCTATCATTGATTACGGTAGCAGCTTAGGGTAGGCTTACTTGTAGACATTCTTGTCCTACTGATCCCCATTATTTCTCACTCCTGAATTACTTTGATAGTAAAAACTTGATACCCTATTTTTTATCTATATAGATGATCTGGATGATTTTGATTTCTGTAGTGACTTTGTATTAGCCATATATAATTTGCATGGAGTAGAATTTTGTGTGCTTTGTCTCACATTGAATATTGTAAAGATATTGAATGAAGATTATTGTTTTCATTCTATTTGTTGGAGCAATAAAAAATTATAAATGAAAGCAAAATAATAAAAATTCCTAATATAATTTCAATATATAGGAAAATGCCTATATTCTATAGTTTTGAAACTGTTAAACATATGTTTTGCTGTTTGTTTAATAATGTAATATTGCAAGTCATGTAATATATTATTTTTTCCACAGCAATTTGTAGAAATAGTTGTGGTGATGGATTTTGTTCTCGTCCTAATATGTGCACTTGCTCCAATGGACAAATATTGCCAAGCTGTGGACCAAAATCTAGTAAGGCTTAAATAGCATCATTTTATTATATGTAATAAAGGTATTTGCTGTTTAAGGTTAGAAGGATTTCATCTGTTCTCTTTAAAAATAGATAAATAGTCAATCCAATTACCGTCTTTTGAAACTTCTGGTATGTGTCCACAGTTTTCCTATCCTTCAGTTGTGTTTCTTCTGTTGGCAACCCTATTGGAAGAAGGGCTAAACTTGCACATTGGTTACTTATACCTAAAAGCACAAAAAGTGTAACACATTATTTGGATTTGTTCACAGATCATGCTGAGTCAGGATACACTGTTAATTTATTGAACATTTTAAATAGCTATGTTTGTATTACACAGTAATCACTAAACCATGATTGAGAAACAACTGTGGATTCCTAAGACAGAAACGAACAATCTGCTTTACAGTATGTAAATATGGGTGAACATGGTCTGATTCTAATTCTGTTCACAGATCATGCTGATCGTTTATAATTTTTATAATTTTTCACTTATTACCTAGTTTCTTCCTAGATCTGTATGTTTGATCACAAAGAACCATGGCAACCATGGTTGACTTTTTCCTATCTTTAACTACCTAAATAGTAGGGCTGTGCAAAGTTTCAAACACATATTTTGTTTTGATAGCTTGTATGAAGCACTCCTTTAAAGTTATCTCATGGACTATATCCCCTTACCCCTTAAAGCAAAGTGAAGCAAAGCATCCACATAGTTTTCCTTCCTGTTGTTTTGACCCCATTCTTTTTTGCTTGTGATCATTTAAAATATCCCATTGTTTTATTGCATTTTTATATTGGTTTATAATTTTTATGAGCCACATTGTTTTTTTGATTGAAAAATAAGGTATCAGCTGCGTGATGTGGTAAACAACTAAAATACTTAACTTGTATACTTAAAATAGCAATAATTTGAGTTTAGATGTATGTTGGAGTGAAGTTAATTAAACAAAGTGGAAATTAATTGAAATCAGAATAAGTTTTAAAATAAAATGAATGTAATAAAATAAAAAAGCTTCAAAGCATTAATACCAATTACAGATGATTATAGATCAAGATAAGGTAGTAAAAGGAATTTGTGGAGGAAACCACATTATAAATACAGAAGAAAGATTATAGTTGGATTGGGTTTATTAATGCAGAATTCAGATACACTTAGTATTATTTTGGCAAAGAAATGAAATATTAAAACGGCATTTGAGAAGCAAAGAAATAGATGAAGCATGTGTTAAGGACAAATGTATATGTGCCGAGGAAGAGTAAGAAAGAGACATTAATGGAAAACTGCAATAGATAGTCCTCAAAATTATATGTATAGTAGCATTTTATAAAGAAGCATTTATTTATTTACATCCTGCCTCTATTGTTTTTATAAATAACTCAAGGTAGAGAACATAGATAACATTCCTTCTTCCTCCTATTTCTCCCACAACATCAACCCTATGAGGTGACTGGCCCAAAGTCACTCAGTAGGTTTTCATGGCTAAAACAAGACTGAAACTCACAGTCTCCTGATTTCTAGCCTGGTGCTGTAATGACTAACTATGAGTCACTTATATTAGAACCTTAAATCAGTTTAAAGTGAACTCTTAGATCACAAAATGCTAACATATGTTATATATTTTACATTAAGTATTTTAATGATTTATTATGTCTACATTATTGCCTTATTTCTCAATATTTGTGTCTTTTTTGCTACCTAATATAAAATGACAATTTAATGCATAACTAATTGCCTGCATTTTTCTGTAGTACAACAGTGCAACATCAGATGTCTGAATGGTGGTACCTGTCTAGATGACCAATGCCAGTGTCAAAAAGGATATATTGGCAGTTACTGTGGGCAACGTAAGTAGACATTTGACAGTTGTGATTTATTTGAATGATTCCTGTCATGAATGTAGCATAGAGCATAGGTGATACATAGTCTTCTGATATTTTGGAATGGTTGCTATTGCATCTGGATATGGCAATTGTGAATTCAGTACATTTTTCACCTATTAGGTTCAATAGATAGTCAAGTCATGAACAAAACATATATCATGTAGATAGGGTAGTTACAAGGAAGACATATTTCTCTCAGAGAGATGTAATTATTATAAAAATACAGATATGTTTTTGTAAGAAGCAATAATAGTATTAGTTTGTTTAAGCACTATTAGAATTATGAAGTAAGGTACTGGCAGTAAGCAGGAACATTTTGAATGAAGTTTTATATTTCAAGGAGTCCTTAATTAAGCAAACTTTTTAGTTTATATGTAAAAACAATAACATTGTTATATATTTTGTGTTTTATGTATATATTTCATCTGAATTTCTTCTATTCATTTCAAATACCACAGCCATGCTTGTAGTCAAGTTCATATTCTGGTATTTTTCAGAAAAGTGATCTAAGAAATAAGCCCTGATGGTTTTGTTTTGTTAGTATGGCACTGTAAAGTCTACATAACAGGCTTTTCCTTTGAGGAAAATTTGGCATGTGAATTGCATTAAAATGCCCCAAATGTTAAACTTATGGCACTCGTAATGTAAATGTAATCTTCATTTAATGTCTACCTACCTGTATAGTGAAATGGAATGACTACAATATCTACATGCACTGCTGATGAGTCTAATACTTGAAGAGTGATTGTTTTCATTTCTTTGGAACATATAAAGCCATGTATAAATAAGTGTAATGGAAGTCTGAAAACTCTACATTTCATAAATTACAGCCTGCTGCAAATGAGAAACTGACTTAAGGAAGAACAAGGAAATTGGAGTGTTTCTTCGTTTACTGAATTTACAGCTCAGTCTCTGAAATAGCTAGTAATTGATAACAAATGAAATAATAAAAGGCATTTTTTTCTCAGAAAAGATATAAAATTTAAAAGTTTCCAAAAACCAGTATAGGAGCTACTAATCTGTTAGCAATTAATTTCGTAGAATGTACAATATTTTCTAAAGTATTTGCTTAATTGATTGCATAGAGCAAAGCAACTTAAGGTATCTATTTTAGAACATTTAGAATCTTCTTTCCCATAACATTGTCGGTAAGCAGGACCTATAAGATATATTCTAAGATAATGCCAAGCCATGGTTGGATAATTACTTCAATAAATAGAATATGACTTCAAAGTCCTATGCTCCCTCTTTATATTATAAATTCAATGTTTCCTTTCAGGTTCTTGATCAGTCATTAATTGCCCTTAGGCCAGATTCCCAACCCACATTTTAAGAGCAAGTTAAAGTTATGAAGCAATAATTTGCAGGTTTGTCACTATTGATAATAATGGCAAATAATCTGTACAAACATTGAAAAGCATTGTAGAAATGATGGAGCACAAGAAGAAGACTGGGGCATGGAGCTGTTTTTTTTTTTAAATCAAAGGCTTGATTTTGTTTCTGAAAAAAATACCAATTAATGGTTCATTATTATTTGTTCTTTATTTATAAGAGTAGAAATATAAGATGCAAGATCCTGTATCATCTATTTATATCTCTTGCTTTTTTCAGACTTCTTTTCCTAGGCATAATATTTGTATTCCCACTTTTATTTTAGCTGTTTCATGCTTTGTTTCTCGGTTCCTTGGTTCTGATTAAACTATGCATCATTTCATTACATTTAGTTTCCTACTGTTATATCTATTTTTGATCTTTTGAGTTGGAGCACCATTTTTTTAAATGAAAAATGTACCAAAATTGCACAAATATGGTCTTAACAAGTTTGTGAATTATCATTAATTTAATTTACCAAATTGATTGCGACCTTCTACACTATTAGGAATGACAGTTTACAGAATTCTCAAAATCACAATATTAAAAACATGCATAAAAACACAGCCTAAATCAAGCAGAACAATAAACCATACAATGCAACAAGGGCCTCATATATGCATTAAGAAACACATTAACCTAGGCCTAGGAGCGGAGCCGACTCTTAGGGACTTTGTGGAATCCAAGGAGATTATTTAAGGGAAGAGAGTTCAGTGAAGAATCAACATTGTTTATCTGTAAAATTTTCCCGAAGAAAGGGCATGGGTGATTAAAATGAGATCAGGATAAAATTACACTGTAACTTTTTGTGGCAAGTCCCATTTGGAGTCATCAAATTTTAGTTCACAAGTATTTGGAGAGATAATCTTTAGATTATGTCAATATATTCATTTGTTACATAAATTTTTCTGTTGCTGCCATAGTTCACTGTTCTACTATATATAAAAATAATTGTATAGTAATTACTGAATAGCAATAATTCATTTAATGGGATCTAATAAAGTAAAGAAAATTTTGGGTATGTGTGTTTTTACTTGAAATATATTAGTTCTGCTACATTGTTTCTTGACTCTTTTTTCCATGCTTAAATGTTTTTTTTTCCTTCTCTTTCTCCTTATCTGTTCTTTTGGAACAAGAGAATGAATGCTTTCAATAGCTGTTGGAGCCTTTAGTTGTGAAAATTGCCTAAAATACTCAAATCAATTAACCTTTAGCTTTTTCTTAAGGAAGTTATAAACTTGTTCTAAATGTATCTGTTTTGTAACAGTGATATACAACTATTATGTATGCATCATTTTTTCATACTTTGTAGACTATTGGACCAATTGTGCATACTGCAATGAGGATTAATTTTGAATTTAGAGGCAAGTATTGCCTTTTTTCAAAATCTCTTAGAATGCAACATATGTCTACTATAGAAGTAATACAAATTTGTCAAGTTCAGTCATTCAAGTTTAAATGAGCTAGCATATACACACTTGGAAAAAAAAACTGATGCCTGTTCAATTCACACAATTACCCAGACCATGGTATGTCTGTGAATGAAAATGTGTTGACCATTTTAACACTGGTTTCTGCATATACTTAGGACTGTTTATAAGTCTATGTTTTTAGACTTCTGTATATTCATTAGTTTTACTCACCCTTGCTTTGGAAAGTTTTACCTTATCTATTAATGATTACATTATGCCAGTAAGAGAAGAAATGTATTTCTTATATTTTTATCCATTTATGACAAGAGTTTTTCAGGCTGATTAGTGTGTTATAAAAATACTAACAAAATAATAATACAGTAAGCAATAAAATATATTAATTTTATTAGTAGATAACCAGTTAAATAAAAAAAGCATTATAATAATGCAATTCATCCTGATACAAAAACATACAAAATCAAATATACCATGCAAGTATAATAGGGACAGTATAATTTTTCATTCCTTTTTTACAAGCACTTTTTTATAGATGAGATACATAATCTCAAGTTTTGTAGCCTCAAAGCATATGATAGAAAAGTCTTTAAGCTATTGCCATTATTTTTTCAACACTGTAGATGAATTATGTTGCTTTTTTCACATTTTGATCTTTTCAACACAATATTTTCCTTAGTTTCCTCACTTTGACTATTACTTGTCTCCTCTAACTATCTGGATGTATGCTTTTTTCCCTTCTTTTCCCAGACTCTGTGGCACTGCAAACAAATGTCATGTCCCCTGAGATGTCTAGATCTGCAAGAGAAGGGAATGGGTTCTGCTGAATATAAATGCTTGTTTTCTTAGAGGCCAGGTCAAAAATCTTAGGGAATATAGAAAGCATAACAAATGGTGCTTTAATCGTTGTATGGTAGAAATTCTTATTTCAGACAGATGTTCGAAATCCATTATTACAGAAAATTCTTTCAGATCGTACTTGGCACATATAATTTCTGTGTGTTATATTTAAAAATTGATATATTTGAATATGATTTTCAGTGAAGCTGTATTTTGATATTTGTATGACCTTTGTTCTCCCAAAGCTTTAGACACAATTTATATAACTAAACTTGTCAATAAAGCAACTGACTTCCACCCAACCATCCTTCAGGTTCATGGGAGCAATTGGTGATTATTTTTCCCTTCAGGAAGTTATGCTTAGTATGAGTGAAGAGAAAGCCAGGGCAATCCACTAGTTGCTTTTTTTTTTTCATTTGTCCCTCATTAAAATTGTAGGGACAACATCTGCCGGTCATTTTAATGTGGTCATGAGGAAGAACCTTAATTTAGGTGTTCTTCCAAAATCCATTTACATTTTCAATTATGTCTTGTCAGCACCTAGTGCAAGTGACACTTGTTTGAGTTGAGGGCAAGTACCAGGTATTGTAGCATATTTTGGACTCATCGATGAAGCTGTGTCATCTAGTGGGATCCATGAATCATGCCTTTTCTGTTGCAGTACCTTTCCTCTGGAATGACAACAGGACAGAGACCTAGATGGCTCTCAATCTGATAATGTTCCAGAATTAAAGACTTGGCAAAGAATTTAAGCAGTGTCCCAGGCTTAAAATTGTATGAATTAGCTAACTAATTAATTAATATAGGCACATTTTCCTAATTCATTTTCTTCTAAGCCTTCTCCATTAGGAACATTGATTATTATGAATATCCAGTTTTTTAATAGTCCTCAAATGACTATTTTTACTTTATTATATACATATAATATTTTTATTCAAAACACAGCTGTCTGTGAACATGGATGCCAGAATGGAGGTCGCTGCATCGGCCCCAATCGTTGTGCATGTGTATATGGATTCACAGGCCCTCAATGTGAAAGAGGTAAGAACTACAAAACAAAATGAAATGTACCCCAAATCTGAATGTTTTCCATTAAGTGCTGTAGTGCTAAAGAGGTATGTGGGATATCACTTCCATTTGTAAGCAATTAGAATAGCAGTTCGTAGTATGATGTTGATATTATTCCAATTGGGAATTTAAGATTTTTTTTAAAGAACAGACAGATAGCAGGTCCCTGCATTTCTGCTAAGCAATATAAAATAGACCTGTACAATAATCTGAGCATTGAGAATGAATCAATACAAGCAATCTTCGATTATAATGGTTCATTTAGTGACTGAAGTTAAAATAACACTGAAAAAAGTGATTTATGACCGTTTTTCACACTAATGACCATTGTAGGATCCTTGTCATGTGATCAAAATTTGGGCACTTAGTAACTGGTATGTATTTATGATGGCTGCAGTGTTATGTGGTCATGTGATCACTTTTTGCAAACTTCTGATAAACAAAGTCAATAGGGAGGCCAATTCACTTAATAAACATATTACTGACTTAACAACTGCAGTGATTCACTTAACAAGTGTAGCAAGAAAGGTTGTTAAATGGAGCAAAATTCACTTAACAAATATTTTGCTTAGCTACAGAAATTGTGGGCTCCATTGTGGCCTTGAAGACTGTTTATATTAGTAAAGATATAACTGAATTAGAAGTCTTCATGCTTTGTTAGTTTATGGTTCAGTGTATTGTGCCCCCTGCAGCAATCCAAACTAAAGAATTCCTGACAAATGACTACTTATGCTTGAATATATCTTTTGGTGGAGCACAAGTCAATTTTTGTATAATTGATTCCAGTGCTGAATTTCTCTTCTTATCCAGAAAATCTTTCATCCTGTTCAAATGGAATCTGCTTTTCTAAGTTAAGGCTGTTATTTCATATATTATACTCCAGGATAATAAAGAAGAGATCTTAGCTTTTAGTGACATTCCTTGAATAGTGTATCATGCACCATAAACAATCCTAGTCCATCCATTTCTCTTAATAGAATTTAATGTATGGTCTCCTGATGGTTTCCATTCCCATTCTCTGAAATACTTTCAGTTTGTATGAATCCTCCTTAATAATATGGTGTTCAAACTGATTTTTTAATGTAGAGTCTTATCAATGCAGAATAAAGTAGATGCAAATTAGAATTCTTTGAATATAACAAAACAGCATTTGTCGTTTTTTGCACTGTTGATTTATACTGTTTTATAATTATTGTTCAGAGATCTTTAAAAAAATTTTGTAAAGCTAACTATTACCTGTTCTGGACTTATTATTTGATTTCGGTTATTTACAGGGATAATTTTGTAGTGTTGGCTGCCAAATTTCATTCTACTATTTTCAGTCTATGTCTATTCAAAATTTGTTATGAATTCTACTTTCTTCTACCATCTTAGTTACACAAGTTTGTGTTGTCTTCAAATTTTGTAATTCTTTTTCTCATCTAATTATTGGTAGTTCTCAACTTACAACCAAAATTTATGTTGTTAAGTGAGACATTTGTTAAGTGAATTTTGTCTCATTTTACCACTTTCTTGCCACAGATATTAAGTAAATCACTACAACTGTTAAGTTAGTAACATGGTTGGTAAGTGAATCAGGCTTCCCCATTGACTTTACTTATCAGAAGGTCAAAAAAGGTGATCACATGAACCTGGGACACTGCAGCCATCATAAATATGAGTCAACTGACAAATGTCTGAATTTTTATCACACGACTGTAGGGATCCTGCAATTTTTATAAGTGTGAAAAATTGTCATAAGTCACTTTTTCAGTGCTATTGTAACTTTTAACAGTCACTAAACAAACTTGTAAGTCTAGGCCTACGTGTAATTAATAGAAACCTTGACTGTAAAAGGCCAAACGCATCTTTCTTGATTATCTTTCCCCAGTTTATTTACCCATATATGCATTCCAGCAATTCCTTTTGGTTCAGTGTTGTAACAAACAATTATGATATACTTCTGAACATATTTTTAAGGGAATTATACAGTCATTTTTGTCATACTTAATAAGCTTAATAAGCTTTTCCTTCCCTTCATTGCCTTGTTCTATCCTGTCCTGGGGCTGGTTAAGCCAACAGGAGGCTAAATGAAGCTTTATTGTACTCTAAGCAAAACTGTTTTGGGGAGGGGGGGGCATAGTTCAAGTAGAAAAAAAGGAGGCTGCGTGGTATTCTAGAAGGTTAAGAGGTTTCTTAAAGTCAGTCATGGCAATGGTTGGTCCTCGTTCCCATATTCAATGTTAAAAATGCTACACCATACCAAATCAAACCAAAGAAAACACCAGCTACATTTGTTCCAATCATGTTACTCTAGAGTCAACAAGATTGGGAGGCTCATATTTATGCTAGCAGAATCCCTCATTGATATATCTTTGGGGTTAAACAAAGGAAAATGTTTTACGTGATGGCAGAAGAGATTTTTTTTTTTCACTTTAATTCCTTACAACCAGCATACCTTTGACTTAGGCTTACAGACTTATTGAGTTGCAAAGAAGAATGGTATATCTGGTAATAAAGTTCAACAATAATTTGTGCATTTTCCTAAAGAAAGATGTATGTTTTATATCAGGGGTCCCCTACCCTGGGGCCGTGGACTGGCAGCAGTCTGCGCTGCCCCAGGAATCAGGCTGCACAAGAGAGTGAAGCCCCCATTCACGCATGGGCAGGATCCAGGCACTTCACAAAACCACACATCTTGGTCTGTGGAAAAACTGCCCTCCATGGAATTGGTCCCTGGTGTCCAAAAGGCTGGAGGCCATTGAGTTAGATTGCATCAAGCAGTGAAATTAAGTGCTAAACAGGCAGTAAATCTATGCTGGTAACTTAACTATATTATTATTCAGTAATGTACATTACAATGTGTACAGTATAATTTTATATATTTTATAAGATGCTCTGCTTCTTAATATCTCTATTCAGAATTGTACATTTAAATAATTTATCATAGCAACATTTATGTTACATTTAAGTATCAAACTTAAGTATTTTGTAAGATAATTGGAATGAAATATTTTACTTAATATATAACTGTGATGGTGAACCTATGGCAGAGCCATTGTGTGGGCATGCGAGCCCCAGCCTGTTGTGGTTTGCCGGCAGCAGGTCGGCTGAGGTCCCGGAGAACAAGGACTCAGATGAGGGCCCTGCGTGTGAGGCAGGGATGGGGCCAAGACCATCAGGGAGTGGACTGCTGCCTTCAGAGATTGTGGAGGCTGGCAGCAGTGGTGAAGAGGTCCCCAGGAGCCTGTTCCCAGTAGGTGTGCACACAGGACTGCTCGAAGGAAAGAGCAGCTGCAGCAGCACGGGTGACTCGGGAATAAGGCTGCAAGATAATGGCCCCTCCCTTAAGAGATAAAAGCCAGCTGAGAAACTGGAGTTCTTTGCAGGAAGCAAAAAAGGTTTTGCACTCAAACCTTGTGGACATTTGGAATATCTTGGTTGGTGTTTGGAGATTCTTTGTGTTTGAAATATTTCTTTAGTAACTTTATCTAGTGTTCTTGGCAGCCTTGCATCACCTTGGCAAGGCTTGTTCTTATCAGAGACAATTAGTTTGAAGCAGCCTTTTAACCGTGAAAGAACAGAATTCGTGAAGAATCATTAAAAGGTTTTTCTATTACCTCTGTTTCATGTTTGTTTCCTTGAAACAAGGTTTCAGTCAGAACACAGCCAAACTTACATGTACTGCGCGTGCATTTGCCTCCCAGCTGATTTTCGGCCCGTTTGAGGCCATTTTCGGCCTCCCAGAGGCTCGAGGAAAGCCTCTACAGCCTCGGGAGGCCGAAAAACAGGCCTTCTGGAAATACCAGAAGTGCCAAAATGGGCCTGTTTTCAGCCTCCTGAGGTTCCAGAGACTTCCCTCTGGAGGGAGAAAATGGCCTGCCTCGGGTTCCAGAGGCCCTCTGGAGGCTGAAAATAGGCACTTCCAGTATTTCCGGAAAGCCTGTTTTTCGGCCTGCTGAGGCTGCAGAGGCTTCCCTTGAGCGTCCGGGAGGGCAAAAACAGCCTGAAATGGCCCAAAAATCAGCTGGGAGGCAAGTGCATGCACAGTGCAGGTAAGGGGGCGGGATTGGGGTATTGCATGCACATGCACTGGGGAGGCACATTGCATTGTGGGTGTTGGCATGTGCACACGCTAGTGCATGCATGCACACTTTCCACACACCACAACAAAAAGGCTCACCATCACTGATATATAATATACCGGTATGTAGTTTTCCTTCATAATAGCATCTTAGAATGATAATGTTCTGAGCCAGGCTTCATCAAACATTAAATACTAACTTGTTTCAAAAGCAAAACCTATTTTATTGCAACACTCGGAATTACTTTCAATCTTGGCCAGAACTTATTTGTAAACAGTTCCCCAAGATAAGCACACGCCTTTCAGTGCTGTAGAATGCTGCCAAAAAGAGAAGTATCCAAATTAATTATAACAGAAACCATCTGAAGTACCAGAAAAAACCAACCAGAGTACACAGAGCTTCAAGAAAGACTCGGAATCTATCGAACTACTTTACTTCCTGCAAAGCTTTCATCATTGAGGTCTGACTTTTATCCCTTATGGGAGGGGCCATCACCTCCCAGCCTTACTCCCAAGTTGCCCCTTCTGCTTCAGCTGCTCTCGCCTTCTAGCAGCTCTGCGCACATGTGCACTGGGAACAAGCCTCCCCTTGGGTCCTCTGCTTTGCTGCTGCCAGACTCTGAAGGCTCCGAAGGCAGCACCCCACTCCCAGATAGTCCAGGCCCCATCCCTACATTGGATGCAGGACCCTCGTCCAAGTCCTCTCCAGATTCCCTGACTATTCCCCTTTCTTCCTCACTGTCTGACTCCGCTGCCGTCTGCACCAGGTTCCGGCGAACCACAATAGATAATGCATGGCTGCTTATTCAGCTATCTTGGTTTCCAGATGAAGGCAGAAGGGTGAAAAGTATCTAATCATTGAAATTACAATATATTTAATTGACATGTTACAAGAAAGGAGTTTTGGAGGACTTTCCTAGGTACATTTTTCTATATAAATATTTATATTCATTATTGAACTGTTGGCTGTGGTTAGCTCTATTCTTGGTGTAAAAGACATACATTTTGTTTCTATAGAATAAAACCTAGAACAAAATAGAAACATTCTTTTTAAACAAAATGTATCTTATAAATATAAATTTACAGTAAGATATAAATTTCATTTAAATCCTGAGAAAATACAAAAGGTAATGGCATTTTTTTCATTTTAATTTGCTTGGGAAAGTGAAGATTTTAAATGGGTGCCAGAAAGATTGTAATAGAGATGCCAGATGCGTTTCTTTAGGGAAGACATTCCACAAGTGGGATGTCACCCTCAAAAGCTTTTCTTTAATTGTTTCTTGGCTTATTTTCAGTAAGCCTTTTCTTTCATTTACTTATATTGGCTGATTGTGATTCAATATAATTCAACCCAGTTATGTATCTTACTATAAGGAAGCCACTATATACACCAATAGCAATCATTAAAAGTTGTGAAATATTTTTTTAACATTTCGTTTTTTCAATGCTTGAAATCCTAATGCGTGTGAGCATGTATCTGGTGTGCTTGGTGGGTGTGGTGTGGCTTGGTGGGCTGGCAAGGGAAGGATACTGCAAAATCCCCATTCCCTCCCCACCCCACTAACCTGCTTTCCAGCTCCGTTCTCCTGTTCAGGGCAACCAAAGAAGACGCAGCCAATCAGCTGGGACTCGGGAGGCAGATAATAGAAGGGGGTGAGGCCAGTCAGAGATGGTATTTGCCGGTTCTCTGAACTACTCAAAATTTCCACTACCGGTTCTCCAGAACTGGCCAGAACCTGCTGAATACCACCTCTGACACACACACGTCTTGCTCATTCATAATATATTTGTTTTTTTTTTTTAAGAAAACTTTATTGAATTTTATTACAAAAAGAAAAGAAAAAAAAATAAATTTAAAAAATATATAATTCAATAACAACTGTTTGTGGTGCATTATCATATAACAATCATTTGTGTGATGGTGATAATTTATACATAACTATATTCTTATTCTATCTATGTTCTATATTTAATAATCATCTATCCTTAGTCTGTCTCCGATCTATCCAATTGTACCATTGTTCCCATACCTTATAAAATATTGAAGATTCCTTATCTTTTAAACTCAATGTTAATTTATCCATTTCAGCACAATTCATAACTTTTTGTATAACCAGTTCTTCTACAGGTGTAAATGACTGTTTCCAACACTGAGCAAAAGCAATCCTGGCCGCAGTCAATATATGTAATAATAAGTATTTTGTAGTCTTTACATATTTTTTTTTGAAGATCCCCAATAGGAAGAGCTCTGGTTGTAAATCTAATTGTTCATTGGTAATTTCCTGTAACCATTTTTGAATTTTTAGCCAATATTTTTGAGCCTCTGGGCAAGACCACCACATATGATAATATGTTCCCTCTTTTTTCCCACATTTCCAACATGTGGGATTCAGTTTAGGATACATTTTCGCTAATCTCGAAGGGGGTAAGTGCCACCTGTAAAATATTTTATATGCATTTTCTTTGTATGTTACTGATTTTGTTAATTTATGATTTCTATTCCATATAGTCTCCCAATCTGCTAACTTTATATTATGTCCAATGTTTTGAGCCCAGGCAATCATACATCCTTTCACTACTTCTTCTTCCAGTTCTACTTCTAAAAGATACTTATAAATTTTAGTAATATTTTTTTAATCTGGTCCTAATAAGATTTTATCTAGTTGTTGTGGTTTCAAATATATTCCATAGTCTTTTATATCCTTATTGTATCGGCTTTGTATTTGAAGATAAGCCCACCAATCTATTAGCAACCCTTGTTCTTGGAGCTCTTGTTTTGTTTTTAAATTTCCATTTATATCCAATAGATCTTTATATTTTAACATTTTATTCAGATCTAGGTTATTTGGGTGAATCATCACTTCCATTATAGATAGCCAAATTGGGATTTTTATGTAATGTTTCTTTTTAACTTTGATCCAATTGTATATCAGCGAGTCTCTGATCAAATGTCTATAAAAATATTTTTGTTTTGTAGGTCCTATTTCCCAAAAGAATGCATAATATATTTGTAATCTACAGTTCTGAGATCCTTGTCACAAATAGTATTGTTAAGCCTTTTCATGATAGGCCACAACTTTGAAATCCTAGATTTCCATCCTTCCAGGAAAAAAGTGTCAGATGTGGCCAATAGTGCTTTTATTTAATTTATTTATTTGGCATATATTGACTCTTGGAATTTATCAGTATTGTGAGGAGCCTTTTTTCAGCTCTTCCAGCTTTTTGTCCTTTATAGTTTGTTTATTTTGACAGATGGACACAAACAATTCCAATCAGAACCCTTCCTTTCCCCTAATCAATTTTACATATGGACAGAATGTATATATTTCTTAAATTCAAAGATTCCAGGGATAACCAGCAGAGTAAGTTTTGTGACAAACCGAAGAGTGCTACCAGGAGCTGCTGTATTAAATAAAGCACTACCTAGTTAAAAAGTTAGTAATTGTTAGTATACTTGAAATAGAGTCTTAACTAATTCCCAGCTATAATTTGTATTGCTGTCCTTAGCCATGTATTAGGAATGAATACCTGAAGAAGAAAAGAAAGCCTAGATAGGTGTTTCATGTGATTGACTATCCTCATTCAGTCCATAAAGTTCTAATCCATATTGCCTGGAGAAGGCTTTAGGTTATGTGTTCAATATTGGTATAATTTTATGGTGCATTCAAGACTGGCCATTTGTAAAAATGTATGACTTTTTCCATAATTTTACATTTACAAAACTTTAATATCTATTAGGTTTTTTTAATGTATATTTCAATATAATATTAAAAGTGTTTTTCAAATGAAAAGCTAAAGAGAATAATGTTAGGAAATCACATTCATACCCTCAGTTTACCAGAAATCTCTATGGAATTTTACAAATCTTGACGCTTAGCTAGTCATTCAAAAATAAATGAAGATTATTCAAATGATATAATTCTGTAAAATGAATAACCACCAAAAAAGGAAATTGAGACTGAATAACTCAATCTGATAATGTGACCTTCAGTTTATTGTAAACCTAATCATGGAAGATATTATTCTGGGAAATATACCCATGTTGATTTGAATATATATAGACTCCATCTAATGATGGAGGAGAATGTATTTCAGTTAAATTATTAACTGAATTAACTCTTTTAAAATCAAGAACAGGACAGAAGGTTAAAACAATCTGATTACAATTGTAAAACAAATTTTCTCCTTTAATTATACAAGTAAAGATATATTCTTTTATTTGTTAAATTTCTTGCAAATAGTTGAATAACATTATGGCTATACTGTATTTCCCCCCCCCCCCTCAGGTGATAACTTTTTGCATATGATCATTTTCTCAAATATCTTCTTTACCTGGATTATCTTTATTCTGTTTACATTTGCATGTGTTTTCTGTAAATTGAAATAGTAAAAAAGCAACATTCTAAAATTTGGCATACTGTCAGTTGTATGTCTCTCATAATAGGATATTGTATAGTAGAGATTTTTATTAAATCCTTCCATTATTTGAAAATATAGACAAGGTACTTTAATAAGACTAGAGTTTCAGTTTTAATATTTTTGGTGGTTATAAAAAATATTTTAAAAATCATGCCCTTGAACCTTAGAGATCAGTGGTTTATTGGGACAAGAGCATTAATGGGGAACAGATTATTGCATCAGATAACAGAACTAGATTGAAAAATTCCTGAGTGTTTAAACAGATGGGATGGAGGAACACTGCCTGTGCATTAAACTGTGTCCTTTAATTTCCAGATTATAGAACAGGCCCTTGTTTTATTCAAGTCAACAACCAGATGTGTCAAGGTCAGCTGGCTGGTATTGTTTGCACGAAGACACTTTGTTGTGCAACTATTGGACGTGCATGGGGCCATCCTTGTGAAATGTGCCCTGCTCAACCTCAACCATGTCGTCGTGGTTTCA
Organism: Bungarus multicinctus; assembly: GCA_023653725.1. Lineage (NCBI taxonomy): Eukaryota > Metazoa > Chordata > Lepidosauria > Squamata > Elapidae > Bungarus > Bungarus multicinctus. The sequence continues at coordinate 218,564,788 of CM042834.1, forward strand.
TTCCAAACATCCGCACTGGAGCATGTCAAGGTGAGCAAAGTAATTTACTAACCTTTAAAGTTTTCCTGCTGTGAAATATCTTAGAATAAATTATTCAAGACAGATGATATTTATTCCTTTTTGTATACTGTTTACTGTATGTTCAAAATAACAAATATTTGTGCAAGTATCAAGTACTTACTAGATTGCATTATGTTACAATGAAATTATTGTCTTTGGGAAAGAATGACATACTACAAAGAAAACATGAAGCAAAAAGAACTGTATTGTACATTTGTCAATTAAGACACAGGTTTAATTTCTACATTAAAAAGTTGTACAGTTTTCTTGGATATTAAATTATTAGAGATGTTCAAAATGTTTCAAATGCAAATTATCCATTTCAGGTTTTACCTATGTTTTTGAGTTTGAAACAACTTTTTGCATTTGAAATAGATTATCTCAATCATTTTGGATATGCTTCAACTCTATTTTGAATTTCTAAAATTTGGAAAATGGAGCAACTATTTTGAACCTAGAATAGTGTTATTTTTAATTTTAAGAAGTTTGAAATAGAACATTATTATGCATTAGTTCATGTTCTCTTAAAAATCTTTACTGATTTCAGCAGTTCCAATTTGTCAGTGGAAGTACAGAAGAAGAGAGCAACAAAATAACCCCTTATTTGTATAATGTAGTTATACGTCTCAAATGCTTCAGGCAGTGAAACCCAACAAACTTAAACATACATAATCAAGTAAAAGTGTTTTGGAAAATATGCACATTAGAAAATAAGTGTCTTTAGTTTTGCAATTTTGTTTGCAGTAAAATATATTTGAGAGAAAACTTCCAAGTTTTAGTACATTATTTAATATATTTAATATATTATTTAATACATTATATTTAATTAAATGTTTATGTTGGGAATGGGCCATGCAAGTGGTGGGTATGAGTGCAAAACTTCATTTGTGTATGTATGGGGTTAGGTTGTAATACAAAACCTTTGCCCCACCTCTGCTGCCAGTCCGTGGAGCCAGAAAGTTTGGGGATTGCTATGCTAGCTTGTTTATAGGGAACTGTTCTTACCAACAAAACCGTAAAATCTTCAGTACCTATATTTTTATATTGTCTGTACTAGAAGCTTTTTCTGAGCTTCTTTGGATAGTTTGATTAGATCTTTCAGTTACAGCTAGAAGCTTTATTATGTTTCATAACACGATATCACATTTAGAATAATTCCATGCAATTTGAATCCTTAATTAAAATGTGAATTGTTTCCTTTTTCTAATAGTTTTCAGGGATTGTATTCTCTGTTATTGACTTGGCTTCCTTTTCTTTTTTTCTTTTGTATATATCCTGATGTACATTCTTAAATTTCATTTCTTAAAAGCTGTAATAGCCCATGTTGCTGAAATACTGAATATTATCATTTCTTTTCAATTACACACATTATTTTGCATTTAACTAAGAAGTACATTATTAATATTCTCAGTGGTGGGATTCAAATTTTTTTACTACCAATTCTTTGGGCACGGCTGGTCTACGGGCCACATGGAAGGGAGTAGGGAAGGCAGGCGGGGATGTTGGGGGGTGCAGCTAACTAGGCTGTGATTTGCAGGCTTAATTATCCAGGCAGGCAGATCAGGGCCGCAGGCACTGTGTGGGAAGCAGGCAAGCCACAGAGACTGTGTGGTCAATGCAAGCGAGAAGGCACACAGTGTGCTATGCCAGAGAGGCAAGATGAGGAGTGATTGGGTGGGGTAGGGTGAGTAGGAGGGCAGGGCTAGCTGGCAGGTAGGGCAAGCAGCAGTGAGTGGAGCCAGCCCAGAGGTGGTATTTGCCAGTCTCCAAACTACTCCAAACTTCTTCTACTGGTACTCCAGAACTGGTTCGAACTGGGTAAATACCACATCTGAATATTCTAATCTTTTATTTGTCAGACTCCTAAAGCTAGTTTCTCTAACATAATCTGGTTGTGATACTCTACCAGAGTACTTTAGGAAAAATTAAGTTTAAAAATTACATGAGCTGATGAAACAGAATGCCATACTTTGCAGTTGATCATAACATTGATATACTGGTACTCAGATTATAATTAATCTGAGATCCAGTCCCAGATAACCTGAGCCTGTAGATAGTGAGGAAGAAGAAAGTAAGAATAAAAATAAAATTGAATTAAAGAAACCAAAAAAGTCCGCAATTTATTTGTATTTGGCACTGAGCAATCATTAGCCTTCAAAGGTAGGCTAATTGTCAAAGGACAATAATTTGATATCTGTCTTATATTAGATATAAATTGTTACAGTGATGTTGCCAAGCTAGTGGAGACAACATCAGAATAGATTTAATAAAAGGAACTATAGAAAGAGATAACTATTCAAAGGGAAATGTGATTTTCCATTTATATTTTCTAGTAATGCTTTTCTATCACAGCTATTGTGAATATATCATTCTATAAGTCTATCTGATATATGCAGATATATTTCAGCCCTAGTTTATCTCCATGTTTAGTAAGGTATTTTCTAATTTCAGGTCATAATATAGGAAAACTATTTTTTAAAAAATTCTTGATTTCTTTTCAGTAGATCAGTCTTAACATAATGCAGGTTACTTGCCTTTCCTCATTTAGAACACATTTTTTTATTTTTATAATTTGGATATAGATTGAGAATCATTAACATTTCTTCAATGCAAAAATATGCTTATCTCAAGGAGAAACTTAGCATATTTTTGTTTCCTGTGAATATAAGGGGTCCTTACAAATTTTACTCAGCTAATCGTTGCTAACTATAGGGGGCAATGCTCATCTGTTTCAAGGCTATATGTACAAGAATTCATTTTAATTACTTAATTATTTCATTTCATTCAACCGTGAAACAGCTTCTTGTGAGGGAGTCAGACAGAGACTTCTTTGTAAAGTAATTGTCACTAGAGAATTCATATATTGCTGTTTGCACATTAATTTGCTACTTAAAAACATCTGTAAATTGTTAGTACTAGCTAGTGCTTTCCTGACACACTTGGCTAAATTGAACAATAACAGTAGCAGATAAAGAATGTACTTATACTCAGTAACTAAGTATATTAAGTCCATTAAAGTACGAGTCCAAAAGAGAACATAATTTAAGAAATGGAAAGGTTATTGGTAATATTGAAATGGTTTATTGATACATGTAAATTGTTAGTTTTTGAATGATAAACAAGCATGTTTGCATGTTTGGAATCATAGAAATTTGCTCATGATTTAATCTTGTTTCTAGTTTGTTGATATATAGAACAACTGAAAGGAATTCAAGGAAATAATGGTCCAAATGGCATTGATCCTAGCACACTGCACCATTATATCAACTTTGACAAGATGCACAATAAATGAAACTGTATTCATTTTTCAGGCACAATAGAGTAAAACAGGGTTTGTTCATAGGTGCTCAATGATTGTTAATTATTACATTGCCAATTACTCACAATTCTAAAAACCTTGATAGCAATATTTCCAGATATTTTATGGTAAAGATAATGTTTATCAAGTCATTACTGTTGTAACTACTAACTCACTAATTGAAGAGCTATTGAGCTTTTTCAGATAAGTCTGTTGTAGACCACTTCCATGTGTAAAATTCTCTTCTTAGAAAGTATATTAATTTTATTAATCTACTCTGAGGCATATTAAACAGCCTAGATTGTGTACCAAAATGGAAATGTATTAAAATGGTAAGCCTTAAGAAAACAGGATATGAACTTGGCTTTATCTCAGTTTTAATCTAAATGATACATAACGAAGGCTAAAGTATTTTAAATAAATTCAGTAAAACATAAACACTTCCTGTAATTATTCTAAAAACTAAAGCTTGATATTCAACTTTTTTATTCACAATGTACATTCTTTTAGATTGTTGGATCTCTGAAAATATTTCTATATTATTATTTTACATAAGTTTGTTTACTTTAATATTAAAGTATAGTAACTGAGGGAAAGTGAATTGGAACCATTCAAATGTACATTTCAGGATACATGTGCACAGAAATTTAAAACAAATAGCATTTTCTAAAACAAAAAAAAAGCTTGCAAGGGTATTTTTTCTAAGATTTAGAGTAATCTTAGAACTTGCGTGGCATGGTGGCCTAGTGATGAAGATACTCGCCTCCTACTTGGAAGATTGAGAGATCAACCCTAGGTAGCATCAGCTGTTTCTCTGCTAGGGCACAAAGAAAAATATCTGCTGCAAACTGCATAGTGTCAGGAAGATCATCTGGCCAGTAAATGTTTAGCTCCATCCAGTTGCCTGAACTCTACCCCAATTTAGAGATTACAGGATCATAAAAAGGGATAAATTTTCAATTGAACGTTGAATAAATTTATGTATGAGTATTGTATTCTAATTGTTACCAACAGAAAAATCCACTATCTAGAAAGTTTTGCAGTCAAATAAGACTTATTTTGAAGAACAATGGAAGATAATTTTTTAGAGTTTATCTTATTTAATTTACAGATATAGATGAATGTCAGGCTATCCCTGGAATCTGTCAGGGGGGAACTTGTATCAATACAGTCGGATCATATGAATGCAAATGCCCTGCTGGTCATAAACAGAATGAAGCAACTCAAAAGTGTGAAGGTAAGTATAATGACTTAAAATATACCGTAGTTGGTATATACTGCCTTTTGAAAGCACAGACAATGGAAATCCTGCAATTTTCATGTTATTTGGAATGACCCCAAATAGTAATTGTGGGATTCCTAATAGTAAATAAAAACAATAAAGAACTTTTAAAGTCTTTTTAATAATGCATTATTACACTCTTCAAACAAAAATGTAATTAAAAACATCATATAAAAAAGCATTCAGAATTTGCTTCATAGTTTCAACTTAAATCTATATAATTTTCAGTTCTATAAAAATGTTATTATTTATATAAAGTCCTTTGACTATCTTGACCATGTCAAACTGGAATGTTCATAAGCTGTACTGACTTTGGAAAGTTTTCAAAGACTGCACAGTAATTTTAGCCACTTTGGAAATGGGGTGGGGAGTTTGAAGACAATACAGCTTTAAGCATTTGCTGGAGAAACTAGGTCTGAATAGGACACAGAAAAGGTAGGAAAGCCCTGGGAGAAAAAGGTTGGTGTGGGGAGTTACGCAACAGAGAACGCAACTGGGTGAATGAATGTTTGCTGGTACTTGATTTGCTTGCTAGTACAGGCTGAGTTTGGGAGATAAAACAGCTGGATAATGGATGCTTGCTGGTGTTTGCTCAAACTTCCCGTGATATGACAAGAACCATGAAGTTCTGGAGCTTCTTGCCATCTCACTTGTCTCTTGGCTTGGGGCAAGTGCTAGTCAGGGAGGGTATGTGGGATAATGCAAAACTACTACATGGGTTAGGGAATGTGTATGGGGTGTGACATAGGTCGGAGAAGGCACATGGAGCTGTTTGACCTGGGAACTGTGTGCAGGGTTGTTCCCTCCTCTCCCCTATAGCCACCTGTTCATTCACAGAGACTTTTGAGTTATTGCGATTTGATTTGAGATGAAAAGTAGGGGAGATATTATTCTGGAACATGGCATTTCATTTCTTATTGTTAATGCCCACAATTATTAAAGAGAAATACTCATCTTCCCAGATTAAGGAATTCAATAATTGTTGAACAGTGAGGAACAGCACACTATCACAAAGTATCCATTAATTTCAGTTAATCTAAAAATATTGATTATAATGGTGGAAGGGTAATCCTTGTTTTGTAGTTCAATCTAATCTTCACCACTAATTCTGGTGACAACCAAGATCTGAATAACTGAGAATTTCCATAGATCTTTACCAGTAATGGTTTTTAAACTTTTGGAAGGTCCTTATGAATTGTTAGTACACAGTCCTAGGGGTAACCAAGTTCAGAATGTTGGGTGGCTCTTTTTCTGGTTTTATTAATGCATAAAACTATAAGAATAGACTTTTTAGAAACTTCTGAACATGAGAGCATACAGTTTAACGTGCTTTATTAATAATACCAATTCTACTACTAATAAAAAGAACATTTATTCATTTGTATGTGTCTACAAAATTGTTCTGGTATATTTCTGGAATTATTTACTAGATACTTATTAGATGCTTATTCAGTGAAAGTATTTGAGCAAATAGATGCACTCTTACTTATATTCCTTTATTTCCCCCTTACTTTACAGAGGAAAACTATTTTTTCTTGGCAGACTGGCTTTTTATTAACTTATTCCATAGCTGGAAATTGGCAATCAGTTTTATAGATGTGTCTACTCCTGTTTTTGATGCCTGGTCTTTAAACATCAGTTTTTACATCCCTGGTCTTATTAGGACTTAGAACAATGATGCCACTATGTTTTCTTCAGTTAAAAAGTTTCTGAATCCTTGTTAATCTTTAATAAATAGTTCTATATACATTTACTTTGGAGATACTGTATAGATGATAAAAAAAACCATACCATCTGCTAGGGCCATTCTAGTGTAGCTAATGGATTCATTATTTCTACATCACGCATTTTAAGTGAATACTGCAACCTTTGAAAGAGAGAAGTGTAAAATTTAAAAAACTGCATCTACTAAGACATGTTTGTCACAAGTTTTTTTAAACATGACTTCTACATATTTATAATTCAACTTTTATTTTCATGCATTATTAACTGTAGAAACAAACTTCTGTGAGAATCTGCTTTGAATAACATCTGTATTGCTTATACTTCTGCCATCAAGAAGGCTAGGTTTATGGGAATACGGGACAAGATTGTTTTTTGCATAATTCATAATTCATTTTATAATGAGTTTAATCTTTTATTAAACAATGTTAAATGTATGAACACTATTTTTGAGAAATTTTCCTTACTAATTTTGATATATAGATGTTTGTTATTTTATTTATTGTACTTTTATTACAGATTACAATATTTTTTTTTCTAATTTATTGTTTTAAAGTTTAAAGTTCTTTAGTACTATGTGATTGTTCAAAAATACTGTTAAATAATATCTCTCCTGAACTCTACCTTACATGTTAAGTCACTGGCTAACTATATATGATTTTTCTCATTTTTAAAGGAACAAAATAATAGAAATAGGTATATTATCTTAAGAGTGAAGTTGGGATGGAGGACAACACTCTATACTTTTACTCTAATGGAATCACTTCATTGATTCAATAGTGATTGTACATATTTCTTGAAGAAGGAAATAGAAGCAGTTTGTACTACAGAAACTTAAGTATTTTTTCCTCAGCTTTGTTTCCAAATCCTACAACTGCTTAATGTTTCCTACCATCATCTAGGTACAGAAGCAACAATGCATTACATTGTTTAAAATATGTATTTTTTGGACTATAAGACACTTCAAATTATAAGACATACCTAGCTTTTGGGGAGGAAAACAAGAAAAAAAAAGCCTGTCTCTGCCTCCCAGCATTTTGCTTCCTTGCAGCAAACAGCAAACAGCCTTGTCAGCTTCAGCACAGCATAATTAGCACAAACCTTCCGACGATCAGCTGTTTCAGTCTCCAGGGATCGCCATCGCCTATTGTTGCCTCCATGTGCCCTATTTTCAGCCTCCACATTCCGTTTTCAGCCTTCACATGCTCCGTTTTCGGACTCCGCGCCCCCCATTTTCAGCTAGTTCCAGGCAACGGGGATCGGAATAGGCCAAAAACAGGGTGCGTGGAGGCCGAAAACAGAACGCAGAGGCCCAAAATACATTGTTTTGTATTTTTTCCATTAATCTTTTTGATATGTGGGATTTCTGTAGTCTAAAAATATTTTAAAAGATAGAGGACCAAAAATATAAATAAATTGAAGGCATTATTTTGAAGAAAGCTATAGTGTTTTGACCTTCTTGCCTGAATTACGCCTCCTTGTCTTTTGAAAATTGCAGCCATGTTGTTTTTACACCTGGCTAGTGAAACAAAACACTGTGTTCAAAGACATAAGATCAGGCAGGCATTACTATCGATATGGAATAAAACAAAACAACAAATATATATAGAAGCACCAATATGGTTATCCATACTGGAAGCCTTAATGCATCCAAATTTGCTTCGCCGAGGAAAAATTATTACATATGAAGATATTCTAAATGAGACAGGATAATTGAAATCAAGGCAAGAATTGAAAGAGCAAGGAGTGGATTGGGAATGGTGGGATTACCTACAAATCCAATCACGATACAGAAAAACATGAAAGATCAGGAAATTAGCAGACAAAAAAACAAAATTAGATGAAATACTACTAGAGCAGATGATAAATTGATAAGGAAAATTTATAGAGTTCTATTTGAATATAAATTAGAGGAGGAACAAGTGAAAGAAATGATGTTAGAATATAAAGAAGGATATTGGACATATTATTAATTTGGACAAATGGCAAATTCTATGGGAAAGAAATAAAAAAATAACATTGGCCAGACGGTTTAATGAAAATTTATACAAAATGGTTTATAACTAGCACATCCCTCCAATAAAATTAACTAAAATGTATCCAAATTTATCTCCTATTTGTTGGAAATGCTCCCAGGAAAATGGATCATTATCATATATGGTTGACTTGTAGGAAAGCCCAGGATTTTTGGCACAAAATTCAGAGTTGGTTAGGGGAAATGGGTGAAATCAAACTTGAATATAAACCGGAACTCTTTATTGGGAATTAACATAGAGAGGTACAATAATGACGTATCTAATAATACACGTGATTACAGCTGCAAGACTAGTCTATGCTCAAAACTGGAAACTTCAGAAAATTCCAGATAAAGTGGAGATAATTAAAAAGATATGGACATGCGTAGAAATGGATAAACTAACACTGGAATTAAAAAATAAAGACAAGACTGAATATTATAAAGTATGGGATAAATTCTACCATTGGTTGGGAAAAAGGAAGACTTAAAATCAAAACTAAAATGAGATAAAGATGTTAAGATAATAGATTAGGAATATAGAGAATTGTTGGAATATATAAATATATATACTATGTAAATATGTATTATTTGTCATCCAAAATAGTTATGTATCACAATAGATATGTCAGGATGATTTCACCATGTTCACTGTTTTTAAATGTTTTCTTTTTTAATAATTTTTTAAAAAAAGAAATAAAACACTTTAGTTTTTTTGTAACGAAAGTCAGACTTTACCCCCATGCCTATCTTCTGTCACAAGTAGATATTTTGTAGCAGTGTAAGATTTTTGCATAGATGAGATACATTATACATTTTATGTATAGATATAATATACATTTTATGTTGTATAGATATAATATCTCACATAAAATGTATATTATATCTATACTATATTTATGTATAGATATAATATACATTTTATGTGAGATATAATATACATTTTATGTTAAAGAGGTATCTTATATCCCCCCACATGCAGTTTAGCTTTATTCTATATACATTTTCTATAGTATAATGACATTTTGTAACGGTTGCTGATCACAAATTGCATAGGATTTCTTATTCTCTGTTGAGTATGGCCCATTACTTGCTGTCTTTTTAAATATGCTTGCTAATATTAGTTCTGGAAATCAGATATAAAAGTGCAGAAAAGTTTAATATTTGTAGATATATATATATATCAAATAATCAGAATTCCAGCTTGCATATAAAGTCCAAGACAATGCAGTCATGAATATCATATTTAATAACATGTTAAAATATATTTAAAATAATTCTATTTTGTGGAGAATCATTCTTTTGTTTAAATCTATAGATATTAATGAATGCAGCCTCATCCCAGGAATCTGTGATGCTGGTGAATGTTCCAATACTGTTGGAAGTTATATTTGTCTTTGTCCACGTGGCTTTGTGACATCCACAGATGGCTCTCATTGCATTGGTAAGTTACCATACCCTTTTCTGTGGATTTTTGTTTTTTAAGTTCATTTCATTTGTAATTAGTCTCTGGAGTACATTTCTAATCTTTGCCCTATTATGCAGTTGAAATTACTTGATTCTGAAGATCTTGTTCAGAGAACATTATATCAGATGGTATGCAGTATTATGTTCCCAATTACTTTGGGAAGAGAAAACGTTATGGTCTTATGCATTTTTGCCTTGTTTCTACACTTTTTTGTAAGATATAATTTTGTACTCTTTATCCTGTATCAGAAAACCAACTCAGCAACGGATATGCTAGGTATCAAGTTAATAGCTCTAAACTTCAGTATCACTAGCTGAGATTTTCTGCACTAAAAGGAAAATTCTATGAATGTAAACAAGTATCCATCATAAACAGACAGTGTGGAGACTAAGAGAAGAAATCCAAAGCTTTTCTTCTGAAAGGGGGGCATAGTTCTTCAAGAGGGCACAGAAACTCAGAGTAAATTCTGGGCACTATTCTATCATACTATTTCTCAGAAACTGCCATCTATCTTACTGTATGTGGTTGTCATTTCTGCTGAACAATAAAAATACACTATTCCGGCCACATATTCATCATGGGAGCCTCGAACATCAAGTAAATGATTTATTCTGAGGAAATTTCTATGTGCAGAAACCTTATGGAAGGGTGTCACAGACCTTCTGTTATAGATGCCTGCTAATTCATCCAAGTGATCTCCTAGATACAAATATAAAGTAGCAAATTCACAACCCCAAATTAATTTCTAGCCACAGGATTCCTGAAAACATCCACTTGATACACCTGATAATCTAAGTCAATAAAAGATGTACAAAATAAAAGTAGATAATTAAATGTAATTAATGTTAACATCATTATGGAGATACATTCATATGTCTCTTTAAAGATTGATCTGAATATGTTGTTCAATAAATAGTTTTCTTGGTTGAAAACAAGTCTATAGCACCTGCCTCATCCATCACTGATTTTCATTTAGAAAATTCAAATTAAATTGTAATCTAAATAAGGCAGAAGAGGATAAATGTATTGGGTGAGGAATCAATTCATTAAAGGCGAGGGGGTAAAAAGTGATGCCTTTTTTTATTCCAGCATACACATATAGACCAGACTCATTTTCCCTACAAGACTTGTCAATTTAAACCTATGACACTTTGCACAAATCAGTAATTTATAAAATGTGGTTAATTTGTTAATTGCTATTTGATTATTTCTCACCTAGACAACTTTAACATCCCTGACTTCAACTTCCAGAATTCCCCAGCTAACACTGGGTTCTTTTGACTGCTCACAGTAATTTCCCCATGTCTTTGAATCCAGATGGTTGACATCCCAATAGTTAAGTTGCAGCATATTTTAGTCTAGTCAACATTTCAATTAGTCATCATTAGTTTTTAATGTTTTTAATAATAATAATAATTATTATTTGTGAACAATTGTTTTTTTAACTTTATTGTGCACTGCCCAAAGTTGCTTTTTTTGGGAGATGGATAGCAATATAAATTTGAAAAATAAATAAATACATTTTATGGTTCCAGTTAGATTTTAAAGTACTTTGTTGGGGTTTTTGAGAAAAAGGGGAGGATTTGTATTTATAGATGACTTTTCTATATCACTCAGGGTCACTTCGTTAGAAATGGGTGGCTATATAAGTGCTATAACTAAATAAATAAATCATTTCTTTTTCCCATTGTGAGTTGCAGTGAAAAAGGAAAAGTCTGAAGTAGTGCCTAAGTACGGACTCATTTGACTGATTTGTGGTATAGATATAAATTTATTTGCATACTTTTGCCTTTTTTCGTTTGTGCCTTCCCAAATGTTCTTAGCTATAATTCACCACAATGGCAGTCACAAATTGCAGACGGTAGCATTGCCTGTTTCATTGATTATATTTACAATAGTTAAGAAAATGTTAAGTGCCCCGTTAATAATTTTTTGAAATTAATATCCAGATCAAAGAGCAGGTACTTGTTTCTCCAGTCTGCTGAATGGTCGCTGTGCACAAGAGCTTCCAGGAAGGTTTACCAAGATGCAGTGCTGCTGCGAATCTGGGCGGTGTTGGGCTCTTGGTTCCATTCCAGAAATGTGTCCTGTTAGAGGCTCTGGTAAATATCTTAGCATGTTAAAATTACTAGAAAAACTCATTTTAATATCAATCCTGAAACAATGAAAAGGCTTACTTTAAAGTATTTATCAAATTAAGCCTCACTGCTTCTGATTTGTTATTGATTGAGCCAGTTTTTTCCTCTTGTTATTTGAAATAATTCTTCAAAACAAAATTTATTTGAAGGAATTATTATTTATTTGGATTTAATGAAGCAATTTTCCTTTTATTACATTGTTAAATTAAACTGATAACAATGTTTTGTATCTTCATTCTGTTGGATCTTCTAAGGGTTAGGTTACATACAGAAAGCTTCAACCAATAGAATATTTCTGAAATAAAAAAGCAGCAAGAAAATTTATTTATATGAGCTGCTTGTCTTCATAGAAAAATGATAATTTCCTATATGTTACAGTTGTTCTATATCAGGGCTGTCAAACTCCTGGCCAATGGGCCAGATGCGTCACGCATTGGCCACACCCATGCCTGGTTTAACAAAGGGGGGGAAGTCCTGATACATCATGTGATGACACTGATGACATGAGTTTGACATCCCTGTTCTATACAGAAGTCTTTTTTTCCTTTAAAATAATTAAAATACAACATCTTCAGTTAGTAACTTATTGACTTGGCTGAATAGGACAACAACATTTGTAGTGGCTGATAGAGAATATTGAAGTGGAAAATAATTCAGAGTTATTCTTCATTTTAATGTTGCCTCTATTATCTAAATCTATTATACAGATTTGCACTTGCTTTGATTGTTTATTTTGGTTATTCTGTTTACTTTGAATGATACTTTCCTTATTAAAAGCCTACATCATTTCCTGAGAAATGTTCTCTTAAGAGTGTGATTATATTGGAGGTGACTTAAATTTTATCTAAATGTTCACAGTTATTACCAATATTTATCATATAATGAATTAAAACTAAATTGTGAATTAATAAAATTTATAGTAATTTTATATTAGATCTACTCAATAGTTACTTGTTTTTGTATATGATGAATAATAAATTTTACACTGAAATGCCATTTTTCAAATCAGTGCATTGATGTCTGTTTATATCTTTTGAAAAATATGTGCTCATAAGCTTTGCATCTTTTGGAGAAATATGATTGCAAATGTTATTTTTATTTTTTGTAGATGAATATCGTGGGCTTTGCATAGATGGAATTCCTGTTATAGGTGGTTCCAGGCCTGGTGGCACAGGAGGAAATGGCTTTGGTCCAGGAGGAACAGGATTCATCCCTATTCCTGGTGGAAATGGGTTTTCCCCAGGTGTACATGGAACTGGAATAGGGACTGGTGGTCAAGGTCCCACAGGAAATGGCCCCATCATTACGGGACTGAGTAAGTTGCTTGATTGCATAATTATAAAACTGAAGGCTCTTGCAGTAAACATTTTTATACCTCCTTTTCTACTTCATGGTTAAAACTAATAGGGTTTTTAAATGTCTGTTTTATCAATGAAATATTGCTAACAATATAAATTTGATTTTTTTAGTTCTTCCCACTGCTTCTCAAGTTTCTTTATAATTTATGAGACATTCAGTATGTGCAGAATTATGCGTCCTCATTTTTTAAAAAAAATCTTGTTACATTTTAAGCCTATACCCATAACCAATGACTAATTCAATCATGTAAAATTTCAAATTTATTATATATTCTAAGTAATTTTTGATAAAAACATTAGTTGATCTACATTTGGTCATTCTGCCATTTTCCTTTCACCGTCCGGTGCGCTCCCACAGGGAGGGTCTCTTGCGGGTCCCTTCGGTATCTATGTGCCGGCTGGTGATCCCGAGGAATAGGGCCTTCTCTGTGGGGGCGTCTGCCCTCTGGAATGGGTTGTCTCCGGAGTTACGTACAGCCACGGACCTGGGGACCTTCAGGCATGCCTTGAAAACCTGGCTCTTTGACCAGGCCGGCTTGGGCTGATTTTAGATTTGGGTATTTTAATTTTTATATCAAATTTTAGGGTTTAAGGGAAGGATTTTAATTGTTTTCAGCCAGGGTCTTTAATTTAGTTTTAACTTTTATATATTTAATGTTTTAATTGTATGGCTGTGCACCGCTCCGAGTCCTTCGGGAGAGGAGCGGTATATAAATAATAATAATAATAATAATAATAATTATTATTATTATTATTATTTCCATGTTTTCATGCATTATCGGCTCTCTTTCCATTTTCTTCCTGATAGGGAATACAACCTGGCAGTGACATCCATACTCTCTAGCTATTCTAGATTAATGATGATGCTTTAGATTAATAAAAGAAGTATCCCAATGAAAGATGTACTTCTTTTGGGCATCTGGGAAAACTCTTGCATTGCAATGTTGTGATGCTGCTTTCTTCAGTCCCCACTGTTGGATGCCACTGGAACCTGATTTCCACTTCCCAAACTCTAGATTTCTTTACTGCAGTACAACCAAGTATATGCAAGGAATGAAAAATGATGAATCTCAATGTTATGTGAAAGAAATCTGCAATTCTGCTTAAATTAAGGGGAGTAACCAAGCAAAAACCAATAAGAAAATACATATGTGCAATCAATCACTTACTGACCAAAGTTAGGATATACCCCCAACCTACTTACAATCTGGTTTCAAACTTACGCCCACTGCAGTGCCTCTGTTGTCATTCGCCCTTTTGACTGCCTGCAGGTATGTTGCAGAGCTATCTCCATCTATCTCCCTCACCCATTCTGGTCAATTGGATTTCTGCATGCCTTTTCCCTGCTCCCAAGCTAGCTACTCAGAAAGCCTCAAGTTGCAGAGGGTACCAAAGTGTGTTAGGGTGTTGAAGCTTGCAGGCCTATGGCTTGTTTCCTAATCAACCACTCAGCCACCTAGGGCTTTGCAGGACTTGAACGGTTCTTCAGCTAGTTCCAGGACCCAGCAGCACTCAACTCATCTTTCTTTTTTTGCAACTTCTGAGAAGCGCCCGGCAGATGTGAAACTCAGCTTTCCTACAGAGGCAGCTTTGTGATAGCCTCTTGTTAATTCTGCAAGTATGTGTTGTTCTTGGAATCCTTTGGAAATCTTAATTTTTAAGGAGCCTCCTTAACATGAAGCCTCCTTTAAAATGGAATTCTCTATAGGATTGTGAGAATACCACTTTCTTTCACAAGGAAATCCTATTTCCATCAAAAAGAACTTTGAAATAAGTAATAAGCCCTTACCTTGGCTGAGCTGTTTGAAACCCTTGTTTTCTGGTCATGTTAAATTTGAAATGTTTCCAGCATCTTTCTCCATTCCATTCTAAGATTCCACCAATACAGTTGACTTCAGAGAACCTTAAGTTCACCTAATATTACAATATATATTTTTATTTAATGTTTTAAAAAGTATTTTTTTAAAAAAGAACTTTAGAGATAATAATCCAAACTTCTTATCTCATATCTTTTTATAGCAATACTCAATCAGACAATAGATATCTGTAGACATCATCCAAATTTATGCTTAAATGGTCGTTGCATCCCAACAATTTCCAGTTACCGGTGTGAATGCAATATGGGATATAAGCAGGATGCCAATGGAGACTGTACTGGTGAGTGCAACTTCCAATTTCACCCTTTTTCTTATTATATATCTTAGTATATCCTTGTTTAAAAATCAGACTTTTAGAAATGCCACGTTTCTGATTATAGTGTATTTTTGCAAGCTCTGATCTATATGAAATGTAGATTGATATGTTTTAGATGAACTGATAACAATAAACATAAAGCCTTTAAAAGATGTATCTATCAAAGGAAATGTTTTCTGTTGGAGTTTTTTTTACAAAATGTATATAAATCAATAACATAATTGTTAGGTAAAAATAATTAGAATATAAAGATCTTCTCTAGCCCTTTGCTTCTCAAGACCTTTGAGAGAAAAATGTCAGGAAAGCCTTTGCAATATCTAAGTAATTAAATGCTTGAACAGATTCATAAAGGAAGTATATACTGAACAATTAGAATATGCTCAGAATCAACTTCTAATACATACTTCAGTTATCAACTCCAAATTTTCAACAACATATTTATGAATTCATTTATAAAGCTCCATAGAAGTTATTCTGAAATAACTGGCTTTTGTGTACAAAACAAAAAAACATTTTGTAATAAATTCCCATTTAAGTTAATATATTAAAGAGAGTATTTGGAGGAAAGTGTTTAGAAAACACTGAACAATCAGTGTTTGAGTATCAGGTAGTTTGAGTAGTATGGCTGGGAAATTAAAAAGATGTCAAAACATAGTATGATTTCATACAATGTCTGGGTAGGTTTTTTTTTTTTACTTAAAAGACACAAGGTTTGATCTTATTCTGTATTCATTGATTTGAATAGAAAGAAAATATTCTTTCTGTCAAATTCAGGGATAAAGTTCTATACCCCTTTTTGGACTTAGCACACATACTATTTTTTTCTAAGCATACTTTAGAAATTTAGAAATGGGCAGATTGCCAAACAAAGCATTGGGCTAGTCACATGTAATCTTTACTTTCAAAGAATATCTAAGGACCCATTATTTTTTGTTCCATAATGCTTCTTGGCAAAAATACTGTTGGGGAAAAAAAGTGCTGGATTCTCTAATAATTGCAATTTGCTCTGCAGAATGCTAGTTGCTTAATTTACTTTATAAAAAATGAAGCAGCTTAATTTTTTAAAGTCAAGTAGAACAATAAACATGACAGTAACATAAGGAACTGTCTGCAAGCACAGACAGTAAGCAATAGATTCCTTATAGAATAAGGACCTATGACTAGGGAATACTTTAATGTTATTGTACTTGACTTCTGTGATACTGTATTTTGCGTTGTTTGTTAATCATATTTTAAAAATTCAATATATTTAAATCTTATAATAAGATCATTAGAGTCAAAACAAAAAAATGAGACTGTAATAATGTTAATAATTAGTTGTATGTAAAGGTCTATATTTCCTTTTTGAAGATTTCATTTGCATGGAATTAAATATTACTTTCTATTTTGAAAAAAGAAAATATATACTTTATATTAAGTTTGTTCTAGTTAGAGAATTGTGATTTCTTATATTTTAAAAATGGTGAATTGAATTAGCTTGTGATTTATGTAAGCTAATTGTATTTGTTTATGAAATGCTGTATTTTATTTAAAAAAACTAGTATGTATAAATTATGAAATTTGATAGCATTCTTTTCTGATGCCAACAGATGTTGATGAATGTATATCAAATCCATGCTCTAATGGAGACTGTGTGAACACACCTGGCTCTTATTATTGCAAATGTCATATAGGTTTCCAAAGAACACCTACTAAGCAGGCTTGCATTGGTATGGAAATGTTATTTGCAATCTCAATTCAATGTATGTTTATATTTGATTTGAGTCTGATACTTATCCAACTCTGAAAACAAGATTATTTTGTTTGTTCAGTAAACCATGACAATGAGTTAATGTTTGCAGGTATTTCATTAAATTTATGGTATAGTGAAGCAAAATTTGACAAATTGTATCATCTTTAACTTTGGTGATCTTACACATATGTATCTCATTTGAGAATGAACCATGAAAAAAATAAAGCAACATTCCATGCATACAGTTCTAATAAAACAGTTACTGGTTCTGTTAACAAGATTTCAATGATCCTTTTTTCCAAATACAGTTTTCAATTTAACGTTTGCCAGAAAAGCACTAAAAAAAAATCTGAAGAAGCTTCTAGACCCCTTTTGATCCTTAATGATACCATTAAAATTATAGTCCACAGGCCTATTGATTCCTAGAATATTTTGAACTCTATTGAACTCAGGTGATAAAGAGTATTCTGCTGACTAGTAGAGCTCAGATTTCAGTATGATCTCAGATATATCCAGGATATTCTGAGGCTTTGAACATGAAAAGCTGTAACCCGCTCAGCTGCTTGAATGTTCCATTTAGATAATGAAAAATAATGAATACATTGTAAGTTTGCATATCCAGCTTCTTTTTTTGTCAGTCATGATTAATTCTGGAAGTTTGCAATTAATATAATTTTTCATAGGTGTGTATACAATACCAGCATATGATTACTAAAACAAAATCTGGTTATCTGTTTATTGCAGAAATTACATAGCCAGAGGGGAAATTCATATTCACCAAGATTCAGCAGAAGTTCCTGTTCAAGACAAGAACACTTGTTCAAAATAGCCCCTAACTTACTATTTCCACTGGGAGGGGGAACGATTTTGGGGGAAATGTAGCAATCCAAGTTAGGACCTCAATATCAGTATGAATTAAAGAGTCCTAGTTTAATGGTGTCCGGTGAACAAAGCATTATTTTTAAGGCAAAGAAGGCAACTGATATGTAGAGAACAGAGTCTTGATTGTTTTAATCCTTGGCCAGGGTCAAAGCTTAGTTTTGTAGTTATTTTATTTGTATTAGAAAAAGATACTTGTGTTGTTTCTTAATCTGCCAATAACTTTTGATTAGTGGATTTAAAATTTGTGGTTTTAAAAATAGTGACAAAGTGGAGGACATACGGAATAGATTTCTTTAAAAAAATTAAGGGGTTTAAAACATGTGTTTTTTATATTAAATATCCATTTTATTCGAAGCCAAATCCATTTTGTTCCTTGCTGCTCCACCTCTCACCTCTGTCCACATCTGGCTCGAGTCACAAAATAATTAGGTTCCCTTGATTTATAGACAAAGAATGTAGTCTTAAAACTCTTGCAAATAAAATAATAGCTGCTTATTGAAATGTTTACTTTTATTTGTTTTTCTCAGACATTGATGAGTGTATTCAGAATGGTGTCCTTTGTAAGAATGGTCGTTGTGTGAATACTGATGGTAGTTTCCAGTGCATTTGCAATGCTGGCTTTGAACTGACAACTGATGGGAAAAACTGTGTCGGTATGCATTTATTATTTATTTTGCTTTTTAGGTGTGGTCTGAATTAATCATTTTATTTTAGTTACAATTGCTCACATTTATTGCTAATGGAAAATCAAATTTCCTGAGAAAAGCTTGCAAATTGTCCTGCACTTTATGGATTAAGAAATTATATTGGATACTGTCAAGCTTTGAGGTGTGGGGTAATGGGATTGGCACAAGGAGGAAAATTAGTTTAAAAAAAGGTATACCTTTTTGTCCTGCATCAGAAGTTTCCATTAGATCAGAATCATATTTCTGAGTAGAAGAAAAACATCTTTGGGTATTTAGAATTTCATATATTATTTCAATTGTAATCTCTAATGCTTTATTTTTCAGATCATGATGAATGTACAACTACCAACATGTGTTTGAATGGAATGTGTATCAATGAGGATGGCAGTTTCAAGTGCATCTGTAAACCTGGGTTTGTCCTGGCTCCTAATGGACGTTACTGTACTGGTATATATATATTTTACCTACCTTGATAAGATCAGTATTTGTATAAAAAGTTCTATACTTATATAACAACAACACTAAATTTAAGTTTCTATGCCGCCTGACTCTTAATTGTGATGTGTTTTTTGCATTTGAAAATGTTATGGAAATCTTTATTATTATTTATATCATGCATACGCTGTCCTTTTGTTATTAAAACCTTTAATGTAATTGCAGAATTAAAACCAGATACATCCCTGTAGCTACACATAATGTTAAGCCAGATTGTTTTCAATAATAGTTGTTGAATAATCATGGAGAATTAGTTACACGTAATACTCATTTGTAACATAATAAAGAATATTTCAAAGAGACAATTTGTGGACTGTGTGGGATTCCAGCAATTTTATCTCACTGATAAAATTTAGTAGAAAATCAATGCCACTATTTTTTATTTTGGGTAGTGAATAAAATACATTCATTATTTATTTTATTTATTTTTATTTATTGTACTTATATACCGCCCTATTTCCCTGACAGGACTCAGGGCGGTGCACAGCCAAATTAAAATACAGAGGATAATACAAAATTAAGAACAGTTAAAAAACCAAATATAAAAGGCTGAAATTTATAAGAAGTTTAAAAGCCAAACTAGATAAAAACCAGATTAAAATCCTAAAAACCCCTAGGCCAGACCGGCTTGATGAAATAAATAAGTTTTCAACGCGCACCGGAAGGTCAGGAGATCAGGGATGATCCTCATCTCTGGGGGTAATTCGTTCCAGAGGAAGGGTGCCCCCAACGAGAAGGCCCGCACCCTCGGGGTCGCCAGCCGTCCAGCTGGCGGCACCCCGAGGAGGCCGACTCTATGGGAGCGTACTGGCCGATGGGAGGCTGATAATGGCAGGAGGCGGTCCCGCAAATATCCTGGTTCCAAGCCATGGAGCGCTTTATAAATGGTAACCACAACCTTTCAAGCACACCCAGTGGACCACCGGGAGCCAATGCAGCTCATGCAAGAGCGGTGTAACATGGGAGCCCCGAGGAGCCCCCAACACCACCCACGCGGCCTCATTCTGCACCAGCTGGAGCCTCCGAGTGCACTTCAAGGGAAGCCCCATGTAGAGAGCGTTGGCGTAGTCTAGGAGAGAGATCACGAGGGCGGAACTGACCGTTATGATGTTTTTTATGATGTTTTTATTTTTATTTAATTTTATTTTTATTTTAATTATGATGTTGGTTAAGGTTAAACATAAAATAAAAGAAAGAGAAAAATGGCTCCATTCACTTCTCATTCCTTTATGATAATATGGACTTGCTCTTGGCTGCAGAAAATATTTTCTAAAAAGTGGACCTAGGTTGTATGTGCAAAACCATAATCTCCTGCCACTGCCAGTCTGTGAAGCCAGAAAGGTTGTAGACCACTCGGTTATATGATTGTGAATGTAGCATAGCAAACATTTTTTAAAATGATAGGAAATATTCATTGATTGATAAAGCTATATTAATTGTTTATCAAGCAATTTATTTAACAGGAGTCTGGATTTTTTAAGCAATCTATTGGCATTCACACAGGGAGTACTAAATTACATGTACAATTTACTTTTTCTAATAGATATTGATGAATGTAAAACTCCAGGTATTTGCATGAATGGCCACTGCATTAATACAGAAGGATCATTTCGTTGTGATTGTCCACCTGGACTAGCTGTTGGAGTTGATGGTCGAGTTTGTGTTGGTAAGTATTTTTTCTACTTTAAGAAAACATTTTAGGTCTAACCTAAAATCTCAAGTTTAGCCTTGAGATTTACTAGTATTTTACCATCTTAGTGCAAATTGAGTCCAGCCTTGTTTAACTTTTTTATTAGTCAAGCTCAGTTCAATATTACCACCTATTGCAACAGATATTTCTTAGATTAAAACAAAGTAATGTTATAGGTAATAGAACATGGATTCATTCATATCTGAAATAGCGTGTTTTTCTCCAGGAAATTAATTGATAAACTTTAGTATGCTACTTAAGAAATAACTTGTAACATAGCTAGAATACCCACTTAAAAACAATAATTACATAAAACACAGCTGGATGTTAATATTTGACTGGTATAGAATTTTACAGAAATTCTTAGATTCCATATAAATCCATAAATTTTAGGTATAAAAATTGGATTAATGTTTTAAATGAGAATGCTTATTTATATCATTATGGAGTAATAATTTATGTATTGTTTTTCCCATCTTTTTTTAGATACTCATATGCGAAGCACATGCTATGGTGGAATCAAAAAGGGAGTATGTGTACGCCCTTTTCCTGGAGCAGTGACAAAATCTGAATGTTGCTGTGCCAATTTAGACTATGGCTTTGGTGAACCATGCCACCCATGTCCTGCCAAGAATTCAGGTAATGGGATATCATTTTGAAGTTCATAACTGGCATGAATAATAAATTGTAAACAAATGATAGATTATAAATCTTGTCCATTGTTTTTTAAAAGCAGGTTTTTAAAATTATGAATAACTTACTACCATTTTTGGTAGCATTGCAAACAAAGAGAGGGAAAGCCTTCTTTTTTCTGTTTCCCAAAATACTATATTATATGTCTAGAACATTTGTTTTCTGCTGGACTTTCAATTGTGTTTCAAATCAGTTTCAGATCAAAATATATCTCTTTGTTTTTCAGTGAGAGTTTTAATACTTATGTGTTTTTCTTATGAAACATTATTTTTCTTTAAACCATAGATAGTAATATAGATCCCTGTTCCCCTTTAAAGTTTATATTGCTAAAAACATTACACACTGCTTATATGCAAAAAAATGCTTCACCTGAAAAATTCAGAATGGATTGAATTCAATTTTACTAAATTAAAAAAATATACAGGATAACACAAAATAAGAATGTGGAAAGCAAAGTACATGTGCACAGGAGATTCATAATAAATTAATCCAAACATTAAATGCAGTTGAATTGAATTAGATCTAAATGTTGAGCTGGATTCTGTTCCAAAATGCTTATTAGCTCATATTCTGTAGCATGCAAATACATATAAAAATAGAGAATATAGAATATAAAACCAATACAAACTTGTTTTTATTCCAGAAAAACATATTTTACCAACTTTGTCAATAGTAATTTGTTAGTTAAGATACTGCTGTATTTCAATGTAGTGTACTTGTCCAGGAATTTTAGAATATGTGAAGGTAGGGTAGTATACAGCATACAATAATACTGTGAGAATAAACAAGATAGTATTCTTGCACTGTAAATTAAGATATAATCTACTGATTGAAACAGAAGGTTTGTTTTCATCTAGGTAATGTGTATACATTTGACATTTATCTTACTTAGAAAATTATAGTAACATTAAATCAAATTATGTTGTTTTAGGAAGTCTTTCTGAAGTTATATTATTTATAAGTGAATGAAATTAATTATGTTGAAGTGTGTATGAACAAGAGCAGAATTTTCAAAGAATTTAACTTCATTCAATAAAATATTTTAAAATATTAAAGCTTAATATAGTTGCTCTAATTATATTGTATTTCACTATTTTTATTTTCTCATGAGAAGCTGAGTTCCATGGCCTTTGTAGTGGAGGAGTAGGAATTACTGTGGATGGAAGAGGTAAAATATGCACATACAAAAAATAATTAAGTAAATGTAATCTTTGACTTACAACTGTAACTGAGGTCCAAATTATAGTCATTAATTGTGCTGGCCATTAAGTGGACATGAGTGCACCTGTTTTTTTAAATTTACTTTTTTGTGAAAATTGTAAAGTGAATGCTGTTGTCATTACACATAGAAAAATATGTTGTAAAATGTTACAATCAGCTGTAAATGTGATCCAGTGGCTTAGTGTCCAAATGTGATCACATGACCATAGGTGGGGGTGGCTGTCAGAATTTTGAATCCGGACGATAAGTACCTTTTTTGGGATCCATGGTAACTTTGAATGGTCACTAAGTGACTAGTGATAAGTCAAGGACTACCTGTATTGTTGTGCATGTAAACTGTTATAATGATACAGACTTTTCTATAGAACCACATAGTATTGGGTTCCTTCTGTTTTAATACATTGTATTTTGTTGGATATTTTGATGATGCCATTTTTAAATAACAATGTATATGTCTCTAGATTTCTAACCAAGATTTTTTATTTTAGCAATTAATGTTTATATTGAATATAAACTTGTGCTGACCTTCAGGAATAATATATTCTTAATATTTAATAAAAGGTACTGTAGAATATACGCTGACAGATTATATTATTATTGCAGATATAAATGAATGTGCTTTAGATCCTGATATTTGCTCTAACGGGGTTTGTGAAAACTTACGTGGCAGCTATCGTTGTAACTGCAACAGTGGATATGAATCAGATGTTTCAGGACAAAATTGTGTTGGTATGTTATATGAAAACAATATTCATTCTGAAACTGTTCTAATACCTTAACATTTTGATACACAGAAAGAATAGTAACCTCTACTATATCCTCACTTATATCAATAAGTTATTGAATATGTACCATATAACAGTTATGGCCAATTTTAAACTGCATATAATATGTTTAACCATATAATATCTACCTTCCAATATTATAGGGAAATCATATTCTTGTGTAATTCATTTTAGTTATTCCATTAAACATTGCCATTTTGTGACAATTACGAAATATGATACTACTTTAGCTATTTATTAGATTTTTGTATTATAAATACATTTCCTATACATAAAATATGAGATCTAAAATCATAGTGAACATCTTGTCAATTCATTATTAGCATTTTAGATAAAAAATAAAAATACAGCGTTAAGAAAATAATTGTTTTTTTTTAACAGAGAACAGGTAAATGTTTAATGACGGGGCTTACACAGACACTCAATTCCAGAAAATAATTGTTAGTTTTGATTACATGCCATCAAATTGGTATCACCTCTTATGCCCTTATATAGTTTTTCTCCATCACAATATGTTATTATCTTTATGATGATCTGTCCCTAGCCTGGTCCTTTAAGTCTTTTAATTCTAATCCATAGCTACAGTAATTGAGGTCATATTTCTCCCTCATGTTTTTTAGAGGGATAGGTCAGGGTGGGTTTCTACCAGTTCTGTCCACCTCTGTAGAACCGGTAGCTCTGAAGAGCAGCAGAAATAGAACCGGTTCTATGTCTGCTGATGTTTTTGCCCACCCGCCTACCCAGGCTCTTATCTGACCTTGATTTCCTGATTGTTTCAATTTCAGCTGCCGTGCGAGGCACAGCTGCAGTTAAAAAAGCAGGAAAAGAGGGCTTTTTGAAAGGCTGCTTCTCTGCACGCAGCATGCTGATGACGATTTACAGTTGTGCTCTGGCAGCGTGCAGGGAAGCACATCGTAAATATTAACCCAGTCGGATCCCACCCCGGGATAGGTCCTCACACAATGTGTCTGAAATGTAATACGGTAGTTTGAAACTGATCATTTGTGCCTTGAGTGAGAATTCTCAGTTGGTTTTTTGGAATGATCCACTTGTTCGTTTTCTTGCCTTTTATTCTTAGGAGTCTTTTCCCAACACCAAAACTGAAAAGCTTTAGAACTATTCCTATCCTGTTTTTTTACAATCCAACATTCATCTATACAAAGTGTTATAGGAGATACCATTGCTTGCATTATTCTGAATTCTGTAAAGGTAGAGGCAGCACAGCATTTCAGTTTATTTTCCAAGGCCTTCATGTCTCCTCTACTAAGTTCTAATCTGCAGCATATTTCTTGATTATTTGTTATTTCATTGTGGATAGTTGATCCTAAAGCACAGAAGCTATCATTCACTTCGGTATCTATCTTGTCAGCTCTATGGAACATTGTTGTATCCATTGTCTTCTTTATGTTTAATTTAGTTCCATCTTTTCACGGTGTTCCTTTCTTTTATTACTAGACATGCTAATTCTTTGCATTTTAGATGTCAAGTTAATGTCATCAGCATAACATTGATTATTGATGTTTCTTTCTCCAATTTTAAAATCACATTCATCTTCTTTCATGCCTGTTATATGGCAACTAGATACCTTGAAAAATCCCCAGCTCTCCTTCGGTAGCATATTGAATAACAACCAACCTGAGGAGCTGATTATTTATTTATTTATTTTATTTGTCAATTGCTTACAAAATAATAGATATAAGTAAAACATAGTTATGAATACATGGATACATATAAGAAAAATAAAATGTAAAAGAAACAATAGGACAGGGACGGTAGGTACGTTGGTGCGCTTATGCACGCCCCCCACAGACCTCTTAGGAAAGGGGTATATTATCCAACAATATATTGTAATTCATTTTATATTTTCTATCCATGTGGTTTTCTTAGTAAAAATCAGAAATAGTTTTCTGCACAGTATGACTATATGCTTCATTATGTGACTCCTGTACCTTCCTATATCACTATATATTCTATTTCACTGCTACCCAATATAGGCATCTACTAGCTAAGCAGTGGAAATGACCAAATGTTCTGTTATCAAAACGTTTTGTTTATGTTTATAGCAATTATATTTGTCTTGTGTTTTTTTAGGTACATAGCTACATAGAAGTCTCACTTTACTATAATTGTTGATGACCATGTTATTGGGAAATAATTAATTGACTCCAGATATTCATTTCTGTATGGACTGAAGAACTTATTTATTTATTTATAAATCACATTATCATGTAAAAAAATGGAGCAAATACAGACAAGTAATCCTATGTTTAGATAGGGAAGATAGATAGATAGGAAATAAAAGACTTATTTAGTTTGAAGATCTTTTATTTATAACCTTTATGAAAAGCAGGAGATGCAGCAGGAAATGTGATTCAGCAATGGATCAGAGAAAATGGAAAATTTCCATTCCCTTTATTTCTCTTATTGGTTACTGGCTAGATCTTTCCATTCTTTCTAAGAATCTTTTATAGAAAAGGGTCTGTCCTATATATATATTGAGTTGTAATGCTGTGTTATAGCAGATTGGAAGAAAAGTCAAACTATGGTAAAGTTCCAGGTTATTTTTAAATATTATTTTTTCTATTTAGTTATTTTTATTAGTTTTAAACTGCCCATCTCTGACTTTTTTTAAAAAAAGCCCACCTGCAATGTTCTTGACACTTCATTTTATTCATGGGACTCTCAGGGACTCCTCAAGAGTGGAATTATCTTTGAAATCCTCAATTTCTTCTTCCCTGACCTTTTTTAAGAGATTGAGCTATATGTTACCCAAAATCTCTTCTAGTTATATGGAGGCAGGACTCTCCATATTTCTATACTACTACACCAGCACAGGATATAGAACAGAAGCTGCATAAGAAATTGTATCAGTGAATTTCTAGTTCTGCAAACAGAATTCTCCTTTAATTTGCATAATTATAATAAATCATAATAATTTGCATATTAAACAGTGTCAACTATATTTAGTGGAAAGCTTACCCTATTCATGAAAAATTGTTTAGTTTCTGTATTTATATAATATCTACTGCAGTAAAAGCTAGTTTGGTTAATATGTACTGTATAATATGAAAAATTAACCCTAATTTTGCACATCATTACTAATTAGATTAAAAGGTACACTTTTCTTTTCACAATTATATTCTAAAGTGAGACAATCTATAATTGAAAAATTTAGTAATGTGAAAATGAGGTGTAGGTATTGCTTGCTCATAGAACACATTCTCTAGCACATAAACTAATTTGAATCATTTATTTCTTTTCTAGACATTGATGAATGTTTTGTGAATCGATTATTATGTGACAATGGCCTTTGTCGAAATACACCTGGAAGTTACAGCTGTGTGTGTCCAAAAGGATATATATTCAGCAGTGAAACTGACACATGTGAAGGTAACAATTTTTAACTAAAAATAGGCATTCTGTTTAATCAATTCTCTCATTAATTTAAATTGATAATATTAGTATATTAATATTAGTACAGTATTTAATTACAGACTTCTTCATTTTAAAAAATGTAAAGTGCCAAAACTATTAATTCTTACAATTTTTCATTGTAAGCTAATTTTTTTAAATTTTTGAGACATAAAAATAGACAAATCTTAGAGCCTGATTCACTAAATACTAATAAACTTTTCTGGACAAGCAGGACTTAACTGGAGCTAAATTAATAGCTAATTTGTAAAGTTACATAATTTTTGTAGTTGTTATGGGCTGATATTTTACAGGTATTTAACTATTCTTCTAAATGCTGTGTGTGAAAATGGCAAATGCCATATTTGCCTAAATATTCTGGAAGTGTGTTTATGCTATTAAATGAGAATTACATTACTGGGTTTGAATTTTGGGCTATAATCTTTTGAAAATATTATCATGTGCTACACAGTTAGCCTAATCTAGATAACTTTCTAAATTATTATCTAACATTAACATCTGCTGAACTTTTGCAACATGTAAAATCTGCATAAAAGCAAAATATGATTTGAATTATACATATGCACAGCAATAATTTTGAAAGGTGCTGCTTTGATTCCAATTGATTAACTGATCTACTATGAGATCTATGGAAAAGTAAGGCACCTCTGGTTGATAATGATGAGGCGATTGCCCACTGTCCTGTTTCAGAAGAAATGTGTTCTGTGCATCCTGATGAATGTGCAGAAAATCAGCAAAATCTGAAGTGGTGAACTCAGTGAAGTGGTGGCATAGCAATTTTGTTACATAAGTAAAAATTGAGTGTACAGCCAAGCAGGAACTCATGTGCTCCTATAAGAAGAATATCATTTCATGTTCTGAAATAACTTTATGATAGCCAGCGGAATCATAATCTTATATAACATGTTACAACAAATTTAAAATGCCCAACTGAAATCCACTTTTTTGTTAATAAAGAACAGTTTCTCTGTTTATCAGGAACATATTGTAGCCAATAGAAAATAACAATTCACTTCCAGGGGCACTTTAATTTGATCAATGTCCCAATGAAGCAGCACTTCTCAGAGCTTTCCCAAAAGTTCAGTGGAAACTTTGCTCCTGATTTTTTAATACCTTATGGTTAACATATACTCTTTCTACATATCTACATTTTGGTTCACACTAAACAACCAATTTCCATCATAGTCAATGTAATTTGAAATCTTATTGAAAATCTTGCTAGTATTTTAAAAAAATCACATTTCTGTTGTATAGCCTGGATACATAAATATATATGTGTAAAAATATATTGATGCAACAAATAACATTGCAACAAGGGTTATTTTATGTAGCACAATTCTGTTCAATTGGAAGTAGATTCTGTTGAACCCTGTGAGACTTGCATTAAATAAACGTGTTCAGCATTGAAGTGCATGTCATGTTTTAAAAGCTGTCCACCAGATGGATAGATTTCTTTTTATAGACCCCCAAATCTGATTCAGAAGAGTTGGGGAAAACATCCAGGGTAGATTTGGTGCATGTAGAAGACAATAGGGAAGAAGAGCTAAGGGAAATAAATTTGCAGGATATTTGAAGTTATCCTTTGTCAGGAGTTCAAATGGTTGTGTATGTGTTTCAATATTTTAGTACTATGGAGAATTTAATAAAAAATGAAGGCTGAAATAGTACAACAAAGAGATGCTAACTGTATCTGTTTATCTTGATATTTAGCTTCAAAGAACAGCTGTAGCTATAAACATGTTCATGCTGTTATACATGAATCCAGAACACAAACAACAATACATAAATCATTGTAATGTAATCACAAGGAACATGTAAGATGTTGGTTTTGACTCTCAAGAAGAAGAAAAAACAAGTTACTTTTATAAAAGGAGAAAATTCAGCTAAACTAAATTTTTAATGTAGAAATTACAGTGGAAAATGGTTTATAATCTTTATAAACTTTTTTTTCTTTAACATTTTATTAGATAAAAAAAATCCCCCAAAACCTATCCTAAGCAAAGTTAAATCCAGATGATTGCAAACTCCTATAAGTGTACTGAAATATTGAATAATCTGGTCTTAAATCTATGAAAAACAGAAATGAAAGTTATCATATATCTTTTATTTTAAATAAGGTTATTTAATTCTTACTTAGACTGTTGTAGCAAATATATAAAATACTCAAGGGTACATTAAAGCAAAGAAAACAGTGTTATAAAATGTAATACTATAGTCTAAACTATATAAGAATAGGACTTGTCTTCAAAAGGTTTACATACAAATTGCCTTTAGTAAATAATAATAATAATGATAATAGTAACCTACTTGGAACAGCTTACATCATGCAGTGATACCTCTAAACATCAAACATCACCATCTGCCTATCCCAGGTCCTTGGGAAGGACTCAATATGTGGATAAAAATGGCAAATAACAATAGCAATAGATCTTAGTTATACTGCTTCATAGGGTTTACAAATGTCAGCATATTGCCTTCAACAATCCGGGTACTCAAATTCAGTCCAAACATTTGGCTGACTGTGTGACGAACCATATTTATCAAATTTATATGCTACCAAACTCCCAACATCTCTGGGTTTAGAAATAGTTAATTTTAAAACAAGAAACCTCACAAAACAAAAAGAGTACAAAGATGACCAAGATAACATAGCTAAAGCCAGGTCTTCAGGGCCTTTCAGGGCCCAGTAGGATGGAACTACTTGAATTTTGGAGGAATCTCAATCCAGCACCCAATAGTTGGCATTGTTTAACAGAACGAACCTGCAGTATGACAACTCTACTACCTTGAATCAAGCAGGCAGATATGTGAGACGGGTTCCTCAAGTAATCAGACCCTATTCTATGTAGGCCTTTAAAAATAGCAACCAGCATCTAACGGCCTCTAGAAGCAAAGTGGCAACCAGTGCAACTTGCAAAACAGTGGTATTACATGGGCATACAGAGACATGTCCATCTCTGTCTGTGCCATTGCATTCTGGACCAGTTAAAGCTTACAAGTGGTCTTCAAGGGCAGTCTCATTAGTGCACTGCGTTAATTGAGCTGTAAGATGAACAGAGCATGAGTGTCTGGAAGCTGCCTCCCCCCACAATCTAAGGCAGGGGTTTCAAACTCAAGGCCCATGGGTTGGATTTGGCCTGCAGGGTGCTTAGATCTGGCCCGCGGGACCACCCTGGAAACAGTGAAGGACTGGCCCGCAATGCCTCTGCCAGCAATGATGGAGCGTCGATGGGCCACACATGGCCCTCCTAAACTCTGTTTTCAGCCGTGATGGCCTCCTTGAAGCCCTTTGCCAGCGAAAACTGAGCTCCCAGAGGCTCCAGGAGGCCATTGTGGTCAAAAACGGAGTTCGGGAGCCTATTTTCACTAACAGAGCACTTGGGTCACCACAGGTATCCCCAACACTAGTGACATCAAGCTGGCATGCCCACCCTGGCCACACCCACCTCAGCCCCCGAGATCAGGCAGAACCCTGATATGGCTCTCAATGAAATCGAATTTGACACCCCTGATCTAGGGCATAACTGGCACAACAGATCAAACGATGTAAAAGTTTGTCTAACCACCCTTGAATGTGAAAATGCTAAACATGGAATATTCCTAGATCTTGTTGGTTCTAACACCATCACCCACTTGGGCTTGGTAGGTTTATTATAATTAATAATATTTCTAGAAATATAAAGTTACAAGAACACAGACATTTACAGTTCACTTAAACAATGGACATATTTTAAAAGGGCAAATTTTCTCTACACCCCTGGCAATCTCTTAATTTTATGAGAGTTTCTAAACAACTAAACATGTGTAAAGTTAGCAGAAGAGAGTGGGAGAAGGAGAATACTGAAAAAAACCTCTATTCATTTGGCACCCAAAAAGGGCTACTTGGCTAAAGTCACAAGACACACTTTCTAATCATTAGATATGACTGCAGGACATAAATTCAGATTCCCCATTTCCACCTACTGTCTTGAGAAATTTGCCAGCATTTTTATTGATTTATAGTCTTTATAGCAACTCAGATTCATTTAGATCAGGGCTGTCAAACTCCCGGTCCATGGGCTGGATGGTTCTCGTGCTGGCCATGCCCATGCCCGGTTTAGTGAAGGGGAAAGGTCTCGATATGTCACGTGATGCCGACATGACAAAGTGAGTTTGACACCTCTGATTTAGATTAACTAAAACAGATTTTCAACACCTTGTCCAAGTTAATTTCTTTTCGAGATTGAATTGCTGATAGAATTTATGACTGGGTAGATAGGTAGATGTGTTAATATCTGGTACATTAAATAATAAATTTGTTGTATTCAATTTGCATTGTCGTTTAGGGTTTATCAAAATATTCTGAACTCAAAGTGGTTGTTTCAAGAATTTTAAACTCAGAAATCCCCTTCCCCATAGTCTAGAATTTCACACAAGCTCAAGATAAAATGGGACAGGATTTGCCCTAATTGATCAGGCAGTTAAAAGCAATAAGAGGTCCTTTCCAGGTTTCTGTCTTTGATCATTAAGCTATTGGGGATTCTTCCTTCACTTGTCTGACAAGGTCTTGTCTTGTTCCTTAGACAACATCTCTTTCTCTCATTTATCAAATACATTCTCACATACCATTACAAGTGTTTCCAATTTGAATGTCTGAAGGTTGTCCATTGTGCCATTTAATCATGTGGACTATTATAGACATGTTCAGCCTAGAAGTCAGAACAACATACTGGAAAAGGGGTACAGGTATTCTTGCCAATAAAATCATATAATAGTGTGTTAACCTTCCTAGGTATACCAGATACGAAACACACCAGATAAACTACTGTAGCGTAATGCTAATTAACACAATCTTACAAGTATGAATGTATAAATCTCACTGTTTCTTTTGAAGCCTGTGAAGTTAGGGAGAGTGTCTTCTGAGCCTCTTTCTACACCCTTTATGCAGCTCTTATCTGATTGTTCTCTAGGCTGTATCTCCTCTATCTATTTCTCAAGGTCTTTTTCATATGCCATTTACACAATGTCCATAAAATCACTAAGAACTCCCCTTATTTACCTCCTACTGCAATTAATATCAGCTGTCAGATGATATGTTTTCACATGGAATTGCTTAAAAACAATTATGGAAAAAATGGAGAAGAATGTGAAAAAGAAAATAAAGATTATTGCAATACACATACCCCTCACTCTCTTATATAGTATTATTTTCCAAACTGGCTGAGTCAGTGGAGTCATAACACAATTACATTTAGTTTCTATAGTTTTCAAAAATATCTTAAAGCTTTATGAGCCATACATGAAAAAACAGTTTTTGGACATATTGTTGTACAGAACATGTTGCTTCCATTAAAAAGTATTCTTGATTTCTCAAAAGACAGTTATTCTGGAAAACTGCTTCAATTGAAATTCTTATATATTTCTAGGTTATTTGAGGTAACCAATTAATTATCACTTACAAAATTATGCAGGCACTGTTATCTGCCTGCCATACATTCTCTGTATTATAGACATTTAACTCTTTTTTTTCAGATCAGTGAATACATTTTCCAGACATTCTGGCATAATGTGGTTCATGGCAAGATTCATACATTATAATATTTTCCAGAAAGTGAGTCTAACATGTTTCCTTCTGGATTATAGATATAAACGAATGTGAAAGCAGTCCTTGTGTCAATGGTGCTTGCAGGAACAATCTTGGGTCTTTCATTTGTGAATGTTTATCTGGCAGCAAACTAGATTCTACTGGTTTCATTTGCATTGGTGAGTCTAATGGTTTCTTTTTTTAAAAAAATATGATTTTTTAAATTTATATTTACACAATAGTCTTTAAAAGAGAAGAGAAGAGTATATGGTAATATCCAAGAAACAATATAGCTGAACAATAGCTCCATACAATATCTTATCTGGTAACATTCTGATTAAAATTCATTTTTCATCAAGAAAATGCTATCAAGCTTCAGAAAAAAATTACAGAATATAATGATACAAAAAGTATTTGTCTTTTATTTAGTGAATCTTAAATATACCCACAGAAAATATGCTGCAATTCGCAGTTGATACATTTATTACATTTACAAATATCCTGATTAAAATTTTCTGTTGTTTGCTGTAGAAGAATAATTTTTTAATTAGGATTTTTCTAATTAAGGGTTACTGATAAGGTCTCCTCATGAACTGTGCATTGAAAGTGCAGTAATTGAAAGCAAGAAATTATAAGAAGAACCAATTAAAGGGAATAAATAATATTCAAAAATGGCATGAAGAGCAGGCTGGATAGAATGAAGCAAGGGGTTGCGCTGTCCATGCCAAAGGTCTGAGTAAGGATCCTGGTTTTCATGGCTCTTCTAAACAAAAGAATGTTAGCCATCTAAATCTCCACTCTGCTGTTCTTTAGAAGAATTATAAAGACGGTGGCCTTTAGTGAGAGAGTAAAAACCCTTTGCTTTGTTCCATTTGATCCAATCTACAATAAAGGTGAAATTTTCTATCAGTGAGAACAATTGATCTGTGGAACGGCTAGCCTCCAGCTTTGGAGGTTTTAAGAAGAGATTGGACAGACATTTGTCCAGAATGGTATAGATCTTCTGCTTGGATAGAGGTTGGACTAGAAGACCTCCAAAGTCCTTTCCAATTTTCTGTATTCTGTATTTGATCTCTCATAATTATATTAAGGCGTTAATATGCTACATAATTAATTTAATATTATTGAAAATAAAAAAGTAAAAGTTCAAGACCTTGCCCTGGTGTCAAAGGCATAAATGCATTTTTTATATTCTCCCATTACAATCTATATTCTGTGTCCTAATTAAGAGAGACGGGGATGCTTTTGTAATTATGCTGAAAAAGAAAAGAGAGTATCATAAAGACAAAATTGCTAGATGTATTTTGTATTTTTTGTATTTAAATCATCACCTCATTTACAGCAATACAGTAATACAGCAATACAGCAATGCAGCAAAATTCAACAAGCCAGTTTGAAAGGCTCTAGCAGTAAATTTCTACAAAAGCAGTAGTTACTTTGTATTTATTTATAATAAATATGCTTTACCACAGAAGAATTGGGAAAGCCTTATTGTGTTTTAATTTATTGTAGATAGTCTGAAAGGAACATGCTGGTTGAACCTACAAGATAATCGGTGTGAAGTGAACCTTAATGGAGCTACTCTGAAATCAGAATGCTGTGCTACTCTGGGAGCTGCTTGGGGTAGTCCTTGTGAGCGTTGTGAATCTGGTATGGTTTCTACTTGTTTTCTAAATTCTATACATATATATTTGTGTGCGTGTGTGCATGTGTGTAATTAGACTTCAGCTTCAGTAGAACATGTATACCACACAGAGTTTACTTTGTATTAAAATTATTTATTATTGTTGTTTTGTTTGATTACTTTAATGTATACTAGTTTTAATGTTTGTAGGCTGTTCAAAGTCTTCTCTGATGCGATTGGTAGCACAAATTTAATAAACAAACTTATTATTTATATATATGAGTATAATGGAATATTTTCATTTTACCTACATTTTTAAAGTTATAATTCCAACTTTCAGATTTCTTTGTAGATTGAAGTAAACTTTTTATTTATCTTTCATGGAATGTTGTATTATTCTCAATTAAAATAAAAATAGTCCTCAACTTATGACTATAATTGAGCCTGGAATTATAGTAGTATGTCATTGTGGTTGTAAGTGATGGCATTATGTGACTGCACCAGATTTTTTTTACATCTTTTGTAGTAATTATTAAGTGAATGGCGTGGTTTTTAAGCAAATCACTTTTTCCCAATGGACATTTTTTTTACTGGTAACCAAAATTAAATGCTAGAAACTATAGAAAAAAAGCTATAAACCTGAAAACAGTTTCACATAACCTTTACACACTGCAAATGGCCATAAACATAAGGCAGTTGCCAAGTGCCCAAAATGTGATTCTGTGACTGAGGTAGGGGTAACCATCAAAATTAAAAAATGGGTCTTAAGTAACCTGGGAGTATCCATGGTAATTTTCACAGTTATTAAGTAACCAGACATATGTTGACAACTACTTATAGTTTTTATGTGTTTTTATTTTATTTCAAGTGCATTTATGCTGCTTTAATCATTCTGACTTATGGTAGCTTATAGTAAATCCTTGACTTAGGACTGTAATTGAGGCCAGAATCACAGGATTGTGACTGTTAGGCAGGACACTATTTTTTTTGTAGCGATCATTAATCGAATAAAGCAAATGCATTTTACCCAATGGGCATTTTTTGGCTTGAAACCAGAAGTAAACACCTGAAATCTGCAAAAATAAATTAAAAAACTGCAGTCATGTGATCACATGTAAATAGCTATGTAAATAGCTATAAAGATGATTCAGATGCCAAGGAACCAAATGAAATCACAGGACTGTGGAGGAATTGTAACTTTGAAATTAGCCTGTAAGTAGTTTTTGGAGGGATCTGTCATAACTTTGAATGGTCACTAAGTGACCTGTCATAATTATTTTATTTTTATTTTATTTATTTTGTCAAACAATTATTAGATAACAGTATAAGTATAAACATGGTTATAAATACATGAAATGGATATCTATTTGAGACATTTTGATATTGTACTACAGATACATCAAGGACTATCTGTAGTACAGCAATATCAAAATGTCTCAAATGTGTTTTTTTTTAAAACTGAGTTTTTGGCAGCTTCTTAAGAACCAGGAATAAAGCTACAGGTCTTATTTCTGGTATATGGGTGTTCCTGAAATTTTTTGTCTTCCAAGTTCTTTCCACTGAATCTAATTGGATATGGTGACTGTCAGCAAACTTTCTTCAAACATATCTTGGGTGGGCAGATTCTATCTGAGTAAATGGTCTCACAGGTCTTAAGACACTTGTATGTTGAACCAATTTGTAGTCAAGAAAACATCTCCTTTACAAGTGTTTGTGGATATACTAAAGAGTCCCAGTTGACCTCCACACAGTCGCAGTTATATATTTAGCATTTCCAGAATAGCCTTCAGGCTGACGTAGTGTATGATGTGGCTGAGGTGATAAGATCATGAGTGACCACTGCCAGAGCTTTTTGTGTGTGTGTGTGTGTGTGTGTGTTTGTATGTATGTATACAGAATTTTGCACTCAAAGGAAAAATGGCATTTGTCAATAATTCAAAATCAAATATCAAAATCAAAAATATCCTCCTAGGATTGTACAGCAGCTGCAGCTGCATGATCCTGATAAAGGTTACAGCTGCATTAAGGAGTTATTGACAGATGCTGCATATACAGGATATTTTTTATGTTATGTATTTATAAATTTAATAAATATTTTTTCTCTTTGAATTTGAAGTCCTACCTAACCTGAATATGCACAGGTATGCATGTACGAACACCCATATTTATAAAAGTCTGTCTTTAGCAAAGTTATATAAGATGTACATATTAGGGAAAATACTGAATATACTTCCAGTTTTTCTTTTGAAATGGGAGAAATGGGATAATGTGTAAATACATGAAAATCTGACATGGATTTATTAATACATTGTTAGTTCATAAAGCATAAAATATTTTGGTAGTGGGATTTGCAATTTTGGTCTTATTTTCTACTACTACAACAATCATTCTGTAAGTATATTTTTTCCTTAATATAGTTGGTAATAAATTTCCCTTTTTAAAAATGATTTATCCCGTTCTAAATTAAGTTTGTATGTTTGTGCGTGTGTGTATTTCTCCAAATATTTCTTCTTTCCTCTTACAGATACTGCATGCCCTAGAGGATTTGCAAGAGTCAAAGGTGTTTCTTGTGAAGGTAAGCTTGTTACTATTTGAGTTATTTTAACTAACAAAATAAAATGAAAGTATCATATGATCCATATTGCTGTTGAAATCAATTTATTGTTCTCCAATCTTTTATGTTAGAATAATACTGTTCTAAACTTTCCTTTGAGTTAATTTCAACTCCTTCAGGTTCCAGTTATTTTCTGGCAACAAAATAGAAATAGTTCTTCTGGGAATATTTTCCAACTTTCCAATCTAGCCTAAAGCTATCGTATTTCTTGGTTGTATCCCACTTAATTATGGACCATTTTGAATCCTGCTTAATTTCTGAGTTCAGCCATGGTTGGCTACGTCCTGCTCTTTACTAAAGAAATCATGGTGGCTTATTCAAGCACAACCATAATGTTCTCTTGTTAGCAATATGGAAGTCCATAGTATTGTTTTCCTCCCACTTACTTTTGGAAGTAATAAAGCGATTTTCTTCTTAATTGTTTTCATAATAGAAAGCTTTCTTTTGGAAGAGATGGAAGGACTTAAGGCAATAATACTATTACAGCAAATGTATTTATTTAGTTATGTGTTTGTTTATTGAAGAAATTGTATATTAATCTATCCCAAGTCTTTGAGTATTAAAAACATTAAAGCATACAATAATGCAACTAAATTAAATGATTAAACCAGCTAGTTAAATAAATATAAATGTGAAAATATTCTCCAAAACTAGTCTAAGGCAACCGCAAACATTCAGTTAAATAGAACCACTTTCTGAAAGTTCAGTGGGATAGATGTCAATTGTACTTCTGGGTGAGCTGTTCCATAGCGATAAAGGAGCAACAAGGCATGGCTCTGGACCTACTCTCCATATTTCTTATAAGGTCAGATCCTGAAGCATCCCTTAAAGAATTGCAGAGAATGTTCTATTCAGAGGAGATGGTTTCAATAATAACCAGGAATTAAGATTTTATAGTGCTATCCCACCACTTTGAATTGTCCTCAGAATTCTGCTGTACCCACAGAACTGGGGTTAATCAGCTAAAGCAGCTGTCACCTGTCAGCAAGTGAGGAACTGCCTTCTGTATTGTTTGCACCTTCTGAATGATTTTTAAAGGCAGAATGTTGTAACATTCTAATATTAAGGTGTAAGGTGAAAAATTACTGTTGCAAAAATTTATTGGCTATAAAAAGAGCCACAAGTGACCCACCAACCAAAGCTGGTCAAAGGACCTCTATCCATGGCCTTTACCTTTCGATCAACTCTCCAGTCCTGTTCTTTCTGATAGGGGACCAAATCTTCTAAATGATTGACATTAAAAAACTACTTTAGCTACCTATTTTTTGGATTAGGAAATATTTCCTAAGTGTATGTAACCAAATTCTTTGCAGTTCAAAAATTATATGAAAAATCCATTTTGAATCCTGATTTCAGCTGCAGTCTATAGAAAACAAAAAAACCCCTACGAATTCAACCAAGTATCTGTGGTCTTTATCACCACAGATATTTTCACAATCACCTTTCATTTTTTAAAAATAAATCAGTTCAATTTTGACTGTCCAATTTTACAGCTAAATATTCAAAATAAAGTTTCACTGCTTAGTAGAGCTTCCTCAAAAATAGGTGTATATAGCATTGTATCCTTATCTGTACTTGCATTTTCTTACTTCAAGAAATATAGCTGGATAAATAAAATTATTTTTAAGAAATATACTATCTTATAGTTCTGATATACAGTATGCCTATAAGAGTAGATTGTAAACTCCCTTTTATGTATTTATCAGATGTAAATGAGTGTGAAGTTTTTCCAGGGGTGTGCCCCAATGGGCGGTGCATCAACAGCAGAGGCTCTTTTCATTGTGAGTGTCCTAGCGGTCTGACATTGGATGGAACTGGCAGGGTGTGTTTAGGTGAGTATTTCCCTTAAGTTTCTATCTATCTACATAAGCCATTACAAGTTACCTGAAGAGATCCTCAACTTTTATCATTCACACACATTAATCTTTTCTAGTCTGTTATTATCCAAATACTGTAGATCTGCAAGTCTCAGAATCTTAGACATCTTTGTTAACCAAAGAAAAATGAGATAAGACAAGTATTTTTTGCATTTATTGTGCACGTGTTCAGGTTTAACTTCAGCTTCAGAAGCTAAAGATAATAATTACATACTAGAAATATATGCACGCATACACACACATGTACCTATATACATACATACATGCAAATATGTTGATCATAAATGTCTACGGTGATTCTCAGTCATCCAGATCATGATTGTCCCAAAGGTGCTTTTTTCAAGGGCAACTGGACTTTCCGGTTTTTCTTTGAAGACATTTCACTTCTCATCCAAGAAGCTTCTTCAGCTCTTTGGCTGGATGGTGCGGGGATGGAAGGATTTTACAGGCCACTGTTGAAGACAGCAAAGTCCACATTTTGGACAGAGAGGACGGCTGGTTTAAAAGACGGGTTAAAGAGGCCATCTATGTCAACATTGAAGAGCTCTTTCTCAACAGAGGGAGAGGGATACAACATAATCTATCTCCAGTCTATAACACAGTCCTTTCAACAGTTCCAAGAAGGCACCATTTGCACCATTCAGGTGACCCTGATGACACGGGTGACTTTAACGACTTGCTAAAAGAATGTAAATTATCAGCTGTCTGCAAGAAGTATAAATAGAATAGAATAGAATACTTTATTGGCCAAGTGTGATTGGACACACAAGGAATTTGTCTTGGTGTAAATACTCTCAGTATACATAAGGAAAAGATACATTCGTTAAGAATCAAGAATCATAACGTACAACACTTAATGATAATCATAGGGTACAATCAACAATCAAATCATACTAGGAAACAGTCAATATAAATCGTTAGGATACAAGGGACAAAGTTACAGTCCTACAATCACAAGTGGGAAGGGATGGGTGATAAGGAGTGATGAGAAGATTAACAGTAATAATAGTGCAGACTTTGTAATAGTTGAACAGAGGGAATTATTTGTTTAGCAGAGTGATGGCTTTCGGGTAAATCTATTCTTGTGTCTAGTTGTTCTGGTATGCAGTGCTCTATAGCGTCGTTTTGAGGGAAGGAGTTGAAACAGTTTATGTCCGGGATGTGAGGGGTCTGAATATTTTCACATCCCTCTTTTTGACTCGTGCAGTATACAGGTCCTCAACTGAAGGCAGGTGGGTAGTAATTGTTTTTTCTGCAGTCCTAATTATCCTCTGAAGTCTGTGTCTGTCCTGTTGGGTTGCAGAACCAAACCAGACAGTTATAGTGGTGCAGATGATAGACTCAATAATTCCTCTGAAGAACTGTATCAGCAGCTCCTTGGGCAGTTTGAACTTTCTGAGTTGGCGCAGTAAGAACATTCTTTGTTGTGCTTTTTTGATGACATTTCTGATGTTAGGTGTCCATTTTAGGTCATGTGATATAGTAGAACCTAGAAATTTGAAGGTCTCTACTGTTGATACTGTGTTGTCTAGTACTGTAAGAGGTGGTAATATGGGAGGGTTTCTTCTAAAGTCTAGCACCATTTCTACGGTTTTGGGTGTGTTCAGTTTCAGATTGTTCTGGTTACATCACGAGGCAAGTTGTATAACCTCCTGTCTGTATGCAGATTCATCGTTGTCTCGAATGAGACCAATCACTGTTGTGTCATCAGCAAACTTCAGTATTTTAACAGATGGATTGTTTGAGATGCAGTCATTGGTATATAGGGAGAAGAGAAGTGGAGATAGTACACAGTCTTGGGAGGCCCCTGTGCTGATTGTAAAGTATCAGATATGATTCCGCCTAGCTTCACCTGCTGCTTCCTGTCTGTTAGGAAGCTTATGATCCACTTACAAGTGTGTTCAGGTACCGCTAGTTGGTTTAATTTACTTAGAAGAGTGTCTGGAATGATGGTATTGAATGCTGAACTGAAGTCTATAAAGAGGACCCTTGCAAGGTATTTGGAGATTCAAGGTGTTGTAGGATGTAATGCAGAGCCATCTTAACAGCATCATCTGTCAATCTATTTGCTTGGTATGCAAACTGCATGGGATCTAACAGCGGATCCATGATGGTTTTTAGGTGGGACAGCACAAGCCTTTCAAAGATTTTCATAATTACAGATGTTAGAGCAACTGGTCTGTAGTCATTCAGTTCCTTGATGGAGGGCTTCTTTGGCACTGGGATGATGGTAGAATGTTTGAAGCAGGAAGGAACATAGCACATCTCTAGTGATCTATTGAAGATTCGGGTGAAGATGGGGGCCAATTGGTCAGCACAGACTTTTAAGCAAGAAGGAGTTATTTTGTCTGGCCCTGGTGCTTTTTCTGACTTTTGTCTGTGTAATAGATCTTGCACTTCTTTTTCTGTGATCACCA
Organism: Bungarus multicinctus; assembly: GCA_023653725.1. NCBI lineage: Eukaryota > Metazoa > Chordata > Lepidosauria > Squamata > Elapidae > Bungarus > Bungarus multicinctus. Next base: position 218,606,032 of record CM042834.1, read on the forward strand.
GAGGTTGTCAGCCCAATGGATTGGGGCCTTCCATTCCCCACCATCCAATTACAGCTGAAGAAGCTTCTTGGATGAGAAGCGAAACATCTTCAAAGAAAACCCAGAAAGTCCAGTTGCCTCTGGAAAAAAGCATCTTTGGGATATATTGATCATATTTATTGGAAAGGAAGTCCACTGATTACATGGAAGTTGTTTCCACCTAAGACTCGTCTCGATATCACAGAATGACCAAAATGCTCAGGAAAATATATGTAATGCAATAGCCTCTGTTTTGTTTTTATTGGTTCATTTGCAGATGTACTTTCCACCCACTTCTTGGAATTTCACATTATATTTGTATTTGTTAGATGCCAGCATTTTGTAATGCATCTGTAAACATATTGAATTAATTTTACAAAACAACTAAATTGCAATAAAATTAAAAACAGGGCTATGCTTCTCTTGCCATAAAATAACATATATAACTTTCCTAACTATTAAAGTGTAAACATGTATTCAGAATAGGTAATACATTTAAAATTACTTCTAAAAAGATAAACCTCTGCAGGAATTTTGTCAGGCTGAAGAAAGCAGCATAGTGGTGTTACAATTGCAGGTTCTGCTCCTTTTGTACATGCATGCAAGATTATAGTGCAGTGATGGCACCAAGTGGCCAAAGCAAGCGTGTACCCACTGCACCCCCAAAATGCAATACACGTGCATGCACCATGCCACCGCATATGCATGCGACCCATGCGCGTGCCCCTCCACATATGCACTCACACGCATGCGCCCCCCGTGCATGCACCTCCCCCATGCATGCACAGCAGAGACCTGAAGATCAGTTGGCTGGGGGGAGACGCATACACACGCACGCATGTGCAGCAGAGCTGAACTAAGATGATGGCTCGTGTGCCCAGAGAGAGGGCACTGCATGCCACCTCAGGCATGCATGCCATAGGTTAGCCACCACGGTTATAGTACATATACAAAAATTTACAACATAAATCTACCATGCTGTTTTCATCCTTCTGCCCTCTTATGTATAAGCTACTTTGTAGTAAATTCTATGATATTGAGAAGACTTTTTTCTTTAAGAAGTAACAGTCTTCTGTAATTTGTTATTATTTTTAATCCATAAGAAAGACTTTCAAGCATAGTTGTGGAAGAAATAGTGTTCTTTTGAATTCATATTTAATTTGAATTAATTATAATTTATATTTTTTATATTTGACTTAAGTACAAATGGCAATCTTTCACATTTATCTTTCCTATTAATTTTAATGACACATGTAGATATCCGAATGGAGCATTGTTACCTGAGATGGGATGAAGATGATTGTGTTCAACCTGTACCTGGAAAATTCCGTATGGACACATGTTGCTGTGCTATAGGTGCTGCTTGGGGTTCAGACTGCGAGGAATGCCCCAAGCCAGGCACAAAAGAATATGAAGACTTATGTCCCAGAGGTCCAGGCTTCTCCAACCGTGGGGATATTTTAACTGGAAGGCCATTTTACAAAGGTAAAGAATAATATTTCAGACAAACCTTATGTGCTTCATTAATATATATAGTTTTAATTCCTTTACAAGGACTCATAATCCAGCAACTACAGGTAGTCCTTGACTTGCAACAGTTCATTTAGTGACTGAAAAAAGGCACTGAAAAAAGTGACTTATGACCATTTTTAACACTTATGACCATTGCAGCATCGCCATGGTCACATGATCAAAATTCAGATGCTTGGCAGCTGACTTATGTTTATGATGGTTGCAATGTCCTGGGGTCATGTGATTCCCTCTTGCGACCTTCTGACAAGTAAAATCAATAGAGAAGCCAGATTCACTTAACAATTGTGATATTAACTTAACAACTGCAATGATTCATTTAACAATTATGGCAAGAGATGCCATGAAATGGGGCAAAACTTAGTTAACAAACAGAAATTTTACGTTCAATTGTGGTCATAAATCAATGTCTACTTGTACAATTTTAATAGATACCTTTTGATAAAAAAAATGAAATCCTTAAATGAAATACACAATTGTTGAAACAATCAACGTAAGTCTCTTCCCTCCTCTGCTATGCTTGGAAGATCTTCTCCAAAACATATGAAATATTATATACTATATATGATGCAATTATTGAAGCAAAAACAAATAAGCATTTTCTTTTTTTCCTTTCTCCTTTTGAAGCAGCTACAAAGGATTTTGAATTTGGTGAGGAATGAAAGTTCTTTTCCCTAGAGATATTTTCCACTCAAAATCATATTCCAAAATCATATATTTTCTCTTTCAAATGAGAAATAGCTGAGAAAAGTGCTTTTGACTGGGAAAATGGTTAGAGAAGAAACATTTAAGCAGCTCTTCTGCACAGCATTCCTAACAGATGTTTTTGTTACAGATGTTAGGAAACTACTAAATGCATCTGCCTTGTAAGGTCTAGTTTTACCATTGTATAATTGAAAGGAGAATGTGGAAAGTACATCTTACTACTTTATCCAGGATAACAAAAAATTCTTTCAAAAGTTTGAAATATGCAAGTGTTATGCAGTCCTATACATGGCATTGAGTAGCACTTATCCAAGCCTTTATGTAATGAATTGCAGCCAAAGAGATTTTGTTCAGTTAAGTATTTTTGTCTCTAGTTTTTGAATTAGATATAACCTTAAATACAATTATATTTCTTTATTGAGTCAACTGAATTGTTGAGCCTAATTTTCTGTGAAGAAATGAAATTATTTGGTAATACACATTTATAATTCGCAGTCTGAATAATCAAGGGGCCCTCTCAGAAATGCAAGATTGGCCATGCAATCTATCCCTTTCAAGGCAGCATTTCAAGGCAGCGTTTTCAGATATTGTTTACCAATGCTTTCTTCAGACAGCTGAGAGGCCAAAATCACTGATTTGGCTTCTGTACCTAAAGCAGCCTAGAATTGAAGTCTCTTCACTCAAGTCCAGTGCTTTAATCATTAAACCAAGCTGCTATTCCTTAGGATTTTGTTTGTTTTTGTTTTGTTTTTACATTTTATTAACTCTTACTAACTATGTAGACAAGCATGTGCAGTTTTCTAGGCAATATTTTGAGAAATGGTTTGTACAAAAACATCTCTTTTGTATACAGGATGTTATTATTATTTTAATTATGACTTCACAAACTTGCTTGGTAATTTAATGATTTTTATTGCCTACATCAAAATAAATCTATATCTTTTCGTATTTAATCTAAGTGACATGTTATTAACTGCCAACCACAAAGAAGCACAATTCCTAATTTCAGATAATGATATCTTTCTTGTTCATCATATTAAAGCAAAAATGAAAGAGTTTACTATGCACTTTGAGAAAATACAGTTTCATAACTAATTCATAGTGGTCTGAATTTTCTTTGGAGAATTATTTTGTGATGAAAAGATCTACAAAATAAGTATAAGGCATTCAAATGAATGGAAAATTAAACCATTTATCACTTATTTATAATCATCGTCCAGATGTATTCCTGTGCTTTATGATGTTTTTAAGGGTGTATAAGTATATTTTTCTATCTGATAACTAACCTCTTGAATCCATAAAGTATGCATTTATTTTCTTGTTGCAGATATAAATGAATGTAAAATGTTCTCTGGCATGTGCACAAATGGCAAATGTAGAAATACAATTGGAAGCTTCAAATGTAGATGCAATAATGGATTTGCACTTGATATGGAAGAGAGAAATTGTACAGGTAAATTTGAATTGGGATTACATATAAAGGATTGCCTTTCACTGCTTTATCAGTTGAGAGATTTCTATTGCTGTCATTAGATTCTCACTACTGATCATGTGTATAGATCTTTCAATAAGTAAAGTTTGAAAAATGTTGATATCAACCTCTAACGTTCATTAGAAAACGCATTGTTTTTCTCAACATTCCTACAGTCTAAAATTAGACTGTATGTCATTTTGAATGGTTAATAACCAGATTGTAAAGATTTGAGTAGTTTTGTTCCATCTTCCATTTTTCTACCAAAACTAACCATTTTTGTACACTTTTCATTTTAAAAATATTTTGAAAAATATCAATGCAATAGCCTGTCCACAGGTGTTCAAGATCTACAATGGGGGAATTAGATGTTTGTAAGTAAGGTTATGCATGCTTTGAAAATGATTCAGAAGTGTTTTGGACCTCTCATGTAAACAACCCATTTGCTATTCATTACAGCAGGCTAACTTTTCAGACTCACATGACATCATATTGCTGTAAAAGTGGGAAAGTTGGGCTGTTTAATGAAAAGCAGAAAAGAATTTCTTCCAAATTTTCAGCCTTAAAGGTAAAGCAAATTTTACATTCCAATAGTTGCTAGTCCTGGGGTCTTCTTGCTCCATTTTCTCTCTGCAGGCATTGTTAATTCTTTGATCTTGAACAAATAATAGTAATAGTAATAATAGTAATAGTAATGGTAATAGTAATGGTAATAATAATAATGGTAATGGTAATAATAGTAGTAGTAGTAGTAGTAATAACAATTGGTCAGCTGCAGAAGGCCACTTTACTGGGATCTGCTTGCATAATCCACTGATACATCACGCAGTCCTAAACACTTGGGAAGTGTTCGACTAGTGATTTGTAATACGAAACCCAGCATAGTTATCTCATTTGCTGTGTATACTGTCATTTTTGTGTAGAATAATAATACTTACGGGACCGCCTGCTGCCATCATCAACCTCCCGCCGCCCAGTACGCTCCCACAGGGTTGCCCTCCTCGGGGTACCGCCGCCCGGCCGTTGTCGGTTGACGGCCCCGAGGGTTCGGGCTTTCTCTGTGGGAGCCCCCTCCCTTTGGAATGATCTCCCCGGATATTCTGACCTTCCGGCGCGCAGTGAAAACCCTATTTTTTAAACAGGCTGGCCTGGCCCAGTAACTGTATTTTAGTTTTTTAACTTAATTTTAATCGGGGTTTTATTAGTTTTTAATTTTTAACTCTATTTTTGGGTTAGACAGCCGGATCAATTTGGTTTAATTTATTTTAATTGTATTTATTGAGTATTTATTATATGTTTTTAGTAGGCTGTACACCGCCCCGAGTCCCTTTTTGGGAGAGGGAGCGGTATAAAAGTTTAATTAAATAAATAAATAATAATAATAATAACAACAACACAGAAGCAACAATTTTTTTCCAGTTTTTTTGTCTCTGATAGATTATGTTAATATGAAGCACATCTCTAGAAAATATTTATCTCGATCTATTTTAACATACAATGCCACAGTTTAAAAATGCTAAGCCCATTGCTTCGAATGTTAGATCCAACATTCTGTTACTAATATACCCGGTGTGTCTTTTTAAAAATACAGGTAGTCAAGTTACAATGGCACAAAAAAAAGTGACTTATTACTATTTTTCACTCTTATCACCATTTCACAGTCATGTAAATAAAATTTGGATGCTTGACAACTGACTCATATTTATGACGGTTGCAGTGTCCCAGAGTCATCCCCTTGTGTGATCTTCTAACAAGCAGAGTCAATGGGGAAACAAGATTCACTTAACAACTGTGTTATTAATTTAATAACTGCAGTGATTCACTTAACAAATGTGGCAAGAAAAATTTGTAAAATGGGGCAAAGCTCGCTTAACAAATTTTCAGTTAGCAACAGAAATTTTCAGCTCAGTTGTGGTCGTATGTTGAGGACTACCTGTACAAATCTCATCTTTTTTACTCTAAGGAGAAAAGCGTAAGTAAGAATCTTGCTGACAGTAGAGTGCTTGTAAAGATTTCTTAAAATGCAGTTGTACTACTGTATTTAAAATAACAATAATACTAATGTAAAAAAAAATAGGAAAACTTTCAGAGAGTCAAAAGAAAAGACAGGTTATTTAAATTATCATCAACTGGCTAAGTTTGTTTAAATATGGCTTCAACCTTTCTAAATAAATCACTGTCCAACATTGTTCTGAAAGGAAAAACAATTCTTTATAATCTAAAAAATCTGAAATTTAGTCGGTGACTTTATACATCTGTAAAGAATAGTTGGTTGCATTGTGGGCGGCTGAACATTTAAAGTGAAAAGAAGTTTGTTCTGGAACGGTAGAAATTAAATCACCAGAGTAATGTAAAATCTGTGTGGCAAGACATGTAAATCAAGGTTTTCTTGGTATTAATACTGCTGCAGCAGTTATTTCCTTATTTATATAATGATTGTTTTCTTTATTTTTATAAAGATTGCATTCATAAAAATGTTCTTGCCAAACTTAACTTAAAGTTTGGAAAGAAAATGTTACCCTGAATTCTTATACCTATCATGTATAAGGAGAATTTCCTTTTCCTCTAATATAGAGTTACTTCATCACTAGGAGAAAGGTCAATTCTCTCATTAGGGGAACAAGGCCAATTTCCCAGTCATTAAATAAAAAAATAGAGTCCCACGTAAGTTTATACTCATGCTATTACATTTACCTTCCTTTCTTTTCTCTCATAATGTGTAGTGAGAGATTAGAATGTCAACTGAGTAAGTCAGGAAGAGGCTTTGCGTGCTGTTCCAGGAAGGCCTTCTGTTCTTTTTTGTGTCAGAACCATGCATAAGTTAATTTTTTCTTCCATTCTGCTTGCTAGATTGGGAAGAATATACTTGAAATCTTCCTTCAGTCTTAGAATTTTGATTGGCTTATCTCACTTCCTTTCCAGTCCAGCCAATTTGAGAAGTAACTTATGTTCCTGCCCTCCTATACATTCATTAATAAGGGTGGGCAAGCTTTCTGCCATTTTTTTTTTCAGTTTGAAGCAGAAAAGAAAATGCAGGAAGAGAAGGCTTATTGGTTGCTATATATGCTAGTCAGCTGTTCTGAGAGCAATGTGAAAGAAGTGCATTTCAATATCAATCAATTAATAAAGCCTTTGGTTTCCTCCTGGCAGTATATTTATTTGTCTGTCTAGCTGTCTATCTATTTGTACATCCATCCATCCACACAGAGCAAGTTATAAAATTAAAATGCCTATTATAGATATGATAGAAAGTATCAAAATTATGAATATCAACATAAAATCAAATCTAATTCTGGTTGTGGTTATTGAAATTCAAATGGTGATTAACATGGCCTCCAGAGTGAACACCAGTTCATGTTATCTGTTTCCAGATTCATGATGTAGTCTTTAAGTATGAAGGTGGATCAAGACAACCATACTGCATTTTCCATGGTATATCTTCTTGAGATACTTGTATTATTTTCCAAAGTGCAGACAGTATCCTAGGAATCCAGTAACATTAATTTCTATCCCCCTTATGAGAAGAGGTCATTTGCTTATAAATATTTTCAGTAGAAAGAGGGAGAAATTTGAGAAGATTGAGAAGGGATAAATATTGATTTATTGTCAGTGATTGTAGAAATTGCTAGTTATAGCAGTGCATTCTTTCATTATATAAATTCTTTTTCAGTCATTATTCTTCCAATCAATAATTGTAAGGTTCCTGGTGCCTCTGCATTTGAACCATATTCATGTCTCTGTTCTTTGGAGAACTAATTTATTCGATACTTGTGTTAACGATAACATATTGTTTCCTTTTTTCTATTCTGGAACTAGATATTGATGAATGCCGTATCTCACCTGATCTTTGTGGAAGTGGCACTTGTGTCAACACTCCAGGAAGCTTTGAGTGTGAATGCTTTGAGGGCTATGAAAGTGGATTTATGATGATGAAAAACTGTATGGGTGAGTGGAAGAGCTTTTGTAGGTTTTTTTTTTTCAGCTTTAAATTCTCCACTTGCATTGGACTGAGAATTTTTATAGTTGGGGTACAACAATTCTTTTATCTACATATTTATATACAATGCTATACTATACTACACTACACTATATTATATTATATTACAGGGGTCCCCAATCCCTGGGCCACAGTACTACCAGAACTTCAGCCGTTTGGAACCAGACAGCGGAAGTGGTGAATGAGTGCACATGTGCGCATTCCCACTTGCATGAGCAGAGTGCGAGCACGTGCACTCGTGCTCCATGAATGCAAGTGGTGGGCAAACATGTCTACCATTTGTGCAAATGGAGTTGCACGTGTGCCTGCTGCTCGCATAGACCCATTCCATCCCCTCCCCCCCTGCCTATTTGCTGGTCCACACAGCCAGAAAAGTTGGGGAACTCATGTTATGTTTTATGTTACGTTACGTTATATTACTATACTATAGTACAGGGGTCGCCAACCTTTTGGACCTCAGGGACCACCAAACTCATTATTTTAAATCCCGCGGACCAGAGACCCTAGGAAAATCCCAAAAAAAGTCTGCAAGAAAATTCCCCACCCCATTTTCCTACCACTTGATCATTTCTTATTTGGGATTGCAGAATACCGTCTCCAGCTCTGTTTTCAGGGGGAGAGAGAGAGAAAGACTTTTGGCTTCATGCAAGGAAAGCAGCAGAAGTCTTTCTTTCTCTCTCCCAAACTCTGCCAGAAATTAGTCTCTGTGAGACTTGTCAAGCCGGCGCAGCCTCTTGGATCAGGATGCCTTGCAGAGTCCCAAAGACTCATTTCTGGCGGAACTTGGGGGAGAGAAAGACTTTTGCTGCTTTCTTTGCGTGCAGCCAAAAGCAGAAGAAAGAAGCAGCCTGGTGGCTAGGCCAGGCGAGTGGGGCAAGTTTCCCCCCTCCCCCCTCCCCTTCCTTCCCTCACTACCTCGTGTTGTTCGCAATGCAAGTGACACAAGCCTTATGTTCCTGCGGACCATGTAGGTGGCACAGCCTTGTGTTCCCACGCAGTCTGGATTAATTGCTTTGGGGAGGTGCTCTGGGGGTGACATTTCTCTGCAGATCACCAAAATTTTCTCGTGGACCACCAGTGCTCCAAGGCCCACTGGTTGGCGACCACTGCTATAGTACACTATACTATATTTTATATGCATTTTAATCCTGATTGCCATTTAATTATTTCAGTTTGCTTTCGTGATGTGTGCTATTTTTACTTTGCATTTTTATTTGATGATTTGGTATACTGTTCAGAGTCATGATATCCCATAATAGTACAAATAAATGCTGTGGGACTAATAGAAGCCACTAACACTGAATCTAAAAATAAAACTCTTTCTCTTTCAGAACAATTAACAATTCATTAAACTAAATAGTAGTCTAAACTACAGAAAAAGGTTTTCAGCAATAACAAAAGATCACATACTACTTATGAAAAGTACATGGGTCTTAGCACTTATTTTGCTGCTTATAGCCTAGAACAAATTTCTAAAAATATGATGGGACGTGATCCTTTTGCACATATTAGAATATACATAAATAAGAACTTCAGAAATAGCAGTAAAAGGAAATCTCAATATATTAGGTTTTAAAAGTATAAATAGGATTTTGTAAGCACCAAATTACCCTTATTCCTATAATACCATTATTTTGTTGCTTTGCCATATACATTGAGAGCTTCTGCACTGTAGACAAATTCCTTGTGTATCTAATCACACTTGGCCAAATAAAGTATTCTATTATTATTACAAAATGTAGAAGAGATAAGTTGCCATTGTTTTTATAAACAGGGTCTTAGAATGTAATCGTTTCTTGTTGCTTCCCTATATTGGCATTTAACATGTTCTTTAAAATCTTTTCAGACATAGATGAATGTGAACGTAACCCCCTTCTTTGTAGAGGTGGGAAATGCTTGAATACTGAAGGAAGCTTTCAGTGTGACTGTCCTCTTGGCCATGAATTGTCTTCATCACGTGAAGAATGTGTGGGTAAGTTTCATGCATTTATGAATAAATTGTTCTATGAATAAATCATTTATGATGTTGCAATAGTATAATATAAATTCATCCACTAATGCATTAAAAATTGTTTTACCTGGAACATTTGGATTATCCTACATACTGTTTCCTTTTGGAGAAAGGAGTCTTATGCAAATTTCAGAATAGAAAAAACAAATAACAAACAAAATAAAGGCAAGATATAAAAGAAAATAAACTAACTAAATCTAGCTTACGCTAACACCATTCACTGTAATTTTCAATAATTTTCTATCCTTGATGCCATTCTTTGCTTCCACCAAATGCACCACCAATTCATAGGCTATCTTTGGCCTGTATAAATATTATTTTTGTAGTAGTTATTAAACCCACCATCCAGTTACAACTGGTGAAGTTTTTTGGGTGAGAAGTGAAATGTTGTTTTCTTCTTCTTTGAGGAAAAAACCAGTCCAGTTGCCCTTTGAAAAAACACCTTTGAGATAAACATTCCATATACTCTCATACATTATTTTATTTCCATTATGTACTGCTTTTACCCTGCTCATTAACTGACCTTCAACTCCATATTGTTCTGTAATTTGAGCTTTTCATCCTGCCTTAAATCCAGAAAAATACAATTATCTTTCTTAATAATTATGATAATTTTCCTTAATCAGTTGTGTATAATTGTATTTATACAAACATTTTACAATGACCTGTTGAAAAGCAAAATCATGTATATATACAGTGCATCTGCCCAGTATAATATTTCATTGCAATTCGCAGAGTTTAATCTGGTTATTCCTTGTATATTTAATCACAATTCTGTCCCACCATCTTCCCAGTTACACTTAAAAATATAACATATAGTTTTTATATTTATTCCTAACCTTTCCTTTTAAATCTTTGTTCCATCTTAAGTCAAGGTGCAGTTCTCAAACATAAATATGTTGTATAGCCATTGCATGGATTTTTTTGAATCCATGACCCCAAAAATAATCATATGCAGCCATTCTTAGTTGTTCCTACTTTACTGAATGGCCTTGTCACCTTTTGTCTACTTTCTTGTCTTGTTTCCACCCATCTATTTATGCCTCCCAAAATAATAACTTGTCTCTGAAATTGTATTCATTCTGAATGTTACACAACTTTTTTCACCAAATTGATCCTTCATACTTCCATTATAAGAAACCCTCCCATATTACCACCTCTTACAATACTGCACAACACAGTATCAACAGTAGAGACCTTCAAATTTCTAGGTTCTACTATATCACATGACCTAAAATGGACACCTAACATCAAAAACGTCATCAAAAAAGCACAACAAAGAATGTTTTTTCTGCGCCAACTCAGAAAGCTCAAAGTGCCCAAGGAGCTGCTGATCCAGTTCTACAGAGGAATTATTGAGTCTATCATCTGCACCTCTATAACTGTCTGGTTTGGTTCTGCAACCCAACAGGACAGATACAGACTTCAGAGGATAATTAGGACTGCAGAAAAAACAATTACCACCCACCTGCCTTCAACTGAGGACCTGTATACTGCACGAGTCAAAAAGAGGGCTGTGAAAATATTTACAGACTCCTCACATCCTGGACATAAACTGTTTCAACTCCTTCCCTCAAAACGATGCTATAGAGCACTAAACATCAGAACAACTAGACACAAGAATAGTTTTTTCCCGAAAGCCATCACTCTGCTAAATAAATAATTCCCTCAACACTGTTCAACTATTTACAAAGTGTACACTACTATTACTGTTAATTTTCTCATCACTCCTTATCACCCATCCCTCCCACTTGTGACTGTAACTTTGTTGCTTGTATCCTCTGTTTCCTAGTATGATTTGATGTTGATTGTACCCTATGACTATCATTAAGTGTTGTACTTTATTTATTTATCTATTTATTTATTTATTCAAATTTGTATACCGCCCCCTCTCCCTAAGGACTCGGGGTGGTTCACAGCCAGATAAAAACATATAAATACAAATATAATAATTTTAAAATAAATTAAAAGAATTAAATAGATTGGCTTTAAGAGTTAAAAGTGGGGAATTAGAAAAGTTAAAAACCGAATTTAAAACCATTTTATATAACTCTAGGCCAGACCGGCTAGATGGAATAGGTGGGTTTTTAGTGCGCGCCGGAAGGTCAACAGGTTGGGGACGGTCCTTATCTCCAGGGGCAATTCGTTCCAGAGGGAGGGGGCCCTCAGAGAGAAGGCCCGAACCCTCGGGGCTGTCAGCCGTCCAGCCGGTGGTACCCCAAGGAGGCCCGCTCTATGAGAGCGCACTGGTCGCCGAGAGACTGACGGTGGCAGCAGGCAGTCCCGTAAGTACCCAGGTCCCAAGCCATGGGGTGCTTTAAAGGTGGTCTCTAACACCTTGAATCACACCCGGAAGGCCACTGGGAGCCAATGCAGCTCGCGCAAAAGTGGTGTAACATGGGAGCTCAGAGGAGCCCCCAAGACCACCCGCGCGGCCGCATTTTTCACCAGCTGGAGCCTCCGGGTGCTCTTCAAGGGGAGCTCCATGTAGAGAGCATTGTCATAATCCAGTTGGGAGATGAAGAGGGTGGATGTGACTGTGCAAAGTGTGTCCCGATCCAGAAAGGGCCGCAACTGGTAGATCCTATGGACCTGACAAAAAGCCCCCCTGGCGACAGTTGCTATATGATCTTCTAACGACAGCCGTACGTCCAGGAGGACATCTCCGTGTGCCCTCTCCGTGGGGGCCAGAATTTCCCTCCCCCCACGGCCAGCCAAGGAGTAAGCTGGCTGTATCGGGGCACCGGAAAGCACAGCCACTTGGTCTTGGCCGGGTTGAGCTGAAGCCTGTTTTGCCCCATCCAACCCCGCACACCGCACCCCATCCACACCGCATCCCATCCAACCCCGCACTCCAGGCACCGAGTCATCACTTCCACGGCTTCGTTAGGGTGGCCCGGGGTAGAAAAGTACAACTGAGTATCATCAGCGTACTGATGGAATTCTACCCCAAAGCCACGGATGATCTCACCCAGCGGCTTCACATAAATGCTGAAAAGGAGGGGCGAGAGCACCGACCCCTGAGGTATCCCACAGATCAGAGGTCTCGAGATCGATCTCTACCCCCCTGCCAACACAAATTGCGAGCGGTCGGAGACAAAGGAGGAGAACCACCGTAACACAGTACCTCCCACTCCCAACCCCCCCAGCCGCCACAATAAGATATTGTGGTCGACAGTATCAAAAGCCGCTGAGAGATCTAATAGGACCAGGACAGAGGAAAACCCCCTGTCACGGGCCCTCCAGAGATCATCAGCTAACGCGACCAATGCCGTTTCCATGCTGTGTCCGGGCCTGAAGCCTGATTGGCGTGGATCCAAATAGGATGATTCCTCCAGGTCCCGGGGTAGCTGTCGTGCCACCATACTCTCAACAGCCTTCACCATAAAGCGAAGGTTGGAGACTGGACGATAGTTAGATAATAAGGTCAGATCCAGAGACGGTTTCTTGAGGAGGGGTCTCACCATCACCTCTTTCAAGGCATGAGGTAAGAGCTTCTCACTCAAGGAAGCATTTATAATGCCCTGGAACCAACCGCGTGACACCTCCGGAGCGGCCAAAACCAGCCAGGAGGGACACGGGTCCAATAAACATGCGGTGGTATTAAGCCCACCCAGCATCCTGTCCACATCCTCGAGGATCACAGGATCAAACTCCCCTCAGATAACCTCACCGAACTCCACCCCCGTCCCCTCGTCCGGAGTTGCCCAGTCAGAGTCCAACCCATCCCGGATCTGAGTGATTTTGTCCTGGAGAAAATTTGAAAAATCCTCAGCCCACCCTTGTAGAGGTTCATCCCGCGCTCCCACCTCTAGGAGGGAGCGGGTCACCCTAAAAAGGGTGGCTGGGCGATTCCCCGCGGACGCAATAAGGGCGGAGAAGTGAGAGCGCTTCGCCGCCTCTATCACCACTAAATAGGTCTTAATATAGGACCGCAATAGTGTTCGGTCAGATCCAGAGTGGGTGGTCCTCCAACGACTCTCTAGGCGTCTTTTCTGACGCTTCATCTCCCTCAGATCCTCGGAAAACCAGGGAGCCAATTGGGATTGGCATCGGGTCAGAGGCTGCAAGGGCACGACCCGATCAAGGGCACCAGCCGCCACCCTATCCCAGGTGGCGACCAGGTCCTCAACTGGGTCATGTGTCCGAGCGCCGGGAAATGGCCCAAGCTCCGTCAGGAACCTATCCGGGTCCATTATGATTCTTGATTCTTAATGAATGTTCCTTCTTTATGTATACTGAGAGTATTTACACCAAGACAAATTCCTTGTGTGTCCAATCACACTTGGCCAATAAAGTATTCTATTCTATTCTATTCTATTCTATTCTATTAGCACCTTTCTATGGTGAATAACTTGCAAGTGTCATAAATGTATTACTTCCTGCTTTTATATTAATCCAAAACAAAACTTACATCAAGCATATTTTTCATGCTTTTAGCATTTCATTGTAATGAAACTCGAGTCTGTATTCAGTATCCTAATTATGCAAGTTCAGACCACTTTCATTGATACCTGTTACAGTTTTCCCCTTTCATTTCCTTTCACACTTTAGATTAAATATGTGAAATTAAATTCTTCACATTTATTTAGAGATCTCCCTGAATAATGAACCCTGAAAATACATGTGCATGTTGATAATATTAAGCTTTTAATATTTAGTTAATATTTGATAACATTGTCATTTATCTTTGTTAATAAATCTAAAGGAGCACTTGCATTTTTCCCCATGGAAAGGCTGGATATTAAATAATAGCTAAGTCAGATATGTGCAAAACTACATGAGTATTTTTCCAATTTCCAAAAAATAATGTGCATGCTTAGCAATTGGAACCGGAAAACCCTGAAATTTTCTGACTAAAATCATTAAGTTTCCCAACATAAACAGAAGTTTAGTGTCAGTTGTTGATGAGCAGTCATTAACAGTGTGACTTTAATTAGAGCATGGAGGCAGGGTTCTTATCACTGGATTGAGAAAATAATTTATATAAGGATTAGCCTCAATTTTATTTTTTAAAAATAATGACATATTAAAGAAGGTTATAGATATTCAAATTGAAAGGGATTGGAAAAGGAAACTAGACATTGTTTTGTAGACATTTGCTTGAAAAGCTTGCGATATGGATAAACATTTTCTAATTGGAGCCAAAGACACTTTGCATTATCACTGTGTATGATCTCATAAACATTGATAAAGATGACAATACTACAAATAAACTAATCTATATAGCTGTTCATGTACAAAAATAAATTCTGAGTGGTAAACAAAATAAAAAGATTTCTGATTTCTCCACTTTGAAAACTATAATTACCTTTAAAATAGTTCACATTGAGGTACGATACAATAAGGTAAAGATTTATTTGTCCTTCATTATCTCAACACATTTTTAATTTGGAAAAAAGGTACTTGTTGCTTCTGTTGTTTTTGTGAGCACTTAAGATATTGTTATTTGCTTTCACATTCTTGAAGTATCTGTATGTTTATTATTTTCTGATTTTCTTAACTTCATAGCAGAACCCCCTTTTGTGATATTGCTAGATTTTTTGTCTGTTAAAAACCTGAAAAAAGACAAGAGCTGAAACAAGCAAATTTTCTTTTTCAGATGTCAATGAATGTTCTCTTAGTGATAACTTATGTAGAAATGGGAAATGTGTGAATGTGATTGGAATGTATCAGTGTTCCTGTAATCCTGGGTACCAGGCAACTCCAGATAAGCAAGGCTGCATCGGTGAGTACTAGAAATTTTAACACCTGTCAGTTTTATATTTTTTAATGTGTTCTTTTCAGAATTTCAACTTCATAAAAAACTGGCTGGGTATCTGTACTTTGCTACGAAACTATGTTTTTGGGGAGAAAAATGGGGGGGGGGGGTGGAATCTGCCTCTGCCTACCAGCATCCATTGGTATTCTTCAGGCTAGCGTCCTGTTAGTGTGTGAGAGAGTTGAGGGCTGTTTGGAAACTGAAAGAGTATTTGCTGTGTGAGCAAGAAGGAGATAGCAAGGAGCCTGAGTGTGGCTTAGGTCAATTGTTTTGTACTAAAGCTGCTTGGTGCTGTGAAAACAAGCAGATTTTTTTTCAGGTGAGGAGTAGAACTCCTTAGCATCAGAACGTGTTAGTAATAATATACAAAATACTAATGCTCTGATATTCATTTCAAAAAATCCATTCTTAGTAAGCACTTAGAAGCTAAGAGGAAAATACTTGCCAAATTTCAAGTTTGTAGATTTTACGGTTCTGGAGATTTTGGAATGATGCATGAGTGGTATTTCACTTATATAGATAAGATGTAGCTTCAAGATCTATAAAGCTGTGCCACACTGAGTATACCTCAGTACAAAAATTGCACTCTCTTACTTTTGTTAGTTTAGCTTTTGTAAATTTTAGTTTAGTTTGATAAGTTATATCACAAAATATTGACTCCTAAAAGCACTTAAGTTCTTCTATTGATAGACATAGGGAAGAAATATAAAAATTGGGAAATAAAAATACAGCTATTAGAAACAAAAAAATGTGATGCTTTATAAGATACGTGTCTCATCTGTCCCAAATATACTCTCCTAGATATTGATGAGTGCATGATTATGAATGGAGGCTGTGACACTCACTGCAGTAATTCAGAAGGCAGCTATGAATGTAGTTGCAGTGATGGATATGCTCTGATGCCAGATATGAGGAGTTGTGCAGGTAAGATAAAGAAGTTTGACTTTATTTTTTATACTGTATTCACCAAACAATGACAAAACATTTAGCTTCAACAGTAAAATTAATATGAATTATTATTCTAACAAATGTATGGTTCCAGTAAAGTACAACAAAGTAGCAGTATACACCAAATATCAGGTTAAAAAATAAAAATGCAGAAAAGAAGGACAATCTCTGCAAATTTTTGCAATCTTTGCCAAACTCACATGTGTAGCATCAAATGGCGCTTTATTTAAAAAAACATGAATAGATCTCTCTCCTTCTATCTTTCTCTTAAAACCTGTAAATTAGGAAAGATTTTAAACTTCTGAAAAGGAAAATGTGTTTAATATCTAAGCTAATAGTTTCCTCACAAATTTTAGTCTGAGCATTAGAACTATTCATTTTCAACAAGAAACTCATAAGGAATTTTTTTTTAGGCATCAGAAAAATGTACTGAAATATCAGGGAAAATCAAGTCAGGAATGAAAATAGCCCATGGGTTAAATGCATAGCCAGCCACAACTTCAGCTGCTTTCATCAAAATGACAAAAACAATGTCACACAGTCGATGTGCAAGTTCTGCCCTTTGGAACATGCACATAACATAAAAATACATATGTAGAATGGCAGGATTTTGACATGGTGCTGCTGGATTAGTGATTGCTTCATAAAATGAATAAGGGAAGTATTTTTATATTGTAAGAATCACTCCAGATTACATAGCCAGACCTGGGCAAAGGTTTTCGATCCCTAGATATTAGAATAAAATAGAAATGATGGTAAATCAGTAGTTCAAGGGAATAAATAAATAAGCAAAGTCACTATGCAGAAATGTAGGCAAGGCAGCAAGTTGGGAAAATAAAATATGCCTGGAAGCATTTGGGCATTTTAATACAGTTAAAGACTACAAAATGTTGGCATTCTACAGTTATGCTGAAAACAAATATTTCATAGCAGATTATATAATGATGCATTTGAACATTTTTTCCAGTTTTATTACTAGGAAAATTTATTAGGCAAATGAATGATCAAATGTGATGATATTGAGTGTTTCTTTTCCAGATATTGATGAATGTGACAGTAACCCAGATATCTGTGATGGTGGACAGTGCATTAACATTCCAGGAGAATATCGTTGTCTTTGTTATGATGGATTCATGTCTTCTGTTGATATGAAAATATGCATTGGTATGTGAGATAGTTATAGATTTCAGAGGTTCCCTTTTACAAGCTAATGTTATAAAATGGTATCATACAAACAGGGGAAATGAATTAGATTTTTTTTTCCTGTGTAAAAAACTACACTAAAACTGTAGTTTTAGTTAAGATAGAGATTTAATTTCAGCTTGTGAAAATGCTGGGAATATAATA
The DNA here is from genome assembly GCA_023653725.1 of Bungarus multicinctus. Classification (NCBI taxonomy): domain Eukaryota; kingdom Metazoa; phylum Chordata; class Lepidosauria; order Squamata; family Elapidae; genus Bungarus; species Bungarus multicinctus. The sequence goes on from CM042834.1 coordinate 218,623,820, forward strand.
TATCTTGATTTTATTTGTACCTATGATATTCTAACAAACTAATTTTGGATGGGAAGATGGTATATATGTTAAATTGATTCATTGCTGGCCAGAATTTTCTTGAATGGTTCCTCATCAAATTGAATAAAGATATCAAATGGAATAGTATAGAATGTAGTACTCAACCTAGTATATTTAACCTTTTTATTTATAATTTGAATGAAAAAGCAGAGGAATTGCTCATCAGATTTGAAAATCACACAACACTTAGTGAGATGACTAATACTTAGGAGACATATAAAAAAATATGCTGAAAATATGCTTCAAGGGGTGTTTTGCTCTAACCTTCATGAAATAAAAGCACCCATTTTATTCCATACCAGGCATGATAATAACATTATTGAAATATGTTTGGGAATTGAAACTGATCAGAAGCTGAATTTGGGTCTATTGTAAATAGTGGTGTAAAAGGGCAATGCAATCTTAGATTGCAACAATACAAATAAAGTTTCCAGTTCTCATGAAGAAATAGTTATGATACAGTATTGCTCATACTCCATTTTGACAGAGAGCTGTTCAGATGCCAAATTAAAAAAGATTCAAAGAAGCTAGCATATGTTTAGAGCAATAACATTGCGGTAATAATGTACCTGGCTATGCTTAGCCTTGATGTATGATAGTACTTTTCAGGTAACTAAAGGGTTGTTTCAATCATCATTCCAAAGAGGAAAACACAGAATAAAGGTCCTGGGTCTTAAGGCAGTATGTGGATAAATATTTAGAAAATCATCCAACAATAAGATGGCCAAAAAGAATAGGATCAGGTTGCCTTCTCCAATGTATTCAAGCAGAGGCTGGACAGTCATCTGTTGGAGATAAAATGAAGACTCAGATTGTTAGGGGTGATATGCTGACTCTGTAAAACTGCTTAGAGAGGGCTGTAAAGCACTGTGAAGTAGTGTTGTTGTTAGTTGTGAAGTCTTGTCTGACTCATCACGACCCCATGGACAACATTCCTCCAGGCCTTCCTATTTTCTACCATCCCCCGGAGTCCATTTAAGCTCATGCCGACTGCTTCAATAACTCCATCCAGCCACCTCATTGTCTGCCGTCCCCTTTTTCTTTTGCCCTCAATTGTTCCCAGGACTAGGTTCTTCTCCAGTGAGTCCTTCCTTCTCATTAGGTGGCCAAAGTATTTGAGTGTGAAGCAGTATATAAGTCTAAGTACTATTACTATTGCTATACTTTAATTTGAATCTCTGTAGTAAGCAACAGAATGCACTTGGTGGTTTAAACGTCGTCTTCCAATTCTGCATGGTATTAAATAATATATTTAAGTAATTTATTAATATATAACAATTCTTTGATTTTGCTAATCAAACTCTTTTAAATGTTAGCCAAAATGTAGAAGACATTTTACTTTTTTATACAGATGTGAATGAGTGTGATCTAAATTCGAACATTTGCATGTTTGGAGAATGTGAGAACACGAAAGGATCCTTCATTTGTCATTGCCAGCTGGGTTATTCTGTCAAGAAGGGAACTACTGGATGCACAGGTATGATACTACAATACTATTTTTAAAAAACAAGCATAAACTAACTTAGATTTGCCTCTGTGGAGAGGTTCTGAACATTTTTCATAGTTACTGATTTGGGCTTCCTTCTTGTGCTACTAAAAAGGAGGGATTCTGCAGATAAGTGGATGTTTTCAGGTGGAAGAGGTTATGCTGGTGAAGCAGTGTGAGCATGAGTGATCCTAGATGGGGGAGGGTGTACAAGTGGCTCATACAGTGCCATGCGACTGGGCCAGGACAGTGAGTAATGCTGGGTGAGGGGGGTGCAAGTAACTTGCTGGGGTGACTTGTGACTTTCCCTGCCAGTTTCCCCATTCACTTTGCTTGAAGAAAGCTAGCAGGGAAAATCACAAATTCAGTCACATGCCCGGGGCGTGTGTGTGCTGTAACTTTTGTAAGTATGAGCCAACTGCCAACTACCCAGATTATAACTTTGAAGGGTTGCTAATAAACCATCAACTGATGACTACCTGTAGCTGAATTTGAAATCACAGCACTTGAAATTCTTGTACATTATTTTCTTTAAAAGCAAATGCATGCTCATCAGAAAAACATTATAAGGTGTTTATGTTTTCCACATGCTTGTTTCTCACCTAATTTCCGTAGATAATGATGACAGCAGTAGAAGTCAGATGAATGTAAAATGCTTTCTATGAAATTTGCACAGCAGTTTCTTTCCTTACCTATAATTCATCCTTTCTTGCATGTAATTCAAGACACGTGATTTTTAGTTTATTTTGGACAGTTTTTTTGTATTTGATTTATTCATATTTTTATTGGAATTAAATTGTACCTCTTCTGTCATATCAGAAAATGTGACACTGAGAGGTGTGGGCAGGTTTTCTTTTTATGTTATACTGGTTCTTTTATATATTTTGATACTTTTCTATGATCAATTGCTTACAATTGCCTATGTCACAGTATTTCTTTCTTAGGTTTATGAACCTAATTTATATTTAAATCTATATTAAATCCATGTTATGATTTATAGGAATTGTTTATAGTTATTGTATCAGTTGCAGATGTTATAAAAAGAGAAATAATCATGGTATTTAAAATATGTGGTATATTAAATCCATTATCATTATTACCAACCTAGCTAACACTTAACAAGTTAGTTAACAGTGTTAATGTTTTAATGTTTAATGCTTGTTTGTTTAGATGTGGATGAATGTGAGATTGGTGCCCACAACTGTGACATGCATGGTCTGTGTTTCAATGTTCCGGGAAGCTTCAGATGTAGCTGTAAGGAAGGATGGATTGGAAATGGAATTAAGTGTATAGGTGAGTAAAGATAAATTGATATGGTGGTTTGCCTCATAAAAAGGCAAATGTAAGTTATGTGTTCATTTTAAAATTGATTCTATAGGATGATCAATAAGATAACTAGCTAACTGACACCACAGTAAGAAAATCAGTTGTATATATATTATGAGGAAATGGCTCTAAAATAATTTCAACAAATTTCAGATAGAATCTCTCTTCTCCATATAGGCTAACTCAGATTCTTCCATTTTGCATATGGATGTATTGGTTATTTTGAGAGCAAACTTTATAAACTTATCATTTAAAATTGTATATTTGTCAGGATTTCCTACTCGAAAAAATAATTTCAGACAACTGCTGCAAAAAGAATTACCTTCACTATCAGCTGTAAATTAATTCCCAATTCCCAATATTGCTTAGGCTATGTATTTATGGAAAAATAAAAATGTAGCTCTGAGAATTTCAGTAAACTAATCCCATTAGCACCCCACCCCCAAGATATGAATGAATTATACCTATTGTTGTTTTTCGCAGTATCTTCTGTCCAATTTCATATGGTCTTTTGATTCCAAATCTTCCTGTCCTCACCAGTATTTTAATATATATATCTGTATATTTCATTGTTATTAACTATTCAAATATAACCATTATCCACAAGACAGTCAGTGAAACATGCAGTGATCTCTTGAGTTTCCTGAGAGGGTACCACCTTGTAGGATCATAACTACTCTCATAGTTCACCAAATGGTTTTATGGCCTTTTTAAAGATCTGAGATAGCATTTAACTAATTCATCAATTTTCTGAAGTTTCGATAATAAATATCAAGTTAAACTTTTTGCTTTTTCAAGATAATTATATCATAATGATTGAAGCCAATACTAATAGCCTTTAAGCCAACTTCTGCTAACTATTGTTTCTGTAAAGCCAAATAATGGTTACTATTAATATGTTTATGATTTTTTTCTTTCTTTTTTGCTTTAATAGATCTTGATGAGTGCTCTAATGGAACACACCAATGTAGCATAAATGCTCAGTGTGTGAATGCTCCTGGGTCATATCATTGCACCTGTGCAGAAGGATTTACTGGAGATGGATTTATTTGTTCAGGTGAGAGAAAGTTTAAACATATTTTATGAAAGAATTATATGTAATTTAGAAGTAGAATTCAGAACTTCCTGGGACAATGGATCGGTTCAGCATTTACTTTTATGTGAACCTGAATATGAAGTTTCATCAAAGTCCTAAATTTTCTCATATATCATTTCAAAATACAGATTATTTTGAAAATGGTGTATATATTCCTTAGAAAATACATTTTTTTCTAGTGATAAATTTAAAAAATAGTGAACAAAATGAATTTCTAATCTATAAATGCTTAATGCTGTAACATTTCCAATTCAATAGACATTGATGAATGTGCAGAAAATATTAATCTTTGTGACAATGGACAATGTCTTAATATTCCTGGTGGATACCGTTGTGAGTGTGAAATGGGCTTCACTTCAACTTCCAATAGCCGAACTTGTCAAGGTAATTCTAATCTCATTTTGAGTATCTGGATTGTGACTGAGCAGTTTGGGTTTGTTGGTCGGAAAGCCGATAGTCCAGATTCAAGACTCGAGTGTCGCATGATGGGATGAGCGCTTGTTCTCACCCTAGCTTCTGCCAACCTAGCAATTTCAAAGCATTCTAATACGGGTAGCTAAATAGATACCACTTCGATGGGAAGGTAAGAGTGGTCTGTGACATTATGTTGGCTGCATGACTGCAGAAATGTCTTTGGACAGTGCTGGCTCAATTGCCCTTGAAATAGAGATGACAACTGCCCCTATAGTCAGTAACAACTAGTGAAGTAAAATCCACAGGGACTCCTCCCCTGCCTTTTTTTTTTGGGAGAATTTGGATCAAATATGAAGAGGATAAATTCCAAATACAAGCAGTTTTTGTGTGATGCAGAATATACACCATGGGATACACCATATAAAGCTAGCTATTCTTCTCAGGCAAAATGACTTTGTTTAGATGCTCCAGTGAAGGTTTGCACTAGAAGTTTTTATGGCTTTGCACAAAATGTTGCATTGAACAGTGGATTGACTATTTTTGGCAATTAACAAATAGCATGTAGAAAAAAATGTTCTGGTTATAACATATGTATAGGGAAATATATTAATAGGGATTTTAGAGAAGTAAACATAAGAATTTTGTATTTGTGGTAATATATTTTTCAGTAGATTTCAAAGTAAAATGAATGATTTAATTTAGTGACATGGCTGTGGTCTCTCATGGTTCAAATATATCATATCCATCATGTTTATCTATACTGTGATATTTTAAACTTATTATTGTAGCTCCAGTTGTATTGTTTTTATTGCAGTCTTTATTTCAACACTTCTTAATTATGATTTTATCAGTTATTTTAGTATGATGTTTAAATTATTTCATTTTTTTATTGTAGATGTTTTGAATGGAAAACAATATGCAATATGGATACAATGTGATATGCAAATATTTTCAAATCTCCTTTAAATGTTCCCATCATGTACAAATATTGTATTCTAAGATATATACATTCTTTTCTGTAGATCCAATCTGGGAGTAAAGGTTTTGTCTTTCAAGCTTTGGGACTAGGGATGGAGCCATCTTTAGGGAACTTCTCTCTGGCAGTGTGTGGAGTTTCCTAAGGATAGGCTCTAGCACAAGTCCAAAAACTTGGAAGACAAAATCTCTAGTCCCGGTGACTGACCCAGATTAGATTCTGCAACATTATCCTGGGATACTATTAGTATCCTATTAGACCTATCAGCGGCTTTTGATACTATCGACTATAGTATCCTATTGCGACGGTTGGGGGGGTTGGGGGTTGGGGGCACCGTGTTGCAGTGGTTCGCCTCCTTCCTCTCCGACCGTCTGCAATTTGTGTTGGCGGGGGGGGAGAGATCCACCTCTAGCCCCTCAATTGTGGGGTGCCTCAGGGGTCGGTCCTCTCTCCTCTCCTGTTCAACATTTATGTGAAGCCGCTGGGGGAGATCATCCGTGGTTTTGGGGTGAGATGTCATCTGTACTCTGATGATACTCAGCTGTACATCTCCACCCCAAGCCACCCCAACAATGCCATGGAGGTCATGTCCCATTGTTTGGAGGTCGTGCGGAACTGGATGGGCGGGAACAGGCTCCGACTCAGCCCTTCCAAGACTGAGTGGCTGTGGTTTCCGGCGTCCCAATATAGCCAGATAGTTCCATCGCTGGCTATTGGGGGTGAGATTTTGCCCCCTGCAGAGAGGCCTCGCAATCTGGGTGTCCTCTTGGATGTACGGCTGTCTTTGGAAGACCATATTATGGCCGTCTCCAGGGGGGCGTTTCATCAGGTTTGCCTGATTCGCCAGATGCGGCCCTTTCTGGATCGGGATGCCTTACGCACAGTCACTCATGCCCTGGTCACCTCCCGACTGGGTTACTGTAACGCCCTCTACATGGGGCTCCCAAATGGGAGCATCCAGAGGCTTCAACTGGTACAGAATGCGGCCGCGCGGGTGGTTATGGGGGCGTCAAGGTTCTCGCATGTGACGCCCCTCCTGCGCGAGCTGCATTGGTTGCCAGTGGCCTCTCGGGTGCGCTTTAAAATTTTGGTGTTAATGTTTAAAGCGCTCCATGGCATCGGACCAGGATATTTACAAGACCGCATTCTGCCATTTTCCTCTCACTGTCCGGTGCGCTCCCACAAGGAGGGTCTCCTGCGGGTCCCGTCGGCATCTATGTGCCGGCTGGTGACCCCGAGGAATAGGGCCTTCTCTGTGGGGGTGTCTGCCCTCTGGAATGGGTTGCCCCCGGAGTTACGGACAGCCACAGACTTGGGACCTTCAGGCGTGCCTTGAAAACCTGGCTCTTTGACCAGGCCAGCTTGGGCTGATTTTAGTTTTGGGTGTTTTACTTTTTTATTAAATTTTAGGGTTTTAGGGAAGGGTTTTAATTGTTTACAGCCAGGGTCTTAGTTTAATTTAGTTTTATTTTTTCACATATTTATTGTTTTAACTGTACGGCTGTGCACCGCTCTGAGTCCTTCGGGAGAGGAGCGGTATATAAATAAATATTATTATTATTATTATTATTATTATTATTATTATTATTATATACGTATATTTGCCTTCATTCGTGACATTCTCTTCTTATTCTATAATAAAATTAATTAATAGAGCCAACTTCTTCTCATTAAACCACCTGGAACCATATATGTATAAAATTAAACCTTTCAAATATAGGTTTGCATTTGATGAATTATTAGGAAATAAATTATTGAGTGTATGTATCATATTTATACATAGTGACTAATCATTTCAGGTATTGTCCTTTGTTTCAGATATTGATGAATGTGCCTTTCAGAATATATGTGTGTTTGGTACTTGCAATAACTTACCTGGCATGTTTCACTGTATTTGTGATGATGGCTATGAACTGGACAGAACTGGAGGAAATTGTACAGGTACAAAAATATGTCTCTGGGTGGAGTAGGTGTATATATAGAAGTATGTGTATAATCAATCCTCTATGCAAAGAGGTCAAACCAGGAACATTACTGACACAAAAAGAAAGTTATTATCAATGGGTTCATTAATAATATTTTTTTCATATGGACTGTCAGCAAATATTTCCAAAAATACAAAATTAGATATTCTTCCTATGAACGGAAATGATGAAAGCTGTAATTATAAAGAATCTTCAAAAGAAAAAAGTTATATGTATTAACGTATAATTATACATATATGCTATAATAATGCTATAATAGCTATGAAATTCAGTTATATTTTACATAATTAGATTTTGGTTAAAAGAAAGAATTCTGACTTCTTTTTTCATTATACTAATCATTGTTAGAATATGAGTGGTGCCTTGGTCTAGAATGAAGACATTTGCCTCCTACTCAGAAGGTTGAGAATTCAGTGGTAGGCAGCAACAGATGTTTCTCTATCAGGATGCAAAGAGAAAATATCTTCTGCAAACTCCACATAGGCATCAGGAAGGGCATCCACCTAGTAAATGTTCAGCTCCACTCAGTCACCCTTAGTCTACCCTGATAAAAGGGAATATAGGGTTGTAAAAAAAAATCATTGCTAGAATATTTATTTATTTATTTTATTTGTCAATTGCTTACAAGATAATAGGTATAAGTAAAACATAGTTATGAATACATAGATTCATATAAGAAAAATAAAATATAAAAGAAACAATAGGACAGGGACGGTAGGCACGTTGGTGCGCTTATGCACGCCCCCTACAGACCTCTTAGGAAAGGGGTGAGGTCAATAGTAGACAGTCTAAGGTTAAAGTTTTTGGGGTTTGGGGAAGAAACCACAGAGTCAGGTAGAGTATTCCAGACATTGACCACTCTGTTGCTGAAGTCGTATTTCCTGCAATCAAGTTTGGTGCGATTAACCTTGAGTTTGTATCTATTGTTTGCTCTTGTGTTGTTATGGTTGAAGCTGAAGTATTCATTGACAGGTAGGACATTGCAATGTATTTTATATATTATATTTAGATCGGACCGAAGGCGGCGTAGTTCAAGGTTTTCTAGGTCTAGAATTTCGAGTCTGGTGGCATAAGGTATTCTGCAACGAGTAGAGGAGTGAAGAACTCTTCTTGTAAAATATTTCTGGACTTTCTCAACTGTGTTAATATCAGATACGTAATGTGGGTTAATATCAGATACGTAATGTGAGCTGTATTCGGGTATTAGTCTAGCAAATGTTTTGTATGCTCTAGTTATTAGTGTAATATTACCAGAGAAAAAGCTACATAAGATTAGGTTAACAACTTTTAGCGCCTTTTTGACTATGTAGTTACAGTGGAGTCTAGCACTTAGGTCATTTGAGATGAGTACTCTAAGATCCTTTACAGAGTTTGGGTCATCAACAAGATCTTGACTATTCAGCCTGTATTTTATTTTCTGATTTTTTTTGCCAATATGTAGGACAGAACATTTATTTGTTGAGATCTGAAGTTGCCATTTGTTTGACCATTCTGATACGTAGTCAAGGTCTTTTTGAAAGGTAGCGGTATTCTCTGTGGTGTTGAATAGCTTTACATCATCAACGAAGAGAATGCAGTTGCTCTTGATATGATCACAAAGGTCATTTATGTAGAGTATGAAAAGAGTTGGTCCTAGAACACTGCCTTGGGGGACAACACTGTTGACAGGTATAGAATTAGATAGGACTCTCCCAATTTTGACCATTTGTTGTCTGTTTGACAGGAATGTTTCTATCCAGTTATGCAGGTGTCCAGAGATACCATAAGATTTTAGTTTTAGGAGTAGTTTGTCATGTACCACTGAATCAAAGGCTTTGCAGAAGTCTATGTAGATTGCGTCTATTGCTTTGCTCTGATCGAGTTGTGTAGTCCATATGTTTTTGCAGTGTAAGAGTTGCAGATTACATGATAGTTTTTTCCTAAAACCAAATTGTTTATTAGAGAGTAGGTTGTTTGTTTCTAAGTGGAGGATGATGGATTGATTGATAATTGATTCCATGACTTTACAGGTGACGCAGCATAAAGAGATTGGTCTGTAATTTTCAACTAGGCTGGGGTCTCCCTTTTTGAAGATGGGGATGACCATGGCTTATGACCATAGTTTTGTCAAGGAGCTGGTCCTGAAATTTTCAAAGATTATGCTTAGAGGTCCTGCTATGGCAGTGGATAGCTTTTTTAAGAAGTAGGCACATATTCCATTCAGTCCAATAGATAGAGATGGTTTTAGATTGCGTAGTGCTTTTTCAACATTGTCTTCTGTAAAATCGATATGTATTTGATCAATGTAGTTGTCTGTGATTCGACTAGGAAATACTGGGCATGATCCATTGCATAGCCATGGAATCAAAACATAATGAAGTATTGATTGGTTCAGTATTTCAGATACTGGCTGAGATTAATAGGTTGTGTTAAGTAAGCAGTTAAGAAGGAAGTGTTTTTTTTATTTTTTATTATAAAAAAAACCTAATGAAATTAATATAAAGGATTAAGATTAATTTCACATGCATGTTTTTTATTTTAGATATTGATGAGTGTGCTGATCCTATAAATTGTGTCAATGGCTTTTGTGTAAATACTCCTGGAAGGTATGAATGTAACTGTCCTCCAGATTTCCAGCTGAATCCAACAGGAGTTGGCTGTGTTGGTATGTAGAATTACAGATATAATTATTTTATGTAAGTGGAGAGGGAAGACTACCATACAGATGTTTATTGTAGGAGAAGAGTACAAAATGATAACAAATGTTTCATGATGCAGATGATTCAAATTCATTAAATGTGCTAATCCAGTGGGATTGGCTGGCAAAAAGGTTAATTTCTAAAAGTGAAGCATTGTGTTCAAAGTGGTTCTTGAGGAACAAATTGACAAGTTGGAAAATAGGTTATAAAGCAATTAGAAGTAACCATAATTATAGTTTATGACTGCACTGTAATTGAACTTTGAAAATAAATTATTATTCCGCACTTACAATACTATACATTTGGGTATGTTATATATATTTGTATTATAAACACAGTTTTATTACATGGTGTGTTTTGTGATATGTCTGGTGACTTTACTTGAAAGATAACATATTTTGAGGTTTAGTAACTAGGTTAGATGAAAAAAACAACCTGATAATCATAGTCAGTGCTTCATAGACATTACAGTAAACAAGCTGTACTTCACTTGTTTATATAAGTCTTCTTAGATTATTCTCTAAAATATTTATGGAATACTTTTCTAAAACATTTGTGGAATATTGAATTCATCTCCCCACTTCCAAATTATTTTGTTCATGGTGCAGTCATAACTGGTCTACTTTCCATATCTATTCTGGTGCTGTTAGGGCTATAGCTAGAAAAACCAAAGGCTATTTTCTTTGGGCTAATTACCAATAGTACTACTTCCAATGGCTATGGAAATTTCCTTTTAATAAATACATGAATACTGAAAATGTAATTTTGATTGAAGGACTTATTGGGAGTGAGCTGGGTGCAAATGAACTAAGAATTACCCATAGTCATTTTCCAACATTTCGCTGATAAACATAGGCTAATTTATAACACCTGAACTTTGTTTCATAAGCTTATGGAAATAATTAAATGAATTTATTGCATCTTAATATGAATGAAGCACACGAGGGGTTGTAGGAGTAAAATATATCACATTTTTAATATCATTTCATGAAGACAGCCAGTATTTACAGTATATAAATACTGTAACTATATATTTACACACACACATAGTAAATAAATATACATATACATACATATATACGTGTGTGGTGTTAACAGTCTTATTATGGAATTTTAATTTAATTTAATTGGATTTTACCTGAAATGATTTCCTAAGTTTAATAATAGGGATAAAATTAGAACTAGTTACCATAGTCATATGCTGTTCGTTTTAATTTGTTCACTGCTCTGTACATTGTCATTTTAAATGACATGCTGATCAACACTTCTTTATTTTCTTTTTGTCTATCCAGATAATAGAGTTGGCAACTGTTATTTGAAATATGGACCAAGAGGTGATGGAAGTCTCTCCTGCAGTACTGAAATTGGTGTTGGAGTCAGTCGTTCTTCTTGTTGCTGTTCTTTGGGAAAAGCCTGGGGGAATCCCTGTGAGACATGCCCACCTGTAAATAGCAGTAAGGAAATGAGTCTGTTAGATGGGAGGACAGATAACTAATATAGCAGATAATGTGGCTATATACATAAGCCATAAGGCTTTCTATAAACCAGTGCTTATGATGAAACAAACATTTCTCTTAGATGATACATCAACTTGTCAAAGCTCCTTGCTATGCTTCTATCACATGTGAAACTAATGCTCATGACTTGGTTTTATTCTTGGTTATTTATTTAATCCCTAGGTGAATATAATACTTTGTGTCCCGGAGGCGAAGGCTTCAGACCAAATCCCATAACAATTATCTTAGAAGGTATTTTTGTTTCTTTCAGTACATGGTTTTGCTGACAGTAAGTTAGACTTAGTAAAATATCTCTAAAAGGGAAATTTGCAAATTGAAGTTAGAGAGAAAGTACTTTCAAATTTAGAATAAATTTACAATGACATTTTAAAATATAAATGGAAAGATTGATAAAAGTTAGTTCATGATAATAATTCAATCTTCTTCATTTATATAATTTTTCCACCAATTCACAATTTCCTTTTGGAATGCTGAGGTCCTCAGAATTTGATTTGGCAGGTCTTACTCTTAAAAGGGAATAAAGATGGTAATATTAGTTGCCTAAATTTTATTACTTTTGGTATCTCTAAAGAATTTCCATCAACACTTCAGAAAAAGAATAATTTGAATTATGAATTGGCAACTCTGTACTTGATTATTAGTTCCTGCTGAAAGACAAAAAAAGGCTGAAAATGAAAAGTTACTGGATATGTATTAAAATATACTGAAAAAAATCTAAGATTGGTTAAATCAAATTAATAAAACCAGAAATTAATAGAAAGTATGATTTAATTGTAATGATTTTGGTGGGAGAATCAGATGTGCTCAGTATTTTAATATTGTACTTAATAATTTTCCATCCACACTTTATGAGAGTTAAATACTTTCAACTTTGCATGGGTAATCGTTTATTTGCAGCTTCCCCCCTGCCCCCCAGATCTCTGTAATAACAAAGTAAGCAGATTTATAATGAAAACTAAAAGCATAAGTTAATGATTTAAAAGTAGTCTTTCATGTAATTTTTATCAGCCAAAAAACATGACCTTTTTCTTTGCAGACATTGATGAATGCCAAGAACTGCCTGGTCTATGCCAAGGTGGAAACTGCATCAATACTTTTGGCAGCTTCCAATGTGAATGTCCCCATGGGTACTATCTCAGTGAAGAAACGCGTATCTGTGAAGGTGAAAAATCTTAATTTTCCTTATAGCAGGAATGGAAAAACAATATTGTAAAGCAATATTTTGTCCCACAACCTCTTGAGAATATTCTATATGTATTTAATGTGGAGTCATAAATTAAAGCTTGTGGGTTTAGCTATTCTGCAGATCCCATTACTGAATTTCTTATAAATAATAGAAATTGAATCCTGACTTCTTTGAATCCTGATTAACCCAAATAATCCAATGGGATACAAATTCTGTCCTTTCCCACAAAATTCCTTCAAAAATAGGTTCAAGCAATAAGTTCAAAAACATATTTAGATCACTGTATTACACAAAGAAAGAGATCTTAAATATTTTAAGAAAGATTCAAAGGACTTAAAATTCTTAATTTATAGTAATTGCAGTATAATTCACTATAAACCACAATTGGTGTACTTAAGTTTAATCTATGAATATACAAACTCAAATTTTATTTGATTCAAATTCAGCATGTTGATTTCTTTTTTTCTGTTTTGAAATAATGGCAACTTGATCTATGTAGGTAGTCCTTGATTAGGATCAATTGCTTAGCATTCAAACAAACTTACAACAGACCTCCCCAGAGTTACTTTTGACCCAGATTCACAGTTTCAACACCTGTCCCCCTGTGGACACATGGTTATGTTTAGGGCACTTGGTAACTAGTCTCATTTACAGCCATTTGCAGTGTCCTATGGCCACATGACCATGATTTATAACATTTTTAATGGAAATTGGTGTTTATTGGTTAGCTGGTTTTCAGCAAAAAATGCCATTGCAGGCAATAGAGTCACTTGACAAATGTGGCATTCACTTAACATGTCAAGTCATATGGTGAACCGCTTAAATATTCTAGGCTCAATTATGGTCGTAAATTAGGACTACCTGTGTAGGGCCTATAACAGAGAGGGAAAGGATAACTTATATTCTGAGTCAATGTTTTTCCAACCACATATCTGTCAGGTTTACATAGTGATTTTCAGTGAGAATGTAGCATAGGAAAAACATTGTACTATTGATGTACTTTGTGGATCATTTAGAAAGATGAGTAAAATTTCAAACACAGGATTAAGAGATCCATTATTTGTACCTTGAAAACTTTGTAATAGAGTATGGAAGTTTTCATTTCTTCAATCTATTCTATGTTTAAATTGCTGGTTTGTTATTGTGATTTTTACTTATTAAAATTAAAAAATAATTTTGGTGGTTGATTTCCCCCCCAAGATATTGATGAGTGTGTTGCACATCCTGGTGTATGTGGTCCTGGGACATGCTATAACACCTTAGGAAATTATACCTGCATTTGCCCCCCGGAATATATGCAGGTGAATGGAGGACACAACTGTATGGGTATGTTTTCACATTTATGTGCTATATTTACTTTCTTAAACTTTTTAAAACGTAGGACCAGTTTATACTGATAATTATTTCTATGCATTTTTTAATTTTATCTTATTTATGTCCCACCATTATTATTTTTTTATAAACAACTCAAGAAGGTGAACATATATTATATAGGCAGACTATAAGTATGGTTTCTATCAAAGCAAAACGTTTATATAGAAGCATCACACGGAAAATCTTATTTAAGGCAAGATTTCAGAAGTGGTTAGCTTGTTTCCTTAGGCTGACAGAGCTAGCTAGGCAAGATTAGAACCATGGTTTCCTTGTGTAGTAAAGGTATATATATAGTAAAGGTTTTATATATTTTATAGTGTTATTCATATTTATTATTAATTGGTGTGCCAATGTATATGTACACATACAGGTATTCCCCAAACTACATATCTGTTTTAGATATTCTACTAATAAATTAAACCAAACTAAAACATTCTATACTTCCTTCTGTCCAAATTACTTTTGAAACAATGTATTGGAAAAAATATGTTTAGAGTCGATAATATAAACTGTCCAATATTAATGATGCATTTGTAATTATTCCTGCTTTCTTTGATTTTGTAATTATGCCAAATTTTGGAGCTTGATCAGGTCAAATTGATCCAATATACAATAAAAAGAAAAGTTACATGAATCTCAGCTTCCTTAATCTTGTTTTCCTTCTAGAAATTAAAAACAGAAATTAACCAATTAATTAATTAATAAATAATGGGATATAAATATGGCGGACATATTTTCTGCTCTGTTTCATATAAAACTGAACTTTCATAGGTCAAAAATATCTTAGCATGATAAATTATAGAACCAAACATTTATTGTACTCGCCAAGATATTTTTAAAAGTATGTAATTTTTATATTTAGATATGAGAAAGAGCTTTTGTTATAGAAGTTACAATGGGACATCTTGTGACAATGAACTGCCCTTTAATATTACCAAGAGAATGTGTTGTTGCACTTATAATGTTGGGAAAGCCTGGAACAAGCTGTGTGAGCCATGCCCAGCTCCAGGGACAGGTAACAATATGTTTAAATTTTCTTGAGCAATTTATATTTAAATGATACATTTGAATGTCAGATTGGTATCATGGTAGCTTTAGCATGTTAGCCTCACTTTCAATTTCGTAACAAGGAAGAAAGTAAATTTTAAAACCTTTTTCTCTCTCTCCAATATTGTGTTTTGTTCCATGTGCAATTAAACTTGTTAAAAATAAAAGTTCTAATACTTAGATAGCAGTGAAAGAAGGCTGCCCTCCTTCAGTTATTTATTTAATTATGTGTTTGTTAAATTTATTTGCTTGTTTATCTCGCCATGACGCTATTCTAGGCAGCTTACAACAGTAAAAACAGAAATGAAAAGAAGTGTATACCTAATAGTAGCAAAATAATGAAACACTAAAATAAACAATAAAAATACAGTAATATGAGATTAACAGATGGGTGGATGAGTAAGGTGGGGAAATTGGTAGCCACCTCCAGTGTGATCCATTAGATCCTCAAGCCAATTGGTAGAGACAGATTTCTTGCAGAAGGATAGGAGGGTAGAGGCAGATCTCACTGTGAGAAAGTAGGATATTCCAGAGAGCATGATTAATGCTTTGCTCTCCATTGCTGTATTTTGATAGGAAAACTGAATAATTCAAAAGGTAGGAATTCACAATTACCATCTCCTCCTACAATCCTATTTTGCAGTGCCTAATCAGTAATTAATAACTGAATTGTTTTGGCTGAAAGAAATATATCCTATGTGGAAGACAGAAGTTTATAATGCAGTATTTTCTTCAGAATTACTGATTTTTATATTTCCTTTCCTGGTGATTCTGGTGTTTCTTTTACTAACCCAAGGCAGGAAAGTACTAGATTAGTGATATGAAACAACTATTTTTTTAAAAAAAATACTGAAATATAATTGTACTACTTTTAAAAATAATGGTATATTTGTCCAAGTCTTGCAGTGAATTTTATTTATTTTCTACAATATACATGTTCGTTTCTAGCATATTAAATATTTTATTTTAGTTAATTTAGGGAATACTATCTTTGTTAATGTTTGTAACAAATAAAATAAATCATTTTAATTATAAACAAAAAGAATTATAAGTGGCTTGAACAAAGATAAGGAATAAAATATTATACAGATGTGAATTTGGCATATCAAAACAATAATATGGAAATCCTCTGCAGTGGTTTTATGATATAATGTATTGTGCAAACATAATTCTTTAAAATCAGTTATAATTTAATAAATACAATATACATATACAATCAGAAGGGTTATGTCTTTGTAGGCTTTATTCATATAGGGAACATCACAAATCTCAAAAATAAGGGTGATTTTTCTCTTTGGATTATTCTGGAAGTAATCTTAGTTTCTTCTCATATCAAATAACTCAGACATTTTTTTTCAAGTTAGTTCAAAACGGATAAATGCCATACAATAGCAGGAAAAGTACAGTCTAGAGAAGAACTTGAGAATTAAAGATGAGCTTTTATTTGATAAGAGTTTCTACAGGTCTCTGGAATATATAGACTTGGCTCAGGAGAATTTTGATACCAATTGATAGTTATTAATTAAATACAAGGATTGTAAAATAAAACTATGAAGTAATTTTAAAAGACTTGCAATAAATAAAGTTTTTCCCCTTTCTGTTACTTAAGTTGAATTCAAAACATTATGTGGAAATATCCCTGGTTTCACCTTTGACATTCACACTGGAAAAGCAGTTGGTAAGTCTGCAAGCTGTGTGTTTTTTAAATTACATAATTAATAACGTAAGAGACTGATAAGCAAACCTCTTCTGTTTTTAATTATCTTTTAAAAATCAGGTCAATAATAAAATTCTGACTTTTGTTGCTTGCTGTTTTGGAAATTGCAATGTTTTCTCAAGAATCTCTCCCCAAATTATATTTTGAAGATAACCTGAAACTCATTCTGATATTTACATACATATCTGTCAGCTTAGCATCCCTCATTAAAGTGAGTCACTCATTTGCAATAAAATACATCTATATGTGCATGTCTGCACAAATAAAAAGAGGAAAGCCTACTGTGATTCCCTATACTTTTGCTTTTTATGTATAATTTTGATTAAAGCTTTTAAACAAATAAAAGTATACTGACATGAACCCAATACATTAAATTAATGAATGTTCATTTTTCAGATATTGATGAATGTAAAGAGATTCCAGGTATTTGTGCAAATGGTGTCTGCATCAACCAGATTGGAAGTTTTCGTTGTGAATGCCCCACAGGATTTAGCTACAATGATCTTCTCTTGGTCTGTGAAGGTGATGTACTTTCTTATATAGCCTGACCATTACAGCAATTGTATGTGCTTCAAGCTGGTGCAAATGATTGGGTGTATTCATTGACAAGTGTATGCAGATTTTATACATTTGCATTGTCAAATTACCATTATCTCACAATCATTCTACTGTGTTTGAGTGGGCCAGAAAAAATGCACAAGATGAAATACTTGTGGAATGATAGTGCATATTCCTTCATAGTTTGGAACTTTGTGAATGTTTCCTTAAAACAGTCCAATTGTTAGAATATATAAGAATGTTAATGTTTTTTGAAAAGATAAAAGTAAGCTTGTCTTTTAAAAATAGATTTTATTTTATTTCGTATCATTGAATATTTGGCTTGGTTTGTGCAGGAATATTAGTCTTCAGATTGTTAAGTTTTAAACCTTATGAGTTACTATTCTTTTCCTAATGTATAACGACAGTCTGTATTTGGTCTTATTTCACAAAGTAATGTTTATCTTGCTAATTTGATATCCTACTTGAGGGGAAAAGAGAATACTGACATGCTTTATAAGCATCAATGTTGCTTATGAAATGTTATGTTAATTTTCCTATTGTTTGCTATACTATAAGCGAAATGATAGATTTATTCAATAATTTTTAATACTGATAATCTATTACTATTTGTTTTTATTTATTAACAAGTAAATTAAAATATTTATGTCTTAATAACATACAGGTACTTTAAAATACTAGGCAGATGGATTGATCTGAAATGTATTTAGGTTTTAGATTTTAGCTGGAATGTAAAATACATGTTTACAATTGTTTGATTAAAATTAATCGAATATAAACATGTTTTACCTGATTCATATTCACTGTTCCTTGTTCAATATAGAAAATATCTGAAGGTTTCATTGTAATAAAGCACACATATTGATTCTTAATAATGGATTATTGATGTTACAGATATTGATGAATGTAGCAATGGTGAAAATCTCTGTCAAAGAAATGCAGATTGTATCAATAGCCCCGGTAGTTACCGCTGTGAATGTGCTACAGGTTTCAAACTTTCACCCAATGGTGCTTGCATTGGTAAGGAGTCAGTTATGGTCAGCATGTTGCTTAATTTTCATTTTACATATTTTCCAGTTTTCTATACTGAATTTAATTCACCCTTTTTAAAATTCATAAACAGAAAAATGTAGTAGAGAAATTTGTGATGTAATTTCTTTCAATATACTAATATGTTGATTTTAACATGCACAGAAAATAAAGCTTGTTCAAAGATTGCTGATTCAGAGAATAGAGCTTTTTCATAGAACAATTTTGACAAGAGAGTAGGCTTTGACTCTAATAATCATTAACAGATTCTAAAAGTGGAATTATGAATCATAGATAAATCATAACACCATAGATAAATATATGCATCATGTGTTTTAAATTTTGTTTTAGATCGCAATGAATGCCAGGAAATACCTAATGTATGTAGTCATGGCACATGTGTGGATAAAGAGGGGAGTTACTACTGTATCTGTCAAAATGGTTTTAAGGCATCCCGTGATCAAACAATGTGCATGGGTATGTGAATAATTATATAAAATTCTTAAATTATAAATCTAGAGTATTGTGATGCTGAAGATAGGATGGCAATAGTAGAGTATAATAGAGAAGTATAAGTTTTATATGCACAGATAAAATGTAATAATTAATATAATAATGAAATATGCCAAGCTTTGTTACTTATCAGAGGTGTGGAGATTACAACTATCAGGATTCTCAGATAGACAAATATTGGTTAAGACTGTATTATATGAATAAAATCAAATAACTCTATTGGAACTGAACATTGATCGACATGAGAAGATCAGTAAATTGGTAATACTCATTTACACTTTCTGATGTAATTATGAATCCAGCTGAAATTGTCTTAGTCTTTGGAGGATTTAAGGGAGAAGGAATGGGCTTATCCTCAATTCCTACAAGCTATAATAGCTATGGATTCAAAAATTAATACTGTAGTTTCAAATAGCATTTCTTCTTTAGTCCTGGGTGATTTTGTATTCTCTCATATGAAGCAACTAGGCAGTTATTCTTGATCTCATAATTCCTGCTAAAAGAGTGGGTGGAGACCTTGACCATTGCACAGCCTCATATTATACACAGGGGTGGGATTCAATTTTTTTAACAACCAGTTCTGTGCGTGTGTCTTAGTTGGTGGGTGTGGCTTGATGATCATGTGACTGGGTGGGCATGCAACTCAATGTCACTCATGTCAAGGGGTGCTTCTACTCGCCTGGCCTCATGACAGTGGGGATGCTGCAACAGTTGTAAGTGTGAAAAATGGTCATAAGTCACTTTTTTCAGTGCCATTGTAACTTTGAATGGTCACTAAATGAACTGTTGTAAGTCAAGGATTACCTGTACAAAAATACAAAGAGCTTCTTTGCTTGCAAAAAGCTGCTCTAAATACCAATCATTAGATTAAAAATACCTGCAAGCTGGAGACAAATCAGGCAGGGTAGCAGAGCACCTTGAGGAATTAAAATAGTTAAAATACAATGATAACTATCAGCAACCAATTCTTGCTCATAAGGTGAAACCCTTTAGCAGAAAGGTCATTTAAGCTCTCCAGAAAGAGCACACCCAGGAAAAGCAATCCGTAGATCCATTTGCATCACTTAAAGATACCAGCTGGTCTCACTCATCTCACAAGATATCCTAAGGAAATCATCCAGATTTAAGGAAAGGTGACATGCCTCCCAGAAAGGCAGTAAAAAAACAGTGCCAAGCTTGCATCCTGTCTCTTGGAAGTACACCCCAAAAGGACAGTGTCAGATACCACTAAAGCAGTGAAGGAAGACCTCCTCCCTAGATAGAAAAAGAAACCATGAGGCAGGAAAAAATTCAAACACAATACAAATAATTAAATCATAACAGTAGCTGTTGCTTGTTAAATCAATTACCAGAACAAATAAACACAGGAACTAGCCAGATTTCTCACACCAGTTTCTTTTCAGGAATAGAGATTAATCTTTTTCCTTCCAAACAAAGCTGAATAGGGAAAATTATCTCATCAATAAACACAGGATTAAACATCACCAAGCACAGAACTAAACTTCACCAAAAACCAGTTTTAGACCAAAATTCAGCAAGGGTATGTAAACTGACGTTTGAATGTCAGTCTTTCTACCTAGCCAAGAAGAAGTATTTCCAGGGGAGTATTTCCTCCCAAAAGCAGTGTAAAAAGCTTAAAACAACCCTTCCCCTTTAAGAAAGTATTAAGAAAAAAAAAAAACCTCTTTCGGAGACAGTAAGTCTAGGCATACTGCCAGAATGTAATAAGGGTGGAAAAAAACAAAAGGAGATTTCTTCTAACTACCAGTTCTCCGAACTGCTTAGAAAGTTAACAAGG
The DNA here is from genome assembly GCA_023653725.1 of Bungarus multicinctus. NCBI lineage: Eukaryota > Metazoa > Chordata > Lepidosauria > Squamata > Elapidae > Bungarus > Bungarus multicinctus. The sequence goes on from CM042834.1 coordinate 218,644,580, forward strand.
GGCCTATAGAACCGGTCAGAACCGGTAGAGTCCCATCCCTGATTGTACACCAACTGCAACTATTCTTGCACCGAGAAATTTTGCAAAAATTACATCAAGACTAGTGCATGAGGCTATCCTTGAAGACCATTCAGAAGGTATTCTAATTCAGAATACAACAAGTTGAGTAGTCATTGGTGTATCATGGTTAGCTCATACCACTCCACTAGTTAAGGAATATAAATAAATAGGATAATAATTAGGGAATATATATAAAATGGCAAACAGTGACCAGGCACACTAATAAAAAGAATCACAAGAAGGTCCATTCAATTTCATCCAAATATTTGGGGAAAAGTCATGTTTAACAGTTTTCCTAAAGGAGATTAGGGCTGAAGCCTGTTACTGAGAGGGGAGTAAGATAATCCCAGAACACAGGGTCACCCACCAATAAGGTAAGTTTATTATATCCCATAACATAACAAAGCTTAAAAGAGGGAAACTGGACCCTACCCTTCTCATGAGAGAGTATAGGTCGGGTTCTTGGGAGAAGACAGTATTGCAAGTAACTCAGTCCTATGCCACGTAGGACTTTAAAAATGATAGCACACCTTACAGAGCAGCAGTGTTACATGGATATAATGAGCTATGCCACCATGTGCCACTGCACTCTGAACCAACTAAAACTTTCAGATAGTCTTCAAGGGCAGCTGCATATAGAGCATGTTACAGTAATCCAATTAAAAAACAACTAAGTACGGGCTCCCAGGCTAGGAACAGATGTAACTGGCACATACAATATACTTGTGGAAAGGACCCCATAGCCATAATTACCACATGCTCTCTGAGAAGTCCCAGATTGCACACAAATCTAAATAGGACAACACCACTCCATTCAGAACCAAAGTTGGAAATATTATAGATACCAGATACAGGGTATCCAAATCATTCAGTCTTAGAAGGCTTCAGCATTTATTGAGTCACTGATACTACTCTAAGGAGCATATTGGTAGATGATCCTACAGCCAGAAATCCAGAAATTGGAAACCTTCCAAATGTACTGTCCTATAGGATCCTGATATCCCATTGATAGACCACATAATAAATGACACCATCTGTCACCAATTTTTGCAATAGCCAGCAATAGCAGATGAAATCCAAAAATGGCAGCTGAGATCTTTGCTCTCCTTAAGTACCCATTACTCTTAAAGTCATGACCTCACAGACAGAAAGTTCAGACAAGAGACTCTACATAACACAAATATTAATAAAGGCTGATCAAGAAGAGATTCAACCTAGAAATAAGGAGAAATTCAGAAGTTGTGGGAGCTTCATCACTGCACGCTTTCAAGAAGAGATTGGACTGCTATTTGTCAGAAATGGTGCAGGCCTCCTGCTTGGATGGGGGTTGGACTAGATGACCTACAAGATCCTTTCCAACTCTGTTAATCTGTAATCTGTAAATCTGTAATAATCTATAGCCCTACAGCTCATAATACTAGGGTGATCCAGTTCAAATTTAAAGCCTTGATGGCTGAGGACTTGGATATCTGTAGGACCAATATCTGCTTGCCCAATAAGACTAAGCAAAAAAGTCTTGCTGTGGGGCCCAACTCTTCGAGAATGTGACTATCAGCTTTATGATTGCATGAATAGCATACCCATGGAAATAAGGATGACTTCTTTGATAGCTACTACCGGTATTTCAGAAAGTATTTAAAGTGTCGATGTTCTACAAGACTTTGGGGATATATGGTTTTTTAATTGCTCTTGAGATATAAGATACTTGTTCTATTAATGAGCATAGTTACATGACAAATTATGATAATCATTGTTGCCATAGTTTTGTTGTTCATTTATTAGTTTTTAACCCAAAACTGTAATGAGATTTGTAAGCCGCCCAGAGTAGTTTTCTGAGAGCCATATAAGCTTAGTAAAACACATAAAGAAATAGAAAATTAATTGTACTGTGAATAATTTTTTGGTATTAATGTTTTCTATCTATAGATGTAGATGAATGTGAAAGACATCCTTGTGGGAATGGAACTTGTAAAAATACAGTTGGATCATATAACTGCCTCTGCTATCCAGGATTTGAGCTAACACATAATAATGACTGTATGGGTAAGAGAATGAAAAAGTGATGATTTAGAAAAAGTGATGATATATTACATTCAAAGAGAAATATGGAAATGCTATAATATTTATTTCAGTCCTGCAATCAGAAAAAATATGATAATCTTTTAATTTCATATATTTCATTGAGCAGTGTAATTATGATTATACTTTTAACTAATCAGAATTTGCATAAGTTTTGGTTATCATTTCTCAGTTATTTCTTTATTGTTGTTTTATATGGCCTATTGTTATATTTCAATTCTATCAGTTTGTAGTCAAACAAAGCTCTTCATAAGAATGGTAGAAAATATGAGGACATTCTACCAACATTTCTTATGAGTCAAACTCATGTAGGTCAAACACAGAAGATCTTTAGTTGGCTCACACTTGAAATAACAAATATTCTATTTCTTTCCAAAAATGTTTTTTTCTGGATTTGGAGTTTTACTTGTAATCAAATACAAATAAGCCTACTTTATTTGGGGGGGGGGGGAATTATCCAAGAATGTGGTTGCTAAGCAATTGCAGTCTGGATTTAGACAGATTTGAGAATAAAATTGGCCCTAATTGCCTGATAGATTCCCTTTTGTTGGAGAGAAATAGAAGGAGTGCAATGCTGATCCTGCTTGAACTTTTAGCACTAAGCACAAAATGTTTGGAATCATTTCTGTGGTGGAGATTGTGATGTTTTACCATGGATGGTTTCAGAGAATAGAATTACATGGTTGTACTTCTGGCATCTATATTGTAGAATTCCACAGAGTACTATCTACACTATTGAGTTACAGTGTTAACCTCTTTTTCATATATCAACATAAACTATATTTGTGCTCCCCATTGCCAGTGAGGCCCTGTCTCTGTTGCATCTATTTAATATCACTGCCAAACTGAGATGTCTTGGTTTGTAGGTATGCCAGGCAGCTAGACAAGGTGATTGTGCTTATCCTCTGATTTGCTGCCATATCCCTTCAGCTTATTCCCAGCCAGCAGTTAAAATACCAACCAGAGTATAATAATGCTATCCATTTGCCCAACCAATGCCTCCCCCCAAATTGGAAGATTTTCTTTCTTCTGCTAAACTGAAACACTCTTCTCATTTTCCACTATCCAATAGGTGAATATGAATGGACTGTTTCAACTCAATTTAACTCTACCTAGAGTTTTCTTGAATTGGATAATGTACCTGATGCTGGTTATTAGGGCTAAGTGCAAAGACTTGAAAAATTCCTTTGCTTCAGTCAAAGACTGAGTCACTCCCTTTGTCATTCTGCCATAAAGTGTGGCAGCCATATTGGCTTTTGTATGTGCACTAAAAATGAAGATAAAATTTATATACAAATATTTCTGGTCTTTCTGAATAGATTTCTTTGATGTATGAAATATTAAAAAATAAAGTTCTGTCTAGTAATATTTGTTCTTAAATAATCCATATACGTTAAAATGCTCAAGAGATTAGTTTTTTATATACAAGGACCTTATTCCTTACCACCCATGTTTTGTCATTTCCATTATTTTATCCATTAGCTGTGTTTATACCTTAATATGGTAAGGCTGTCTATATATGCATTTCATTGCACTAGAGCTTGTGAGAAGTCCCTAACTTTTTTTTGGTTATTTATAGATATTGATGAGTGCAGTTCCTTCTTTGGGCAAGTGTGCAGAAATGGAAGATGCTTTAATGAAATTGGTTCTTTCAAATGTTTATGTAATGAAGGTTATGAACTTACTCCAGATGGCAAAAACTGTATTGGTATGTATAAAAGCAGTCATGGAGTGCTCTAAGCTACTACAATGTAATGCACATTTAATCAGCTGCACTGGACATTGTGGAATATACTTTTATATATATATTATAATAGTCCTCTAGATTTTTAGACACCACACAAGAACTGTGTAATTATTTTATTTATGTGTTATTTAAATTCATTGGCTGCCCAACATTTAGCTATTTGGGATGCAGATCTGAAGTAGCTTATTTTCTGTAGGATATATATGCCATTAAATTTCCATGCAAGAGATTTGATTATGCACTATCTGCAGGAGCTGCTTTTAACATTAGATATACTTTTTTCACCTGCAGATTTAACAGTTCTTTCAGCCATGACTCTTTCTAAGATGAACCTACTATAAAAGAATCCAGTGAATTAGTGATAGAAATTGGGAGAAGTTCGATGAATTTGTGTACAATTGGCTATTGTGCCTATATATTTTATGGTGCAGCAGTAAAAATACTGAACTATGACTAGAAATTAACATTTATCCATATCTATGAGGCCCATTAAGTGATTATGGGACAGTCAGCTATATCTATTTATGCTTCTGTTATGGACAAATAATGAATCTTGCTTTCTAGGATGACAGACAGAATATAAATTTAAGAAATAAATTCAACTCAGAATCCTTAAATTGCCATTTTTCCCCTCCATTCTATTGAGATATTAATGAGTGTGTAGTGCTACCTGGCTCATGCTTTCCTGGGACATGTCAGAATTTGGAAGGATCATTCAGATGTATCTGCCCACCAGGATATGAAGTAAAAAGTGAAAGCTGCATTGGTAAGGCTGCCTTTTCTCTCTGGAGATGGTTTGCATGGTAACAAAGCTGTTTATGGAAATAAAATTTAAGTATTGTGCTACGCACACAGACGTACATACATGTATGTGTGTGATTGTTCTGTGATACCAGAAACATACTGATCTTCATGTTTATGTAACATGATCTTTCAGATGTTGTTCCCATGCTGAATAATCTTATGGAAATTGTAGTCAGCAAACCTTGGACCATCACAGATTTCCTGTTTGGTCTGTACTCACATTATTTACAGGTGGCTTGTGTTTTGATGGTGACTTTTTGCAACTCAGGAGGTTGTAACTACGTATTTTATAAACCTATATGTGTGAGATGGTTGTTATTCTTATATCCAGCAAAAAGTGCCTTTGTTAACTATCTTTCAAAACAGTATCTGAAGCAAACAAATAAAAACAAAATGTTTTTAATTTAAGATACATGTTATATTAAAATTTCATTTAACGTATGGTACCTTGACAATTACAACATTTTCCAGCCACTCTTTGGCACAAATGATTTCCATAAGAAAATATTTAATGTTTTAATTATATTTTCAGATATTGATGAATGTAATGAGGATCCTAACATCTGCCTGTTTGGATCCTGCACTAATACTCCAGGAGGATTTCAGTGCATTTGCCCTCCAGGTTTTGTAATATCTGACAATGGCAGGAGATGTTTTGGTAAGTACATTGGTTATAACAGGTAATAATAATAAACTCAAATAATATGAGTGATTAAATTAACAACAACATGGGATCTTGATTCTTATTGAATAAGACCATTTCTATCTCCTCTTACTATTTTAAAATTTTGATAAGAGTAAATAAAAGGATCATTAAAATAACAAATTATCTCTAGTTATGAAGAGGAAGCGTAACAAATTCAACTGTACATGCCCTTTTAAAAATTAAGCAAATAAGCATTTAAAAGAAATCTCAGCAGATTTCATAATATAGGGTTGGATAAAAAAGTAATTGTTACTAATTAAGTATGTGCTAATTAACTGTAATTAGTACTAAAGTGAATTGTGATTAGTGAAAATTATTATCGGTAATCTATGCTAGGGCTTAATCAAAAACATGGCAATGTATGGCGAATTACTATTTCCTATTGACGAAAAGAGTCTTAAATTGGAATATTTCCAAGTAAGAAGCCTGGATTAATTCATTCTTAATGTGGGATTAATTACAGTGGTATGACTTTTGCTTTCTCTCAGATACTCGGCAGAGCTTCTGTTTCACTAACTTTGAAAATGGGAAATGCTCTGTGCCAAAAGCATTTAATACCACCAAGGCAAAATGTTGTTGCAGCAAGATGCCAGGAGAAGGTTGGGGTGATCCATGTGAACTGTGTCCTAAAGAAGAAGAAGGTAGTAAAAACACTGCAAAGCTTTTCAAGAAAAGCAAAAAATGAAACATGAAGCCAATACGTAGTGTCTCCATTTATAAAACCACATCCTAAATTAAAATACTGGATCTCACTCAAGTCATCATATGAAACTGGAAATAGAAAAACATGAGTTGGAACCTATTATAAAAAAACCTGTCTTCATCTGTTTTATTATAATCTTATACTAGATCCTGAGTAGTATTGCAGCTATAATTACTGATTACATTTTGAATGTACTCTCTATTTAGTTGAATTCCTTCTATAAAAGCAATTGGAAAATTTGTTGAAAAATTTAACTCATGGTAGAGAGTTTAAAATATTGCTTTGTATATTCTTTCCTTAGTAGTGGTGTTTCAAAAATTTTCTTTAACAGTTGCTTTTCAGGATCTGTGTCCATTTGGCCATGGAACAATACCTGGAATAGATGATACACGAGAAGGTACTAATTTCCTTCATTACCACGCCACTAAATATCACTATTCATCTCTTGTTTTATATAATAAACGAAATTGTATATTGGATGGAACTCTTTTAAAATATTATTTATATACTTAACTCAAGGGAAGTGAATATAAATTTTCTTTCAAGAAAGCTCTGCTTCTTAAGTGCAGAATTATTATAAAATAGTGCAATGTTGTTTAGTATTATTATAGCTAATGCTGGATTATATCATTCAAAAATAAATTGTTATATCCCATTTATTGTATTAAAAATTAAAGTTGCTTAATATAAAATTAAAGTCTAATAAAATGTATAAAACAAATTTAATAAATACTTAACTATATATATCATTGCACTAGTTAACATTTGATACCAAAATGCTAAACAGTTAACATTTTACATTTTAAAATATAAATCTATAAAGATAATGCACCAAAAGTTAGCTAATCACATGTACATCCTATGTTAACATCCAATCAAATTTAAAATATATTCAACAATGTCTAATGAGAATAAATCTGGCAAATCTTATTTTATTGTTTCTTTTATTTTTTTTATTTTTATATGTATCCATGTATTCATAACTATGTTTTTACTTATACCTATTATCTTGTAAGCAATTGTCAAAAATAAATAAAAAAATTCCTGAAAGGATATTTTTATGCACTTGAACTACTTTATGACTAAAAAATTAAGGTAAATGATGAGCAGATAATATATTTTAAAAAGTGTGGTATATTAAAGGTTTTTTCTTTTTTACTGACTAATTTTACAAAAAAAAAAACTGAAATTTTATTATTCAATAATGGTACACTGAAATTTTGATAGAGAATAAAGATTTGAACATAATCTTTTCCTTTAGATGTCAATGAATGTTTGGAGAATCCTGGTATTTGTTCCAATGGACACTGCATAAACACTGATGGATCATTCCGTTGTGAATGTCCCTTGGGGTATAACCTTGACTACACTGGAGTGCAATGTGTAGGTGTGTGCTGATTCTATACTGCACGTTGTTTATATAGTGCATGTTTTGTCATCCCTAAAGTTTATAAACTTGGCTTAAATTTCAGTTTTAAAATACTTGTTCGGCCTATTATATTTTAGATACTGATGAATGTTCCATTGGTAATCCTTGTGGAAATGGCACATGTTCCAATGTAATCGGTAGTTTTGAATGCAGTTGCTTGGATGGATTTGAACCTGGGCCAATGATGAATTGTGAGGGTAAGTTAGAGTATGGTTTTTATACACCTGCAGAATGTATTTCAACAGCTAGCCTGCTCCGGGTACTTATATTTAAAAGAGAAAAAGAAGAAGATAGGACTGTAGCAGGTTTCTAATTAATTGTATTGTTATAACTGCCTGGAATTAATCAATTTAGCTTCTGATGGCCAGAACCTCCACAATTTAGCAGGAACACAAATAGCAACAATGAATCACATACCTCTGCATTTCTGCATGTAGAATGGGCTTGAGAAAATAAAATGTATTCATCTTCATCAGCCATGAGGCCTAGGGACTTCAGGAGACTGGTGAACTAGTGAGATCTGTACATTATTACTAGAATAGCACTTAGAATTATATACTCTATAAGCGATTTACAAAGTCAGTATATTGCCCACAACAATCTGGGTCCTCATTTTACCAATTTTGGTAATATGCTTTTCTCTATTTCTTTGTTCTAAATATGTTTTATTGTTTTAATGTTTCAAATAGTATTGTTAGATAATAATGCTAGTTACTTTAGATATTTATTAATTATTTTAGAAATAAAAAATCCATGTATAACTAATATGCTAAATTTTGTTTGTTGAGAAAGTACTTCATTAATTCTTATCCCAATATCTTTTCATACATAACTGCATCAAAACAGCATTAGGAAATGTATGAAAATGACTAGTTATAAATTATAAGTATATTATTAAATGCAAGTGTATTATTCTGTTTTGTCTTGCTTAGATATAAATGAATGTGCACAAAATCCTTTGCTTTGTGCTTTTCGCTGTATAAATACTTATGGATTCTATGAATGCACCTGTCCAGTGGGATATGAATTAAGAGAAGACCAGAAAATGTGCAAAGGTAAGAATCTCTTTAGCATATTGACACCTTAACAGTACTTTTGCCAATACAATTTTATAGAACAACGTATTCTGTAAAGTTTCTGAATTTGAAACATAACAATTTACTGTAGAAGCAAACGCTATTGCTATAATTTTGTCATCTTGTATGAAAGATGGAACTGCGTTAAAAATGTATGCAGAATGTATAAAATAATAAAATATAGAATTAACTTTGGTATTAATTAAAAGTATTGTTGCTCATAAATTATTGAATTGCTACATTATATTTCAGTTTGGCTTTTGATTAGGCTACAAAAATGGGGATGCCATTCAATTTCCACTTAACTCTGGTATTAAGAAAACATAGGTATGTTTTCTGACATTTATATTATTTTGCTTTCTGAAAAGATCTTGATGAATGTGCAGAGGGTCTACATGACTGTGAATCAAGAGGCATGATGTGCAAAAATCTGATTGGAACCTTCATGTGCATATGTCCCCCTGGAATGATTCGAAGACCAGATGGAGAAGGTTGCATTGGTACGTACCGAAACTAGGTACTTTGTTCTCTGTGATTAAATTAAAAGCAAACAATTTGATTTAATATTTCATTCTTAGACAGTGATAGTTTTTAATATTGTATATTTTATTGCTAGGCATTATAATTGTGTACCATCAGATTATTAGAGAAGCAGCTAAAGAATCCAAATAAGGGTTTATAATACAAATGCAAAAAAGGCTTTTTCATAGGCAGTAGCTGGTAACAAAACTTCTACAAGTTCCACATCTTAGAAACTAAGGCCAGACCTTAAGGATTTAACATGGTATAACTGATATAGAGTTTCATGCCAAGACTATGTATAATTATACCTGGCAACCTCTGGGGTTTTAATCCCCATGACTACTAGGGAGGAGAACATTACCAAGTCAATTTAGAATTGTAAAAATAAATAATCTATATTTCACAAAGGAAACTCATAATAAAAGGCTTACATATATTATGGTTAGAATGTATTGAGTCATTATAAATTGTCATGTGAGAATGAATAGTAATAACATTATCATGGTGGTGTTGCTGGAAAACAAACAAAAGCTGGCATATTTTATCAGTTCTTAGTAGATTTGTACCTTTGTAGTTTAAGATACCTGAAAAAAATAAACATGAAAATTTTGTAATATGTTAAATGCACTGCTTTTACTACATAGCTATAAATATCATAAAGAATGGTCAAGGATGAAATAAGAATTTTAAAATATTTTTATTAGAAATTACATCATCTTATATTATTTGCATGCTAAAACAAAATTTATATTTGTTTAATCCAGCTAAAGCTTCAAATAGTTATTTAAATAAGTGCATACTATTCTAATACATCTCCACCCCAGACCACTCAAGAAGCCGTCGAAGTGATGACCCGATGTCTGGAGGCCGTGCGGGATTGGATGGGTCATAACAGGCTTCGTCTCAACCCGACCAAAACCGAGTGGCTGTGGTTTCCTGCTCCCAGATACAGTCAGCTTGTTCCTTCACTGACCATAGGGGGAGAGGTACTGACCCCTGTGGAAAGGGCGCGCAATTTGGGTGTCCTCCTGGATGTGCGGCTGTCTTTGGAAGAACATATTGCAGCCGTCGCCAGGGGGGCTTTTTATAAGATTCATTTGATCTACTAGTTGCGGCCCTTTCTGGATCTGGACGCACTTCGCACAGTCACTTCCGCCCTCGTTATCTCCCGCTTGGACTACTGCAATGCTCTCTACATGGGGCTCCCCTTGAAGAGTCTCCGGAGGTTACAGTTAGTCCAGAATGCAGCCGCACGGATGATTATGGGCGCCCCCCGAGACGCCCACATAACACCACTTCTCCGCAGACTGCACTGGCTTCCTGTGGCCTTCCGGATTCAATTCAAGGTGGTACTGTTAGTATTTAAAGTGCTCCATGGCTCGGGACCTGGCTACTTACGGGACCGCCTTCTGCCACCAACAACCTCCTGCCGCCCAGTACGCTCCCACAGGGTTGCCCTACTTGGGGTACCGCCACCTGATTGTTGTCGGCTGGCGACCCCGAGATTACGTGCTTTCTCTGTGGGAGCCCCCTCTCTTTGGAATTATCTCCCCCCGGAGATACGAGACATATCAGACATCCTAACCTTCCGGCGTGCAGTCAAGACCTTACTTTTTAAGCAGGCCGGCCTAGCCAATTAAGGGTTTTCTGAGATTTTTAAATTCTAATAAGACTTTTTAATTCTATTTGACGGGATTCAGTCATTTACTTACCTACTTACTTATTTTACTCATTTATTCTATTTTCATCTATTTATTTTAATTCTGATTTTAATTGCTGTTTGACTGTATCTTTTATATGTTTAGTCTGTACACCGCCCCGAGTCCCTTTTTGGGAGAGGGAGCGGTATAAAAATACGATAAATAAATAAATAAAATAAATAATCTCTGACTATTTACCTTTTTTTCAGCAATTTTACATATATTTGAATCAAAGCAGGTGCAAATCCCTGTCATGCAGTAATTCTTATCTCTCTGTCCTTCCAAAAAAAAACCTCCAATTGAAATGTTAGAAATATAAGCTTATAAGAATTAAAATCATATCATATTTTTTGCACTCAACATAACTGTCTTTCTCAAGTTTAGAAATGTATTTTAATTGGCTATAATCAGAAGTGTAGCTTTCATTTTGAATTGTTTTGAATTGTGAGAATTACTGTTACTCTTTTTTCTTTTATACTATTTCATTTTTTATTTGTTTATTTTCTTGTGATCAAGATGAAAATGAATGCCACAGTAAGCCTGGTATCTGTGAAAATGGTCGTTGTATAAACATTATTGGAAGTTACATATGTGAGTGTAATGAAGGTTTCCAGTCAAGCCCATCTGGAATTGAATGCATTGGCAAGTAAATTTATATTCCTTAATTTCTATGTCTGTTTGTCTATAGTTTATAGGTGCTTCTGACAAGAATAAAGATACCTGTTTGCAATATAAAATAGGGTTTTTTTTCTACAAAAAACAATCTTTACTAACTTTATTATTAATAGGATGCTACAATCATTTTTAAAAAATTACTTTGATGTAAGAGATATAAATTATCAAATGTTTTGAGATAAACAATCAAATGTTTTGAGTTAAAAGTTATTATATGTAAACTGCTAAGCTGTTATCATAGCTAAAAATCTTCATTTTATTTCATAAAATATATATTTAGATGCTGTTTTTATGAAAATATTTTTCCAGACAACCGACAAGGTTTCTGCTTTGCTGAAGTCTTGCAGACAATGTGTCAAATGGCTTCCAGTAGCCGTAATCTTGTCACCAAATCAGAATGCTGTTGTGATGGTGGAAGAGGGTGGGGCAATCAGTGTGAGATTTGCCCACTTCTAGTAACAACTCAGTACAAGAAGCTGTGTCCACATGGTCCGGGATACACCACTGATGGGAAAGGTATTCTTCATGGAACTTTCAGACAAGTTTTCTTTTTCTAACTATAGGGTGGTAGAAAATTGAAGAGGTATAATACTGCCTTAGTATCCCTAAGGATACTCCATATTTTGAAAATGGAAGAATATTGTGGTATACTTTAGCTGTATTCCTTCGCAAGCAATTTCACTTGCAGTGAAATTTTCCTATTTAATTAATAATTAAAATGGATTGTTCCTATTGATTTAGATTATAGAGATCATTTATTGATAAATAGCTAGTAAATCCATTGTTAATAAATTGTTTAACCTTCCCAATCTCAAAAGAACATACCACATAAACTGTTTATAGAATACCCAGTAGACTGCTGGTCTTGGCTTTTCCCTACTTTCCTCCCCTTCAATCACTTCTGCTTAAAACACGCTGATTCTCTATAGAAGCGAACCATCCAAAATTGGCATTTCTTTTGCATATCTCTATCATGTTTTAATATTCTAGTAGCATTGAAACAATTGATATTAACTGTTGTGAATAAAACTAATAGGTATCATATTGAAATACTATAAAGTGAAATTCTTAAACAATTTAGGATAATCTAGGCTATGAGTGAGACAGAAGTAGCAAAGTTTTAAGGGAAGGGAAGGATGGTTATACCAACAGTATTTATTCATTTATTTAAAAAATCCTGAATTTTTCAGAAGCTTTTTAACTTAGTATACCCTCATTTTCAGTCTGGCTAAAACAGTGCTGGCTTCTCTGTTGATGAATCATTTTGTCCATAGACAGAAAGGTATTACACTTTGACACCTACAAAAAACTCTTAGGGTTATGGCTATTTAATTAATTTAAATAAATTTAATTTTAATTTAATTAAATTAATTAATTTAATTTAATATATGGCATCATATATTTAACCGCAAGCTATTACATGCCAAAATAAAAAACACATTGTATTTTTTATTCCATAGATATTGATGAGTGTAAGGTCATGCCAAATTTATGTAGAAATGGCCAATGCATAAACACCATGGGTTCCTTCAGATGTTTTTGCAAAGTTGGCTATACTACTGACATAAGTGGTACTTCTTGTGTGGGTAAGTTATAGCTTTTATTGTTACTTCTATATTGTATTATATTATTATATCTGTATTATAACTTGTTACAGTTTCCATTTTATTACTTAAAATATTGTGCTATAAAGCCTCAAGCTTTGTATTTATTTTTTCATCAGATATAGAAATTTCCCTTCAATTATATTCCTGATTCAAGACTGTCTCACGTCAATAGAAACAGTAACTTAACGCCTTTTAACATAGTGTTCTTGTTCTGTAGAGACCCAAAGCTTGGAATTGGCAAGTAGAATTAATGCCATAAATTACTTTAAGCAAGGTAGTATTTTCTTCCAGTGCCTTTGGAAATACTTTTTTTTATTGAAAGATTGGAAGATATGGTTTATAATGTGAAAATTTGGGACTTAAACTTACATAGCTTTCTATATGAATTGCAAACTTGATCTTGTGAGTTTAAACTTTCTTGAAATATTTTTTCTCAATCATTTTTCAAATCTAATTGCAAATTCAGAGCTCTGAATTGAGCTGAAAGATTTCTTCAAAATTCTTACTATCAAGTTGGTTGGCCTTTTTGCACGCATTGCCCCCTAGTTTTATTTTGAATCCAATGCAATGGAATAAATTAAACCTGAAATGAATTATTCTTGGAATTAGATCTTGATGAATGCTCCCAGTCTCCCAAACCGTGCAATTTTATCTGCAAGAATACTGAAGGAAGCTACCAATGTTCATGTCCACGTGGCTATATCCTCCAAGATGATGGAAAATCCTGTAGAGGTAAAAGATTGAGTAACTTAGTGGATTTTCTAACCAATTAATTTATTCTTATGTGATGCAGTCATGTTTTATATCAACTATCAAAAACAATAATATTAAATGTGGCCCATTGGATTCAATCCCAAAGGTGCTTTTTCAAGAGGCCACTGAACTTTCTGGTTTTTCTTTGAATATGTTATCCAAGAAGCTTCTTCAGCTCTTCATTTTCTTCAGAGAGTTTGAAGAAGCTTCTTGGATGAGGAGCGAAATGTCTTTAAAGAAAATAATGATAAAATCTTGGAGTTCAGTTACACTTGTATTGGATTCTTTATATATAATCCAATTCTATGGGCAGATGTGTAAAGTCTGTGCCATTATTCCATTCTTAGCATTTTTGTGGGTTTTTAAAGATGCTTTTGTGGGTTTTTAAAGATACACAAATCCGTAAGGAATATTGCTCAGGGAGCCCTGCATTTTTTATGCTTTTGCAGGGATGCCATTCCCGTCACCCCTGACCCATTATAAAGGAAACCCTCACCAAACTCATTATCTGCCCAAATGACAGCAGGCCAATTACCAGCATCCACTTCTCTGAAAACAATACAGGGCAGCACAGAATATGGGGTAGTAACAAAATTAGGATCTTGAGAATTCCAAAAAAGGACAATTTATGAGAAAGCCAGAGAAATTGGATTTTCTAGACAAAATGGATAAGGAACATATGTCTATGGTAGAGTGGGGGTGGCTACTCAAATGATGCAGTCAATGAGTGCCATACCATTGTAGGAGAAGCTCTAGCCTTTTGATATATCCATTGTGATTCTGCATGCATGTTTGTAAGGGGTGGCATTTACATTATGGCATTTTTTGTGTTGAATCAAAGAGAGCCTTTTAGCTAATTCACTGCATTTAAAAGCAACTTTGATTGCTCTAACAGTGTTATTAAATATTAGATTAAATAATTATGTTGCCTTCATTTTTAAAGAAATAAACACCATATTTTTTTCAGATCTTGATGAGTGTCAAACTAAACAACATAACTGTCAATTCCTTTGTGTCAATACCCTGGGGGGATTCACATGTAAATGTCCACCAGGTTTCACGCAACATCATACAGCCTGTATAGGTAAGAAATTAACATTGTTGGTTTTTGTTTGATGAAAAACATGTTACATTTATCAGATCTCCTTAGCAACAAACAGGCCTAGGAATAAGATTAATAATCAGATTAATATGATTTAATAAGAGAAAGATTAAGATAAGAATTGGATCAATTCCACTTGACATATATCTTTCCATTTGTTGATCTTTATCATATATCCCTTACTATTTGTAATCTCTTTCATGTGGAGGGAAATTGTGAAACGTTCTCAAAATGAAACTATAATTTTCCGGTATTGTTTGCATTGACAGTATGCAATAGGTACAATAGGTATAATGAAAGTTAAAAACCTTGATAATATTTAAAATTGAGAGCATGTCTTTATGATACCAAGAATATCAATCATGAATACAGTTGCACAAAAAAATCAAACATAGCATTCTTTATTTTTCTTTTGGTATCTGATTTATAAAAAATGAAATGTCATTTTGTAGATAATAATGAATGTGGATCACAGCCTTCACTTTGTGGATCAAAAGGAATCTGTCAGAATACTCCTGGAAGTTTTGCCTGTGAATGTCAAAGAGGTTTCTCTTTAGATTCCACTGGATTGAACTGTGAAGGTAATCAGTTGTGAAAACTGTGAGTGTCATAAGTTAAATACTGAAGAGGTATTTCTGGAAATTGCCAGTCACTACTTAATAATCATATTTGTCTCTGTTAGGTTTATCATGTGATTATTAATTCTTAGGGTAATTGGAATTTTGTCATTTAGCTACTGAAATATATATTGGAGATCATTTTTGAATTCTTGATTGATTATGTGCCATCAACTTGTCTTCAATTCCTAGTTTCCACATGGATAGATTTTCTCTACTACATAAATAGATGACAGTCTACCCTAACATGGTCCTTCAGGTCCCATTGTAACTGAGTCCATCCATATTGCTATTGGTCTGAGCACTGTGAGGAACATAGAGTGTTTTTGCTTCCTTAATGGATTGCTTTAGTTGTTTTGTATTTTACTGCTAATTTAATTTCATAAAGCTTTCTAGAGTCCCCTGGAATGAGATGTCCTACAAATTCAACAAATGAATGAATAAAAGAGAAAAAAATAAAAAAGTGTATGAAATGTACAACATATGTCATAACTCTTCTATCCTTTCATTTGCCTGAGTTTTATCCTCTTCTCAATAGCCAACAAGTAAACTGAACTTTCTAGCTAACCATATACAATTGTTATTCCCATCCCCACCATCAATAAAGCAGCTGCTTCTCCTAAATAATCAATGGCTAAGGGTAGGGCTGCCCTCCTGGCCTTTGATTCATAATTATCCTTAAATAGGAAGCAAGAGAAAACTGAAGCGCTTTTTTCCCTGCCTTATAGTGGTTGCAGAGGATTTTTACAGCTTGAACCTACTTTGCTACTAATAAAAACTTTAATAAAAAATATTTTGCATATAAACTCACAAGGAAATGACATTGAGTAATATGGAATTGTTTTTCTAAACATATATACACAAAATTTAGCAAATTATTTACTACTGTATTATTTTATCTTTTTCTTTGTTTTAATATCTTTACTTATAGATATGGATGAGTGTGAAGGAAATCACAGGTGCCAACATGGTTGCCAAAATATTCTTGGTGGCTACAGATGCAGCTGCCCACATGGATATATCCAGCATTATCAGTGGAATCAGTGTGTGGGTAAGAAACCCACTTTGCATAAAAAGTGCTAGAATTAATGTAGAGAATAAAGATGGTATACAGTACCAGAGAATAGCAACGTTTCAACGAGATCTCACTCGCCATCTTCAGGCTGGTGCTTTCGGCTTTGTGCTTGTGCAAGCAAAGTGTGATCTGAGCTGCTGTCTACCTATATATACTGGTGGGGAGGTTGGCTGTGTTGTCATTTCTTGATTGGTTGATGGAGTTGATGTTTGCAGATTGGCTGGCTTTTTCTTAAGAACATGTGTGGCTGATGTATTGGCTGTGTGTCTATCAGCCTCCTGTGTTGTAATGACTTGGGTAATGGACTGTGTGATGACCTTCTGAGTTCTATTGTTTTGACATCCTGGGTCTTGTGCTGTAATCTCCTGGGTCGTAATAACCTGGGTAATGGGCTGTGTGATGACTTCTGAGTTCTAATGTTTTGACCTCCTGAGTCTTGTGCTATAATCTCCTGGGTCATAATGACCTGGATAATGGGCTGTGTGATGACCTTCTGAGTTTTAATCTTGGGACACTCTGGGTCTTGTATTGTAATCTCCTGGGTCGTTGGCTGTGTTGCAACATCCTGAGGATTTGTGGCGTAGCCTCCTGACTTCTGTGATGTGATATCCTGAGTGAGTGGCTGTGATGTGACGTTCCAGGTTTTGGTTTGGCTCTGAGTTTGAGGCCTGGCTCTGTGTTCACGGCATGTGTCAGTTTGCTTGGTTTGGGTGTCGGAGTGTGTGGCAGCTGGTGATGCAGCCGTGGTCTGGTTTCTGGATGGTGGTTGCCTTTCATCTATGGGGTGGGTTTGGGTTTGAGTCTGGTGAGGGAGATTGGTGATGGTGTCATGTGTTGTTTTGGGTCCAAGTGTTGGTTTTCGTGGCTGGGACTCGTTTGTTGATAAGGGCTAGTTTCCAAATGTCTGGTAGGCGGGAGGCATCGTCTCGTTTGTTCATGTTATGGGGGTGTTTCTCTATTTCGATGGCCTTCCTGATTATTCTCTTGTTGAAGTATTCAATATTGGAGATTAATTTGGTTCCTTCAAAATTAATTTCATGTCCTGTGGCTTTAAGGTGCTGGAAAAGGGAGGAAGAATTTTCTTCTTTTCTGACTGCATTCTTGTGTTCTGTGATGCGTGCACTTATTCTCCTGTTGGTTTGTCCAATATATGTGGCTGGGCAATAGTTGCATGGTATGCCAATCTTAAAAAAGAAAACTAGGAATTACATTTATTAGCCTTAGAAATTAGTCACTATTGTAACCAGCTCTCTCTTTATAAAATCTGTAAAGTTAAAAAAGTATGTTTTTAATTGCCCAACAGATGAAAATGAATGCTCAAATCCTAGCATTTGTGGTTCAGCTTCATGCTACAACACTCTTGGAAGCTACAAATGTTCATGTCCCTCTGGATTCTCTTATGATCAGCTCAGTAGTGCATGCCATGATGTCAATGAATGTTCTTCTACCAAGAATCCCTGCAATTATGGCTGTTCCAATACTGAAGGCGGATACCTCTGTGGCTGCCCTCCGGGGTATTACAGAGCAGGGCAAGGGTGAGTAGTTGATGGCAAACTCTTCCTGCATCTTTTATAAAACCATGAGCAACTAATATATTTTAGTATGAAGCAATTTCTACTATCTTGGAAGAGTCAAATCCCAATTCATTAATAAATAGTTAATATTTTCTACTAGGGAAATCTCTGATTTGTGATCTCTGATTTCATATTATGCTTTCATGAAAGATTGAATGTTTAAAACAGTTAATAGAAAGAAACTATAATATTTGTACCTCCACAAAAAAGGAATATATGTGTAACATCTGTCCAAGTCAATCCCAATTCAGTGCTAATTATCACCACTTTTTTAAGCAATACTACCAGCCAATTACAGACACATTTGCTCCAGTTACATTTTTGTAAGACAAATCATATACTTCTTGCTTAAACATGAAATATTTATGAAACTGAATATGATGGTAGCCATAGCATTTACATAACAACTATACAGAGTTTACAATGTAAACTCTGTATAGTTGGATGAAAATGAAATATATGAACCAGATCCAGAATAAAACCACCACTGACGGAATAACTGGAGGAGTAGATTTAATCAGAAGAGTTTTTCGTTGCCTAAATTATTTTCTGTGGTATCCTATGTCTCCTCTCCACCATTGTCCCAAGAGTTGAATCATTCTGATCCGATCCTAGAAGTTGCTTACCTTACACCATGCCCACAGTCATCTGATCACTTTTCTGTCACTCTGCAGAAAAAAATGGAAATTTATTCTTTTGCTTTACAAACTTTTGTTCTAGTTGTATTCATGCCGCTGCTTTTGTTTTGTTTTAATACGTATGTAATATACATAAAAAGTTTAGAAAGGAATAAATCCCTTCCTGAAGCTAACTTACTAACAAAGGTGAAAAGTAAAAGATTGAAAACATTGAGAAGGAAATGCACAATTAAAGTATGCATTTTGTTTGTACCAAATGATAACAACTTGTGTTTTTACCTGCATAACAAATCACTCATTTCTCTCATGAACTAGCAACCTGGCAACAAAAAGTCTTCTTTCTCCAGGTACTAATATTATGACATTATTTATCAGGCACTGTGTCTCCAGTATGGGATTTAGCAAAGGCCAGTATCTTCCAGTGGATCAAGGTGAAGAGAATGCTTTGTCCCCAGAAGCATGTTATGAGTGTAAAATTAATGGATACTCCCAAAAAGACAGCAGGAAGAAAAGAAGCCTCAATCAATCTGAGCCTGCAGAGGTAAGCAAAAACTGCGCAATTGATTTGCACTTGCTGTTCTAAACAACAAACCAGATCTAAGCAATATCATCCACTGAATTTGTCAGAATCTTATGGGTCTTTAAAAAGAAACTACTAATAATCTTCCATTATTAACATCAAGAGCGATATTCTTTTGCCCATTGTTTTCTGTCAATAGCAGTTTCTTACATGAGTTTGTGTAGCACTAATGTAGAATGTGAAGTGATTACGCACAATAGTTCTGCCAATTTCAAAGAGGTTTTGTATATATAAACAGAACAAAATAATTGAATTGAAATAATTGAAATTGGATTGAGTAATCAGTTGCAATTTATTGAGTAATCAATTATCAGAGAAAAAAACTTACTACAGAATATTGAGGAATCCTGGAAAAACTTTCAAATTAATCTTCATAGATTATTAAACTTGATATAAGCCACTTAGATTCATTTTAGAAGTACAGCATGTGAGTCTCAGAAATTAAAATAAATCCAATATATGATTTTGTTCTTGTCTGTTGAATCCCACTCTCAATTCTTGACTGTTTTTTCATACTTCACAGTTATTCACACCATTAGTCATTGTAACTGCAATGCAATTTCAGTGCATAATGGAATAGAATTGTATGCAATGGATCAAATGTTCACTGCAATTTGTATAATTTGCCTAATTATGATTCTAGCGATGGTATAAATGTCTTAATGTGTGCAGAGGTCATCACACAAAAGATGCACAGTAAGATTTTGTGCCATTTGATTATGTCATCACAGATGATGTAAACTTCCATAGTGATAGACTTTCCAATTTATCAGATATTTGTGTATATTACACACACTTTCCCCACAATTGTTTTATTAAAATGAAAGAACAGGGAAATGAGATTTTCTCATCAGGGGAGGGAATTACTCCATGCTGACCTCCCTCTAGATCACGGGTGACAAACTTGCAGCGTCACGTTGCCATCACATGATGTTGTCAGGTTCTAAGTAATGCAATCATCATAAAACGAACTCAGAAGCATTGCAACTCCTCA
Organism: Bungarus multicinctus; assembly: GCA_023653725.1. Classification (NCBI taxonomy): domain Eukaryota; kingdom Metazoa; phylum Chordata; class Lepidosauria; order Squamata; family Elapidae; genus Bungarus; species Bungarus multicinctus. The sequence goes on from CM042834.1 coordinate 218,665,021, forward strand.
AAGAACTATTTTATTTAATTACACATCTTGGCACGAATTGGTGGAAGCCAGTACTGAAAGTTTCCCGGGCTTCCATGTCACTATAGCTAGAATTTTCTCATTTTTCCAAAACAATATGTCACATTGTCCAACCAGGAGATGAAATAGTTTCCTGGCAACCTCACTCCTTCTGTCTGAGCAGCAGTTGGAATACAGCTAACTCATCATCTAGCTATGTTGTTTTGGCTGGAGCGTCATCCACCTCAGTTCTCCCCCGCTCCATTTCTCAAGTGTGTCAAACTGAATTCATACGATTCCACCACCAAACTAAATTCAGGCTTGACAGATGTATTGTGACACTTTTTCCCTCCACAGAGCTGGGTTGGGCATGGCCTGCATGTGACACATCCGGCACATGGGCCGCCAATTTCACACCCCCGGTCTAAATAAACTGGACTTCATCTCATGTATGCTTTGTTCCTACTAGCTGACAAAACAGGAAATGAAATCTCACACATCCGAAGGCCTGTGTGTGACGAAGGTTGCTTTGGTGATATGATAAAAATATATTGATCAATGTCTATGAAAATTCTCAGTCATCCAAGTCATGATTGTCCCAAAGATGCTTTTTCAAAAGGCAACTGGACATTCTTGTTTTTTCCTTGAAAATGTTTCGCTTCTCATCCAAGAAGCTTCTTCAGCTTCTGTGTTGATCAGTATTTCTGATCAGGTCCTATGCAAATTCTATATTTTTCTATTGAATAAATTACCCAGTAAATTAGCAGAGCACAAAAGGTGGTATTTACATTGATTTCTGTAAAATTTATGTTGGATGAAATATTCTGGAAGAATGGTAGATGTGCACTAGCTTTCCACACATACTCTGAAATGCAATTTCTGGACCCAAGATCTTGATACCATTCAGATAACAGCAATGATGGAAAATTAGAATAATTAATAATCTACAGTTAAAAAAAAATGTCTAAACATTAAAATTGAGATTTGCCTGCGTCTTTTGCCCTTACCTTTTATTTCTGGTTTAACAGATCAGTTTGAAAAGTTTGGACATTGATCTTCCATTAAAGATGAGATTCAGCGTAACTGGCCTTGGCAATAAAGAACATATATTAGATCTCATGCCTGCAATACAGACCCTCACAAATCACAACCGCTACATTATCTCCTTTGGTAATCACAACAGCACCTTCCGGATACACCAGAAAGATGGGCTCAGTTATCTTCAGGTTGCTAAGAAAAAAGCCACAGCTGGTATTTACACACTGGAAATAGTTAGCATTCCTCTGTACAAAAAGGAAGAGCTAAAGAAATTGGAAGAAAGCAATGAGGACAACTACCTCCTAGGAGAACTTGGAGAAGCTCTTAAAATGAGACTCTGGATTGAACTCTATTAAAACTTTCCTTCCATCATGAAGGATTCCCTTCTGTTCACGTATCATATCATATACTTTGGTTTTGAAAGCTTTAAGGGGGTCGGGTAATTTACTTTTTCAGAAGACCCAAAATTGCAAATAGTGACCTCTGCATCCTTCTGTCCTGAATAAGACTGAAGAACAGACCTCAACCTTTCTATTACCAAAAACCTTGATTACAATGCCAACAATCATGATTACTATATTGTCTATATAATCTCAATTTTAAATATATATATATATTTTTAAAAGGAAAATGTGGTGCTTAAAAAAATCATATATGGCACTAAATGGCACAAAATGTGAGTTACTTTTCCTATAAGCACTCTAGCATATTGATGATTTTGCTGTAGTTCCTAAATTAAAAATAGAGATTTTATTTATTTTTAATGCAATAATATATGGAGAAATTAACAATCTGTGTTAAAAAGGAAAAAAGAAAAAAACTTGTTTTCCTTTGCAATTTTATGAATTTGAGTTTTTACATGTATTAGGTATTTTAGAAAAAAGAACAGAAATGAATAGATTGAAAAAGTTTCCTCTCAGTCTTGTGCCTATTATCCATAAAGCATTAGAAAAAAAAATCACAAGATCAAATGAGCACTGTGCTACACTACCCAAGGGCTTTCTTTTCCCTAGGCAAGATATTTAAATAATACATTATCTTAAATAACCATGATCAGAATTTCAATTTTAAACTTGGTGCTGATATTCAACATACACATAATAAAAACTAGATTTTTCTATCAGAGAAGACTATTCATGGAAATGATGCACAACCACTGTAACAAAATACCTGGAATGCTTGTGATATCCTTGGTATTGCAAGCCAATCCGTACTGTATTTCCTTCAGGTAACCTCACTATATCACCTCATTGACTACAACAAAAGGTGCTTGATTATTTGCATTACTGTAGGCAGCTGATTACAAATCATGTATTCTTAGAAAGGAACACTTGATGTTTCATTCTAAGTGGTGCTGGCTTGAATTCAACCTGAATTCAACGGCTGAGCTATTGCAGAATTGTCATATGTGTACACTATTCATGCTGCATGGAAAAAACACATATTGGAAAATAAAAATGTTCATTAATGCTGTAGTTATTCACAATATGTCTCGTTTTATCATAGCCTATTTTATAAGTTATCTTTGTACAATGTGTTGGCATTTAGTTTAGTGTGTTTTTTTATTTTTGTCATTTAATAATGGTGCTATAAATAATGAATTGTACTTGTTACAGGTCATATAAAAAAGCCTCACATGTGAACCAACACAAAGTACATTCCATGTCTGCTTTTCCTGTTTTTTTTAACCTTACTGTTCAAAAATTGCCAGAAGTTATGCTCATTGTTTTGGTTCATATTCTTATTTTCTGTGTATTTTCTTTTATGAAAAGAGAAAATCCTGTAAATTGCATTTAGGAAAAAAAAGCAGTATTATTTTGTTGGTTCTTGTATTAATACAGCATCACTTTTCCTGAAATAAAACTTATTTTCCGGTAGTTGCATTATTTTGTTTTGATATGGAGAGATGGTCAACCTTATAGCATTAGGAGTGAATGATGATGATGTGTTTTCTCTCCTTTTCAATTTTGCAGAACTTGTACAGGATTACCATTGTTTCCTGAGTGAATTGTAGCACTTTTCCTGAGACAACTGAAAAATGTTACTTTGAAAAATATGGCAGGTAGAAAGTATGAAAAAGGGCTCCACTTGTACATTGTGGGTCAAAGTATATTGGGAATCTGAATTCAATTAATGACTTGGTAATTTTATTTAACTGTGTTAAGTGGTGCCCCTAAATTAATCTAATCCACACAGGTAGAAAGAGCAATAATTCCCAGGGCTGAAATTTCTTTCGCTGCAGAGCACAGAGGAAAAGGCAGGAGAAGTAGGACTAAGGAAGGGAGCGGAACAGAATAACTCACCATGGCCAATTCACACCAGGACAACTTGCTGTGGGACAATTCAATTTAAAATAATATTTTAAAATATTTTAATTTTTGTGATTCCCATTTCATTTTGTCCCTCCTTTTGCATCGTTTCTTTAATGATTCTATTCCACCAATTCTTCAATATTATGTAATTTATTTATTTATTTACACATTTATATACTGCCCTTCTCCCAAAGGACTCAGGGCGGTGTACAGCCAACTATAAAACATTCCACGTTATAAAAGTTAAAAGAATATTAAACATCCTAAGGCTGCCACTAAAATTTATGCCCAACCTCAATAAATTAACAATAAAAACCCCGAATTTAAAATCCCAAAATTTAAAACCCAAATTCTAAAATTACTCTTTAAAACTCCCATTTCAGTCCAGGCCGGCCTGCTCGAAGAGCCAAATTTTCAGTGCACATCTGAATGCTCTCAGGTCGGTGTTGTTATGTAGCTCAGGAGGCAGACCATTGCAGAGGGTGGGTGCCCCCACAGAGAAGACCCTATTCCTTGGGGTCACCAGGCGGCACATAGATGCCATCGGGACCCAAAGGAGGCCCTCCCTGTGGGAGCACACAGGTCGGTTGGAGACTACCGGCAGAACACGGTCTTGCAGATAGCCTGGTCCAATGCCATGGATCACTTTAAAGGTGAAAACCAGAACCATAAAGCGAACCTGGAAGGCCACCGGCAGCCAATGCAGCTCGTGCAGGAGAGGCGTCACATGGGAGTTCTTGACGCCCCCATAACCACCTGCGCAGCCACATTTTGCACCAGTTGAAGCCTCCGGGTGCTCCCCGCAGGGAGCCCCATGTTGAGAGTGTTACAATAGTCCAGGCGGGAGGTGACCAGGGCATGAGTGACCATGCGTAAGGCATCCCGATCCAGAAAGGGCCACAACTGGCGAATCAGGCGAACCTGATAAAAAGCCCCCCTGGAGACGTCCGTAATATGATCTTCTAAAGACAGCCGTGCATCCAGGAGGACACCCAAATTGCGAGCCCTCTCTGTGCGGGTTAAGATCTCTCCCCCAATAGCCAGCGACGGAGTCAGCTGACTATATCGGGGCACCAGAAACCACAGCCACTCAGTCTTGGAAGGGTTGAGTCAAAGCCTGTTCTCACCCATCCAATTCCGCATGGCCTCCAGGCACCAGGACATAGCCTCCACAGCATCGTTGGGATGGTTTGGGGTGGAGATGTAAAGCTGAGTATCATCAGCATAGAGACGACACTGCACCCCAAGACCACGGATGATCTCCCACAACGGCTTCACATAAATGTTGAACAAAAGGGGAGAGGACCGACCCCTGAGGCACCCCACAAATGAGGGGCCTAGGGGTGGACCTCTCCCCCCCGTCAACACAAATTGCGAGCGGTTAGAGAATTCTTGTCCTGCAGCAAATTGACCATGATGAGTTAGGCTCAGCATGTTGGCTGTGGCTAATTGGCCATGGTGAGTTGGCTGTGGACAATTTGTCCTAGACCCAAAGGGGAGGCCCTCTGCCTGGGTTGGAAGTCTCAACATGCCTTGATCCCGCATTTAGTGGCATGGCAGTTCTGGTCCCCCCACATATATGTCCCACAAGATCATAACCATATAGAAAGGACTTGAGGGTTCCCATCCCATGAGGGCTTCTTGGTGGCTGTCCTGACAACCTGATTTTTAAGAAGGACCTTAAAAACAGGTTTTTATTATGAGATCTTTCAGGGTACCAATGGTCTCCTTACAACACTTACGTTTTATTACATAGGATTCTAAACCTTGAGCCCTATGAAAAATAGGTAGTGTATATAAAATAGCTATTTCTAACAAAGCATTGTTAGACAATTCATAAAGCTTCTGCTAATACTTACATATTCTGATGGTTAGCAGAATTAGGCAGAAGGATGTGTCATGTGGGGCCCTATGTTTATTGTTTAAAAATGGTGATAACAGATTGAAGCTAGCCATGCCTCCCCCTAAGCAAACACACCCTTTGTGTTCTGGAGGAGGAGGCAAGATAAAGTAGGCATCAAGGTCAGCTCTTTTCTTGCACTAGTGTTCTCAGTTTGACAGGGAAATGCTTCCTTAATTATCAACAACAGATTTAATGGGCTTTTACTGATTAACACTTCCAATTTATGTACATCTATAAAACATACTTCAAGTTGTTGTAAGCTGTTCATGAAGAGAGGCCAAAGCATATTAAATCATAGAAATTATTGCTGGAATTTTCTAAGTTACACTTTAAATACCTTGGGGGTTTTTTTTTAAGAGCATCTAACTTTATTGTTTGGGACAGAATATGATCAAAGATGCTGTGGTTCTGGATATTTACAGGATTGTTGCTTTTGTCAAGATGGCTAAGTAGTGTGGCACTGTTGTGCTGTGAGCTATCCCCTTTTATAGGTACATGCAAAACAATGCAATGTCAAAGTGTGTGTTTGTGTCACAAAGGCCTGGTGTGGTTTCTATCTTTCTGCCCTGCACACTGTTCTCCCAGATGCTGGCTCTGACAGTAATCCAGAGAGAATACATTGGAGACACATAAATGGAAAGGCCAATTTGGAAAGAATGGGATTTATAAGAAATGATGCAGATGAACTGATCATCAGGACTTAAAGCAATGTAAGGCAATCAATTATTAATCTTATGTGGTCCTTGGTGCTCTCTGAGTTTGGTTGTTTTCTTGGAGACATTTGATCACGCCAACTAGGTAAGATCATCCATGTATTGATGATGTTTCCTAGTTTGGATAATGAAATGTCTACAAGAAAACAACCAAGCTCAGACCCTAAGGATACTACATTTTATCCTGAGCTACATATATTCCCCTTTATTGGATCTCTAGTCTTTTCCAAAAATCAGAATGAGGCAAAGAAAATGATAATCTTTTCATCCTTGACCTTTCTTCTACTCCAATTCTCATTGGGGCCCAATTGCAAGGAACACTCTAATTTGGGGAGGAATTAGTATCCCTCCTCTTTTCTCTATATCAGCGGTCGCCAACTGGTGGGCCATGAGAAAATTTTGGTGGGCCACAGAGAAATCTCACTCCCAGAGCACCCTCACAAAGCAATTAATCCAGGCTGCGCAGAAACACAAGGCTGCACCACCCTCATGGCCAGCCAGAACCCTCCCCACCCATCCACTCCTTACCCGGTAAACTTGCCTGCTAAATTGCTATTTTTCCTTTTTCCGACCATCACCTGTTCTGCTGTGCCGGGAGATTTATATTAGTTAGGAAGCAGGAAATGGTTGGATTTCTTGCGTTCTAGTTAGTCTTTAGATCTTCAGCTCAGCACAGCCAAACCTCCCTTAGGACTGAAGGTTTGCTTGGAAGCAAATTCAGTGCAGACTCACGGCAAGCAAATTTGAGAGACTGAGCTAGCCGATGGCAGATAGATAGATCACTGAATGACTGTGAGCAACTCAATCTGCCTGCGTTGCCTGATTTTGGTTAAAATTGCTCTTTTTTTAAATAAAAAAATCAATATTTACATGCATGGTGTGTTGTGAGTTAATTTTGTGAGTTTGCTTGCTAGCAAATTTTATGAGCTTGCTTGCAAACAAATTTTATGTGACAGACTGAGCTAGCCAATGGCAGATAGATAGATTTCTGAATGAATCTGTGATTCTGTGAACAACTCAAATCTGCCTGCTTTGCCTGATTTTGGGTAAAAGTTGCTTTTTTTATAAAAAATGCAATGTTTATACAAATATTTATAATATTTACATACAAGCCATGCCCAGCCAGTCACATGACCACCAAGCCACACCCACAAATTAGGTCACGCCTACAGAACCAGTTAGTGGTCCCTGGGATCTAAAATTATGAGTTTGGTGGTCCCTGAGGTCCAAAAGGTTGGCGACCCCTGGTTTAGACCACCTGCAGCATTCCAAGCAAATGGAAAGGTAGTGAGAATGAGCTTACTTTTAAGAATTAAATCCAGATTTCAACCACACCTGTTGTGCACTTATGCTAGAATTCTTACACCAGTTCTTATTGCACTAAGTCTGAATGTGTGCCTTTGCAGATGAAACTAGCAAATTGATTATAGTTGTCAGTACCTGCAGCACTTCCAGGCCCATTATTGCCAGCTAACCTGGCAAATTATCATGGTGGCTAACAATTCTGGGAAATGTAGGCCAACGTAGGTGGACATGTATTCCTTACATTCAGTTCAGTTTTCAAATTGTATCTGGTAATGCACAGAATCAGGTTCTACTTCATTCTTCCCTTCTTCAAAGACTGTTAAAATAGTTGACTGCACTTGGCCCTACCTTTATTTAAATGAGTGCCTCCTTTGCTTTTGAAAGCAATACAAGAAGGTTGAAAAAATGCTGGCTTTGGAATTCAAAGGCAAAGAATCACCAGCATTTTCTCAGCAAATGTTGGGGAAGGTAGGATGAGCAGTGCCAAATTATCTACACTATAAATCATCTTGAAAATTCAGCTCTGAAAGAATGGCTGTTTTATTTGGATTAAATATTTAATATTTATTAATTTTAATGACCCTTCTCCCCAGGGCTTAATCTAAATACACTGGCAGAAATTCCTCTTATATGACTTCAGATCTTTTTTAGTCTGAATTTGAATACATTGATAATTTTAGTTCAGTTGTAGTTCTTGGTTGGTTAAAGATGCATATGGGTTCAGGAAGACTTCTTGAACAAAAAAAAGTTGCCTTAGAAATTGAGATATGGGGAAATTGTTACACTTTAAATGTCTGTATTTCAATGTATGTTTTGCTGAAAGCACAACAAAAGTAATTCTTACCTGCTCCTATAGAATTAGAATTAACAAAGATTTTCCTGAATATTGTATAGGTAGTGCTGAAACTAAAGGAATACTTTCAGTTTGATGGCTTTGCTGAAAATCTATAATGCAAAAGTCTAGGTGTTAAACTAGCAGAGGTTCATTGCATTGATATATATTTTATTCAGTGCATGGAGGGTACAAATGTTACAGCCCCAGCAGCCATTTTGGGTCAGTGTCTATAGTTTGATATTAAAATTAAATTAAGCAGGGTTTGCAGGATTTTTCTCTTGCCACAAGATGGCACTTGACAACTTCTATATGACAGTGTTCTCAATTCGTGTTTCCCACTTGACATACTATCTGCTTCATTTCAAACTTGACTTACTTACCTGCTTCAGTTCAACTAGCCTCTCCATTCCTGCATAGACAGTAATGGAGAAGCCAGTTAGCAACCTTGCTCAGAGGGAGAATAGAAAAAGGACTTTTCCTATCACTCTTGAGAAATATTTTCATTCTAATTCTAAAAATTGACAATCAAACAATATTGCATTCAACCCCCCCCCCCCCCCAAAATAACAAAATTGGCAACCATATACAGCCAGGTTCATACCTTCTCCTTTTTCCTGGAGGAAAGTAAATGCAATGGAAGGCTAACTGGTGAGTCTACATTCCACTACAATGTAAGCCTAGCTTCCTGAACATTGGAGTTCAGTTATTACTATTTTTCTCACCCTCTTTATTGTAAGGCAAGCTACCAGAAGAGGACTACCATTCATTCAGTCTGGTATCTATAGTGTGGTTATCCAGCCAAATCTGTAACGTTAACATACACCTTTCCCAATGGTGGGATTCAAATATTTTTAACACTGGTTCAGTGGATGTGGCTTAGTGGGTATACTTTGCACACATGCACACTTTGCATCCACGCGTGTGCCAAATGCACTTTGCGCAGGTGCCGAGGTGTTTGTGCAGGCGCAGAGGCATTCTAACTCAGCCCCTGCAAGCCTGCACGATCCCAGTCGCGTCAGCAGCTGCCACGCAACACTCTTCTGTGCAGTGCAAAGCAACTGCGCTTCCAATTCAGAGGATAAAGATGAGTATGGGAGCCCAGATGGGTGGGTGGGCCCAACAGCAGAACGGCGGAGAGAACCAGTTCAGTCTCTGCTGCTCATCTCTGCTATCAGCTCAGCAGGTAGAATACCACCACTGACCTTCCCCCTTCCTGAGGGAAAATTGTCAAGCTCTAGCGCTCCCATTTTGGATGAACAAACCAGCTCTGCAGTAATTTCAAGGCATGTTACTCAGCAGATGACCTTCTATTCCTAGGTTTGCCGTGAATATTGTCATTTGGGGCCCCAGGCAGAATCTTGGAAATGAAATGTCTACAATTCAAATTCCAATGACATAATGCTTCAGTACCTTCATAATCTACTGGCCACAACACATAATGAATCAGACAAAACTATACATACAGAATATTTTAATTTTTTAAAATCTTGCCTGTATTATTTTTATAAATAACTCAAGGTAGTAAACATATCCAATACACCTTCCTCCTATTTTCCCCACAGCCCTGTGAGGTGAGTTGGGCTGAGAGACAATGACTCTCCCAAAATCACCCAGCTGCCTTTCATGCCTAAGGTGGGGGTAAGCTTCAGTGTCCTAGCCCAGGGGTCTCCAACCTTGGCAACTTTAAAACTTGTGGACTTCAACTTCTAGAATTCCTCAGCCAGCTTTGCTGAGGAATTCTGGGAATTAAAATTCACAAGTCTTAAAGTTGCTAAGGTTGGAGAATTCTGTTCTAGCCTGATGCTTTCACACCAGATGAAACTGGCTATCAGTCTGCTATATGAGGTGGGTTATTTGAAGTTATTCCCTCGTGCCTCTTAGCTATGTAGGGCATGGAATGTAGTTAGCTCATCCTTATAATGTGCGTTCTGCTATAGTTAAAAACCTGCTTTGCTAATTACTGCTCTGAATAAGATTGCCCCCCTCAGGAATGCTCACAAGTCCAGAGAGAAAGCTTCAGCCTCCAACAAGATGCAGGTGGTTAATCAATGTTGCTAAGCAGGTGAAAGAATAAATAGCAGCTTATTTTTTCCCTTGTGGCCTAGCTTAGTATTTGGATAGGAGGATGATTTGCAATTTTACATTCAGAGCTCATGACCGGAAAAATATCCTGAACCTGGTTAAAACCATACACTAACCAGACTAGAGCTGAAAAGGCAATTATTTGTAATTCTGTATAAATTTGTGAATCACTGGAATATTTTAGAATAAAGAGTTGGAAGGGACTTTGGAGGTCTTCTAGTCCAACCCCCTGCTTGGGCAGGAAACCCTACACACCACCATTTTGCTGAACTTGTGGGTTAAAACTAAATACAGAATTTTTTGCATCTTAATGAATAGAACTGTTTTTTTGTAGAAACCACGTCAGCTGAAGATGATGACAATTAGTGGGAGAAAAGCAGACAGGATCAGAGAATTTTACCTTTTAACTGTCTCACAAAGAAAAAAAAATGAATACAAAAAATGAATGTAAAGTAATCCAAGTTTCATTTTCACAAGAAATATTACAATAATACAATAAAACATGATAATAGATCAGCTGAATTTTTGTAAAAAGCATTAAACTTTTATAAGAACTGTATAATTAACCACCAGTTCCAGCTCACTGAAGCTGAGCATGAAGCTGAAGAAGAGGTTGGTTGCAATGTAACACATACTGTACCAAAGACAAGCCAGGAGTGCTGACTGGCTGTATCTCAAAGTACTGTGGCCTTCCAATGGAAGAGCAGCAGACCTCCAAATGAGGTCAGGAAAGAGGATTTTTAAATGCAATTAAATAAAATTGAAGGATGCAAGTGCAACAAGGGCTGGAAAATATTTTCCTGGGACTGGTTGCTTGCTGAAGAATGTGCTTCTTTATAGGCTCGTAAATAAAGCAATTGTCATGGCTCTAGAAGTCTCAAGTGCTACTTGCCTGTGGATAGTTATTTTGAATTCTTAACTTTTGGCATTCATCCATAATGTTGGGAAACAGCACAGGGCACAATCCACGCATCGTTAAAACTATTTTATTTATTTATTTTGTCAAACAATTATTAGATAACAGATATAAGTATAAACATGGTTATAACTACATGAAAGGGATACGAATAAGAAAAAACAAACAAACAATAGGACAGGGACGGTAGGCACGTTTTGGTGTGCTTATGCATGCCCCCTACAGACCTCTTAGGAAAGGGGTGAGGTAAATAGTAGACAGTCTAATGTTGAAGATTTTGGGGTTTGGGGAAGAAACCACAGAGTCAGGTAGAGTATTCTATGCCCCTTCCCCCCCCACAAAAAAGTACCTCAATTACTAGATGTTGTAAAACCACAACTGTTTGCCTCCATTGAAAACACAGGTGAGGATAGCCTTGTTTGCAACTGAGCTGCCACCGCAGATGACGTTTTAAAGCAGAGGCAGCCAGAATGGAGTTCCTTGCGGTGATGTTCAAATGCAGATAGCCAATATCGAGGACAGCTGATTCTTCATACTTAAGGTACTGACACTGAGTGGGATAAGATTTGGAAAGATCTATGCAGGAACAGTGAACAATTCCGTGGCACCTTAATACCAACAGAACTACTTTTATGGGTCACGGTCCTATTCATCATATGCAGAGTAGCCTTGAAAAAAAAGATTCAATATATACACTGACATATGGATTTTATTTTGTTTATGAAATTGCAGCAATGACTGGAAAGTTTAGATAAAATATTGGACAGGTCTATCAATGAGAAATTGTATGCATAAATTATTTCCTCTAGAGGCAATATAAAAAGTAATTTTATATACATTTATGAATTAGGAAAGCTAGCCTATTCAATACCAGTTGCTTCTGAGTTACTCCAGGATCATTTGAAAATTATTCCCAATTAGTGAAATTGCCACATTTCTGATAAACCTAGCATTAATTAACTAACCCAAAATTGTTCTGGGTTTTTTCCCCCTAGTCTTGTAAACAACGTGGCTCCTTCTGGCTGATTTTTAAAGGATAAGTGCTAATAACACTGATACAAGAGCAAATGCCAAGGCAAGGAACTCTTTTTGGAAACATTACAGCTGTAAAGCTTCTAAGTTAAATGAGGATTCTGTTACTGAAATTTTGCAGAACATGGAGGGAGGGAGGGAGGGAGGGAGGGAGAGAAAATAAGTTTCAAATTTAAGAATGAGTTCATTCATAGATAAACGGGAAAAACTGCATTTTTCTTATCTCTGACAAGCAAGACTGCTGTGCTAAGGCTGATACTGCCAAGTAATTCATATTTGGCCTGGGTGCAAACAGTTAGAAGTAGATGGCTGTTTAGACAGATTCTCCTGGAGAAGGAAGTGGACCACCTATGACAGATCAAAGTTCTTTTATCTGGACATGACAGAAAGTGTTGATGGTGCTTGAAATAACCTGCAATAGCCAAAACAGATGACATGGAAGGAAAATGGTCAGAGCCCCACTGGGATGGCCGGTGCAGGAGGAAACATTGTCAGAAAAAAGAAATTATTTAGACAATAAGTATTTAATTCACTTCCATTTATTGCAGTGATCCTTCTTCAGTACAGTATAGTAGCTGCAATACTCCGTGTTGTTAAAACATTAGAAAATTCATAACTGTAGATAACAGTTACAGTACATTATCAAAATATGACATAACATTTTTGGATGTGGATAGTACCAACCAAAGCTCAAGCTTTAAATTAAGACCGTAGTTCATTTTTAAATAAACAAAATAGCATATAAAATAATTGTGTAAAAAGGAAAGACAAACATGATGAAAATAATAAATAATTTCTTCAACTATTTTCTAAACACTTCCAAATTTCACAAAATAAATTTATAAAAATGATATTGCTGAGTGTCAATGGAAAACTATTTCAAGTTACTGATTGAAACTTAAAAAGCGTCCAAAAGAAAATTAAATTTATAGTAAATAGAAACTGGAATGGCTAAATTTGCTAACAAGTTAATAGCATATATTACCTGGAGAAGTTTAATGATGTTATAATCAGGATTTGGCATTTTGCATTCTAATATTGGAAATTCTCATTGGACAAAGAACTTTTCAATCACAGACTACATTTGGTACCCACCAATAGATCCAAATGTTAAAATAATTATTTCAGCCACCACATACAGACAGAAATGCAATTCCTTTCTTTTGCACATCACAAATGGCTGCCCTGAATGGGCCAAACAGCTACATGTCCAAGTGCATTTCTTCCAGATGGTGACACTGTTTTCTATCCTATTCTAAGTCTGCACTTAACAAAACAGCCTCAGTGAGTAATTTTACATCTCTCATCACAGCAACAATCAACCAATCTGGTAGTAATCAACACTCTATTTGCAATGTGATTTTTTTAAAAAGTAACAATAAACTACTTTATTATAAACTTCCAATTTCCTTTGAAAAATATATCCTGGCAATGAATTACTCTATGTGGCAGCCAATGTGTATTGCACTTCTGGAAAAAAAACTATCAGCATTAGAGTAATAGGTTACTGAAGATAATTACAATATGCAAGAATCCTGTTGTCCCATTAACCAGATCTTCCAAAACAATTATTTGTTCACAGATTTTGATTTCACTTAGCAAGAAAGTTGTGTTTTATATGCTATGTGTTCCCTTACAAATGCTGAAAATATAGATCTTTGACCTAATATGGCGCTCTGTGTTAAAGCCAAAAGTTTAAACATATTTTTAGGCAACTTACAGGTAACAGGTCTAAGCGTTGTTACTAATTATTGGATAAAGCCTCAAGAGATTCTTCAGGAAGCAGTTCATAGAATAAAAAAATATAAAGCAATTGTACACAAATGGGCAGTTCTGGAATACACCATTTTCTTATCAAATTAAAAAGCTTAAGAGAACCAAACCTGAGTGTTTAGCAAGAGTTTTAGTAGATTTTAAATAAACTGCCCTTGGATGCCCTGGACAAAACATGGTCCCACAGAACTACTCTTTATCCAAATGGTCCCCCCAAAAGGGCAAACATTATATCAGCCCCAACACTGATGGCATCCTATGACAAAAGCACCCTTTGACAACGGAGCTACACAATAAAATCTGTCCGGTTAATCTTCCATCATAGGAACCCAAAGAAAACACAGGACGGGATGGAATTGGAGAACATCAGTAGTTTCCAATTAAGTACATCTTTCAGTAGTAAAAATTGAACATTACAAAGTCCTCAATGCTAACTGCCTGAATTTGACTTTATTATCATAGCCAAGTCATCCCACTTACCTTAGATCTAATCATTCTCTTAAGCAGACACATACACAGACCACAGACATACAACTCCCCTGTTCCAAACAATAAGAAACATACAACAGTCCAAACTAATACCTTCATGGAAGACCAGAATGCAGCATTTTTATTATTGTAAGATGGAAGAGTCTAGAAACTAGAGGAAGTCTGATCTAAAGTTTTAACCAATGGCAGACTGACTTTATAAATTTACAAAATGATATATGGATGAAATTTGGTTAACTTCAGAAGGCACCTCAAGGCTAAAAGGTTTTTATAAATCTATAACCCTTTCATTGATCAAAAATAAACACTTTTATTGCTGCCCTTCAAGTAGCAAAGAAAAACCTGTTTATTTATTCTTTACTAAGGAATCCTCCCCCATTTAGCAAGATTAAATTACAGAAGAATTAGAAAAAAATGGAACTTCCACAACTTTAGGAGTATAGTGACTTTCCTTATGTGCTTTTGAGTCAGGGGAATAGTGAGAAAGTTATCACTTTCTGCCTCTGTGTGAGGTTAATATTTTAATCGAATGTCCCAGTCCCTTTCCTCTAGGCACTGAAGTACCATTTCTTCCCCGTTGCATCTTGCACAAGAGAGTTTATGAATAGAAAGTAAGAACACTTTGATGATTTCCACGGACAAGGAGAATGGGTGGCAGGTCTTTTGAAAGAGCTTCTATCCAGGCCATGTACAATGCACTCGACACTGCACTTTTTCGGGCAACTGGTAAACTCCTGTTAAAAAACAGAGGGGAAAATTGTTTATTCACAGATGGACAGGATTAGAATTGCATTATGTAATCTATTTTAAACCATCATCCAAAATATTTTTTGACATGAAATGGTTTTACTCAATATTGTTCATTGAGTAGTATTGACAAACAATTCCGCTGAAAGCCATTTTTATATTTTTATTTGATTTACTATTTCAGCTAATCACCCCCAAGTACTTTAGTAAGACCTATATTCAAGCAGAATTCACCAAATTAAATGATTAATTTACCAAAAACCACAATATTCTTTCTATTATCACTCAATT
This sequence comes from Bungarus multicinctus, assembly GCA_023653725.1. NCBI lineage: Eukaryota > Metazoa > Chordata > Lepidosauria > Squamata > Elapidae > Bungarus > Bungarus multicinctus. Next base: position 218,680,454 of record CM042834.1, read on the forward strand.
CTTTTGCAATTAAGCTTTTGACCAAGGTTAATTTAATTATTTATTATTTACTAGCAATATTTATAGATCTCCTCAAACCCTCAAAATTCTGTTCTTTTGTAAAAAAAAAAAAAAGCAAAAACAAAGGCAACAGGGTCAGTATAAAAATTAAGATTCCCACAAGAAGTCTGTTCCATAGAAACTTCATGAGAAGCAGGTGGGGGGAAGACTCACAGCAGGCATCTCTGAGATAGATAGATTCAAGCTAGAAAAATTTCTGACCACTTATCCTGTTCAGCATTGGCTTTAAAGGAAATAAATTGGTCCCAGAAGTCTACTGACAAACCAGAGCAACAACCATATAGTTGGCATTATTCTACAAGGATGAGGTGATCTTACCAAGGAGCTAGTTATCATGTTTGCACTAGATATAGCCCGAGTCATGTCAGAAGTAGTTCACTCAAAGAAGTGATCAAGGTTAGATTGGAACTGGTGCAGGTGGGGTGTGCAAGTGGCTGGTGTGAAGTGAGTGCAGTGGGACTTGGGGAGGGTATGTGAATGGCCAACAAAATGTACCATCACCATGGACTGAGGGAGCAGGTCGCCAGTGAGGCATGGCAAGGGTGAGAGATAGTGCACAAGGGTGCAAGTATCCCCAGAGCCACAGCACAAGAAGCCCCAGAGTCATGATGCCTCCCTCATGGTCGGGATGATAATCCCAGCGGAGAGGGTGAGGCAGGCAAAGACAACAAAGGTTAGCTGGGGGAGTGGCCGTACATGTGACTTGGCTCAAATTATCAAGTATTATGATGATCCTAAGTTCAAGAATCAATCACAATCCTTTTTTTTTCCACCACTGTTGCAACTTTGAATACTCACTGAGTGAACAGACATTAAACAAAGACCATGTGTATAACACTTTTGAGTGATTTGTTATTTCACATATTTACCAGAAAGGATGCCAAGAATTACAGAAATGAGTACTTACATAACAATTAGATTAGCTGTGCTTGAATGTTCTTTCAGTAATTCATTTAATCTAATCTGACGGTGACTCTGTAAGAAAAATGAAAGCATTACTGATCTCTAAAAGGCAAATAACCATTTAAAAATTAATTTGGAATACTGATGTAAAGTTCAAAAATTTTGTGCATGCGGGAAAGAATGCTAGATACCTTGGTTTTATATAGCTCAATTTCGTTATCTGTGATTCTCCAAGGCTCATCTTCTTTCATTTTGTCTGCAACATCTTGCTCTTTATCATCTTCATGAAGTCTGAATGGTTCAATCATTTCTTCGAAGGCTGCAATGCTGAAAGTTATTTGATCACAGAGTTGGAATGTATTAATTATCCGTTTTAACCACAATATCTGCATGCGACTAGCATGTCACATATCACATAATGCCATTAAAGCTGCAGGCCTAATAACTGGAATTGAACAGCTACTATATCCCTGCACAGTAGTGTCCTAGTTCCTAGCAAAAAAACAAATTCCAATCAAAGAGAATAAATGTAGTTTGGGTTTAAGCGATGGAATTCTTAGTCCTCTCTGAGCTTGAATGTTTTGTTATCTCAACTAGATAATCTCTTCAGTGCAGTTCCTGGGAAAACTATCCAGTTCAGAGAGCACTAAGGACTCCACCAATTTGTTTTGCAATTTATCACTATTTAAACACTCTAAGTCTTCACAGGTAGTGTTGGGGCTGATCATTATATATTGTAAAGTTGGAATTTTCATTAACTGCAACTTTAATCCTGCCTTTCTACATCTGGACAAGATTCACTGGTTAAGACTTTAAAGGCCAGGGGCTTATTATTGCAGATAGTCCATGTTTACCAACTGCCCCTTCAGCGTGAGGTTGGACTTACGAGAGCGCTGAAAAAATAAATTTACAATAATGGCAATTGCAGCATCCACATAGTCACATAATCATAATTCAGGCACTTTGCAACCTGAAGTGCAATGGTTGCAGCATCCTACAGGCGCGTGGTTATCAATTGCAACCTTCCAGCATGAAAGTGCTGGGCTATAAGTTGTGATCATGTGACATTAACAACCCATTGGGATTTGCTTAATATTAATACTGCATTGCAACTGATGGTAAATTTGGCATGGTCATGTGATATTTCAGTTAATGACTGTCACTAGAAATTGCCAGTTTCAATTCTTAACTATCTGTAGTCTTCCATATTACCATCTGTTTTCAGATTGTGGTTTGAGAAAACGACATTAAGAGTTATTTGGTAATTAAGAAATCATACTAAGACATTATTTTCATTATTGAGATACTATGTTAAAACTATAATTAAATTATCACATGGAAACTCTAAATAGTAGCATGACATTCATATAGTACTTAATGATTCTCTGTTTTAATAGCAATTCAGTCCATTTTCTGTAAAAGCTATTTCTTACCCAATATCTATGCTTCTTACTAATCTAAACTATTTTTAAAAATGAAATCTCATTGTGTAATCATTTTACATTAGAATCTAAATATTAATGTAATATCTCACTTAAATTACACAGAAATTGATATTCAAAATTAGTATGCAACTTACTTTTCTTTCTTTGGTTTTGTATTGATATCACCAAGGACCATGATATCTGAAAAATCTATCCGAAATTTGCTAAGCAATGTTGCCATACTGAAAATTAAAGAAGAAGATCATAACTAACAGTGGAAATTTAGAATAGTGCATTCAATTCTGAACTCCATAATTTAAGGATATTGATAAGCTGGGATGGTTCCAGAGGACAGCAGCCACAATAATAAAATGCATGAGAAAGGCTAAGAGGCACTGGGTAAGGCTAGCCTGAAAAGCAGGCGATTGGGAACTCTTAATGGTTGCTTAGAATCTATGAAAGGCTATCATGTAGGAAACAGAGCTGAACAATATGATTGTTTCAGAAGACAGAAGCAGCAATGGCTTTAAATGACAAGGCGCAGGTAGCCATCAAGAAAATCTTGATAGTAGAACATTCAACAATGAAATATATAGTGCCTTGAAAGTTGTGGATCCTCTTTCAGAGGAGGCATTTGAATAGAAACTGAATGGGGGCTTCTGTTAGGTATATTGTTAATATAGGCAGTCCTCAACTTATGACTGTAATTGAGCTCAGAATTATGGTTGTGCTGGTTGTAAAGTGGGTATCATGTAATTCCCACCGAATTGTACACCCTTTTTTGTGGTTAAATTAAATGCAGAGTTTGTAAAGCAAACATCATGATCATTAAACAAATGTGGTCGTTCAGCAAATCCACTATTCACAATGAGCATTTTTTTTTGTTGTAAACTGGAAGTAACTACCAGCTTCTGGCAAAACCTGTCATTAATCACGGTCACATGACCATAGGACACTGTAAATAGCCATAAATGCAACATGGTTGCCAAGCGCCCAATATGTGATCATGTGACTGGGAGATCCATCAGAACTTTGAATCTGGGTTTAAGTTGCTCTGGGGAGATCCACTGTAATTTCGAGCAGTTGCTAAGCAACCAATCATGTGTCAAGGACTACCTATAGTGTATTTCTGTATTATGCAGACATTAGACTAAATTATTTCTTCCAATTTTACATTCTAGGAAATATGTAGGGTAAAATATTTTGCATGAGATTTTTTAGTATGTTCTAAATCTAATGATTAAATAAAAATTGATATACTTAATTCTTCATCCCACTTTTAATTTCATAAGCAATTCTTTATGAAGTGCTTAGAAGATGATCAACAAAATATAGGAGTCATTATATAAAAACTTTCCCCCCCTTATGGCATTATCATTATTCTAAAGCAATTTATGAATTTTGATATAAACAATATAATAAATATATCAATGCACTGTTTGGGTTTGATTTATTGATTTGATTAAAATAGAAACAATAATCTTAGCCACTTTGTTAATTCATTAAACTCACGCTCTTCTGTCATGGTCAATTCTGTTTATTTTTCCACCAATGAATACCCTGATCTTGCAGTCTTTCCATTTTTTCTTGGTTGTCAGAAGATATGGAATCAAAAGTGTTAAGCCTAAAGGGGAAAAAAACCCCTAATCTTAGTTTGGAGTCAGTTCTGGAAAAGAAATATCAGATAACATTTCTAATTTTCTTGTAATGTTTTTTTTTTTAGTATCTTACCCCCATCATCAAAGAGCCACCAAACATCAATGTAATTTTTGCCTTGCTTTTTCTGAAATTGGGAACTTGCATCAAGCAGCTTTTGATCGGTCAAGTTCAGAGGAACAGATGGGCCCTTAGGATCTGTAAAATTGAGAAGTGACATTTGGAAGAAAATGAAGTCCAAAATATCCGATCAGCCATCTCCATTCAAATGCAGAAGCTGGTTTACAAGGAATAGAAAAAAATAAGAGATAAAGAAGGTATGTTCTAAAATGTATGGCCCTAATATCACACTTGGTTTTTTTTAGTGTCATTACATTGCATGTCTTTGAAGCTCCCAATATGCAGTGCAGGTGACTGCTGATAGGAGTGGGAGGTCAACCACTCTTAAATGAATGGTCAACCACTTTTTACTCCACTATTTAGATCTGTTGTTGGCAGCTTTAAGCTGTGTGGACTTCACAGAATTCCCCAAGCAGCCAGTTAAAGTCCACAGTTTAAAGTTACAAAATGTTAGGTATCACTGATCTAGATATCTGTCATGCCTTGAAATAATCACTTTTACCAGCTATTTGGAACAATGAAACACCATACACTGTGATATTACCCTTACATTTTTAGCATAGCAATAAAAAATGATTTAGGTAAACAAGTTATTGAAATTTAAAAAATGCTAACACAATGTCCTAGCCAAAACACCCGCGAAGTTCCCAAGCAGTCTGAATTATTAACCTACTTGTGATAAGCAATATAGAAAATAAGATATGAAAGAAATAATAAATGGACACTGACAGAAAGAGAAAATGGATTAAACAAAAAAGATGGAAAATGGCCTGCCTTTTTTCAAAAGTGGCTGTGTTGGAGTCTTGATATCTTCTTCTTCTTCTGGACAAGTTTTAAAAGTAAACAAAAAATGAAAAAAAGGTTATTTGCAATATTAATGATAATGGGCCACTGTTTACTATTCAATGGTAAAAATTGAATATGAATTAATACATGCCATCATGAATGTTATTAATTAGCATATTCACATATTTTCTTTATACCACTACACTATTTAAAAAAAGAAACAGATGAAATAAATGTCCACTATATGCCTCTCTCTTTGCACTAGACATACAAACACACATATCCATACAAACATACATACACACAAAAATATTTTTATCCAGAGAGAAAATATTGATAGAATTTAAAATTCTACATTAGCTTAAGATGGAAAGAGGATGAGTAAAATCCATGATCAGTCTCACATTTAACTTGACAACCTGTACCACTGGATAAAATAGACTAAGTCTACACAAGTGACTACAAGCATGGACCCAATTTATTTATCGATTTATTTAATTTATTTAATCCACATCAACAAGCTTGCCATAATCATATTAGCAACCCCTTTGATACACTACCACAATGTACAGAAAACTTTATTTATTCATTTAATTTGTAATGAATAATCTTCACTGTACCAATTAAACTGAACACTGCTGGTTCTGAAACTCTCACCAACTTCAATCTTTGTAACATGAAACAAAATGTAGTAAGAAGGAAAAGACTTAACATATTCCCTTCACCAGATATATGGCAATAAAAGATCTGCACAATTATTCCATTATATAACAAGGAGTACCACAACATTATGACATTGTGATCAGTTACTATCTGGAGTCAAATCTACATTGTAGAGTTGGTATAATAATAATTACGTGTATGTATGTCTGTGTGCACATATATACCTATGTGAAAAGAACTACACATGCTATCTTGAGTTCCTAAAGAAAAAAAAGTATACATGTACTAAATACATAGTTACCTTTATGAATAGGTCCTTTTTCACTAACAGGCTTAGAAGTTACCGTATCAGTCTTCTTGCTGTAATCCACATTTACTATGATGTCTTTGGTTACTGGTGATTTCTCTTGGGATGACAATAATTCTTCTGTGAACATTAAAATATACATGACTCAATATTTATGCAATGATAGGTTGCTATCTGAAACCCTGATTTTTCCTGGAGGAATCTCAGTTTTTGAACATAGGGATTCTGCGAAGGTGTTCCACTAGAATCGCTATAATTTAAAATTTTCAATGTTCATATTCAGAATGCACATTAATAATTGCCAAGGTAGCATTTGCCAAGAGCCATGATGGTGCAGTACTTAGAATGCAGTATTCTAAGTCAAAATCGACTCAGCCTTCCATCCATCTGAGATCAGTAAAATGAGAATGCGGATTTTATTTATTTATTTATTAAATTTTTATACCGCTCCCTCTCCCGCAATGGGACTCGGGGCGGTGTACAGCCAAGATAAAAAGCCCCACAATAAATAGAATTTTAAAAAGATTTAAAAGAATTAAATTAATGGCTGACAAAACAGTAAAAACAAGGTAGAAAAGTTAAAATTACCAGAAAATGTTTTAAATATTTTTTTTTAAACCCTAATAATTGGTACTAGGCCAGACTGGCCTGTTGGAAGAGATGGGTTTTTAGTGCATGCCGGAAGGTCTGCAGGTCAGTAATAGCTCGCATCTCCGGGGATAATTCATTCCAGAGGGAGGGTTGTTGGTGGCAATATGCTGACTCTATAAACCGCTTAGAGAGGGCTGTAAAGCACTGTGAAGCAGTATATAAGTCTAAGTGCTATTGTTATTTGCACAAGAGAATGAAGACTGGTTGCGTGAATGTGCTGTAATTGAAGAGCTACAATCACAGGAATATAGTCTGTCATCATTCTTTATGGTTTCTATATATTAAATACATAGTTATTTAGTAAGCTTATCACTGGCAATGATCCCAGCTAGAAAAGAATGGATATAAAAGATTTTTTCCAAAGGTTTCAGAAAGATCCATTTATGGGCATATAAAACATATAAAGGTCGTTAGAATGTCACAGCATTAGATAAGGTGTCCCCAATTCTTCACCTCATCAACTTCTTTGTCAAGGTTCAGGTTGTTCATTGATCCCAAAACATTTATTACATGAAAATAATATAATAAACACTACTTTGAATAATAGTACTTTAAATATTGGATAAACTCATTGACCCTTGGAGATCAATACTGATCACTTTGCAGAGAACTGTTATTAGGCTTTCAGTAATGGTTTCCCATGCCAAAGACAATCTATATTGTATTAGTCCTTATAGAGATATTATTTACAGCCTGTTGGAAGAGAACCCACTTGTGCAGCCCATTTCTCTTCCCAGATTCGGAATTGGGAACTCCTGGTCTACAGAAGTCCAAGGTGGATAAGACAATTAACTAGGTAGAACTTGTAAACTACCTTAGATAAAACGGAATGTGAGTCTTCTGAACAGATAAAGAAAGGATAGTCAGCATTAAAGCACTGTTTATAACTCTGGGACAACTGTCCATGCTTCTGGTAGTTGCCACAAGAGTATCACAGTAATCAATCTGAAATATAGGGTAGTTCTCATTTAGCAACAGCCTCATTTAAGTGAAAGTTTACATACTGTTTCTAGGAAATTTTCTAAATCTATTGGAAACATCTGCTGGAAAAGAACCAGGTTAACAGACAAAAAATGCTCATCCAAATGATGCAATCAGCCTTACTCTGTATCAGAAGACTATCTCTAGCTGGAAAGCACAATGAGTTCTTTAGAAATAACAAATGGATTGAGAATCACAGCTGTCTTAGCTGTGACAGAGTGACCAAGATACCAAGGGATCTAAGAACATATTGAAAATGTTTGTAACAACACAGAAGGAAAAGCATATTCAAAGTATGGCCCTTTGCAGTTGTGCAGATCTATCTATTATGGCCTACTTTGTAGTAGACTTTGGCCTTTAATTGCTGAGGTAATTAAGTTGATGGCTGGGATTCCCAAAAAACAGAAAATATCCAAACAAGTTAAGTGAAACATCGTATGAAGGAGCTTGGTTCAATTGATAGAAATTCTTATCTAAACTAGAGAAGTGCACTATTATTAGAAATGTATTCTGAAGTATCGAAAATCAGGTCCAACTTATTGCTTATTCAAATACCCATTATAATAGAATAGTGCTGTTACTACAGAGTAAAAATCTAAATTTTATGGATACCCATTCAGAGGACTTTACATGCAGTGGACAAAATTTGGTATGATTTGCTGATTTTATAACTTCTTTTATATTTTTTATTTATATAGTTAAAAGGACTGGCATGGCTGCCCATCTTATGTGTCACAACTCTGGGTGGCTCACAAACAATAAAAACCAACAGCAATAAAATTACTGTTATAAAAAAAATAAATTTGAGCACCACAGACAGTGCTTTTCAACCCATTAACAATTAGTGTTCCATCTTACCTTATCCAACGCTTGAGGGAACAACTAGTTTTTTACGGGTTTCTGCTAAGAGAATTCATGGATCATGGAGAGAAGGTTGGTGCCATTGTAGAAAAGGTTTCTAGGATTCACTGGGAGACCATGTTTAAGGGGAGGGATCTGCATCTGGTGGAATAGGCAGATACCACTGGGGAGATTCAGTTTTGGAAAAAAAACTTGGTCCTGTGACATGCAGCACTTTAAAGGCGATAACCAGGACTTTGAGTTACACACAGAAAAGAACTGGGAGCTAGTGCAATGTAATATGGACAAACTAAGGGGCCACCCAAAACTGGGCAATTCTTATGAACTGGCAGTCACATTTTCTTAAATACTATATTGGTTTATAGTAGTGGAACTGGTGAAGGCTTTTGTCAAGCATTTCTAACTTCTTTTAGAAAGAAGTTGCTAAGATCAAAATGGCCAATAGGTGTCTATGCTTCTGTATACCCCCAAGGTATGCTTAATAGCAGAACGTAACTAGTAATCTAGGACAAGTAAGGTTTTAATGACTGGCAAGCATTACCATGGTCCACTGGCTCTGAACCAAAGATTGGAATAACTTCTAGTTTTGACTAGATTAAGCCAATTAATGTTGTAATCAATAATGTTTATGTACAGCTAGTTACAGTATATAAGTAACTTATATCCACACTGGAGGTGGCTAGTAGATAGATAGCAAACCCCATCTCCCCACCTCACTCCCTGCTTTCCTACCTATCCCATCCTCTACTCTCATATTGCTATCTTCTCATTGTTTTTTCATTCTTCTATTGTTTCATTATTTGCTACTGTTATGTTTACACTTTTCATTTCTGTTTTTATTGTTGTAAGATGCCTAGAGTAGGCTCACTGTGATATAGGCAGAAAATAAATTTAACAAGCAAACAAACTTGTACTTTAGGAAGTCTAGTGAAGGAAAGATGAAAAACTCCATTGGGCAAACAACATATTGATAGAAGCAGGAGTGGTGCATATTTTGAGGCCACAACACATGCATTGCTATGTTCCACCTGCTATTGCTCTCAATTCTAAAACAGGAAAAGGGAGCATTACTGATGCATATCTTGGTGCTAAACATATCGATAATATTGTATAAACAAAGCTGATGAAATATTTGATCACTGAGATGCAATAATCTCTATGCTGAACCTGGGGCTACTATGACAGAGACATTTTATTTTCAACCTGAGAGATAATGGGGGAGGGGGCTGTTTATCAGTAATTTCATGATCTTAATTATTGGAGCCAAGTTTATTATGTAATGAACTCATTAGTATAAAAATTGTGTGATTATGGAAACGTCTTTTAAAAATGTTTCTCATCCTTATCGTTTTTAGCAAAAAAAAAAAAAAAGCAAAACTCCCAAGAAGCTACCAAGAAGAGGTTGTAATATGATGTTTTAGAATGAAATAGAACTGAACTTAACTCAACTAACTGCCCATAGTGGGAACAGGATTATGTACAGTGCTACTAACAGTATATTATAAGGGTTTGTTTTTCCCCTCAGGTTTTCAAGAGTTTGATGAAGACATTATAATAATATCTAGGAAGCCTATTACGTACAGAGAACATCAGACGAGTGGTTGCTGTTGTTGTAAAGGAAGGATATAATTCTAATACTATGAAAATCCCAAATCATAATAAGAATTACCTTGTCCCTGAAGATGAGATATGTCCAAACCTTCCCTCAGACGAATGACAACCACTCCATATTGAAAGTCGAAAGCATCACTGAAATGAAGTGAAGTGGGAAAACCAGTGAGCAGTCAAAATTAGCTAAATTAGTACATTAATCTGAAAGGACAAGCAAGTTTGATCAATGAAACCATATAGGAAATGTCTCCAAGGATCATCCTATAAAACAAAAAACTTACTTAAAATACTGATCTTTCTAGCTTCAGCTTTTTGTTGAAATGCTAGCCACTGGCAAAATCATTTTGGGTAGTCTTTGATTTAGAACAATTGATATCACAACAAAAAAGCAAAAACCACAGTATATAATCAGTTTTATAATCATACATACAGCATCACTTCTCCAGGAACAATTTATCCTTCCACATTATCTTCAAAGCCAATGTCTATTTCACATCTCAAAACAATATCAGGAATATGATCACTCTCACCTCCCTGGGCACATTATTTCAAAGGTAGGGAACTGCCATAGAGAAGACTTGCCTTCAGAAATCCTGAATTACTGCCCACCATATCAGAATATACTAGCAAAAAAAGGCTGTTTATAATTATTCTGAAAACTTTGATAAATTGATAAGTATAGATATTCATTACAAGAACAATATCTTAATTACTACTACTTACTGTAATAAGTTGATGTAGATGTCAACATCATTCATATCAGCTGACTGCCAATCCTTCTTAAATCCAAGAACAAGAGTATTTGGCCTCATTCTTCCTAAACCTGCAGCCTTGAAAAAAAGTATATACAACAAAAGTAGGTAGGTAGGTAGGTAGGTAGGTAGGTAGGTAGGTAGGTAGGTAGGTAGATAGATAGATAGATAGATAGATAGATAGATAGACAGACAGACAGACAGACAGACAGACAGAATGGTATGCCTATCTTTAAATTTTGCTTTATTCAGATTAAATAAAAACACTGGAATTCTTCTACCCTATTTAGTCCTATGTTTTACTGGGAATCATTTGACAACTGGCTGAAATTTAGAAGCTCTCTAAATGCTTCAAGATGAGGAATGAAATAAAAACTAATCTTGTAAGAAATTTAAGTCCAAACATGTGACTTTCTATGTCATAGCATTGACTAGTTAGCATCTGGCTCACCATATTCTCTGCTAGAACCGAAGGACCAATCTCATTTTGGAGCAATTTCTTGCTAACTATTGATTTGAGCGCTTTTGTTGCTTTTTACTGACGATTTACACTATAGCATGATATTAATGTTGGTATGTACTATCTGTGGTCCTAGACAGCATACATCTCCTCAAAGTCTAAGTTAATGTCTCAAAACTCTTCCTAGATTTTTAAAAGAATATTAGCGTATAATTATTAATACATAAATAATTCTTCTACCTATATAAAATGAATCATTGCATTTAATCAATATTTTTATCCACATTCTCATACTTTTTGAGTTTACTACATCATTCAAAGGTACTCCATAAGAGTGGTTGTGGGCAGGATGAGAACAGTAGCATTTCTCCCAACCCAGAATAGGCTGTAAAGAGATTCTGAGAATGCCACCTATTTTCTTACTGAAATAATGTACTTTTGGTGCAGGGTTTGCAGTTGTTTTGTGATTTCTCTTAGCCACCCTCCAGATTCTTCTAATGAAACTCAGAAAGGAGGGTACAATTATAAAGGTAAAGTAGGCCATCAGAATTATCTCTGCACAGAGACCTAACATTTTTCATTCTATTTCTGGATGGAATTCTTTCAAAAGGGAGCAGGAGAGTGGTTTTGTCATCTTATAAGACCACACAGAATTTTACAGCTTTAAGACTTATTTCAAATCTGTTGTCATCTCACTGTCTAATGAAGAGAATATTCAAATACACATTTCTTGAATACCTGTACCTTTCAATAATATGGCAGAGTAGAATAAGGAGCTCTACAAACTGTAGCAATTTTTAGAATAATCTGCAGCAAGTGAGCGACAGTGAATGATGCATGAAACCCAGCTGCAGAAAAATTATTTTCCCTTCCTTTACTTTTTGATATTCAAAACCTAAAGAATGTCAAATTCTAATACATGAAAAACAATCAAGCTTCAATTTCTGTTGTATGAGAAACAGTGTTCACCTATTCCTGACCATTTTTATTTTCTGTATATTACTTTTCCTATACTGTAATTCTAAAACATGTATAGATAACATCTATTTATAAACAGAAATTATTTATTAAACAATCTTTTAAAACCTTTCCATCTATTGGGATATATGTTATATAACACAACTTATACAAAATAATTTGCATAATAATATAATAAAAAACACAAATAATTACAAAAAAGAAAACTTCCTTTTAGAAAGATCACTTACCTGCATTAAGTACTGTGCACCATCTCTCATGTCTTCTGCATGCACTGGAGCATAAAACGCTTTCATTTTGTTTTTAATAAGCCACCGTTGGTACCTGGCCAAGTCAGCTGACAATTCCTTCATGGCTTGCCTGCGAGGACCCTAAAATACACATAACCTCTTATGAAAAATTTTGGAAAAAAAATAAACGTGCATTCCTAATTGAAGACTATGTATTGCTCTATCAAAAGATATAACCTAGATTAGATGAACAAATTATTTAGAACATATTTGAACCATAAATTAGTATTCTTTTTTAACACAAAAGCCAAACTAAAAAAAAACCCTTTGCTGATAACCACTCTCAAACAATTTAGGAATTTCACATACACTATGAATGGGTAGCATATATATTGGTAATCTTTATTTTATATATATATATAATGATTGGAAGCCTGCACTCACAAACAAAAAAAATCTATATCATAGTTCAGGCAAGCACCTGGACACAAACAGACTCCCCCCCCCAAATACCTCCAGCCCAAAACACAATGTTGCCAACTAATCAAGAACGCAGCAACTCGAAGATCAATAAAAACAGACCTGGACTTCCAGCCAATCAGGATGAGGAAAAAAACCATTCAAACCATTCAAATAAAGCAGAAAGTAGCACCAAATTCAAATAAAAAACGGCTGCCAAGCCTGACACACAAAATTAAAAAGAACCCAATACACAAGCCTGAGGATGGCAGATGAGATTCTGCCGAAACATCACTATAATAAAAGCACAAATATTAAGACGTGGGAAAATACCCGAAGAAACCTAAATAACACATACATACATACATACATACATACATAGATCATCATATATGTTACTCATTTCACAACGTATGAGAAACTGCAGAACTGTATACCTACAACCTTCTGCAACTCAAGTATTTCTGTGTACTGTGGTATCTGAATATTAGACAAACTAGGCTTATCAAATTGTTCCTTAGTAGCTAGCAAACAAAACTCATTCTCCAAGAACACATCATCTTATCTGCATGCTTCTATTACAACATTATAAAATGTACATAGGACAAACATTATCCCTATACAAGCAATAACTAATTTTATAAAAATAATATAAGAATGGGCAACATGCAAAACTTTAATAATACTTTAGTGTTTTATGACACATAATTACATTGTAACTTCCAGCAGCAAATGAACTTAATAAAAATTGATACCTGAATTAATATTTGAAACTTGTATCATGCTACAGATGTTATTTCTAATACTGACTGACAACAGTATTGTTTTTGTATCAATAGTATTCTTTGAATGGTCACTGTTATTTACATTATATAAAAAGTAATTATCTGAAAAGAAGACTATTTCTTCATCTTTACCTTTACCTGCTTTATGATTATTAAGAATCAAGATGGTTTTAAAGATAAAACTGTTTAACAGATATTTATTTGATACCGTAACTAGAGTATCACCATTTGTTTTATTTCATTTCTTCTATTTCATGCAAGTTTCATTATCTTAGACTTCTAGATAAATGAGGGGAAAGGGAAAAATTACAACAGGACAGAAATAATTTTTCTGAGAAGTATAGCCAATTATTTAGAGACTTACCCTATGTACGTGACCACAGATCATCAATCCCACATTTTTGGTGAAGGCATGGACCAGATGAAGCAAAGCTGGACGTGAGTTTGGAGCACCACTCATGACAAGGCATTGTGGCCTAATTTTAGATTCAAACAACAGTTAACATGTACATTTTTGCAATCCAATCTGAACTGTTGTTAAAATGTTGTCATTAAGCAGTATCTGCACATGAAAACAATTTGGAATTAACATCATACTTTTCATGTGACTGGAATCACCATTTGCTATTTATTTGTAATATCAAGACTCTCTTATACTGGCCTTGAATAATATTGTCCAAGTGAAAAATATGGCCTACATACAGTATTTACTAAAATAAGGACATAGATTCTAACCTAATCTATTGGTCAGGGACTAGTCTGAACATCAAAACAAAGGAGACAAATACAGCACAAGGATGTATTGTGATAGAAGAACTAAATAATATTTTGATGTTATTGTTAAGCTATCAACTACTATTTAAGCAAATTCCCCACAGAAAAAAAAATCTCTTTCCCAGCTGCATATAAAAACTAATTTATGAACCTTTGCTGCATATTGGCCTTTGCATATTCTACCTGGTGTTACCAGCTCTAGGAGATTGCAATTAATAAAAAACCTGAGTAAGTTTTAAAATTCTTCTTCTGTGATTCATAACAGTATCACATAGTGAAGCTAGAAACTAGCCACTTATATTCTTTGTCAGAGGAAGGCTTAGTCCAAATCAGCAATAGGGAAGTATCCTAACCATCCAATACCAATAGCAACACATTTTGATTATTCTAATTCAGTGTTTAAGCCAACCGACACTAATTTTCCAAACATATTTTTTTCTCCCCAGACTACTGTTCTTATACTTTAAGTCTAGCAATATACTGATTATTATTTTCCAACTTACCTGAAGTTTTTTACATGGTCTTCTACACCAGTAAGGCGGACAGCATGCTGCAAAGCACTCAGATAAGTCAAAGCTTGAGTTGAGGAGCCCCAGTTCACATCTGCAAAAAACAACTTTAATATTGAAACAGAAAATGCCCTATAGCAATCTTAATTTGAAGGAAACATAACTAAATATTATACTCATGCTTCTACTTACCAGGCAAGCCATATCCCAAATCGACTCAAGAATATATTAAGGTAAATTATCTTAGCACTTCATTATGAAAAAAAATAAACCACATAGGCAGCATCAATAGCAATTTATTTGACCCTAAAATTTATTTTTATAATCAAATACAGTATATTATGGAGGCATAATATGTTCTCTTCAGACAAGTTCCAAGAATAATGAGATATGCAAATTTTTCAAATTTAAGGGTCTCTTTATATTTTTATAGCTAAATAAAAAGAGGGAATGGGGATTCTCCAAATTTTAATGTAAAGGATAATTGTTACCAAGGGTACATTTATTAGAAAAAAGCACTAGCTTAAGTTTCTAAGTGTTAGAATCCTGACTATAGATTAATGACTATATGACACAATTATAAGAAATTAGAGTAAAATATTAATTGGTAAAAAGAATGGCATTTCTGGAGAGTTTCAGAAAGTGATGAGGTAAATCTGAGCTCTAGAAAAAGATATAAGAATCCTATTTGAAAAAGTCCCGGAGGATAGAAGTAATCAATGGGAAGCCAAGAAGCTATACTGTGAGGTACTAGTGAACTTTCAAGGCACAGAGTATCATATTTCAGATTTATGGCTAAAGAAACTTAAGAAAGAAGAAACCTAAGGAAAAAGATATGGAAAATGAATTGATTTTAAAATCCAAATGTAATCAAGAAAACCTTTACTGCCTCTCTTCTAAGCTGTGTGAATTTTGCTGAGATGGAGCTTAAGAGAGTCTGGTCTGAAAGAAAAGCTACTGAAGGCATATTAGCTAAGAAAGTCTTTCAAAATAAGACTGCTGTGTAAACATATAATAAAACAATTGAACTATTCAACCATTATTTGAAAAATAGTGCTTTATTTCACCTAAACTTAACATTAGGCTTGGTGTGAAGTAGCAGTAAAGGGGGGAACCATGCATATCCAACTGGCTGAAAAAGATGCACCCACCTGGCTTCTTGTAAGTTACATAAATGTAGAGTCCTAGAATAATAACATATGTGAGGAGTGCTGCCTGCCAGTTAATAATAAACATAACTATGCAGCAGAGAATTGCTCCAATTAGAGATATCCACATGTTGTAGTATTTAAAAGCAGGACGCCAGCCTATTCAAAAGCAGATAAAAATTAAATAAACATACATGTTATATGACATATATAAAACTTATCCTTTCATTGCCACATGTTAATATGTTGTATAAACAAAAACTTGTTATATAAATTTGCCAGCATTCATATATGCAGTTGCTATGTACTTAAATATATCAAAAATGAAACAAAATAGTATAATAATACAATGCCTTTCTCCCACCCTCCAAACTTTTGCGATTCAGATTGCTGTCTGCAATCTGATTAAGCTGAAAATTATTTTTTATTCCTGTTAGCGTTTATTTTAAAAATGGATGTACAATTAGCGTTGTTGTTGAAAAGTATTTTTAAAAAGACCCCATGCTCTGACTAGGATCAATATAAAATCCATACCTGGTGATTTTGCCAGTGAAGCATGGAACACGGAAAAATTAATTAAAGCATAGGAAGCCAAGAAGAAATTGGAGATAATTGGAGCAATTACATTCAATTCAGCTGCAAAGACAGAAACACATAATCATATTGATTTTTAGAGCAAACTGCTATGGAAAAACAGCTCCTTACTTGAATTGGTGGTTCTTTTGATTTTGTATTCTTTATAGTCTTTTATAGTGAGACAGACAGAATTTCCAAGAGTGGTGCTGCAAATTAAAAGGACTGCCTTCTTCATAAATGCAGACATATGCAATCTGGAATTGGGTGGCAAAAGTGGCTTTTCTGCTAAAGCTTTTTGCATTTAATTGGGATAGCAGGATGAGACAACTCTAGAACTGAAATCAAGCTGAAATATCTCTTACTAAGAATATAGCAAAATGTATAAATACACAGAATGTATTTACAGAATATGTATATAATTCAGATTTTTTAAAAAGTTTTGTATAGAAATATCACTTAAACTAACCAATTAATATGAATCCAAGAGCAATCAAAAAAGTGAGAAGATACCCTCGTAAAGGTTCATTATTTTTCCCATAGCCTTTAGCAAACACCAGAAAACCCGGATAGATATTGTCTTTGCACAATGCCTAGGATCAAAAGAGATGACCAATTAAAGTATGGACATATGAAAAAACATTCAAGGCATTAAATCTTAAGACAAGGGCCAAGCACATATATGAAGTAATAAAAAGTTCAATAACATTAAAACTGTACAGATCATCAACAAGATGATATAGCTGATAGACAAAGCAGGCAGCATTATTAGATATATTGTTTTTTTTTAATGAAGACTTACTACATAAATTAAAAGCAAGCTGAGAAAGGTATTTTTTTTAAAAAAAATAGAGCATGTTTGAAGAAAACAATGAAAACAATCCTTCTTACCTGAAAGATTTTAGGTGCACTGACAAGAGAGGCTAATGCTGAAGAAAGAGTTGCAGAAAATATACCAGCTGTTATCAGTGGGGCAAATCCTGATACCATGCTCATAACCTGTATATTGAATAGGAAATAAGAAAATAGTTTGCTGGGAAGAATTGTTATGAAAATGGAATCTGTATTAAGACTTTTGAAAGCAAGGCCCACACTGCTTGCATTTAAACGTTTTAAACTGTTTCATAAATGAATTGTTAATTTTTTTTACGGAAGGAGCCAAACTCAAGTTACCTAAATTACTGAGACAGCAGATAGGCAGATAATATCCCTTTCAAACAGTGGTTTTAATTCTCATATTTTAAACAATATTTTTGTGATATTTGTTAACACTAACTCACCATTATGGGTTACTATTCAGTACCCTTGTAATCTGGCAAACTCTTGGTTCCAATTACAATACAAACTCTGAAGAGGACCAGACTTATTTAAGCTTTATTGGACAGAAAATTTAAATGTATTTATTTATTTTTTTATGAAAAAATTAACACTGTGAATTCTTATTTTAAAACAGCTGTAAAATGGTGGGGTAATATATGGGCTATCAATGAGATTATTATTCTCAAAGAACTACAAAGTAATTATAGCTTTAAAACTGTTTAAATTTTATAAAAGAAATGCAACTTCCTAAAAAACATTCAGTGGCAATATTTCTAATTAAAATATTTCTTGCATGCTGTGTTTGGCCTCAATGCCCTCATAATTTTTGAAAACGTGAAGTCATAAAAAGTGTTTGCCAAGACTAAACCTGGAATTATTATTACAGAAAAGAAAAAAGGAAAGAAAAACAAATAAAGTTGACTGGGTGACTTTGATTCAGTCACTCTCTCTCAGCTCAATCTACCTCACAGGTTTGTTGTGCAGAAAATAGGAAAAGAAAAGAATATAAACAATCCTCGAAATACAATCATACTGAAATCTGTCCACTTTGGTTGCATGTCATGATGACTCTTAAGCAAGGTGGCCTCGCTTCATGACCCAACTCCCTGCTCCTCTGATGCTCTCATTAAATGAATAGTCTTTAAGCAGAGCATGTGGTACCTCAGGCCTCCTAGTGCAGACCCAGGCCCATCTGCCTTGAGCCTCTCTCCATCCACCCCCAAAACACCCTGTGATCCATTTCTCGCCACTTCAATCCCTACAGGCTTTTTAGGTCCATGCAGGACTTTCCCTTCAATCCTTAATGAAATAAAATTTTAATCAAAGTTTAAGAATTTTTTAAAAATGAAAATAAATCAATTTTAAAAATTGGACACTAGAAGGAAGTAAAGATTTTAGTTAAAGAGAAAATTAACATTTAATTAATTAACTGGGATAGATACTGAAGGGGACTTTTGGAAACACGGAATCAAATTAGTATCTTCAATGTCAATAGCAATGTTTGTTTCTATCAATAGTTTGTGCCCAAAAATATTATGGAAGAAATTTCAAGTGAAGAATAAGTTTTACTTGACAAGACAGATATGGATAGAAATGGAGCTACAAATGACCATTATAAAAATGACATGGAAAAGGATGCCTTTCTACATGGTTTCATGCCTTCCCCCTACATTTAATTCATAGTTTACCTATCAGAAGAACCACTCTATAGATGATGCACTTTCCTATGTGCTTCATCTTAGCTTGGTGCACCTGGAGAAGAATACTCATGTGTGAACGCTGTTTGTTGATTTTAGTTCAGCATTCAACACAATCATTCCTCGGCATTTGGTGAGCCTGTTAGGTTTTAATACTCCTCTGTGTAACTTGAGACTTGATTTCCTTATTGATAGGCCCCAGTTTGTGCAAGTTGGAAGAAAAGTTTCCAACTCCATCCTCCTTGAGTACAGGTTCCCCACAAGGCTGTGTCTTGAATTCACTACTGTTCACCTTGATGAGCCATGACTGCTGTACCAAATCTGCTACAAATCATATTGTGAAGTATGTGGATGACACGGCAGTGGTGGGTCTTATTTAGGACAATAATGAAGAAGCTTATAGGGAAGAGGTGAAGGTTCTGGTGAACTGGTGCAATAAAAGTAACCTGGTTCTAAAGATTAATAAAACAAAGATTAGAAAGAGCCGACATAGTCATACTCCACTCAGTATCAAAGCTGCAGTTGTGGAGGTGGTCAACAGTATTAAGTATCTGGGGGTGCAGATAACTAATGATCTGAATTGGTTTCCCCTTAGTGAAGCATGCAGACCAGCATCTACATTTCCTGCATCGGATGAGGAGATCACATCTTTTTTCTTTCTGACCTGGCCATTTTTTACAGAGGCCCGACTGAGCTTTTTAACAAACTGCATCACTGTTTGGTTTGGTGGCAAGACTGCCTCAGAAGATCCATACAGTCAGTGGTAAGGACAGCCGAGGAGATTATAGGAAACTTGCTTCCCAATATTGCTTATAAGAGCTATGTGCTTAGAGCTCAAAGCATTGTTAGAGACCCCACACATCCATTGCTCCCCTCTGGAAGGAGGTTTCAAAGTTATTTTTAGCAGGACTACCTGATTCTGTAACAGCTTTGTTCCCATAACATCTGTCTGGTAAATTCACAAGATTCGTTTTTCTCACCATGAACATGTATACATCCAAACTAGACTGTGTTCTTTCTCTGTGTCATATATGTGGGCATGTGGGTATATGTATATTTATTTATTTATTGATGTTTATGTAGTGTAGATTCGAGATGGTGACACTTTGAGAGATGCCGATTAGTGTACATTTAAAGTGACAATAAAGTTATTCTAAGTCTAATGTTGATGTTTAATAATAAAAAGGAAAGTAAAAATAATAAACCAAGATAATAAAAAATAATAAAAATAATAAACCTGGGTAATTCTTTACATTAGATTTACAAAAAGCTTGTCAAAGCTTTCAAGAATCTTGTGAGAAAGGACAAAGAAGAAATGAAATCATAATTTGCAACATTATTTGAATGGACAAAAAATTAAGATTTCGAACTAAAAGGAAAGAATATAAAAGTTGGTTTCTTTGATCAAGGTCAAAATAAGATATGTTATTGCTGGTAATCCTTAATGGACTTTTTACTGATGTAAGGATTGAAAAGATTATTTATGGATTTGTTACAGATAAAAGAGATGGAATATAGGATGAAGAGATTGTTGTAAACTAAGAGGGGATGAAAAGTTACAAAAATATTTATGATGAGCGTGATGAAGATAGAAGACACTATTTCAGATATTTTTCTCTATTCTTTTCTTCCCTTTTCCTTTTTTTTTTCTCCTCTGCACCTTTCACTTTCTCTTTTTTTGTATTAGATTTTAATAATTAAAATCTGATAGATGATAGATAGATAGATAGATAGATAGATAGATAGATAGATAGATAGATAGATAATCTGATAGTGTATGAAGAAAGTGACAACAAAAAGGAACCGCTAAGACAAAAACATAGAAAAACATGGCTTTCAATCAAACATCCAATAACAGAAACATTTTCCATTTTAAGTATTTGATTTCACATCCTTTTAACACAAAAATATCTTTCTTTGTAAAATTGTGTATGAATGGAAAATTTCTTCCCTTAAAGAATTTCCAGGATTGGAAATGGTGCTTTACCTGGAAGTCATTAATTAGCCCATAAGAACATTCTGTCGTTTCACAGGAAGAGAAATCAAAATTCAGTCTACAAGCTGCTGATGTACAGTTTGTCAGCTCATTAACAATTGTGTCATTAAGCTTCCCGGTAGCATCCCGAACAACACAGGAACCTAGAAAAGTAGATAAAGAAGAGATGAGTTACCAAGCAGATAAGCACATTGCATTACATCTATTTTAACCCATTCCTATAAAAAGGTCATTTAGATTTTGTTATTTTCATAAATATATCAACAGCTACTCCTCTCTAGGATGGCTGCTGCCCGGTAGAGAAATTTTTCTCCCCTGCTGAAAATCTGCTGTTTTTGTTGCCAAAACTGGTTCTTTGGCAGTGTTGCTTCCTGGATTTCAGTGGAGGCACCTAGGAATGACCGAAGAGAACTTTTGGACAGCTGCGGACCCACATGGGAGGAGAAATCCAGCACCCTGTAAGAGCAGCCAGAAAGTCATTGGTCTATTCTCCATCTCTTCCTATCAGCAGAATGTTCTTGTAAGCAAGCCTGGGCTTTAATTTCCTTTTCCCATGTTTTGTTTTGTTCTTTATCTTTAAAGGTTAAATTGGCTGACTGAATGCTGATTTATTTTAACCCCCTACTGGAATTTATCTGTGTTTTTTTTTTTTGTCTTGCTTTGATCTATTTGGCTGTTCTGGTTAACTTCATTAACTTCTTGGAATGAGATATCCAGAATATACCTTCCCTGTTCTTTTGTCTTTTCCTTGTTCTGCTTATCTACATTGACTAACAACATATTGGATTACAGAGGGAAGGAGGCTGACACTGGGACAAAAAAAATCTACTTGGAACATGTAATCTTTAGTGAGCTTTTCTAAAATGTTTCATAAAGAGCATAGAAGATATTCAGATGAAACTTGAATATCAGTAAATCAAATCCACAAAAGGAATGTGACCACAGTAATAGATTCATTGGGAAGAAATATGGAGTCAGAAATAACAGCCTGTGGAAAACATTAAGAGGCAAAAAGGGTGTAATTTCAAAGCAGTAGATTGGTTGAGAAGAAAAATGGACTCAGAAATAAGTGTCAACTTTACATATCTTCCTCAACTCCAAGTCTGTGCTTCTACATAGAATAGAAAACTGTCTAGGTGGGTAAGTTGTAAATTGCTTTTTTTTAAGTGGATTGAAGGAAATGTGAATCTATCACATTTAACTAGGGAACAATTTCATTTGGATTATTTTGGGAAGATAGACTGGCTTTGGACATTGGATTTATTGCATTCAATCAAAAAAAAAACATTGATGAGAGATGGTATTAAAAAAACAATTGTGGATATTTGCTCCAGGATGAACCAGGATTAATTTTGGGGATGTTTTGGGAAAGTTAAGACAGAGGGTTTTGGAATTTTAATCTTGTTTTTTTGTATTACTACTGGTCTTCTGTTAACTATTTTGTTATTAATATAGTATATTTAATAAATTTACAGATGTTTCTAAACTTCTGTGTTTACTTTGTCATCTTCCATTTTTACTTTGTCATTTACTGAGCATAGATTAATGAGAAAAAACATGAATTTCAGTAACTGTAATCAGGCTGCAGCATATCAAAATTGACAAAAGTGAATAGGTTCTGCATACTTTCTGAATGCTCTATAGATGACGGGTTAACAGTTTGTAAATAGTTTTAGTCTGTTAGTAATTTAAAATTCTTTGGGCCTGTTTTACAAGGAGTGGGAAACTAATATTGTAATTTAACTAGGGAAGACAATATGTGTACAGGAAGTCCTTGACTTATGACCACAATTGAGCCCCACATTTTGTTGCTAAGTGAAACATTTAAGTGAATTTTGCCCCATTTTATGACCTTTCTTGTACAATGAGATTGGCTGAGCCTTCCTTCATGCCCCCCCCAAAACACAGTTCACAGTGAGGACAGAAGTCCCTAACCCAGTCCCAATCTTATTACACTATGGGACCTTGTTGCACTGGCCCTGCAAGTTTATCATGCTATGTTGACATGAAGTTATTTTCCATTCAGAAGTCTGACAGCCCACGGGCAGAAACTGTTCTTCAGCCTGTTGGTGCAGCTAGCTATGCTTCTATATCTCCTACCCAATGGTAGGAGAGTGAAGAAGTGCTGACCGGAGTGCGAGTCATCCCTGAGAATTATCCTCACTGTTCTAAGGCAGCAAGCCCTAGCGATGTCATCTAATGGAATCAGGGAACAGCCCACAATGTTTTGTGCTGTGCTCACCACTCTCTTTAATGTCTTTCTATCCGCGGCTGTCAAGCCAGCATACCTCAAGTGAATGTGGCTTCCCCATTGACTTTGCTTGTCAATAGGTCACAAAAGGGGATCATATGACCACTGTTATAAATATGAACCAGTTGCCAAGCATCTGAATTTTGATCATGTGACCATGGGGATGCCGCAATGATCATAGCAGTCATAGCTTAAAGTGGATGTGCTCATTTTCTCAAATAAAAGGTTATATATAAAATATGCTGGAAAACTTCCAGAATGGCATGATTTACAGGAAAATGTGAATGTTTTGAACATATCTATTTCAGTTTGCTGGAGTTTGGAAGTGGTGTTTGTTTGGGTTATATTTCCTGCTTCCAAATGACAGAAAACCATACTTAAGTTTGAAAACACCTTGAAGAAACCTTCAATTCAACATGTGATTACTAGGATGTTCCTAGGTTATTCCTTGATTTAACAAGTCAGGTTTAGAACACGTAAGAATGCTACTAAAGTAATAACTTATTCCACTTTATTTATATCCAAACACAGGTAGTCCTTGACTTCTGACCACAACAGCCCAGCATTTCTGTAGCTAAGTGAGGCAGTTGTTAAGAGAATTTTGCCCCATTTGATGACCTTTTTTGACACAGTTGTTAAATGAGTCACTGCAGTTGTTAAATTATTAACATGATTGTTAAGTGAATCTGGTTTCTCCATTGACTTTCCTTGTCAGAAGATTGCAAAAGGTGGTCACATGACCCTGGGACATTGCAATCATCTTAAATATGACTCAGTTGCTAATTGTCTGAATTTTGATCATGTGACCGTGCAGATGCTGCAATGGTCGTAAGTGTGAAAAACAGTGACAAGTCACTTTTTTCAGTGCTGTTGTAACTTTGAACAAACACTAAATGTCAAGGACTTCCTTTAGCAGTTCAATAGTGTTAGCCTCACACATTCATGGAATGCCTCTGGCCACAAATATGAGTTATGTTACTTAGGCAAGGAAATATAAGTTAAGTTGCTTAGGCATTAGCTTATGCTAATGTACAGATTCTTTTGCAGGAACAACAAATGACATCTGGGAGTAAAAAATTCTAAACATCTGATAGCCAAAGGTAGAACAGGAAAAGAAAAATAGCCCATTACATACACATTTAGCTTCTGAAAAAACCCACATTTGTAAATTATGTTTTTTTCTCCTTATTTTATTCATTAAATTTCTATGCCACACATCTCACTGATAAAACAACTTTGGACATCTCAGTATATGATACAGCTAAAAAGCCCTAAAAAGCAATTAAAATTAGAAAAATTGAATAGAGAAGTTAAAAACCAAGATGATGGATGGCTTGGGGTAAGAATCTTCCCTAGTCCATCAGCCATCCCCAGTATAACAGGTTCCTGTCAGGTTTCCAAGCCAAACAGCAGTCATATTTTTAGGCTCTTCCAGAAGGCCAGAAATGTGGGAGTAGACCTCTGATGGGAGAATATTCTAGACAATATTCTTTGGCCACCAGGACCCGGAGTAGGCATTTTCCATTGGAAAGAGTGGAATAGGTTAGTTCCATCAGGGTGAGATGATACCCTGGACCATGATGCTATGAAGGGTTGAAAGGTGATAACCAACACCTAGAGTTGGACCCAGAAGCAAACTAGCAGCTAGTGTTGCTTATGTAACAGCAGTATTACATGTACCACATGAGGGGCTCCAGAACTATCCTGTGATG
Source organism: Bungarus multicinctus (assembly GCA_023653725.1). NCBI lineage: Eukaryota > Metazoa > Chordata > Lepidosauria > Squamata > Elapidae > Bungarus > Bungarus multicinctus. The sequence continues at coordinate 218,705,620 of CM042834.1, forward strand.
ACCCGGGGGCATGGCACAAAGGCAACAGAGTCAGATAATCAATAAGAGTCCCTTTATTATCTCTGACTTTCTCCCCAATGTCCAGATTACCTTCTGGATGGAAAAAAAACTCTCCCAGGGACAGCCTTTGACTTGACGTTGGGGACACGGCAAAGCGATGGCTAGAGCCTTACTGCAGGAGCAAAGCAGCCCTGTACTTGCTTTCGCGCCACAGTTGCGCTCAGGTAGCCATTGTTTCCTGTCACTTTGGGCTCACAGCTGTAAGCCATGTTCTGTTGCTAGGGGCGAATGGGGCAGGGTCACATTGTGACTCCACATCCAGGAGGAGGAGGGGACTCCATCTACCCCATTGTGAAGTGCGCTAAAGTTCACTGTGCTGCACAAACTGTAACTTAAAGTCCAAACAAGCCAAACTGAAGTAATTAGTTTGGCAGGGCAGGAGTAAGAATTTCAGACTTGAAAGCATGGCAAAACTCACACAATTGGGAAGATGCCAGGATAAACCACGACAATACAAGATAAAATCACGCTTGCTCCCAACAGCTTGCCACATGCAGCTTGCCTTTTTTATAAACTGTGTTCCCAGCTGCAGCTAATGAAAGGAATTACGGCCCTTTTCTCCCCTGTAAGCCACACAACCCATGTTGCTCTCTTCTCTTTTCCTCCCTGCATACCCTAAGATGAAGAGGGGATGGGTCTGGGTCTTCCTCTGAATTCCCTCTCCCTTGTTCTACCTCCTCCCTGCTATGCCCAGCCGGACTTTGCCCTTCCCCAGTTTCCTCCACAGCCAACGGAGCCACACTCCCACTCCCTATCAGCTTTTCAACTTCCTCCTTGGATTCAGACTCCGACAGGGGCATAACATATCTATGCTGCTGCATTCAGTATCAGTTGTAGCTTCCAAATACTCTTCAAGGGTAGCCCCATGTAAACCATATTGCAATAATCCAATCGGAGGGTGCCCAGGGCATGAGTGTCTATGTGCAGTAATTAAAAACTATTTACAACTAGGATTCTCTATTCTTTAAACTGAGAGTGTATTATATCTTCTAGACCAGGTGTCGGCAACCCGTGACTCCAAAGCCACATGCGGCTCTTTGGGCCCTCTGCTGCGACTTCCTGTCCCATCACTGGCTGGCCCTGCCTCTTGTCCTCCTCAGTCACTCCTCACCTGGCCTGAGAAGGGTGACAGTGGGGGATGGAGAAGCGGCCAGGGCTGTTTCTCTGGCGCTTCACTCTTGTGGAGCTTCTTCCGGCCCTTGTTGATGCAGGCCATGCCTCGGTTGCTTGGGGAGATGAGCAACCTGCTCTCTGCCCTGAGATACTAGCCCAACCCAGCCGCAACTGATGCCAGCCTAGCTGGCGGGGTAGGAATGGGATCTGGGAGGATGTGACGACAAAAAGGAGGATGGGCCCACAGCAACCAGCTGTGGCTTTAAGAAGCTTAGAGCAGCAAAAAAAGGGGTCCGGCCCTGCCAAACCTCATGCCCACCTGGGAGTCAGGCTCAGAGAAAGCAAGAGTGCCCTTGCCAAAGATGCTCGTCAGCCAGTCAACCTGCTCATCCTGTGTGCCTTTGCTGTGCTTTGGCGAGCCCGGGCACTCGCTTGAGGATTACCCTGCTCATGCATGCCCTGCGACCCCGCCACAGCTGGCCAGGGGATCATGAGAGGAGGAGGAGGATCGCCGGAGCCTTAATGCAGGAGCGAAGTGGCACTGTACTTGCCTTCGCACACATTTGTGCTCTAGGCACCTTTGCCTCCTGTTGCTTCAGGTTGGAGCTCGCGCCCTCCGCACTCAGCTGAAGAGCTGCGGGTGGGGGACATGGCAAGGCGATGGCTAGAGCCTTACTGCAGGAGCAAAGCAGCCCTGTACTTGCTTTCGCACCACAGTTGCACTCAGGTAGCCATTGTCTCCTGTCACTTTGGGCTCACAGCTGTAAGCCACGTCCTGTTGCTAGGGGCGAATGGGGCAGGGTCGCATTGTGGCTCCACATCCAGGAGGAGGGGACATCTACCCCATTGTAAGCGCGCTAAAGTTCACTGTGCTGCACAAGGCACTGCGAGAGTGCCTCATAGCCTGCCCGATGCCTCATATCAGAAGTGGGGGAGAGAAACACAGAGAGAGAGAGAGAGAGATACAGAGAGGGGGAGAACAGGAGAGAGAAACACACACACGGGGGCATGATAGAGAGACACAGAAAGATACAGAGAGGGAGAGATGCAGAGAGGGAGATACAGAAAGAGAGGGGGAGAGAGTGGGGAGATAGAGAGAGAGACATACACAAAGAGATATAGAGAGAGGGGGAGATAGGGGAGAGAGGAGAGAAAGACAGAGAGGGGGAGAGAAAAAAGGCAAAAGAGGTTTGTGGCTCACCTTCTCTACCCTAATGACCAGCTGGGTGGGCGTGGGTTGGGGGTGGTGGTCATGTGACTGAATGGGAGTGACTGATATCAAGTTGGCCACACCCACCCAGGCTTTGTGACTCCCAGTGTTTTCTTTTCTGTGGGAAACAGGTCCAAATGGCTCTTTGAGTGATTAAGGTTGCAGACCCCTGTCCTAAACATCTGTTAAAACTGTGGGAGTTGTATCCCAATCATCTGAAAAGTTTCCAATGTAGTAAAACTACAGGAAGGTAAAGACAGTTTATGAAAGATAAACAAAAAGAAAATGATTTAAAAACAAGTATATTTGAAAACTGTCTTTTCCTCCCAGTATTTAAACTTTGGAACACTGCAAATTGTTAAGTTTCACAATACATGCAAAATAATGGAATTGGTTGCCCAATAAATTCAAGCAATTAAATAAAACATATTAACACAAATTACGAACTGGAAAAGAGAAAGGAAAATTGACAAATCCTTTGCTTCTTGGTGTCTAGTGATATTAGATGAACTTATTCACATACATGCATCAGTATCTGTGGAGGTTGCAATTGCAACGAGACATATACCATGATAGAAATAGCAGGTGTAGATTTGTTTGTTTCAGTCTATATAGCTTTAAACCCAAATGAGCAATTGAATCTACTAGAACAGTGGTTCTCAACCTGTGGTCCATTGACCCCTGGGGGGAGGTGCAATGTCATCACTGCTGTCCACAAAGGCTTGAAGAAATGTTATATTTAAATCTTGGAGGCCTATGGCCACAAAAAAGTATTTAAAGCGGGTCCATGGAAAAAAGGTTGACATTTTATTTGTGGAAAGAAAGGGGAAGGGGGATTTTGGGAGGCCTCATCTCCCCATCTTCTATGCTACTGGGGAAACAGAATTGTGAAGATGCTGTATTCTTGAATGATATGATTGTTAAATGCCATTTAAACTTTTTATGAACTAATTATTACCAAGAATTAACACACACTTATCAGATTGTCTCAGTAATTAAGACTGTTCTTCATAAATCTAATTTTAAACAACTTTAGAGAAGCAACACTTCTTACAAGTGTAAAAAAACCCCTATGGACTAAACTCTGGTAAAATTAGGTTTACTTTATCTAATTTAACAAATTATTATTATTTAAATAAAAGTTTGTCTTATATATTATAAAGGAGAAATATAGGTCTTTAGCAATGACCCTTCTTTCTTTTTGATCAATTTTTTAATAATTTCCTTAACAATATATGTTCTGTATGCTTGGCTCCAGTATCCTATACTGCAAATCTGGTATTTTCAACAGCTAAGCACTGCTTAGAAACCCAAGTAGATGACCTACACTATAAAGTTATACTGGTAGTGTAAATATTTAAGTAACATAAAACATAAATACCATAAAAAGCAAAAGCAATGTTTGGCTTTAGAGAGAATTTCTACTGAAATGGCTATTACGTGTTATAAAGAAACAAATCTAACTTCAAAATATATATAATCTATTTTTAGAAAATTTTAAACAACTAATTTACCTATACTGCAGTTTGGGTTTTCTTGTTCTTTTTATTCTCCTTTAAAAGTATATACAATATTTATAATATTATTCTTGCCTTACCTTTTTCTGACTATATAGAGGTATAAACACCTGGTAGTATCAAGTGAACTACATCATAGAAGGTTGGTCTAAGATGGTGCATATTATATAGATTTTGTATTTGTAAATTATAAGATGATTGTCTCTATATGAAGTATAAACAATAATTCAAATAGTAAAAACCAACCTGGGAAAAATTATGCACACACACATCAAGAAACTTCCAACAATTTAGAAGTGAAAACTGCTTACCTACTGATACTGCTAATCCCATGTAAACTACTGTAGTGATTAAGATGGCTAGCAGTGTCCCTTTAGGTATGGCTGATTGAGGATCCTGGAAAAAATGGAATTTATGAACCTCAAGAACACTCCAAGAATTGAATAACAACAAAATAACTGAACATCACTCACCGCAAGATCACCTGAGATATTTGCACCAGCTAAAATGCCCGTTGCAGCTGGGAAAAATATAGCAAATACTGAAAAGAAAGTTGTATCGCCTCTGAAATCTGGTCCAAAGTTTTCTGAAAATATTTCAGCTATTAAATAAGAATGATAAAAAAGAATTATTTTAATGTTGTGTTGTCCAATAAACTTCATATTTATTATTCCAAAGAAACTACAATGAAACTTTTAAAAATTATGTAATACTTAAAAAAACAAACTGTAAGGTGGATGTTTAAAAATGTGCTGTTTTTTTTATCAAATACAATCTTTCACCAAATCAGTGTATCCTTCAACTACCTGTAATTTTTCTTTATTAACTAAAGCACATATTAATTTAATCCATTTTCAGATACACACACACACAAAATTCACCTTTCATTTAACAGTGTGTCGTCTGGGTACAAATAACTTGTGCAATAACAGATATTACAACCATATTCATTACTTTGATATTAATTCTCTATTCTTATCTTATTGCTATACATATTTCTATTACTATAACACTCCTCTTCTTAACATGTTTAATTCTATTAAAACATATTTTCTATATTTCACTAGTCCATTAACTATTTCTAGCCTTCATATTTTTTCTCTAGCCATCAATAAAGTAGTTCCCATATCTGGTAGTATTCAGTTTGCTCCTTCTCTTTAATTGCAAGTGTTAATCTATTCATTTCTGCACATTCTAATATTTTTCTGATCACATTTTCATCAATAGGAATTTTTTCACTTTTCCTATTTTGAACAAATACAATTCTAGCTGCAGTTAATACGTGAGTAATCAAATATGCGTTCTCTTTACTATAAGATAAGATCCCCAACAGGAATATTTCAGGTTTTAAATCAATATGCTGTTGTATCATATTTTCCAACCATGTGTGCATTTTTGTCCAGTATTTTTTGGCTTCTACACATGTCCACCACATATGATAATATGACCCAGGTATTTGGTAGCACTTCCAACATTTAGCTTATTTATTTTTAAACATCCTTGCCAACCTCACCGGTGGTAAGTGCTATCTGTAAAACATCTTATACAAGTTTTCTTTATATGCAGTTGACATTGTTAATTTATAGTTTCTATCCCACAATTTCTGCCATTTATCTAATTCTATGGTATAGCCAATTTTTTTGCCCATGCTATTGTCTCCTTCACTTGTTCCTCTTTTAATTTAATGCCCAACAGATAGCTATACAATTTTTATCAATCTTTTTTCTATTTCTGTTAGTACCTTATCCAATTCTGTCAATCCTCTATAAAAACCATATAGTTTTGCATCTTTTTCATATCTAAATTGTATTTGCATTGTATGTGTGAATACCAAACTACTTTGATCCCTTGCTCCCCCGATTCTTGTTTAGTTTTGAGCTCATTTCATTCAAAATATCTTTGTACTTATCAACATTTCCCATATTAAAAACATTTGGATGAATAAGTGCTTCTATTGTTGAAAGCCAAACTGGTATTTTCAAATAGTGCTGTTCTCTAATTTTCTCCCATATTAGCAGTAAAGCATTTCTTATATAGTGTCTTTGAAAGTAACCATGTATCTTATTTTTCCCATAACATAAAAAGGCATGCCAACCCAATTGCAAATCATATCCTCCAGGGTCAATAATCTTGTGTTCCTCAGTACAATCCATTCTTTCATCTATGTTAATACCACAGCCTGCTAATATAATTCCGTTTGGCAGTCCAAAACCTCCCCTTGTTCTTTTATCCTGTAGCATTTTTAAGTTAATTGCTCTTTTCCCTTGCCATATAAATTTTAATATTATTTTATTCAGATCCTCAAAATATTTTTTCCAGTTTTATCGGGACTGTTTGAAACAGATACAATAATCTCGGTAGTATATTCATTTTAATTAAGGCTATCCTTCTTGTTAACGATAATTGCAAACCTTTCCATTCCAAGTCTATCTTAATTTGTTGTAACAATTTATAATACTTATCTTCTTTAATTGTTACACATTTGCTGTTAATTGGATCCCTAGTATTTTATTTTCTTCATAATCTGAATATCTAATCTCTTCATTAAATCCTTTTTTTTTTTTTGCTTATCTGTGATATTCTTCACTAAAATCTTGGTTTTTTTCTGTTTATTTTCAATTCTGTCACATCTTCATTGTCTTCTATTTTTTCCATTAATTTCAACCCTGTTTCTTGTGGGTCTTCTAAAATAAAAACTAAATCAAGCGCAAATGCCTTTAACTTGTATTCTTCCTTTTAATTTCCATACTTTTTATCTTCCTATCTTGTCTAATGTTTCTTGTACCCTTCTTAATACAAATCTTTTCAGTCATATCTCCATTTACCATCACTTTTGCCGTTTGTTTATGATATATTGCCTTGATCATTTTAATAAATCGCTCCCCAAAGTCCATCTCTTTTAACTATGCCAACATGAACTGCCAGTTCACGTTGTCAAATGCCTTCTGTGCATCTAAAACGTTCAACGCCATTTGCTTCTCTGGATGTGCTTCATAATACTCCGATGTGTTCAGAATTATCCTCATATTGTCTTTGATTTATCTCTTAGGTAGAAAGCCATTTTGATCTGAGTGTATAAACTGATTTTAGTCTTTCTGCAATAATTGATACAAATATTTTGTAGTCCGCATTCAATAACGATAACGGTCTATGACAGTTTAATCTGTTGCAAATCTGAGTCTTCTTTTGGTATGAGAGTAATATATGCTTCCACTGAAGAATTAGGTACCTTCGCCTCTAACAAAGGTAGTCCTCACTTATTGAACACTCTTTAGATGACTGTTTAAAATTAGAACAGTGCTGGAAAAAACAACTTTACAGCCCACTTACAATCATTTATAACCTTTGCAGTATCCTTCAGTCACATGATCCCCATTATAGACAGTACACATCCTGAATCTGACCTTTGGGGGATTTTATTCTTTTTCCCCCATCTTGCAGAACAGAGATAGGATTGTAAGAGAGCAAGCTATTTGCTCTTGTACACACTGAAAGCAATGTGACTGTACTGAAAGCAGGAAAGGGCCAGGCAAAGGAGAGATTATTTACAGAATTACTTGCTTTTTTGTCTTACCTTTGTAACCAAAAAATCCTTTAGGCTTCTTGTTCTCAAATGGAATAAATGTTCCTATGATGAAGTCAACAATAGCTACTAGTAATATCACCAGTAGAACAATCTGTGCCTATAATTATCAAGTGGTTAATATCAAGTGATTAATATAGTTATATAAAACAATTCTCCAAATTAAATACAACACTAGATATATCAGTCTACTAGTTAAGTGATATATACATGATAAAGGTTTGGTATTTCTATTTTTAATTAATGCCATCTGCTTATCAAAAATATTTTTTCATATTGAATAAATTTAAAAGCATAGTTCACCTATTTCTATTATCTGTTATAACCTAATCATTCAAAGGTGTCAAAAACCTGTCTCAGAAACAGGTATTAACAATAGAAACAAAAGGTTAAATTCAATAGTCCGAAATTGGATGATAGTACCGGTATTATTACTGTTTGGATCACCATTTTACTGCTTTATTGTTTCTTCACTGTATGTCGGTATATGTATTGCAAATCTGTAGTCTTTTTCTTAGATTTTCTTGGGAGGGGAGCGGTTGCCCAGATCACTTTGATTAAGTAGGCAATCAAATAAATGTTATAAATACAGTTCTTTAGATATATCAACCTTTCTTCAATTGAGACATAGAAAAGCTTGTGCTTGAAATGGTTTTGTAACAGATATAATTCACCTAGAAGATAATAATTCATCTATTTGATAAAAGCAACTTAAGCATATTAATTCTTTGAAGTAAATCATATTAAGATCTTAAGTATTTAAAACTAAGGTAATATCATTTTAGATTTATAGAATGCAAATAATATATCCTATATAAAACATATCTTATTAGGATCTGTTTGGGTCATGGCATTCTTTTAAATCTAAAAAATACTATCTTGTTTTAACTGCCTCCTTCTGAAATCATATATATAAATTTTATGTACACACACACACCCCTTCCATAGAATTATAAATTTTCTTTTGGGGGGCACAGAACTGTCACAAATCTTAATGCTTGTTTTAATTATTTATTCACAACAAAACTGATACTATGCTCTAGGACTGCAACAGTCACATTTGAAGAATCCTTCCCTCCCATTACCCTAATGGAAAAACTATGTTAGCAGAAAATGTAAATAATCTCTATATTGTAACTATATGATGAAGTTATTGCAAGAATGTTCTTTGCTAGATGTCTGAATATTTGTTCTGTTTTTGTAACATATGCATATTGTTTTGCACATTTTTCATACATTACTTAAACTTTTATATCTTTTTAAAAATCATAGTTACTTACTTTAGCTTCCCATTCCATTCCTGCTAACGAGATGCCTAATAAAACAACAATTGTAATTGCTCCTATAATTCTGATATCATTACTTGGATCCAGCATAAGTAATTCATATTGCTACAAAAAAATTGAGATAATTGTAATAGTTAACATTGCAACAAGCCAAAATCATATTTTAACAAATACAACAATTAGGAAGAATATTTGAAAGCAGAACTTCATTTTAGTTTGTCACAAAGTATAATTAGATCAAAAAGATCCTGATTGTACAAATGTTGAAATTTTGCTCTATTTTATAAGAAATATCTCTAATAAAGATTAAACTCTTCTAACTGTAATGTTTTTTAACTGATTACTAAAAAAATCAAATTGTGATTTAGAAATACATGACATGTATGTCTGCTCCATATTTTCATGTTGCCTTAATTTCCCTTTAGGTTGGTCATCAATGAAATATAACTTGCCTCTGCTCTTTAATCAGGTCTCAAATTTTTTTCAAGTTCTGATTTGGAAGGAAAGTACACTATAGTCACCAATAATTAGTAAATAGATGTTAAAAAATCTTCATAGTATGAAATCACACATTATGATTATTCCTAGAGTTGCACCAAACCTTAAAAGGGATACTTTACAAACTCGTGGGCTTTGTACAGGTTATTTCTACTGGAACTATATTTTGATGTATCATGGACCTCCTCAGATTTTCCAGTAAACATAATTAAATGATGCATTTGATCTTGGGGTGATCTCAGCAAATATTTGTCCACTGCAATGCTGTACTACCACTATTAAATCCAAGCTGTCTCACATCTCCCTAAAAAGTTTTTATAAACTATTCCAAAGTAGAATTATTCTGAGGAAAACTTGTTCAGATTGTGAAACATAAAGATAACAGACAGAACACTAGAAGAATAAACTTACCTTAAGTAGGTCAACAACAGTCTCTGCAAAACCAACTACATACATGGCTACAGCAACAGCATTAGCAAATGCAAAGATCAAGCCTATAGCACCACCAAATTCTGGCCCCAAGCTTCTGGAAATGAGATAATATGCACCTCCTAAAAAAAGAAGATACAGTGTAAGATGTAAGTTATGATACAAATTATATCTTTATGCACAGAATTTATGTTTATGTCCTGCAAGTACTGATTTCCCCCTTTTTTCTATTTGAGGTCAATTCTGATTTTCATGTGCACAGTCTTAAGAAGTATAGAATTAATATCACTGTAGTGCCGTGTAACTGAGTGAGCTCCTGTTACTTGTCCCAGCTTCTGCCAACCTAGCAGTTCGAAAGTATGTAAAAATGAAAGTAAAAAAATAGGGACCACTTTGGTGGGAAAGTAACAGTGTTCCGTGCACCTTCAGCTTTTAGTCATGCTGGCCACATGACCATGGAGATGTCTTCGGACATGCTGGCTCTTCAGCTTTGTAACAGAGATGAGCACCGCCCCCTAGACCCGGAAGCAACTAGCGCATATGTGTGAGGGGAACCTTTACCTTTATTATTCACTTGTAGGAAAATGTTTGCATTGGTTTAGTATTGAAGTAAACAACACCTAACAGACAGACTGTCCTACTGACAGATAGATACTATAGATAGGCAGAAAGGTAGAGAGAATTACAGCTACTAACTGTATGGAAAAAGGGATAAAACAGTGATGTCTTTTCTAGAACTTTCCTTACAACCAAAGAACTATAAAACTCATGCAAGTAACTGTTCTGCTTGTTAAGCAAAACATTCACAATGAATAGAGGATTTTTATAACAAGTCACCAAAAACATGTTTTTTTAAACCAATTGACATTGACAAGCTACTTTAATTATTTTGTTATTGCTGTTGCAGGTAGTATCAAATTGCTATTTGGTTGCACATCAATCATATATTTCATGGTCTTTAAACATTTCTTTAAATTATACGAAAAATACTTCCATCAGGGAATTTACATACATAAGTTATTATAGATAAATGTAGGGTTAAAAATCATTTATAGCAGCTACATTTGAAGACTACTAATCATGTAAGTATTAATGAAGTTTTACCTCCTCTCACAAAACCATTGGTAGCTATTGCTGATGTAGACAAGCCAGTGATAGTAGTTACAACAGTGGCCATTGCAATAACCAGGAGAGCAAGTCCTGTAAGGAAAACAGAATTGTTATGATTTCTAAGAACTATATATTTCCTAAAACAAATGCATATTATTTAACAAAAAGTACTGATTCAACAAAAGATGGAAAATATGTAATGCAATTCTGAATAACAGCAATGTCAATTATCCAAATTACCTTAGAAGATAATCTCTATTTACAAGAACCTTTAGTACTAGATGATAACTTTAGGTCAACAATCCACTATCAAGTTTAAAAGCTAAACGATTTGATGGAATATTTACAGAAATGTGGCAAAGTAACAGAATAATGATCGAATGATTCTATCCTATAACAGTAAATCTAGAGAAAGACATGTGGCCAAGTGATTGGAATAGATCAGCTTAATGCAAATACCAAAGAAAGAAGACTTTTGCACCATATCTTTAATTTCATTATTAGTAAAATAATTCTTAGAATCATCCAAAGCTGAACAGAATACTATGTTCAAGCTAGTTTTAAAAACAAGAGAAAATACTGCTCTCTGGATAATTGAGAAGGCCAAAGAATACCAAAAATAATTCACTATGTACTTCATTGATTACAGGAAAGACTGCAATTCTGTCAAGCTGTGATATGTCTTTAGGTAAATGGCATTCTCAGATCGTTTTCAAATGCAAAAGCCACATAGAATAAGAGTCCAGGTAAAAATCCTGGCAAAGCAGATCAGGTCAACAAAGACTGAATTCTCTGTCTTATTTATTCAGTCTATGTATCAAATATATACTGAAAGAAGCTTGATTAGAAGATGATGAGTGTAATTTAAAAGTGAAAAAATAAGCATCGAACGTGGGCTATGTTGGTGACATTACTCTGAAAGCTGAAAGTACAAATTATTAGAGAGCTTTACTGTAATAATCAAAATCAAAGACCTCAGTGAGAAATGGGAGTATAATTAAATATAAAGAAAACCAAACTGGTAAAAACAGTTTGCATTTTAGGACTGATTATCAAACAGTATAGTTTTCAGCAGTCAATAAATATGCCATGAAAGCAAATGAAACATAGAACAAATCAATCAAGAATTCTGACTTGAGGTACAAATAACCACAGGGTCAAATTATCAAATTTTGGACCAGGTCCCCTGAGAAGTCCATAATGCTGGGAAAGGTAGAAGAAAAGGGAAGATGACAATAACTATCAGCAAGGTGACAGGACTCAGTTACAGCAGCAATAGATGTGCTGTTGGAAGACCCAAAGATCCAAATCTATTTATCTGGGCAACCCTGGACGGGGGGTCGGGAGTGGAATTGGGAAGGTCATCTGGGGAGAGTTTGACCCTGTGACCCCCGAAGACGTGGACAGGATGCTGGGTGAGCTTAATGCTACCACCTGTTTACTGGACCAATGTCCCTCTTGGCTGATATTAGCGACTCAAGAGGTGACACAAGGTTGGTTCCAGGGTATTATCAACGCTTCCTTGAGTGAGGGATTTCTGCCTGCCGCCTTGAAAGAGGCGGTAGTAAGACCCCTCCTCAAGAAACCATCTCAGGACCCAAATTTGTTATCTAACTATCGTCCAGTCTCCAACCTTCGGTTTGTGGCGAAGGTTGTTGAGTGTGGTGGCACGACAGCTTCCCCAGCACCTGGATGAAGATGTCTATTTAGATCCACGCCAATCAGGCTTCAGGCCCGCATACAGCACAGAGACGACACTGGTCGCGTTGGTAGATGATCTCTGGAGGGCCTGTGACAAAGGTTATTCCTCTGTCCTGGTCCTATTAGACCTTTTAGCGGCTTTCGATACTGTCGACCACAATATCTTATTGCATCGACTTGGGGGACTGGGAGTGGGGGGCACTGTTTTGCAGTGGTTCTCCTCCCTCTCCAACCGTTCGCAATTTGTGTTGACAGGGGGGCAGAGATCGACCCCAAGGCCCCTGATCTGTGGGGTTCCTCAGGGGTCGATGCTCTCGCCCCTACTGTTCAACATTTATATGAAGCCGCTGGGTAGGATCATCCGTGGCTTTGGGGTAGAGTTTCATCAGTATGCTGATGATACTCAGCTGTACATTTCTACTCCAGGCCACCCCAACGAAACCGTTGAAGTGATGACCCGGTGCCTGGAGGCTGTGCGGAACTGGATGGGGCGGAACAGGCTTCAGCTCAACTCATCTAAGACCGAATGGCTGTGCTTTCCAGCACACCGATACAGCCAGCTAGTTCCATCGCTGACTGTGGGGGGGGGGGGGAACTCTTACCCTCACTGACAGAGCACGCAACCTGGGTGTCCTCCTGGACGTACGGCTGTCGTTAGAAGAACATATTATGGCCGTCACCAGGGGGGCTTTCTATCAGGTCCGTAAGATCTACCAATTGCGGCCCTTTCTGGATCGGGATGCACTTTGCACAGTCACATCCGCCCTCATTATCTCCCGCCTAGACTATGCCAATGCTCTCTACATGGGGCTCCCCTTGAAGAGCACCTGGAGGTCCAGCTGGTGCAGAATGCGGCCGCGCGGGTGGTTTTGGGGCTTCTCCGGGCTCTCATATTACACCACTCTTGCGCGACTGCATTGGTTCCCAGTGGTCTTTCGGGTGCGTTTCAAGGTATTAGTTACCATCTTTAAAGTGCTCTATGGCTTGCGACCTGGGTATTTGCGGGACCGCCTACTTCCACCATCAATCTCCCGTCGGCCAGTACGCTCCCATAGAGTGGGTCTCCTCGGGGTGCCACCGGCTGGACGGCTGGCGACTCCGAGGGCCTTCTCTTTGGGGGCTCCCTCCCTCTGGAACAAATTACCCCCAGAGATAAGGATCATCCCTGACCTTTTGACCTTCCGGCGCGCGTTGAAAACTCATCTATTCCATCAAACCGGTCTGGCCTAGGGTTTTTCATTTACTTTAAATACGGTCGTAATTGGTCTTAGTCTTTTCTTTTATACCCTTGCCCCATCCCGATTATTCAACAACCAAATTTATTCTTTAATTATTTTAATTACTGTATTCTTAACATATTTCTAATGTCTGTACACTGTCCTGAGTCCCCCAAGGAGAGGGGGTGGTATATAAATCTTGAAAATAAATAAATAAATAAGTGTTGATACCAGGTTGATTAAACATGGTTAACAATCAATTGCAATATATAAAAGTAACAAAAGCAGCTTAAATGTCAAATATGGAAACATGTTTAACGATGAGAGTATAAAAATATTGCTAGTTCACAGCAAATGAAACACATTCAGCAATTGCTCTATATTCTTTTCAGTGAAGTTTTTTGTAGAAACCATATTAATTTTAGCAAGAAAGCCACCTACATAATATTCAGGGAATCAAACATAGGTGTGCTATGTTTTAATATAGAAACAAACCCCCCAAATGTAAAAGTTCTGCAAAAAACAAACAAACCCAACAGTTGTTTAACCATTCAATTCTTACTTTTTGAGAAATTATGAACATTCAGCAGTAATTCTAAGTAATCAGAATTATTCAGTAAATCTGAGTATTCAGAGTAATCCTACTCCATAATCCATATTTTGTCACATGTCAAATCACAGGAATTTTAGTAATACCAAAATGTGGTGTTTAGAAGTTCTTACCTATGCCAGCATTTCCTACAATCCAGGATAATCGAATGAAGAGCATCACACCCCAGATATTCAACATACATCGTACCTATATCATTATCAAAATTAATAACAGTTATATTAAAATTAGATTTTTAATCTAATTAAAGAAGAAGAAGAAATTGTAACAGTTCAAGTTAAATGCTTCTTACAAGAGAACCAAGCATCTCAGGCTTTCAAGCAGTTTTTCAAAAAGCAACTTGGAATCCATCTAACTTACATACAGCAAGATAGTTTAGAAAACAAGATTGCACAATGACAATTTTAAAAAGCTAGTTGCATTGAAAGACATTATTATTAACAACTAATCAATAGACTATATACAAAAAATAAATGTATTACCTTTCTAGATTCCTAATTACAAGAAAATATGTTCACCAGCAAAAGACTGATCACTGTTTATAAACCAAAAGTATAGTAATAAAGCAAACATAATATATAATGTCACTCCAAAAACTACATCATTTGTTGTTCTTCCACTATTTTGAAGCCATTTGCTTTGTATGGCTACAGAAAGAGTGTGAGTATTGAGCTATAGTTTCTTAACATGTTGAACTGAAAATTGTTTTTTAAAGATACAATACTATACTTGAAGCCAGCATAAATGAACGGAAAGCAGAAAATATAAAGACAGAAATCTCAAATTAAATAAATTAAGGAATAAAGAACTATTTTGTGAAAGTGTATTGAAGCAGTGGCCAGAGAGAAAAAGAAGGAAATTGGAACTTATAAAATTGGCTTTGAATATTGAAAGAATTAATTTGGAGGTGAAAATCTAAGAGGAAAATATTTGAACACAAAAGGCTTGGAATTTAAATTGGATAATTTTTGGATTTTTGGCACTAAATAGGCATAAGTAAATGCTGGAATAGAATGTGTTGAAAAGAAATAATAGCTAATAATTGGAATTAGAAAAATTAACAAAAGTTTTATTTAAAAAAAGAAGAAAAAGTAAAAGAAAGGGTGGAATGTGGAGACAGAATTGAGAGTGCCACCTAATGGTACAGGAAAAATTTCAGTGACTTTTTGAAAAGTGTCTGGTCCTTTTAAAATTAACTTGGAACTTAAAAGAAAATAAGAGGAACTTCATTATAATAAAATAAAAACCCTGAAAAACCCTGAAAGGTGAAATATTAGAATATTACAAAGGGGAAGGTATCTGCAGAAATTGCTTTGGAACTATCCGGTGACTTTGGAAAAACCAATAGAAGGAACCTAGAAACAAAGACTAATGGACATTGTTGAAATTAAATAAAAAAGACGTTGGTTGAAACAACTTACTGGACATTTGGATTGTATAATTATCAAGGAAAGCAGGAGAAAAGGAGCAGCCTAAAAATGGGAGAACTATTTGCAGAAATGAGATTGGATCTACAAAATATGAAAGAAATGATGAAAGTGAATCTGGGAATGTGCAACAATATATTACAAAAACTAGAAATGGCGACTCAGTTTGAAGAAGAACAAAGAGAACCAGAAGTGGAGGAGTTAAAAAAAAGAGGAAACCAGCCTTGAAGATCAAATGGAATAATGACCATTTAAAAAGGGAGAAAAAAGAATTAAAGTTGAAAATTTATAGTTTGATATAACAAAAGGGGGAACGGTTCGAAAAGTTAAAGGGAAAAAGCAGAAGAGAAGAAAAATCAAAAGAGGGAGGGGGATAAAATAAATAACTGGAATGAGAAATGGAGGGAAATAATGGGAAAAAGGAGAAGAGAAATGACCAAAAAAGAAAGAGGAAACAAACAAGAATGAAAATAAATTACATAGTTAAGAGGATGAGAGACAATGGGTAAAAGAATAATAGGGAAGAAGATTCTGCAAGGTAATGTGCTGTGATATATAAGAATAAGGAATAGAAGGTAAGATTTTTATAATTAATTGAACAGATTAATATTTTTGTAATATATAGATGATTGATAAGATGACTGAGAGAAAGAATACCTTGTGGAATCTGATCTAAAATATATGTATATGTGATATGTAGACAGAAGAATATTGTTATTAATGTAGAGTGAAGTAATAATATTGAATTAAAGGGAATAAATGCAGGGAAAACATAAGGTAAATAGGTGGTAAGTTCAAATTGACAACCAAAGGGGACAATTTTTTAACTAATAGAATAAGGATGGAATTATTGAATAATAAATAAAATAACAGTACGTGATAAAATTGCAAATGTGACAGATAAAAGTAATATGTATAATGAATATAGAAAAGAAATATGAATCCTAGATAATATTGTAAAGCAAAATATGACAATATTTTAAGAAAAATGAAATAAGATAAGCTACGAACTGAAATTTGATAAAATAGGTTTAATGAATATGTGGGAATATTTAAAAAAAATAGAATAAGTAATAATGTGATATGAATTTTAACAAAAAAGATGGATATATAACCATGGTCATTGTATTGAAATGTAAAAACCTGGAACCACACTGCTTGCCAAAAGAGATGTTTTTTTTATTGATTGATAGATCGATAGATCGATAGATCGATAGATAGATAGATAGATAGATAGATAGATAGATAGATAGATATAGAAAGATAGATATTGATACACACACACACACACACAAAAGAAGAATTTGAATAATGAAATTATGTAAATTTAAACAATATGGTGATTGGCATTAGAAGAAGGTATTGGAATGCTGAATAATTAAACAATGAAGGATCATAAACTATTATAAATATGTGTATCAATATTAGAATTATATATACAAATGTGATGAATGTAAGGGATGTGATTAATGCTGTTATTTCTGTTTGCACCAAAATGTATGATGATTAGGTGCCCCACTGTTTACATATTGATGACTATAAGTAGAATAAATTTTTAAAAACTTGGGGAAAAAAAGAATGAAAACATTTTCATAGCTTACTTTTCTTTATGCAGTGATACTCTTAAATTTACCTTTTCCTTCTTTTAAAAAAACAATATTTGGGGCAATGATTGTGAAAACTGACAGACAGAAAGGGGCCTCAAAATGCTGGCTTTCCAAGCCATTTTCAATGGCCTATGATGATACTTCATGGATGTTAAGCAGCATGGGCAGGGCAATGACTGCTCTACTGATGTGAATGCCGGACCACAGGAAAAGACCTGGAATAGAAGCAGTCTGGAAATATCAGCCTCACAACTTGTCTTAATACGCCAGCCTAGCATATTTTCCAGGCATAGGGAACACTATCAACCCCACAAACCTCCTTGTGATGAGCAGCACCATTCCCTGAGAACTCCCACTTGCTCTCACCCTCTCTACTACGCAAGAAGAAAAGCAACAAGCAAACAAAAGATATCACTACTAGGCAAAAAGAAGGAAAACTCTGCTGGGCAAAAATAGAAACATCAAGTGACAACAAATATGAAAAGACTGAAGAGAAGCAAGACAAGAAAAAAAGCAGAGTCTACGCAGCTTTTAGTAGATGGGTATCTTAAATTATCTCATCCCAGATATGAACTTGAAAATATATTACATATCAAACCAGTAATACAATTAAATATTAGTATTTGGGTGAACAAATGTGAGCTAAATGACCAAATTGAAACATTTCTATTTTACAAATAATTCTATCATAATCTTGTTTTTTATCATTCATGAAATATTGAATCTCACTCCACACATGATTTAAAACATTAAACAGAAGACAAGAATTACTTGAAATACCGAAGTTTTACTCACCAATACACCTTTAATCCAACCAAATTTGACAATCCCTTTACTATCAGGAGTATATGCCGCAGTAGCTTCTCCAGTAGGAGTTCCTTCTTCTCCATTTGCATAGCCATCTTCAAATAGTTCCTAAGACATACATAATAACAATCAGAAGGGAAAGGGAGGTTATAAGAAAGAGTCTCTAATAAATCTGTTTAATGTTGATAGTATTGTAACCAACAAGGATTAAATGACAGAACACTTTCTGATTAATATCAGAAAGCCTGGAAATGTTTTTTCTTTGTACAAAAGTAGTCTACCACTGTATGATAATATCTTTTGTATAACGCTAGTGAAGCTTTATATGATTCATTTATTAAAGGAAAATATGCTTTGCATGATATACAAAATATAGTTTGAATAACTTTCAAAAAAGATTATAGAAAGTTCCTATGGCGTTTATGTATAGTATTATATATACAGATGTTTCTTGCCTTGTTTAGTGACTGTTCAAAGTTACAACAGCACTGAGAAAGTAACTTTACAGCCAGTTCTTTTACTTACAACTGTCAATGTGTCCCCATGGTCACATGATATTCAGGCATTTAACAACTGGTGGGCATTTTATGACTCTCGCAACATCCTGTGATCACATAATCGTCATTTGCACACATCACAGCTGGCTTCTGACAAGCAGAGTCAATATGGAAGCCAGCAATAAAACTGCAAGTTTTGGTCATTGATGTCTCCCTTACCAACCATGGTGACTTGCTTAACAATTGTGATGGAAGTGAGAACTTGAGTTTGTTGCTATCACATAGTGTGCTTAATGACATCATTTAGTGACAAAGTTGCTGGCCCCATTTGTGGTGGTTAAGTGAGAACTATCTGTATACATAATTCATAGCTACTTTTCCATTCAGTCAAAAGGCTCAATGTTCTATACCAGACTTCCTAAACTTTTTTATCCTAGAAGAGCCTTTGAAATAACTTTCAAAACTCAGGGATCCCTGTATAAAAATCACAAAACATACTCTAAAAAGTTTACAACAGAATTCACTTCTAGCTTATACAATACATGTCTACGTTTAAACCATCAGCAAAACCGCAGGCCAGGAGCTGACTCAGGTGAGTAAAAATTCCCACCACTATGAATGTTGGTGCATAAAATTTAAAAACAAGAAACCAACTTTTTTTTCCAATCATGAGCTCTTGCAGAACCCCAAACAACTTGTCATGGAACCCCAGAAAGGCTGCTGTAGATTTTAATGTTTAAAAAAAGCACAGAAAATGATAAGATGCTTAATGAATGCAGTGTCTTAATCTATAGAATAGAATAGAATTCTATATTGACCAAGTGTGATTGGACACACAAGGAATTTGTCTTCAGTGCATATGCTCTCAGTGTACATAAAAATACATTCATCAAGAATCAAAAGATACAACACTTAGTGATAGCCATAGGATACTAAATAAACAATCAAATCATACTAGGAAACTAAATAAAACAATATACAGCATAAAGATACAAGCAACGAGGTTATAGTCATAAGTGGGAGGAGATAGATAACATCAAGGATGAGAAGAACAGTATATTATATTATAAATAATATTATAATTTTATTATAAAATATATAATAAATTATAAAGAATAATAGAATATCCATATAGATATTACAATAAATGAAATAGAAAAAATAATCCTCAAAATAAGCTATTTTTTTAAAAAATAGCTTATTTTGAGGATTATTTTTTGTTTCATTTTCTGTTTCATTTCATTTTATTTACTTCTCTACATTATGTATATTCTGCCTTTTATTTTTACAAATAACATACCTTCCTCCTATTATCTATGTATTTTATATATGTCCTATAATCATCACCATTTGTTACACTTCTGCCAATGATGGACAAGCTATTTTTTAAACTTATTGACAGTCTTTTCTACCTCTTCATTTGAGTCCAATACATATTCACAAAAGTATTCCTAAATATGGGAAAGGATGAAAGTTGCATGGTACACAGTTTGGACTATATGATAGATGGAATAAGGTTGCAAAATTCAATTTCACAAATAACTATTCAATGGTTTGTGAGATATGGGACCTAACACTGCAAGGTTGCAATCTAAATTTCCTTATTTTGTTTCCGAACCATGTGTGTTATTGTAAGTATTGTAGTACAGTGCTATCAATTAATAGTAGTGCCAGATTCAAGGAAATCTGTGTGAACACTATCTGCATCTCAAAACTATAACCATGAAGTTTCCTGTCAAACCCTATTTTTTGAATCCTTTGTTCATATATGAGATTTTATTATAATAGTCAATGGACTGACATTTTGTTCCTGGGATTTGTTTTGTTGGCTGTCAGAATTTCTGTGACGGAAGTCTTCACATTTATTCTTGTAGTATGATCATAATTGCTGGCAATTTTTGACCCTGGATGTACGGAAAACTTGATTTGCATCCATCTTCCCAAATTGAAGAACTTCTATAACAAGACCCATGTATTCCTATGAAATGTCAAGCCTGACAGCAATTTATATCTGAATAAAGTTCATTAATGTTTTTCATAGGAACTTGTCAATTGCTCTTGCAAGTCATCCACATCATTCTCAATCACACAAATCACCACTATTTGCTTCACTGTTTTTATTTGGGAGGGAGCCTTAGCAATATACAATACGCCAAACATCAACCTTACTAGCACTTCAAGTCTTTCAAAAAAACATTAAATACCTGGGTTTTCCATCAAGTACTGGCACAGATTAAGGTGACTGAATATTGGAAGCTTGAATTGGTGTCAGTT
Source organism: Bungarus multicinctus (assembly GCA_023653725.1). Lineage (NCBI taxonomy): Eukaryota > Metazoa > Chordata > Lepidosauria > Squamata > Elapidae > Bungarus > Bungarus multicinctus. The sequence goes on from CM042834.1 coordinate 218,726,566, forward strand.
TTTTTGGTTTGTGTATTACAGTTTTAATAGTTTTACATGGTTTTTATATTGTTTTAATTCTTGATTGGCAGCTGCCCAGAATTTGGTATGAAGGGAAGCTATATAAATGTTTCAATGTTTCAAAATTAATAATTTGACAGTGAACTTCATTAGACTAAAATTCAATTAAAATTCCATCTGTTAATAACTTGTAGCATCAAAGTCATTACTTTTTATTAAACCTTCTGAAATCTGGTAATCCTCAGATAATGTAAGATTAATAGATTGAAGGATTCTTCAACACGCTTTCTGGCAGAAGAAGTGCTTTTACTCATATAACCCTTCATGTTTTTTTTCATTTCCTAATCTGATTACCACACAGCATATTTATAATCAAAAGTATACACTAAACCAAATATGTTGTATTGTAGAGAAATAGAAGTAATCCAATGTAGTAGCCAAGAATACAAGGCAGAATAAATGATTATTTCAGCTATAAACCTGCTGTCTCCCCGGGACAGTTTAAAGCAATTATTTTAAGCTTTGTTCACAAAATAACAGGTAGTCCTTTGGGTTCCAAGAAGACACAATGTGCATTTATGAACACAGTTCATAATTTATGATCCCAGTCTAGAAGCACAGAGTCTGGAAAATAGGGGCAGTAGAAGACCATTATTACAATAATTGTGGATACTATTCTGTACTGCTATTCACAATATTTGCTGGTGGCAGCTTCTTTAGCACTTGCATAGAAAAGCTTGAGGTCTCTTTCTGGTCTACAATTGACCATACAGTTACTAATTAGACATAAATGCTTATCCATTCTGAATGTGTCTCATCTATTGCATCTCGTCGCATATCCATATAGGAGAGAAAGAATAATTATAGTTCTGCAGACTTTCAGCTTTGTAGAGATTTGAACACTGTGATGATTTAAACACTCTAATACACAGTTGCCCCAAAATCTGGCTGGCCTTACTGATCCTGGGGTCAATTTATTTGTTCAAAGACACATAGATCTAAATATTTCCCAGGCATTTGAAGCTGTTTAATTTGTTAGCTGGGTATCAACAATGATTTTTTTATAGGGTTGGTATTTGACACAGCTGGCAAAGTCTTCAGTCTTATTCAGATTGATAGTCATGCTAAAGAGCATACCAATATCTAAAATTTTATTTAACATCAATTCTAGATCACTGTCTTTGTGTGTCAAGTGCACACAATCATAAGCAATCATTATTTTTGAATGTATGGATGCCCTCTGTTCATGTGTTCAAGAGCCAAGGGTCAAAAAGAGTTGTCCAATGGGTACCTGATGTAACTCCCTCTGTCAGACCTTGGACAGCACAGGACAACATGCAAGCAAAGGACAGATTGAACAGGACTGTGGCAAGTACTCAGCTTTACCCCCAATGGAAATGGTAAATGCAGTTGACCTATCACCATTGTAAAGGACCTATTCTGTCATACTGATGTGGAGCAGCTGAATCAATTTCAATCAATTTCTTTGGACATCCATGTTTCAGGATGATCCAGAGAATCTCCCTGTTTCTGGTGTCAAATGGCTTTGTCAAATTAATGACAACAGAATAAAGAATTCAATGGAATTCTCTTGGATTTGTCTCACACTAAATATCATGTCTACTATACTTCTTTCTGGCCAAAAGCCACATTGTGGCTCCCGGAGGTTCTTTTCCAAAACAGTGACAAGTCTACTCAGAAGAATTGGGGGGGGGGGGGGTAATCTTGCAATGGACAACAGTGAGCTGCCCCTATAATTTCTGCAGTTTTATTAACTTCCCATATTTTTAAAGATATATATCCACAATAATGAAGGCATCACAGAAATCATCAGGCATCTCCTCTGTGAACTAAATGTCTTCCTTGAAACAATTATAAGGCATTTAGGTGAAGAGCTTTATAGATCTCAATAGGAATACCATTTGCCCGCTTGCTTTGAGTTCATCTGCAAGATCACTGTCTTGATCTCATCAGTAGAGGGAGGCAGGCCTAGGACATCCAAAATTGACAGCTGAGGAATCTGCTGTAGGATATCAGGATCAGTTGTGGATGGCCTATCCAGTAGGTTAGACAACTGTTTAGCCTAGTGATTTTTGATTCTTCCTGCTCTTTGATCAAGCTCAGCCCATCAGATAACAGCAAGGGGAAGCATCTTGATTTACAAGAGCCATAAATTGAGTTTATGACGCTGAAGAATTTCAGTGGCAGTATTCCACCTGCTCAGCTTTTCTCTGCTGCCATTCATTCTGCATTTCTGTAGGAACTTAAACTTGCCTTTGTTTAAGACAGGTGACAGTTCATTCTGCCTGTCTTCTAGGCCTTGTTCTTAATTTAGAGTACTGCTGAAACAGTCTTGTGATTTTCATCAAACCAGTAGTTTTCAGTCCAGATACACTTGTTACAATCAGCATAATGACATCTTTAAACTGCATCTATTTTAAACTGCATTTACTAGTTTTCACAACTAGTAAATGTTAATATTCTATTCTTAACCCTGACTCTCACTAGTTTTATACAATATATATCCACAAATAATACTGTCTGTATCAAAATGTCAACCACTCTTCATCTACCCAAATAACGTAGATGAACTTTAAAATATTCTAAGAAATGAGAAATTATGTTATTCAAATTTTAACATAAAATGTTACTGACAAGATCACATTCCATACAATACAGCAAAGCCAGAACTATTGCCAAGATAATTAATGCATCTGCTACTCAGCGATGCATTAGTAGTTTTGGCTGAACCTTCTTATATAACATCAGCTGACTTGATATCATAAAGTACCTGAACTACCAGTAGTGCTATATGCATAACTAGTTTCAAAGAATTTTTGTCAAGGAACCCCTCACCTCAGGGTAACCCTCACTTTTATATCTAAAAAGATATAAAATAATGCAGAACCAATGTGACCAACTGAATTGGTGCATTTCAGCTTGGATTAAGATTTCATTAGATATATTTCTTTGGTATCTATCCCTCTTTAACATTTTCTGTTGCTTACTTTTAATGCTAAGTTAATAATAATTAGCCAGGTGATTAAGCAAGCTTTAAAGAGCCATCCAGCTAACATTTCAGCTCTTGACCCGACAGTAATCTTCAAACATGCCACATTTGCATGTAATTTTATAGGGCAGGCTATCTTACACAACCAACATAACCACAACTCCAAAGTATTTCCTTAATACTGCAAGATTTCTTGAAGAGAAAGTTACACGAATCTTTCACACAGAAAGATAATAACATAACCACTTTCTAAGCAGGATTATTTACATTAACTTAAAATTTTAAACTAATAACCATTTACTTACATTTATAGAGTATACTGCCCATCTTAAGATTGCTTACACATGTCTAGCAATTTTTCTAACTGCTAAAATGCAATCTACGTATACTTTTAATGGGAAATACTCATTTATCTCAAATTATCTGCTTAACATGTTTCATTTCTTTCAAGACAATACCGTACTTCTTCTATAAATACACTCTATGTATTTAGATTCAAACTACCATGCTTAGAATATGCTTCCTGAAAAAATGGAAATCTAATTTAGATAATACTCAAGACCAATAGATTTTAATACGTTTATCCTAAGCTCCAAGCCAACTCAATGAATTCTGAAATTAACAGAGTTGCACTGTTAGGGTTCTACTAATATAATTCTTCCATACTACGCTAAGCACTAGATAAATTTTGGAGCAAGCTTTTATTGGATAAGATAGTATAATATCTGTTCAACATTGATCATACCACATTTCCCCCCTATCAGCTACAATGACTATCTTTAAAAGGCTGTTAACTCGATGGAAACCAGATTTCCATTGTATATTTACCTTATTGTTAACATTTAACATATTGCATCAACAAACTATCTAATCTTTATATTAATTTAGCAAATAGGTTTTCAATAGCTTAGCTTCAATGTGCAATTCTGTTTGGGAAATCTTAATTCTTTAATAAAAAATGAAATATTAACAATGGCTCATAACATAGACTTAGCAAGCAGAATTCTATTTTAAATGCTAATATATAACTGATATGTTTGTACTTTTCAAAAAGACAAGAGCTCAGAAAGTTATCAAAACTTTCAAATACAATATAAATAAGCACAAATAAAATTCATAATGAACCGTAAACTCTTTAAATGTGTTTCAGACTTACACATAGTTGAACTACTTAAGCTGCTGAGTTTAAATTCCTTTCATCATATTATAATAAATGGATGTTTAATTCTGACTTTGTGGGAAGATGCAACTTTAAAGCAGTCTGTGTTATTAAATTATTTATGTAAAAGCTAAAAAGTTGTTATTCTGAAAATAGTCTCTCAAACATAATTTACCTATTTATAAACAGCTTACAAATCCATGAACATTGCAGTAAGACTGGCCAGTTGACTGACAAAGAACTTGGCATCAGTAAATAATCGGAGCATACAGAAAACCAGAAAGCTGGGGGAGAATATTAATATGGATGAGTGATACAAAATAGAGATAAAGGGATTTCTTCTGGCCTATATGAAGATGGCCTTTGGTTGTTATTATATCATGTAGAGACTTTACATTGTGTTTCTCCAGCAATTACTTAACCCCATGTCCTAACCTAAAATGAACTAAGAAATCTGGAGGAAATATTACCTTAGACCAGACAAGTATTGCTGTAGTGTTCCATTAACTTTTACAGACCTATAAAGTATACTAGCTCCATGTAAAAGTTGCACAAACATGAGACAATATGTAATAACATAAGGAAAGACAGAAAGACAACAAATATATTTGCAGTGCGTATTTATAAATCCAAAGTCCATGCAGAAAGAACATAGAAAATGTAACTTTTTATAGATTCTAACTAAAACTCATCTCATTTAGAAAAATACCATATTTTCTACTTCTATACTCTCAGCACGACACTGCATCAGCCTGATGCCCCGTTTTTTTTATCCCAAATGAGGTTACCAGATGTTCTTGACTTGCTCACCATCACTCACCTTGTCCAGCTCATCATGCAACTCTGCAAGGCTGGGTCGAATAAGTTTCTCTCCTAGACCAGCAGCGGTATGCCGATAATAGTCTATCCTTGGCACCGCATCGATGGTGTTGTGACCAAAGGTACGCAGATAGTACGTGTTCGTGTGAGTGTCGTAATAGTAGTGATGGTGCCCTCCTGAGCCTCCCCCGGAATGTAGACTCCCTTCGCTCAGAACTGTGTCACCACCATTCTGGAAGCTGACGCTGCAGCCTTCTGGGCCGCCACCTCCAGGTTCATCCGAGCTGTCATCTCCAGCCGAGGGGTCCACGAAATTCACCCGGAACCGGCCTTTTGCTTCCTCACTGCTTTTCTTATGCCCATCACCGTGGACTTCTGAGGTCCCTTCCGTCGTCTTCGCCTCTTCTGCCATGGCCGCCCGACTCAAATTTTCTGCCACCAGGTCCACCTGAAAGCGGCTCTGGCTGGGCGTGGGACCCAGAGGTCTGCACAGCCCATCTCCAGCGGCTGCAGAGGCAGGAGCCAAGGCGCTCGCGGGGTCCGTCGAGGAGTCGCCTGTGCCAACCGGTGCATCCCCGTCACTCGCCAGCAGACGAGATACTTCCTCCGCGCCTGTGGCTGCTGCTGCATCGGCGGCTCCTCCTCCTCCTCTCTCAGCAGCAGCTGCAGCTTTAAGCTTCGGCGAGCCGGAGCGCGGCGGAGGGGAAGACGCGCGCGAAGGCTTTGCTTCCATGGCTTCTGCTTTTCTTCGGGTGGCGACAATGCGGGCCGGAACAGACCTCCTTGCGGCTCTGGCTGGTTCAATGAAGTCCCTTCGTTTCTGGCAAGCAAGCAACAAACAGTTGGCTGCCGCTCGGGGCGCTTTAAACCACCAAATGGCGCCCCGCCACTGCCGGGCTCCACTCCGCCGCCCTCGAGAAAGCAAGGCAACACGCCGCACTTCCTCGGCAGATAACCGCGCGGCCCGGCCCGGCCCCTCCCTCCCGGTCCTTCCGCCCCAATCCTTGTAGCGCCACCGCCACGCCAGGTGATGATCTAGCAGCTGCTGACCCCTCTCGCTCCTCCGCCTACCGGGTCCCCCTCTTCGAAACCCGAGACAAGGGAAGAGCCGAAGGAAGGGGGTAAAGAGTCTCCATCCCCGCTATCCCCCACACCCCGTCGCCTTGCTTCCCGCTTTCTCTTACCTCACGTCCCCACAGACAAGGACCACTCTCGGTCCGTCTCGAAGCACCCTCGAAGTCTTAGGGACTGCGGAAGCAACAACGCCAACACGCTTCGTATCGCAGGCGCCAAGGCGACAGCAGTCCCTGGGGTACCGCGGAGGGAAGGAGAAAGCCGGCTGTCCTACCCTCCGCAGACCTACGCTTTCTGTCTGAATAGTCTCGACACGTGTGTGTACGCCTTGATGCGCGGGCTAGCCACAGGCTAGTCAGCCGCAAAGCTTCCGCTGGGCCCTCCGTTATCCTCCCCACCCTCCTCTCGGTTTCCCCAGAAGCGAGCGAAAGCCGGCGACAAGGAGCGAACGAGAGCGGGCCGGCGGCAGCCAATCGCCTAACAGCCGCGCGGGTCGGGGACGAGTCTTTAAAGCATCCGCTGCGAGGGAGCGGGAGGCGGAGGCAAAGCCCGAGCAGGGAGGGATCTGGCCCGGCGAGGGTGGAGCAGCGTTTAGGCGCTGCTGGCGGATGCTGGCCCGGCTTTGGCGTGCTTCAAGGTTTACAGCTTGTCCACTGCGTTGCCGCCGGGAGCCTCAGCCTGGCTCTAATGCGTCCTTCGAAGAAAGAGCGAGGTCGCGGTTCCAGCGTGGCCCGCTTTTCCCCTGCAGGGCGAACCAGTCAGCAGCGCGCTTACTCTCGTCGCGTCAGGAAGGAGGGAGAGGAAGAAGGCATCCGCCCGGCAGGCTGCTTGCCTCCGCCTCCTCCCGACGGAGAAGAGCTTTGAGGCAGATGGCGGGTTATAAAACTGACGCTCGGCTCGAAGTGGGGATGGGCGGGTCTATGAAAGAAACTGCTTCTGCGTGGGCGGACGGTTAGCTGGACGGCTAGGAAAGTTCCTCGAGTCTTCTGCTGTGGAGGAAGGAAAAAAAACCAACCAACCCAGGCTTCAAAATCTCGCGAGCAAGGCGCGCAGACGCAACTGAGGTTGCAAGAAGCCCTAGCAAACTTTACGTTGCGGCGGACGGTTTATAGAAGGAAGGAGCGTTCTCCGCATGCTCCGAGGGGATGTTCGCTTCCCAGGAAAAGCTGCTCAGGACATCTCGATTGCTATAAGATACAATGCGTTTCATTGATCCAAGCCTTGCTTTCCTAGGATGACGAAGATGGGCCTACGTGAGGGGGAGAAAAAACAGTCCCCACACAAAAACAGTCCACGCGTGGTTATACAAACCGAAAACCTAATGTTTTTATTGCTGTTTTTATTTTATCACAATTCCGAGAACTAAGTTGGTGGCTTTTGCTGCACAGGAGTTACATTGAGCCATGCGTGTTGGCGTGGTATATACTAGTGAATACTTGCTTTGAGTTGAGCATCCTCCAAAAATTCCCCTAAATCCCAAGAGTGAGCGAGGATTCCTGGGCAGGCTCAGTGATGTGAAAATTATTCCCTCAAGGCCCGAGGTTTAGAAACAACTCCCATTCAAGGGGAAAAAAAGTAACAGCCTTGCATCTAGGAAGCTTCTCCTATGACGCTATTTTATGTTAAGGGCCCTGTTTTCGCCCTTTCAACCCAGTCAAGGAAAGTTAGCTGATGTCATGTGAATTCTGTAACCTATTTAGCAGAGGGGGTATCTCTAAATCGTGTCACGTGAACATGGAAGAAAGCTTTTACTCCAAGTTAACTAGGTTATTTGAGATGAGTACTCCAAGACTTCTCTGAGAGTACATGTAGCATATAAATGGTGGGAAATGGATATACCCCCCCAGCTGTCTCTTGTATTTTTAGTTGGACCATCATGGATTTTCAAACAACTTCGTTCCGGTAGAAAACAATAGGCTCTTACATATTTAGCGTTGTGGTAGAAAGCTGGATGAAAGGATGTTACTCCTTTGCCCTGCGTGGGAGTTGTTTCTAAACCTTAAAAGGAAATTTGAGGAATTGGGGGGAGATCAGGGGTGGTATTCAGCAGATTCTGACCAGTTCTGGAGAACCAGTAGCGGAAATTTTGAGTAGTTCGTAGAACCGGCAAATACCACCTCTGATTGGAGATTTTACAGTATTCTTCTCCTGCCACGCCCACAGAATCGGTAGTAAAAAATTTGAATCCCACCACTGGAGGAGATATTGAATGGATTTGCATATCACATTGGGTCATAATCTCTTTTAGTCTTAATGTGTTGCGTGAACCCAGTTTTAATACAATCAATGTGTATTCATGAGATTGAAACTGTCTCTGTAATAGATTACTTTCTTAGGTAAGGTGGAGATAGTGATTCGCTTAACTATGGCAAAAGATCATAAATTAGGCTCTACTCACTTAACTGCCTTGCTTAGCAGTGGTAATTCTGGTAACAATTATGGTTGTACATTGAGGATTACTTGTACATAAACATAGGCATTCATTCTCCATCCGAAATGTTCTAGTTTAGGGCACCTAATGCAGTTGTTGAATTTTGCTCTTCCTACTTTTCTCAGCATGGATATAAGATCAAGGTAATTAAGAGTAAGAGTAATCTTACTTGTAATTAACAAGTAAGATTAGCAAAACTAATCCAGTTTATATCTCCTATATTGTAGTACAAAATATTGATTCAGAATTACCTGCTTTTATGTTTCCTGAAATGGGTGGTTCAGTTTTATATTGTGTTCCTGAATGGGAGATGTAATCTGTTACTGTACTAATAATACCTACTCTAGTTAATGATTCAGTCTATGGCAGGGGTATCAAATTGTCAGCCCACAGGCCGGATGCATCAGGCTCAGGCCATTCCATGAATGGGAAAAACATTGCAAAATGTCACATGATGGCAACGTGATACGGCGAGTTTGACACCCATGGTCTATGGTTTACACCAGGGGTTTGACTCCACTGATTTATTTATTTATTTTATTTATTTATTTATTTGTCAATTGCTTACAAGATAACAGGTATAAGTAAAATATAGTTATGAATACATGGATACATATAAGAAAAATAAAATATAAAAGAAACAATAGGACAGGGAAGGTAGGCACGTTGGTGCGCTTATGCACGCCCCCTACAGACCTCTTAGGAAAGGGGTGAGGTCAATAGTAGACATTCTAAGGTTAAGGTTTTTGGGGTTTGGGGAAGAAACCACAGAGTCAGGTAGAATATTTCAGACATTGACCACTCTGTTGCTGAAGTCGTATTTTCTGCAATCAAGTTTGGTGCGATTAACCTTGAGTTTGTATCTATTGTTTGCTCTTGTGTTGTTATGGTTGAAGCTGAAGTATTCATTGACAGGTAGAACATTGCAATGTATGATTTTATAAACTATACTTAGATCAGACCGAAGGCGGCGTAGTTTTAGGTTTTCAAGGTCTAGAATTTCGAATCTGTTGACATATGATATTCTGCAACAAGTAGAGGAGTGAAGAATCTTCTTGTAAAATATTTCTGGACTTTCTCAACTGTGTTAATATCAGGTACGTAATGTGGGTTCCAAACTGATGAGCTGTATTTGAGAATTGGTCTAGCAAATGTTTTGTATGCTCTAGTTATTAGTGTAAAATTACCAGAGAAAAAGCTACGTAAGATTAGGTTAACAACTCTTAGCGCCTTTTTGGCTATGTAGTTACAGTGGGCTCTAGCACTTAGGATATTTGAGATGAGTACTCCAAGATCCCTACAGAGTTTGGATCATCAACAAGGTCTTGACTATTCAGCCTGTATTTTATTTTCTGATTGTTTTTGCCAATATGTAGGAAAGAGCATTTATTTATTGAGATCTGAAGTTGCCATTTGTTTGACCATTCTGATACACTCTTTACACTCTTTTACACTCTTGCAACTGATGTTAACTTACAAATCTTGCAGTTGAAACAGCTAGATTAATTTTTGTATTTTTTAGTGGCCTTTTTAATATATCCTAAAATATTTCATTTTCCTAGGAGAGGGGTGGGTTTTAATTTCCAACAACCCATTGCAGCAGCCCCTGAACATCTCCCAAGTGGATTGTTTCTAATGTTGTGATTTCATTTGTTATTGTTTGGGGGTTTGTTTGTTTGTTTGTTTTGGTCATTTGTCATTTGCCCATTCAGTTTAGGAAGCTTCAGGGACTCCACAAGTATTGGACAATTAAGGCAGGTTCAAGGAAAGTGTAGGAAGTTAGCACCCACCCCTCTCCTAGAAAAAATTGAAATAGTATAGGAAATATTTAAAAGGCAGCATATTATATCTCCCTGGATGAGAAAAGGAGAAATACGTTTTAAAGACAAAGCAGCTTCCTGCAGCTCCCTGCCACCCCTGCAGCTCCAGGGTGATGGGATTAAGGATGGCCCTCAGGAAATGATAGGATTACCCATCTCACCACATGTTCTGGGAAGATTGCATTAGCCAGCACTCTGGTGTGGTCCAGACCAAGCCTACAAAGTTAAGACCCTGCCCCTGGGAGTCTGACAGCCAATGGGATTCATTTCTTGCACAGGAACAGGAAACACTAAGGTGGGGCCCAACAGAGGTTATATAAGGGTATCTCAGCAGCTTGGTCGGCCCTTCTTCCCTTCTCTTCTCACCTTGAAGCATGTGATTATCTTTCCTTCTCACTCTGGAACTCCAGGCCATGTGGCCCTGTACACCATTAAACTTTCCAAGCAGCCTCCATGTTTCCAGTGTTTTTTCCCCACTTGGAACTGAACCCAGAAGGATATATCTTTCAACAAAAGGTAACCAACACTATGTACATGTAAACAGTTTCAAAATAGCTTAGTTATACAAGACTGAATTGAACAAATAATCAGGAAAAGACATCTACAACTTCCTTATTTTTTATTTCCAAATTGATAGGCACCTAATAATCCATAACTGCTATCAATTTGAATCTGTTTACTATAAGAAAAAACAATTTGTTTCTTTAGCAAGAAGCATCAGCCTTGTAAGGACATTCAGATTGAAATTCATAAAATTTCCCAAAAGCTGATTGGAAATCTAATATGTACAAGTTGTCCTGCATTTGTTAATATTTATACATCCAATGTTATGGCAGAAATAGAAAGATACTACAAACAATATAACTGATAAAAATATGTTGTATATTTCTACCTATAGTCAATATTTCTTTTTAAAACGCTTATATAGAAAATATTGCATTCTTTGGGCAGAAACTTTTTATTTAATATGTAATTAGTATACTTTATTTACATAATTTTTCAGGGAGCTGTAGGTTGCTTTGATTTTGTTTTTCGGTTTTTCCAACACATACATGAAAAAGGGCTAAAGGAATATTTGCACAATTTCTTTTGATTAGGGAATAGTAGAAACCTGTCATCTGGAAACAACTTAATTCATATAATTCATACTTTTTGACATATTTTAGATTTGATGGTAGAATCTGCTTTCTTATTACAAAATGGTATTTAGAAAGAATATTGGCATTTACTGATAAAATTATAATAACCATGACATGGTAAAACATGGTTTGCTTTATAAATCACAATGTACATTTTTATAACCAAAACCATGTATTTTATGAACCAGGTTATATGTGTATGTAGCGAGGAAAGAACTATGGAAACATGCTTGGGGTGTGAAATGTTGCTGTCTGGTCTATGTAATTGGATGGAACATAATGTCCTAGCAGCTGTATATCTGTATTTATTTGCAAGATAATTATTTTTATTTATTATTTTATTTATTTATTTGTCAATTGCTTACAAGATAACAGGTATAAGTAAAACATAGTTATGAATACATGGATACATATAAGAAAAATAAAATATAAAAGAAACAATAGGACAGGGAAGGTAGGCACGTTGGTGCGCTTATGCACGCCCCCTACAGACCTCTTAGGAAAGGGGTGAGGTCAATAGTAGACATTCTAAGGTTAAGGTTTTTGGGGTTTGGGGAAGAAACCACAGAGTCAGGTAGAATATTTCAGACATTGACCACTCTGTTGCTGAAGTCATATTTCCTGCAATCAAGTTTGGTGCGATTAATCTTGAGTTTGTATCTATTTGTTATGTTGAAGCTGAAGTATTCATTGACAGGTAGGACATTGCAATGTATGATTTTATATACTAAGATCGGACCGAAGGCGGCGTAGTTTTAGGTTTTCAAGCTCTAGAATTTCGAGTCTAGTGGCATAAGGTATTCTGCAACAAGTAGAGGAGTGAAGAACTCTTCTTGTGAAATATTTCTGGACTTTCTCAGCTGTGTTAATATCAGATATGTAATGTGGGTTCCAGACTGATGAGCTGTATTCAAGTATCGTCTAGCAAATATTTTGTATGCTCTAGTTATTAGTGTAATATTATCAGAGAAAAAGCTACATAAGATTAGGTTAATAACTCTTAACGCCTTTTTGGCTATGTAGTTACAGTGGGCTCTAGCACTTAGGTTATTTGAGATGAGTACTCCAAGATCCTTGACAGAGTTTGGCTCATCAGCAAGGTCTTGACTATTTAGCCTGTATTTTATTTTCTGATATTTTTTTGCCATTATGTAGGACAGAGCATTTATTTGATGAGATTTGAAGTTGTCATTTGTTTGACCATTCTGATACATAGTCAAGGTCTTTTTGAAGGGTAGCAGTATTGTCTGTGATGTTGAATAGCTTTACATCATCAGCGAAGAGAATGCAGTTGCTCTTGATATGATCACAGAGGTCATTTATGTAGAGTATGAAGAAGTTGATCCTAGAACACTGCCTTGGGGGACACCACTGTTGACAGGCACAGAATTTGATAAGACGCTCCCAATTTTGACCATTTATTGTCTGTTTGACAGGAATGCTTCTATCCAGTTATGCAGGTGTCCAGAGATACCATAAGATTTTAGTTTTAGTAGTAGTTTGTCGTGTACCACTGAATCAAAGGTTTTAAAGAAGTCTATGTAGATTGTGACATTGCTTTGCTTTGATCGAATTGTATAGTCCATATGTTTTTGCAATATAAGAGTTGCAGATTACATGATAGTTTTTTCCTAAAATCAAATTGTTTATTAGGGAGTAGGTTGTTTGTTTCTAAGTGGAGGATGATGGATTGGTTAATAATTGATTCCATGACTTTACAGATGACGCAGCATAAAGAGATTGGTCTGTAATTTTCAACTAGGCTGGGGTCTCCCTTTTTGAAGATGGGGATGACCGTGGCTTGTGACCATAGTTTTGGCAAGGAGCTGGTCCTGAAAGATTTTTCAAACATTATGCTTAGAGGTTCTGCTATGGCAGTGGATAGCTTTTTTAAGAAGTAGGCACACATTCCCTCCGGTCCAATAGATAGAGATGGTTTTAGATTGTGCAGTGCTTTTTCAACAATGTCTTCTGTAAAATCGATATGTATTAGATCATTGTAATTGTCTGTGGTTCAACTAGGAAATACTGGGCATGATCCATTGCTGTTTAAAATACTGAGCCAAAGAATGTGTTAAAGAGGTTGGTTTTAATAGTGTCATCGTTGCAGTCTTTACCATTAGATCCTTTCAGGGGTGGGATGGACCTTGAGTCTTTTAGTTTGTTGTTTACAAAATTGTAGAAAGCACGGCTGGAATTGGTGCGTAGAAGGTTTTCTTCTTGTTTAATGTGATAATTGGTGCATTCAGTTTTTATCTGGTGGCATAAATTTTTGTATCAGCTTTTGAAGTTGGCAACATGACCAGATTTGTTTTTCCGCCAAAGTGATTTCTTTTTGGTTTGAAGCTTCCTTATTGTTTTGGGTAATTTGGTTTTTCTGGTTTTGGGAGTTGTTAATGGTACATATAGTTCGATGACTCTTTTAACTTCAAGTAAAAATATGTTGTAATGGTCTTCTACAGTATTGCATCCAGAGAATAGAAATTGCCAATCAAGGCATGAGAGATCATTGTTTATAAGATCATAGTTGCCTTTTTTGAAGTTATAATTGGGGATTCCATCGTTGTGATGATTTTTGTGTGGACATATGTTGAGACAAAAGTCAATCATGTTGTGGTCACTGTTGGAAAAGTGTTCTTTAATTTGTAGAAGATGAGATCGAGGCAGTTGTTAAGTGTAGTGTTGTTGGTTACTAGTTGTTCTAGTCCCAGATTTGTTACTGCATTGTAGAAGGTTGCATGTGTGGGTTCAGTTGTACATTCATTAATGGTCCAGTTAATATGAGCTAGATTGAAATCACCAAGAAAGATAAAAGCGTGTGGGCAGGATGATGCCCATGTTACTAGTGTATTTAGCTTGTTTGCATGTTCGATGTCATAATCAGGGGCTCTGTAACATAGTAAGAACCGAAATGTGATATTTTAGGACAGTTCACAGACGATGGTCTCAGGAATAGCAAGCTCCTAGGTAACTTGGATGTTTTTTAGATGTAGGGGCTTTTTATAGAAGATAGCAACACCACCACCTCTACGGATTTAACGATCTGATCGGTAAACATGATAGTCTCTTACTGTGGCAATGGAGTCAGGGAGAGATGCGTTGAGCCATGTTTCACAGACAAATATAATGTCGAATTTAGCCATATTTAGTAAGAGGAGAAATTCAGGTATTTTATTTACAAGGCTTCTTGCATTGAGTAGCTTGCATTTAAGGCCAGTTGTAGTTGGAATAGAGGTAGTTAGGGGCGTGCATGCCTAGTTTTGAGCGATGTTGGATTGGATGGGATGGGGTTCGATGCAGAATTGTGGGTTGTGTGACTTTCTTTTGATGCAATCAGCTCTGTAGTCAATGTATAGGTCCTTTTCTCCATTGTCTAGACGGTTTTTGAGTTCAGCGCGGAGTTCACGGGAGCGGATTCTTTGTAGTATGGATAAGTCTGGTCTTGAGCGAAGTTTTTTGTGGTTGGGATTGGTTTTTGTAGTGGTATTTATTGTATGAATGAATATGCGTTTGCTGGACTCATTTTTGCATACAACTCTACAAAATCTTGGGGCCACAAAACCATTATTGTATTTGAACTCAGGGCCATCTCTGGTTATTTCAATGATATCTTCAAGAGAGATGTTTGTTGTATTTGAGTTGCTTATGATATTACGAACTTTGGTGATGTCATATGATTCTTTGGTGTCTTCGAGACCAAATTGGATGGCATAATGTGTCAACTTGCCTGCATGCACGTTTGTATATAATTCATTACTAATTGCATACTTTCATCTTTTGTTAATATTTATTCAGCTAATATAAATATCAAATGTTTTTATATTATTCTAATGGTTCTTATTTTGATGCCAAGGCGTTTCAGTGGCTTCTTCATTACTAGATCAAGGTTTAGGTTTGTATATAAACAAAAAAGCCTCAGCTCAAAAAACAGAGTTGACAAGGGCATCACAATTCAAGAAACTCTGCCATTGTTGAAACATCTAGCAATCATAAAGCTTGGATTGCTTCTGGCAATGCTAAGCTCCCTACAGACAGGGAGAACCCTAACCCTAACCTTAAAAATAATGTGAACTGTCATAACTAACAAATGCCAACACGAGATCCATGCAACATCTGTTAGGACAATTTCACAAATTAAGTTTTGTTCTAAATTTGTTAATTTGTTAAATTTGCTAAAATTTAATATGGTACACTAATCATATGATCTCTGTAAGTATTTAATATATTGTCTCAAAGGTACTTTTTCAAAAGGCAACTGGATTTTCTTTTTCCTTGGAAATGTTTTGCCTCACATCCAAGAAGCTTCTTCACTTCAGAATGTCTTCAAGGAAAAACAAAGTCCGGTTGCCATTTGAAAACACACCTTTGGCACAACCATCATTTGAATGACTGAGAATCTCCATAGACATTTAACTGTTTGATATAATATATAATCATATAAGATATAATTATATCTTGCATTGAATATTTCTGAACAAATCTGGAGTAATAATATGGATTTAAGTTAAGATATAACAGCAAAGAATAAAGAAGATGGAAAATATAAACCAGAATATTTGGACTAGAATCTAAGGAAGGCAGAGAAATGTAAATACAACAGGACTGTGATTACAGTGTTTTGCATTACAGTTTTTATTGCTTTCACTATTTGGAATGAAATTCAACAAATTTGTAAGGCTTTTCTGTTTCATATGTTCAACAAATTTATGGGACATACATTAAGGATCTTAAGGATCTTCTAAATAGAAATAAAAATAAATTGATATATTATTGGGAGAAAATCATTACTGAATAACTTTGAGTAATATTAAATGTTTATGCAGGATTTCCATTTTCACTTGTTTCTGACTAATATGGAAAAACAAGTATTTTTGATAGCAATGAGGGAAAGATTGGAGGGAAAGTATGTTTACCTGTCAGTGTATTTGTCTGCAAACCAGTATGCATGTATGTATCTGAAAACACTGTCAGGTACATGCCTTTTCAAAAACTAATTTAAATTTAAATCAAATTGAACTTAATATAAATGCAAATCTTTATAGTAATTCCTATAGTAATATTGCACTTTTATACTATAATATAGACAATGAAATTAATTAATATCCAAATCAAATTTAAAACAGCTGCTTATAGGAATGAGGGTTTTGGAAATAATTAATGTTGTTTAGCCTAAAGTTATAAAATTAATATTTTGTTGACAAGAAAATGCAAACAATTTGAAGTGTTTTACTATCTTAGTTTGTGCTACAGATCTAAGACGACTGTGCTTGGCATGGGAGGGGACATTACTGTGTACCACAGTGGTTCTCAATCTTTTCTTCACCAGGGGACCCCCTTTAAATATATTTTGGGGCCACAGACCAAGACCATGAACCACCAAGACTTAACTCAAGATTTAAATCGTAATATTTCTTCAAGCCTTTGCAGACCCTCTTGTGATGACATTGTAGCCACCCAGAGGTCCGTGGACCACAGGTTGAGAACAACTGTGGTATACAATTGTAAAATAGTGATTGCTTTTATGGATGGATACATTTATTTTGATTGATTTCTATTTGTTGATGAAATCTAATTGGGATATTGAATAGCTTTTTTTTTTCAATTTTAAAACTTGTAAGTTGAATTGTGAACATTCCTAATTATGTCCAATCTCCTTTCAGATATTGATTTCCTGTCTTATTTCTTGCTATTTTCCAACTATAGTTTGCTATAACTGTTTCCTGTCATAAACTTCAAGTTACAGTTGTTAGGTTGACATTAACTTTGATTTATGGAACCAAAATCTGTGGCAATTCCCTCAAATGTTTACATTAAAAGGGACCATATGCAAATCATTTCAATACCTGAAATGATTAGATTGATAAATTCTTTTAAAGTAAGGCAATAAAATAAATTAAATCCTGGCCCCAATAATTTCTATAGTTCAGGTTTTACAGCACATTTCTCTTAACCGGGCCATTGATTTGTATGGGTGAAAAACTTAAAATGCCTTGTAATAAACAGTAGAAAAAATGGGTGTGAAGTTCAAATCAGCATTCTGTCTCAGAGCTCAGAGATCCTCAGAGCTCTTAGATTAACTTTAAAAAAATAATAATAATCTGCAAATAGAAATCAGGCTAAGATAATAAAAGTTGAAGGAAGATATATTTAATTTCAATATCTCCCGTACCCAATAGTCTATTTAGGCATTAAATATGAATGCATCCTACTAGCCTATGTTAAGATTTGGCTGTAGCATAGCGTTGTGCATGAATGTAGTCTCTTTTCTTGGACTGGGAATGGGACTAATATGCCTACAACATAATAATTATTACAGATAAACATATTTTCAGGCTCAGCCCAAAGATAGCCAGAGTTTTTTCTCTAAGTCAGCTCGGTTGACGACAGAAATCAAATTAAAAGTTGGATTGTGACTTAAAATCAATAAGCATTTTGAATATCAATGAGGATTTCTAAATATTTTAAATATTGAACTCGATGACACTGGCCACCCAATTTTATGCTTTTTTGTAGATAATTCAAGTAAAGATAATGAGGTTCCCTTTTGTGCAAATGTGAATAAGAATGAAACCTTCAATGTCAATACATTTGATTGTATGCCACTTTTGCATTATGTAAAGCAAAAATTTGCAAAAAAATCATATATTTAGATCATGTTAAAAAATTTCATTTCATTTCATAAAAATTTTATGTCTTGAGAAAATAGTGTGCCACTTTATATAAAAATAATTCAAGTCTTATACCATTCAAATGTTCACTCTGCTTTTAATGACTTATTTTTCTTTCGTTGCACAATTAGTGTACATGGATGGGCACTCAGCTGTCATTGTCTCAATGTGAGAAAAAGCTTAGAAATGCTATGTTTCTTCTTGAATAATGGATAAATTATCAATGAAACACATTTATATAGTACAACACAATTTTATTGTTTTTCTATAGTGATGTAGACTGCTGAAATTTTGCCAGGCAAATTCCATGATTAATCCTTTCTGGCCAAAACAGTTTAAAGCAATTTGCACTCCTTGTTCAATTCAGAGGTCAAAAAGCTCTTTACAGTGTGCTGATGTGATATTTATAATTGCTACTATATTTTCTGCTTTGCAATCTATGCTGAAGTTTTGAATCAGGAACAGAGTTATTAAATAAAGACTGTTCTTTAAAATATCTTTGTAGTACTTGATGTTTATGCCTTGTATTTTCTCACATCATCAGATATTCATTGCAAGCTTAATTATTAATGCTTAGATGGGTGCTACTATTTTTGTCATGCATGAATCAGGAATCCCAAGTACCTAAGATTGGTCCATAACTTTGTTAACTGGCATCTAACTAGAGGAAAGAATGATAGCTTTATAAAATTGTAAAACTTGCAATTTATAAAAGCCTCCTGTCCTAGAAAATAAGAAAATATCTATGCTTAAAACTTATGCTACTAAATGATATAAAATCTACAAACTTACTGCATTGACTCAGTCTTCTGGAGGAAACTTGCTTCTAAGAAGGTTATGATTCTGTTGCCTCTTTACTTGCATACAAAGTAAATGTCAAAACTTTGACTGGAATATCTAACAAACTAGCCATAAGCCTATTTGTTGAGGTTAATAAAGGAATTATAATGTAAATCCAGCCATGAAGATAGTTCTGAATACATTCATGATAGCTTTCCAAGTATTTGCATAAAATTTACTATTAACCACCTTAGATTCTGGGAATTTAATAATACCACATCTGGAGGGCATTGAATTGGGGACAGGTTATTTTATGTTATGAAGGTTTGATTAATATAAACTACATTTTTACAAAATGTAAAACAGAAATCTAGAATATGTGTTGAATGGATATCATCTGCCAAGAATTCAAGGTATGCCACATAAGTATTATTAGACGTTCCCATTCTGTGGTTTGTCTCTGAAGATATTTCAGAGAATACACCAGAATTTCCCACCTTGGTATTTATATTCTTCCTCTTTCTCTTCAATACTGAAGTGCTTATTTTTCAATTGCAGAATTAGTCCTACCAAATTCATTTATCTCCTGCCTCAAGTTCTTTATTGTTGACTCAACAAATGAATGGAGTTGCTTTTCAACTACTGAGTTGAGAACAATGGCACCTTCAGTGTCTGAGTGTAATCTTGTTTCCATGCCTTAAACTCCAGTGATTATTTCAAACTGGTACTCATGAAACCAGTTATTCACTTTGCCCCTGGAAGTACAAGAGAAAAATCTGAATAAATATCAAAACTAGTTAATTTAAGTTTTTCCATGGGTAGATAATAATCCAGAATCAAACAGGATACAGCAATGGTTCTCAACCTGTGGTCCTCATATCATCATAGGGGGTCCACAAAAGCTTGAAGAAATTTTATGAGTTAAATCTCAAGTTATGTCTTGGTAGTCTCTGGTCATAGTCAATAACCACAAAAGGTTATTTAAAGGGGATCCATGGTGAAGAAAAGATTGAGAACTACTGAATTACAGAATTACACAACACATAATAATCTAATATCTACCAAACATAACAGATTAACAAAGTTGGAAGGGACCTTGAAGGTCATCTAGTCCAACCCCCAGCCTTCCACTCCCAGAATTCCCCAAACCAGCAATTTGCTGGATGTTAGAAGCTCAACCACTCAAAAGTCCTTCAGATGGAGACACGCCACAGATACAATGGACCTCCATCCTAGGGGTGCTTCAAAATCCCAACGACCATAAGGCACCGTTCCTCAACTCGGCACGCCTTAAACTGTATCCCCAAAAGCTGGAGAATACTGACAGAATATTACTGCCTCATTCCAAAAAGACAAAATATGTAAGTTTTATTGGAGAAGGTCAGAGGCTTGGCAGTCTATTACTGGGTGCTAGCTATGTCAGATTCTGTAAATCCCTGGCTGCCTGCAACAGAAGGTGAACCTGAAGGTATGTTGGAAAAAAGGTTTCTTAATACTTTCAATCCTTATCTCACATACTCATATAACTGGTGTTAATGTCTTTATCTTTTGCATAACTTCTGAAGACGTGGCGGCAGATAAGTATTATAATAACCTTGAACAATGCTAAATATTGTGCTACATTTTTCATAAGCATTAACACAGCTTTTATTAATCATATCCTTGAGTTAAACCTGCTGGGTGTGGACAGGATTCTATTATGTTGGTAAAGTCTGAATAAATCTTGGCATAACATCAGTAATAGGCAACTTGGCTTGTGAATAACAGAAACCAATAGTGCAAGGAGTAAAATTAAGTACTGCAAGAGAATTGTGGTGAATGAGTGGAATCCTATGCTTTCTCAGAAATTGTATCCATAGAAATACTGCATACTATCTCAATCTCATACCTTTCGTTATAGGATATCACATGAGGATGGTAAAACCCATGCTTGCATGGAAATGGGGTTCATAAAAGTCAATGCAGGGGTTGTCTTGTTTCCATTTATTCTAGGGTTGGAGCAATACAATGCTTAACATTCATATTGTTCTTTTGTTAAAGGTGCATAGATGGAGTTGAAATTGTAGCATCTTATCTACTGAGTCTTTCCTACTGAATCTCTCTCAAGTCCACTTGAAGTTAAAAATATGAGTTATCTGTCTCTGGTTTCCCACTATGGGTTTAGCTATGTTAGATAAGATGATAATGGCAGCAAGTGGATTATTTGGATGCATAGAGAGCTTAACATCTGATTTCCATGCATGCTTAAGTAGAATATCATGAGTAATAGTATTGTAAAAGATGGGTGATGATTGCAATGATTATTATTTCTCCTTTCTTGAAAGCAGCTAATAACCCATTCTATATTTTGGTTCACTGGCAGTCATTAGAGTACTTTTGGAACATAGCGTTCCCATTCTTATAAATAATAATGACATTACATGTAACTATTTGATAGTTGCAAAAGACACTACATCAAAACATCTATTATATTCTATAGTGGAGTTTGCATAGAAATCATTATAGCAATTACTGTAAAAATACAAAAGCAAATAAAGCATAGTAAAAATGTATAAATCTAGCAATAAGTAACTATAATTAGGGCTTATTAACTGTTATTATAACTCTGATTCATATATTCAGTAGCACAGAAACAGAAACATGAAAATAGGAAAAAGGAGTCTAATTGGATATTGTTGATTCCTCAGAACATGGAGAAAAGCAAGCATTTTATAGGTATTCTCTGCTCCTCTGTGATGCTATTGCATCATCAGTATCCTGTGTGTGTGTTTGTGTGTTTTAAATGGGTGAGGATAGATAGTATACACATTTGTTTCTTCTGTGTAATGGCTCTATTAAACTAATGCCCAGTGCAGTCCAAACTTTGCCATCCCTCCGTCCTTTCTTCCTTTCCTTTAAAACTGTCTATTCTGAAAAATGAAGTGACTATTACATAAGCACTCAGGGAGATTTAAATGCAGGCCTTCCTGATTCAAATGTACTGTCTCACATTACTTTTCAGCTGGTATCTCTTTATCTTCTATTTATAGATTATTCCTATAATAAAGTTATAGATGCTTCTCCTGTTTTAATGAATGCAAATTGGCTTCCACTCAAAACAATGTCATTTCCAGATTGTAATGCTATAAAATATTGGTATCAGAAGGAAATCCTATAATTTCAACAAATTAGATTGAATTTTGGAGCTATACACCTGACATCTAATAACCTTCAGCTTTTCTAACTAAAGTTCTGATTTCTATGCAAATATACTAAAGTGCCAAACAAACTTATTTGTTATTCTGAGAGGTGAAAACAGTTCTGTATCTCCACAGTATACTTCCTGCATTTTCCTTGAAATATTAACCTGTCTTTTAAATAAACCTCAAATATTTACTTCTGTACTTCTCACGTAAATCAGCTCACAGTAATGTTCCCTAAATTGCTTGGCTATGGAGCAGGAACAGCATGTTCTTAGTTTTAAGTCACCAACACTGGGTCTCTTTCTTACTTCTCCCTTTGGTAAGATTTTCTCTGGTCCCTCTTTCAGTTATAAGTTGACATCTGTTTTCCTATAAGGACAGTTTGGATTTGAAATCAAGTTGCTTTGTTTGGCATTTAAGATAATTTCATAATTGCAAAAATACTTAGTAACTTTCAGTTGACAAAAGATCCTTTAATAGCATTGTAAACATATTTAATGTATGAACTGTCAGAACTAGGAGACATATGTGATTCTTATTCAATAGCAATCACAGTACTGTGAGAGTTAGTGGTTAATTCAAAACTCTTATTTTGTAAAATAAAAAAGTTTTATCAACTCATGTCTACAAGAATATAAACCTCATAACCCTCAGGTATTACTTAGCCTTCCAATAGACCCATTTAGCATTGCCAGTCATCAGGATTGCTGGAAGTTGTTTCTCAGTGCTGCCCTGAAAGCCACAGGTTACACACTTCTATTGCAAGAATTTGACAAAATGCCATACTGAGAAGTGGATTGTTGGAGCCCCCACACCAGTTGCTGAATAGGTAGCACGAGATTCTGGCAATCAAATTTAGTAAACACAACTGAAAACAAGAACTTCAGAGTTGGAATGAATGAGGACATATATCTTATAACCTATATCATTTGCCTAAGTTTTATAAACCAAAGTCTTGTACTACTTTACTGAGATTCATGATACTTTTGATTCTGAGGATTCTCAAAAACAAAAAACTCCCTTTCTCAGTTTTCAGTCTGCCCCACCCCCCCACCCCACCCCCCCAAAAAAAACCCCACATAAATTCATAATATAAAGTTTGGCAGTTTGATTAGGATCAGCATTCATGGACAAAATGATGCTTGGGATATGCTTAAAGTAAGTTTTAGTGAACTCACAGGAGATATAGCTTCAGCCAGGAATAGCAGATTTTAAGCTTATGCAATCTACTTTTTTAAAAAAATAAGCCATACACTTGTCCTGTGAAAAACTGGTATAAAAAATTACACTTGGAAGTGAAGAATTCTGAACTCAGAAATTTTATTACTGAACAGAATTCAATCTTCCATACAAAAACACACACTTGATTTTCTGCCTGAACTTTCCTCATTTCAGAATGGAATAGCATGAATAACTGTACAACTGTTGTACAGAACTGCAATTGTATAACATAGGAATCAGAAATTTTTGCTGAACTTTATAGATTAAAAGGCTTTACATTTGTTTTGATTCTGCTGTGTATCTTATTTAACATTCCTAGAATCATCAAATAGGAGAATTTAGGGCATGGATGAAATTAAGTTTTATGCTGAATGGAGACAATGTTGCAAACATGGTCCAATCATCTTGAAAAAAGAGGGAACTTGTTACAGCAAGAAACAAGTTTCACTGAGGCAATAATGTTCAGTTGTGGCTGGCAGCTTAAAATTTTTGACCTTCTTCCCTTATTATCTATGGAATTTTAGAGGAAAGGAAAACATAGAGATTCTGAGTAATAGCCCAGATTATTCCAACATATGTTCTAGACAACATATTGGAAAAGGCCACCACAAAGAACTTTACTAATTCATTCTTATGCTGAGAAGCTAAAGATTTAATAATTAGATTTGTGTATCCTGAACACTGTAATCTAATGTTTATCTATTAGGACAATGGATCCTCACATAAATATGCTGTTTCTTCAAAAGAATTATCTATGCTTTACTGTTCACAATTAGGGCCAATCCTAGAGGTTAGGGTTACAGACAGTGAGAATAACAAAGATAAACAATCTTAAAATCATTCCAATTGTATTACTGATAAAATTTACTGTTAGTAACTTTCATGTGTACATATATTTGCGTTTTACTTGTCACCTGTCTAGTTGTTGATGAAGCATGGCAGAAGGAGAAAGCTCCAATATTATTTGTTTTGATTATGTCACTGATTTTTAGGGGAGGGTTGATGATTTGTTATGTATATATTGTAGATTATGTTCATTAATTTAGATATGTTCTTAGATATTGAGAACTGTCTCAGTCTTCTGGTTTTTAAATATTTCTGATTAAAACTGCAAAATGGTCAGTTCAGCATGTTGCTGACTTGTTGTTTTGCAGAAAAAATAACATGACTTAGATTAAGCCTTTGAGGATAAACAGCTTTTTTATCATTTATCTTGTTCATTTCCAAGTATTACAATTATAGTTCCAAAATTCTTCATATGAGCGAACATTGCAGGCAAATAGCAACATAGCACTATTGCCTTCATACTTCCAAAAGTATTGTTCTGAACACTGCTGAAAAGAGAATAATAAGGTGGATCTTGAACCATATTAAACAAAGTTATTCCTTTATCCTTAGCACTAATCTGAAACAAAGTATATATCCTGATTGGTAAGATGTTTTTTTTTTTGCTGTCATATTAAGATAATCATACATGTAAGAGTAAAATGAATCTTATACAGTATATACACATAGATTATTAGAAGACTTTGGCTAGAATTGCATATGCAAAAAAAGTATTCAGAAGTTTCATTTAAAAAAACCATCAGCCTATATTGGCATGTTTAAACACTTGATTTCAATATGGTCTATTCCAACCAGGTAAAATAGTTGAGGTTTCTGTTCATCTGCCTCTCAAACTTTCTTTTTCATAATGAGATTCTGTCTAGCATGGTCACCAGTAGATTTGCTTGTTTATCACCATTTTGCTTGTTTAGAGGTAGTAGTCTGGACTTGCAGTTAAACATTGCACAGACGAACCTGTCCTTAAAAAAATTATGGCATTCTGGTCAATTTAACCTAGGGAAGAAATTAGGTTCTACCAGTCATTTCTTGCTATTTCTATATCTAATAATACAGGTTTTAAGTGCTTCTGCTGACAAAAGGGTTCACATAGTCATAGTTTCTACTGTTTTTATTATTTCAGAGGTAGGTGGCATCATTTTGCCTACTCCAACTCCATGTTTCATATTATAGTGCACATGATACTTCCAGCAGCTGTTGATTACTTACAAATTCTGTATGATATGGTATTTCTCAGTTTGGGATATATGGGAACATATTGAAATTAACAAGATTCATATTTTCCCTTTTCCTTTTAGACTTTCCTGGTTATCAGTATGTCCTGAAAGTCTGACATCCTTCCTTTCCCTTTCATCTCATCCTATATCTCTCAGCTGACATGGCAGTGGGACATAGGAAATTACAGGATAAAGAAAGTGGAAGCAGGTATATATGAGCTTGCTTTCCTTGATTTCACATTCTTCTCCATCCATAACTGGTAGATAGGATATTTTTAAACATTGGAATATATGTTCTCTGGAAAACCAGAATGTCTGCCTCAAAAAAGAAAGTTCTATCTGACAAGTCAATAACAAATGAGAAATCAGAATAAATCTAAAAGGAATTCTGTCATTGCACCTGTGAGCTCATGCAAATACATAAAAAGCTTTTTTTGAACCCAATTAAGTCACCGCTAGTGATTGAAAGTTCAATGACTGCATATAATGCCCAGAGTCTCTCACCTCATCCCATCTGTTATGGAAAGCAATTGGTAGCTATCTTTTTCCCTCGGGCAGATGATGATAGTAGAAGGGAAAAAGAATCCATGGAATTCCCCAATTGCTGACCTGAAATAGTCTCACATTAAATTTGCAAGAACATCACTATTCACCAGCCTTGCCACTGAGGCACAAAAAACCTTAGATTGGAAGCAGGGCCACTTAATGTCAACAGACCTTTCTGCCAAATTACAGATGTGGGAACGCTTGTTAAAACAGCACCAAGGAACTGCTTTCAGTTCGGTATTTTAATTGTATATGAGGCATAGATTTTATTTTATTTATTTTATTTGTCAATTGCTTACAAGATAATAGGTATAAATAAAACATAGTTATGAATACATGGATACATATAAGAAAAATAAAATATAAAAGAAATAGGACAGGGACGGTAGGCATGTTGTTCTTTTTTTTCCTTAAGAAGGATCATTTCTTTTCCCAATGTCTAAGAGAAGTGGGGCAACTAGTGCTGAAAAGAAACCAATCATAGAAAAAACAAAGCAGAGAGTTGTACTACTGTATATTTGCTTAAATATTTTCCGTTTTTTTAAAAAAATGCTGCTGTTTTGGTTTTTGTTCATTAAAGAAGTCCTTTTTGCCATTTGATATTGCAAATCTGCAAATAGAAAATAAACCCTGGAGCCAGTGGTGGGATTCAATAATTTAACAACCGGTTCTCTGCCCTAATGATTTCTTCCAACAGCCAGTTCACCAAACTGCTCAGAATGTTAACAACTGGTTCTCCCAAACTGGTGTGAATGGGTTGAATCCCACCACTGCCTGAATTCACATATTCCAATAAAGCATTTATTGCTTTATTTCTCTGGTTGCAATTGGTTGAATTCATATGTGAGACTCTAGATTGAAGCCAGCCATAAACTGTGGTTTACCAATTCACAGTTACAAAATTCACACCAAGCTAAGCTAAGCTAAGCCAAAACTAAACCAAAACATGACTCAGTGTAATATCTGAATCACATATGCCTGAAAAGAATGCTAAGATACAAATGGCACAATTACTAAAACTAACCTTACAATTAGAGTAACCATTGGCTTGGTCCCCTGAAAAGGCTAATATGCTTAGACTGGTTTGGAAAAAAATAAGATTCTTTTGTGATTATTTTGAAAGGAAACAGTCTCTTAGATGAATGGCGTCTTGATAAAATTAGGGTTCAGAGCTGGGGATATATTTATTACATCCTTGCAGTATTTGCTACCCTTTATTTTATATCCTCTAAATGTAATGCAAGCTCCCCTTGAGGAAGAAATCAGGTTAGACATCAAAAACATTTCAGATCCTTGAACCAAAATGTATAATAATATTTACTATTTTCTTACAGCAGTTACCATTTACATCTTGATCCTGAATTTTTTGTGTCATACTTAAAATTAAGGAATACCACTTTTTATGAACTTCGTAGTTATGTATACTATATTTTAATGGAACAGGTTTTAATGGTACTAATAAACATGAGTTATTTAATGTAAATGTTTACTTCTGTATTCAGTACATATTTTCAAGGGTGTTCTTGAGAAACAGGATAAGCCACCTCAAGAGGAACTTTCCTAGTTAAACAGAGAACCCAAATAGGATTTTTTTTCATGCTGCTTGTTTGCTGCCTTCAGGGTTCCATTTTACATCAGTTCAGAAGCAAGAATTAACTGGCTGTCAGGTTCAGACATAATGCTAAATCATAGTTTAGTATTATAGGTTCAAACTGAGCAGTCATCTATCTTCTTTCTTCTGCCCTTATGACTGCAAAACAAACTAACTAACTAACTTATTAAAGGTGTTCATTTCTGTTTTTAATTGTGGTTTGTTACTGTGATAAGTGTGAGTGGGAGGGTGATAGGGCTGCCATCCATATTGTAATAAATAGAAGAGGGAATGAAAGATCCTATTCTTCTTCTCAACATGTCTCTGGGGAGAACACTTTTCATGACTGTTGTTATTTTCCTAAGGGGTGGTGGTGGAATTGGATAGTACTTAGTAGTCTCAGTAGAATTTTTTCCTACACCAGAATGTTACATATAGTCTCTCCTTCACAACTGTCAGAAATAAGTTTTTTTAATCTCCTTGGAACTCTGGACCAACTGGATCCATCTTCACTTGTATCTAAGACACACAGGTTCAGTTTTAGCCTATCTTCCCTTAGCATTTGCTCTTAACAGTATTTTTCCTGGTATCATGCTTGTAATCTAATCCATGGTTCTTTAAATATTCGGTTTTCATTTCAATGGCTTTTAGTGATCAGTGGCTCAGTTTTTGGATGCAACTCTTTAATGATGGGAAAGGATGATGCAGCAACATCTGGAGGACCAGGACATAATTTTAGGAATATATGACAGCAGTTGCCTTTTTGAAGTTTCCTGGATTACATTGTCAAGTTCCAAGATTTCCTTAATCAGGGGTTTGAACTCTTTGGCAACTTAAACATGGAGCATCCAAGAAACAACTGTTTTCCTCAATCTTATGCTTTGAGGACTACATGTCCTTGTATTCTAAGCAGGGGTAGGTTTCTACCGGTTCTGTCCACCTCTATAGAACGAGTAGCTCTGAAGAGCAGCAGACATAGAACCGGTTCTATGTCTGCTGATGTTTTTGCCCACCTGCCTGCCTGGGCTCTTACGTGACCTTTATTTCCTGCTTTTTCAACTTCAGCTGCTATGCGAGGCACAGCTGCAGTTTAAAAAGCAGAAAAAAAGTGCTTTTTGAAAGGCTGCTTCTCTGCACACAACGTGCTGATGACGATTTACAAGGTGCACGTGAGCAGCGTGCAGGGAAGCACATCATAAATCACCGAATCTCATAAATCACCGAACTGGTAGTTAACCCTTTCGATCCCACCCCTGATTCCAAGATAACATTATTAAAAGGAATTGTTGCCCTCAATATATCTGGAAGGCACAAGGTAGATCAATTATAAAAACTCTTCTGTGATTATGAGGAGCAAGGCTTGGGCTTAATTTGGAGAAAAGAATAATAGTCGATCAGGATCACATTTGTGAATGGAGCTAAGAATTTTCTTTAGGATTGGTTCTTTGGGGTTTTCAAAATAAATTATGTTTTGAGTTTATAGCCTTGTTTAATTTTTGAAACTATGTTTAAGTATTGAATATAGGGTAGATTTTGTCAGTTTTTACAATTTTGCATTGAAATTACAAATGTTGCATGGTTGAAGTGCTTGGTTATGCTGCTTTTTAAGGCCTGCAAAAATCTGGCTGACTACAAGAAGGCAGCAGAATAATAAAATTCTTAATCACTTGTGTTCTCCAAGATTATCTGGAGATATTTGTAGACCAGATTGTATACAATTGCCCAAAATCACATACATTCTGGGATTACACTTGTCTATCCCTATAATGGAATCATAGCCAAAGATGGATTACCATTATAACTCTTGTAGCCAGCCAGTGTTATATCCCAGGGGTTGAAAATATTCTGTCTGTTATAGAAGTATCTAAATATTTTTACGCACCTTCTTCCAACCCTTCAAGGTTAATCAGATGAGAAACGAAAAAAAATTCCTCAAAAAGTCTGCAACTACATTTTATTGAGATAAACTATTGTAACAGAATCTTGCAAGACTTATTGCATTTTTCCATCCCTGCCTCTTCCACTCAACAAATCAGGGAGAAATCTGTGTGAATCTCCTCCTAACCTTGTCTCTGTTTCCTGGCTTATGTTTTTGCATATTCTGTTGAAACTATCTCTAAATAGTTTTTCCAAGGTCATCTATGTGACTATATACCTGATCAGTGAGGTTATGTTCAGAAAATGTTGATTACTGATTTTAGAGATTAATAGAGATTAATGCACCAGCTTCCTTAGCCTTTGTCATGCAAAGATTACAAGAAGAATGCATTAATCACATGATTATCAGGAAGCAAGTCTATGATCTACTAGTTTTAATGTTGAAATGAATATCTTTACTGAAAAACCTTGTGCATTTATTCATACATCAGCCATCATTTGAATTTCTGCAACTGCAAAGACATTACTTGATGATTTTAAAATACTTCCTTCTACACCTGAGATGTACTGAGCGGGATCCAGTAACTCCCACCCTCTTCATTTTTTTTTACATATCTGGCTTGTTTGGTTTTGTGCATGTGATGGCCACTGCAAATGATGTCTCTCATCAAATGGGTGGTGAAAGAATTCCCACATCTTCTATTCAGTTGCCTATGTGGTTTGGCTTGGCTCCAGATGGAATATGTACAATAACAGGTGACCTTCATAATCCGGGTTTCAAGTAGATGGCAATCATCACAATATCCTGTTTTCAACTTTCCTTAGCATTTAGTTATTTATTTATTTATTTATTTATGAAGCCTGTTACACTGTGGATTATTAACATCTTTCAGCAGTTTGCAATAAAAAGTAAAATCTAATCTTACAAGCTTGTTCTAAAAAAATATTTGAAGGATCTTTTAAAAAGTTAAAGTGAGGGCTTTCCATTCATTGGAGCAAATTTCAGAAAACCTGGCCCTGAATAAGAGAAGACTATGGCAACTCTAAGCAAACCTCTTCAGCAGTGGTGGTATTCAAAAACTTTTACTACCGGTTCTGTGGGCATGGCTTGGTGAGCTGGCCATGTGACTGGGTGGGCATGGCTTTTCTTTTTTGCAGTCCCCACCCATGTTTGGGAGCTTCTTAGCCACACAGGAGCCTCTGGGGGGGTGTTTTTGCTTCCCTAAGGCTCCTCTGGGGCTCAGGAAGAAAAAAAACAGAGCATGGGAGGAGTATGCAGCACTCCTCCAAGCTTTGTTTTGGGAGCTTCCTAGCCTCAGAGAAGCCTTTGGGGGGGGCATTTTTGCTCCCCTAAGGCTCCTCTGGGGCTCTGGAAGGCAAAAAATGAAGGGGGGGCTGAGCTCCTCCCTCCATTTTTTGCCTTCCTGGGCCTCAGCAAGGGGAATCCCAGCACAGCTGATCTTATCTACAGCTGATTGTCGGGAGGGAAAAAAAAGAAAGAAATACCTTATGCAAATGTCAGGCAGGCGGGTGGGGAATGTCAGGCAGGCAGGCGGGGTGAGCGAGCATTGGGCGGGAGGGTGACCCAGTGAGGGGCGTGGCCAGCCAGAACTTACTACTGGTTCGGCGACCCATGCCAAATTCTTGCTACCGGTTCGCCCGATCCGTTGTGAATCGGCTGATTACCACCACTGCTCTTCAGATGATCTCATTTGAAGTCAGGGATTTTAACATAATGTCAGAAACTACAATCCAAGTTCTAGCTTACAATCAATCACTGAAAATATAGGAACTTTTCACTTTTGATGGAAGTGAGTCAATTACTGGTTCAGTTCCCTCCAATTTTTAGAGATTTGTTTTAATTTTCGAAGGGGGAGTCACCAATGTCAACAGTTTAAAAAGGAGACTCCACAGATTAATAAGGACCTGGCCTACTAGACCAGAGGGATACTTACTGTGTCCAAAATCAAAACAGGTTACTTCACATAGCATCTGTTTCAAAGGAACAATGGAAGTGATTTATTGTTCTATTGCTTCATGTGAGCTCCATGAACACATCTTCGCTGGGCACTCTGTGACACAAAATACTGAACTAAATGACCCATTGTCTTGATCTGTTCCTTTTATGTTCATATTTTTTATTTCTGGAAGATAACACATGTATTAAACAATTATATGCACAAATATATACTCTAGTAATAGATGTCCACAGGAAGGGGGCGGAAAGGATGGAGTGAGTGATATTACATATACAATTAGTTCTTGACTTACAACCACAATGGAGCCCAAAATTTCTGTTGTTAAATGAGACAATTGTTAAATGAATTTTGCCTCATTTTACGACCTTCCCATATTTGTTAAGTGAATCACTGCAGTTGTTAAGTTACTAATACGGTTGTTAAGAGAATCTTGTGTCCCCATTCACTTTGCTTATCAGAAGATAGCAAAAGATGATCACATGATCTCTGGACATTTAAACTGTCATAAATGTGGGTCAGTTGCCAAGCGTCTGAATTTTGATCACATGATCTTGGGGATGCTGAAATGATATGTATGAAAAACAGACATAAGTTACTTTTTTCGCTGCCAGTGTAACTTCCAGTGGTCACTAAAATGAATGTTGTAAGTGGAGTACTACCTGTAGTATAGTATCATTACATACGGTATAATATAATTTCAATGTCTTACTTTTAATGGGTGCTTATGATGGTAGCCTTGTTGTAAACAGCCTGAGTGAGCTGCATCAAAAATGCACTACAGTAGTGATGAACAGTACAGCACAGTACAGTACCCTACTGTCTTTAGAAGGGCCTACAAATAAGTCACTTGCTTGTCAGCTAATCCTTTCCAAGAAAAGTAAAGTATTATTTTTTCCTGACTGATACATTCTTACTATTGTTCTGTGACAGATACTGTTCTCTAATGTGCTTGAACAGCTGATATCTAGGCTGTATTTTATTCTGTGGTATCTTCATGGATATGTTCACTTAGTTTTTCAGCAACAATTTGGAAGCAATTTCCCACTATAATATTCTAGCACTTTTTTTCAAACTTCCCAAACTAGCCTACAGTCCATTATGATACCTTGCGATTGTCTCTCCCCATCAAATGCTAATCATGTTTGACTTGATTAGTTTTTCAGGATAATACAAGATCACTAGACACTCCAGCAAACTGGTCTTTAAACTTATTTCTTATTCATCTCCCAGTATGTAAAATATGTATCAGTTATTAGTACAATTGCTTTGTATGGGCAGTAGGTCTCAAATTGTTCAAATAAAAATGCAATTGCATATAAAATAGGTATGTTCTTCAAAGAAATAAAAAATAAAAATGGAGCCAATAGATAGTATTGTATATTAGGGTTATAGACATTTTTTTTCCTTATTGTTTGTTCATCACACAGTCAGCCAGAAGTTCAGACTGGATTTGGCACTCTTGTCTGCCTATTGAGTCTTTCCCAAGGCCCTGGGATTGGCAGATATGGGTATTTGATGTTACAGATATAGTTGGAGGATGTAAACTTTGATTATCTTTCCTTACTATCATGAATATTGTTATTCAACAATAATATTCATATCATCTTGGCTTTCTAGATTATGCTAAGTCAAGATATCTGAGCATGATTTGTGAACACAATCCGTGGTGTTTATAAGCCTTGGTTCTTGCATAATCTTTATAAATTGTGGCTTACTAAACAAATCTTTATTTAGCTAATCAATATTCCACTGTAAGCTTCCCATCCTGTATAAAGGCCCTACATAAGCAAAAGCTATTAAGCAGAGTTCTGTTTCCCATTTCCACAGTAACTGGTTTCACACATGGATTAAACCACTTATTCAAACAAAGCTGAAGTTTATGCTTTATTGATTAAATATGTTGTACTATAAAAATGAACTGAGTAAACCAGCTGCTGAGTTCTTAGTCTTCTCTCTCTCTCTTTTTAAACCACAATTGTTGGTTTCATAAACAGTTATTTCATTCAGTGCCCATGTTGTTTGGTATAAAAAAGAGCTTTTAATTGTTTAATTTGGTTTAATTAACAACAAAGACAAGATTTATTTAAAAGATCCTGCTTTCTCATTGCAGTTTTTAATCTGACAGAAAATCGGTAAGCCTCTTGTAATTTCTGGCTGGATAAAGGTGCTTGGATGGACCCAATCTAACTAGATGAGGCAGTTGTACTGGAACAGGATCTCATGTTAAAAATGTTTTCCATTTTCTAAAAACAAACATTTACTATTACAAAGTACAAAGTTGGCCCTTGCTACACACACTGCAGAACTTTCCCCAATGTGAATGGGAACATCAAATTCCCAGGCATCATTTCCAATTGAATCTGGGAATGTAGCAAGTGGGGAAAGCCAGCATTGTGGTTTCATGTAGCTGCTTAAGGGAGATCAGAACATTGGCTGAGCTATAATAAAACATATGTGTATGTTTGTAGAGATTTAATATTTGCAATAAGAAGCAGTAGAGAAATATCATTTCCAAATAAATTAATAATGGTTGTTTTTTTGGCTGCTGCTGATGATTGCAGTCCAAGACAGTGGGAAATACAGTATATGGACTCATAATGATAAGCATAGAAATCTATGCAGTATTTTAATGACTTGTTTTCAGGGGCACAGTGTTAAATTTTTTTAAATTTAGAAATGTCCTTAGTTGTCCAAAAGATAAAGCTACTAAAACAGAAAGCTGCTTTCTTCTGAAGCATATATTGCTGATTGGTATCAAAGCATATATTGCTGATTGGTATGTATTAAAAACTTTGAATTACACTTCTATTCATTTTGTTCCATGCTGTCATCAGTACACTACAGCATATACTCTGGATGAACAATCTAGCTAATGGTCACTTTCAAATGAGTAGTTTAACAAAAGTTGTTTACAGTTCATTTAGCTATAATTGATACAAAAATACTTAACATTAATTACTGTGTTAATTCAGAGCGGAGGGGGAGGGAGAAAGAGAGTTTTGTTCAAAACAGGAGAAGACATTTTGCCCAATTCTGATATAAAGATACATTTCCATACTATTTTCTTCCATTTATTGTCTCTTATGAACCATTTGTTTCAGGTTACAGATAAGCACTTTTGGCAACATTTGAAGTGGAGAATAACACCCATGTTTTATCAGCCACTATTTTAGCTTAGAGTTGCCCATATGAAGGTACAGAATGGTGGAACTAGTGGGAACTGTTTATAGTTTCACCACTGCGGCATAGTGTGCTATGGATATAATGAAACTAAGGGTCAGCTTATTTTAAAGTATATTCTCACGTGTATGAATGGAGGTAGTGTGAACTGCTCTGAGAGCCCAAACAGAAGAGAATAGAAACTTGGTAAAGTAAAATAAAAATGAATTTTGATATCCCCAAATTTTCATATTAAGGTCACTGCTAAGTTGCAAGTTCCATTGTTCAGAGAAACAAGCAGAACAAGTTTAGGAACTGGCAAGTATAGCAGAGATTGACAGGTTTTCTTTTCCCCAGAAGAAAAACAAAATCCTGACATTTTACATAAGAAACTGTATGAAAAACCTTATATATAAAGCAGTAGGTATGCTTTGTGTTACTCTGGGCATTTTTCTACTTAGGTTTTGTTTCAGAGGAGAAGATTTAATACATGCATGATTCATTAGTTGTAACTGTGCTGCCAATTCCATAACATGAGAGAAAGGGATGAGAGTTTGTTGGTCTTGGATAACCTTTTGTGGGCATGATGTGTTGTTGCCTCCTTGGAGCTTTCACATGGGCGTGAAACCAGATGTTAAATGCAGTTTTAATTAGCAGATTCTATTGTTGAATTTGGACTGAACATAACTGAATAGAAACAAGATATTTTAGTAGGAAATCTAGAGAGAATAAACTTAAATGTTTCCTTGGAAATAAGATACACACATTGAATTCTCACGTTACACTTAACCAAAATGTGATTTGCAGTTTGTATTAGATACAAAGTCAGATCCTATATTATGGCTTCTTCAACATGGTTAAAACAAAGTTTTGTGTAATATGCCATATGAATTTAATAACTAAGCTTAAGTTGAATATACATTGGCTTTGGATCAACAACTTTGATTTGTTTAGGTTTTATGTTCCAAAGGTGCTTTTTCAAGAGGCAACTGGACTTTCTGGTTTTTCTTTTGAAGATGTTTTGCTTCTTCAAAGCTAGTCATTTGCATTCTTTTAGCAAGAGTTATTAAGGTCACTTGGAGGTTTATCTGTGCCATCAGGGTCACCTGAGTGGGTATGGAGCATTCTTGGAACTGTTGAAAGGACTGTGTTATAGATTGCAAATGTCCAGCTGTCTGCAAGGAATGTAAATCCTTCCATTCCCCACCATCCAGTCAGAGCTGAAGAAACTTCTTGGATGAGAAGAAAGAAAAACCAGAAAGATCAGTTGCCTCTTGAAAAATCACCTTTGGGACAACCATGATCTGGATGACTGAGAATCTTTATAGACATTTAGGTTTTATGGTATAAAGAGCAAAATCACTTGACAATTTTGTCAGAACAAAGAAGTATTTTTAAAATTGGAAAACTGAATTTTATTACATAAAATCATTTGTTTGGCTATTCAAGCATTTTAAAAGTATTGCAAAGATTTGAAATACAACTATTTGAAAAAAAATTCTAATGATAATTTATCTTGTTTCAAAAATAGTTATACTGAGTATCAACTAGATATATTCATTTTAAAACATGAATCAAAATAATTTTTTCCCATATTTTTTTTCTCATCCTCACCATCAAAATTTAAAATATGTGCTCTTCTGGCCAGTATTGTCTTTAGCTGATGAGATACTAACAATTCCTCAGACAAAAATCTTCTTCAGCCCTGCTATCAAAGATGTTCAGATTTGAAAATGCAGACAATATTATTCTATGTCTTGTGGTACTGTCTTCAAATGATATATCACATCCCAGAGAGCAAAGACAAGGAATTTTTAGTGTAATCTCTGATGGTATAGCAACACACACAGAATGATTATTCATGTTGTACTGTAGTAGTTTTCAAAGGTCTGAATGATAATAGAAAAAAGCACTAAAAATAATTGTTCCCAATAGAGAAAAACAAAACAGTATTTTTATAAGGCTATATTAGGCTTCAGAAGACACTTTATGTTAAAATTCTTTAACAGAGGGGGGGGAAAGGGCAGTTGCTCAGTTGTCCAAATTTTTGCAAAAATATCTTCTTTCTCTAGCCTTGACAACATCCAAAGTTAATACTGTAACAACAGCCACTACTTTAATCAATTTTAAAAAGAAGTTAAGTTGATTAATATGAGGATTTAGCAATAGGGCTACTAATCATGATGATGCTATGAAATTATTTGGTTCAGAATAAAATGTACTAAGGCAACTCAGAATTACAGTAAATGGAGCAACATTTGTTGAATTATATGATCAAACCTTATGTGGTTTTATATTCTTAAACAAAGATAATGACCACAGGTGTGTCCTGAGGTTGAATGGAAGGAAAGCAAATGATAAAAATGTGCACCACAACTTTGCAATGCAAATTCTGCCCCTTTTGTTGTTACAACATGACATTGCACACAAGTATACAGGAGGCAGCCCTTCTGTTGTGACATCACAAAGCACATGTAGTGATGAAAGCTCTATTTACTGTGGACACCCATGGTAGAAACTATCTGATTCCTCAGATTATTCAGGATTTGGTGGGAAACCACAAAATGGAAAGCATAAAGTTAAAAAAAATCTAAGCTGGATTCTCTGATTCATAAAGGCAGATAATGTCATAAACCTTTGTGAGATGATTAAGAGACAATAACAAAAAAAAGGTAGTGAAAGAGAAAATGTGCAACCACAGTGCTTTCATTATGATTGACTCTATCTTTGAATAGACTCCCTTGCTTCCATAACAGGTTTTGCTAGGTAATGGATGAAGCTGTATATAATATCAGTTATGTCCACTAATTTTACATCAGCGGAATTATTTTCAAGCAACTGAATCAGGCTTTCGGAGCAAGAGAAAGTTTATTTTGAAATGCAACATAATAATTTTGGAAGAATGTTCAAAGATTTTTAATACTTTAGGAGAGCTGAATTCATTTCTATAAGAATTTCTTGCCACTAGCAGAAAAAAGACCCCAGTTTCAAACCATATTATATACCCTCCTTGCTTTTTAGCTTCAGTTTCATTGGAACATTAACAATGGAATGTTGTGCCTAAAACAATAATAAATAAAATGCCTCATTGCTAGAGGAGTGTTTCAGGAAGATTAATGTTTAAAATAAATAGCACAGTCTTCTTAAATTAATACTAACTGAATGTTATGCCATTAGGAAAGGGTATACTTTTTAAACAGTAAATTTTGATTGATCAAAGGTAAGCTTTGAATTAAAAAAACAAACTATTTACTAAAGAATCTCAATTATGTAATATAATAGACATACTTTTAGCTACATTAACAAAAAAAAATGCTTTATTCAATTCAATTCATGCAAAAGACCTTTGGGACCTAGAAGACTGAGAATCTCCATAGATATTGATGCTGGATTTTATGACTAAAGCTTTTTAAAATGTTTTTAAACTAGTTCTACTGCTATGCTAAAATGATCAAGTTTTTGGAGTGTGGTATTTTGGGAACCATTTTTCTCCAATGAAATGGAAAAGCAACTTTTTTCTTTTTCCAAAGAAGCTTTATCTTTAAAATAACATTATTATGGGAGAGGTATAGAGTTTTGCACCTGCCTTAGCTGTGCAATGACTGAATGGTGTGTGTGAATGTATAGGCATTTAAAGAGGCTTCAGAGAAATAAAAGATACAATCTCATTGCCAGAACACTTCACAGAAATTAAGTACACTAAGTAGAAAACCACAATAAAAAATAAAGTACTGAGAAAGAGTAGAAAAATAAAGAATTATTTATCAAGGAAAGATAAAATTATGGAAAATGAAAGACAGATACCAGGGAACAGTCTCCATTACTTACCCAATTTGCATGTCCTTCATGGTAGTAAAGAATTTGTACAATCCTTCAACAAACCTAGGAAAATAAAGCGGAGTACTGAGAAAGAATTATGATTATTTATCATAGCAATTTATCCATCCAAAAATAATAAACATAATTTTCAATAACTACCCATACAAGATTAATTTGTATACCAAAACAAAAACAAAAAAACAAACAAACCGTGAACTACTCCAAAAATTAGTATGTTATAAAATAACATCTCTATTCTGTGGAATAATGCCTGGTTGCCAATAGAAGTCCCAAACAGGACACAATTGATCATATTGAGCCTGCTGATGGTTAGTGTAACTGAAAACACCATGCAAGATATTCACTTATACAAAAAGAGAAATTCTCTCCTCCCCAAAGGATGTGTGTGTGAAAAACCGTGATAGGAGGACATGACATAATGTAATACCTGTATATCTCCATTCTGAATGCTTGAAGAAATATGAGTTCTAAGTACCAATTTGTTAGATTAAGGAAACACAATATGAACTTTTAATCAAACATATTTTTATTTCCAGTAAGAACAGGCAAAGCTGAGTTGACGCGCCCTCTGTCAATTTTTTTTTATTCTCCTGAGAAAAGGACATGACTGGAATGTTTGAAGAAGTCTCTTTCCAGAAGCCAGCTATTGTTAGAACTCTTACAGGTTGGTGCTGCTCTAAAAGCCAAGCTGCCTGCTT
Organism: Bungarus multicinctus; assembly: GCA_023653725.1. Taxonomy (NCBI): domain Eukaryota; kingdom Metazoa; phylum Chordata; class Lepidosauria; order Squamata; family Elapidae; genus Bungarus; species Bungarus multicinctus. The sequence continues at coordinate 218,765,620 of CM042834.1, forward strand.
CAAGAACTTGTAATACCCTTTGGCCCCTCCCCAGTATTCCATTTTTCTTACAAATCTTGTTGAGTTCTGGTTCAACTTGCCAGTTAGGAATATTGGTCTTGCTTGGGAATTTGAGACATTTATTTTCTTTACTGTAGCAAAGCTGCATGAAGGAAACTTGAGTTACAGAAGAAAACTGTTTTATGAAAGGACTTATCCTTGTCAAGTCTTTTAGCAGAATATTTTGTGGGGAAGGGTAGAAAAGTGTCTGTTTCTACTGGAAAGCAGCAGCGTTTTATGTAGTTTGGGCAATATCTATATTATATACACAGTGGTGGGATTCAAATTTTTTAACAACTGGTTCTGTGAGTGTGGCTTAGTTGGTGGGCGTGGCTTGGTGGTCATGTGACTGGGTGGACATGACTGGGTGGTCATGTGACAGGCTGGGCATGGCCAACTCAACATCACTCACATCTCCTTGCCTGGCCTCTCATGACTGTGAGGATGCTGCAACAGTTGTAAGTGTGAAAAATGGTCATAAGTCACTTTTTTCAGCACCATTGTAACTTTGAATGGTCCCTCCACACAAGCAAAGTACCAGCAAAGGAGGGGAAAAAAGCCACAGAGAAGTTCCTGAGACAGGAAGTCTAGTCCTGCCAAGAATGTAATAAGGGTTAATGGAGAGGCAGTTTCTGTAAGCAACACCAGAATGTTTCCTTCCTGCCTTCCTTACAGGATTAGGCCAGTAATTTCTTCTAACAACTGATTCTCTGAACTGCTTAGAATGTTAACAACCGGTTCTAGCGAATAGGTGCGAACCTGTAGAATCCCACCCCTGTATATACATGGCTGTCCTGTGCTCATTTCCTCTTCAGTATTTGCAAAAGAAAAAAGTGAAGTTCATACTGTACTCTGAGTTTTCAGTATCTGAAGCTGATTAATTATTAAAGCATACACATGTTTCTGACAAATTACAAACAGAAATGTTTGTAGCATGAATGTATTATAACAGCATTTCTGAAAATCTGCAAAGACAGATGAACTGAAATCTTCTGGAGGGTGGGAGGCAGCTTGAAATAAATATCAGAGAGTTGAATGGATTCTACGGAATCCAAATTTAAATTATGACCAGGCTGATAATTTTGTCAGGCTTTTCCCTAAGAGAGAAAGACAAGGAGAAATTGACCCACCAGGTTCCCCCTCCCCCAATGAGGTGTAGGAGGAGGCGTGACATTTTCATAGTATATTTTCATAATTTTTAAAATATATTTGGCAGGAACTGTTATTCTGTTCCTTTTAACTTTATGACATTGTAAAACAGCTGACTGCTCTTTGTTCTTGTTTTAACTACCATGTCTGCTCAGAGTTTTGTTTCAATTGCTGTGTCACAGTCTCCTACAAGTGCTCGGAAAAGTGACTAGAATATATTTTTCCTATTAATTTCCATGAAGAATGCCCTAGGAACCTTTTAAATATTTGTGCTAACATGAATAATCCACAATTGCATGGAAAGATAAAGCATGAATAAGAATGAAAAAATATATCAGAAATCAATAGCAGAGTAATTTTAAAAAAAAACCTGAGCTTAGATCAGAATTGCCATTCACTGAAAGCTTTTCTGAAGAGAATGCTTTGAGCTTCTGCCAAAATACCTCCATATAGATAGAAAAAAGTTCCATAGTCTAGGCACTGTTGCTGAAAAGCCTTGCCCAATTCTGCACAGCATAGAAGATAAATTGTCACCACGTGTGGTATTTCATTGTGAAAAGAAATAGTCCTTCTGATAGCTCAGCTGGTTTTAAAAAAGGACATCCAGCATAGAATTTTATACCCAAAATTTATAGAGAGCTAAGCTTCATTTTTGTTTATTTATTTTTATGGCGTTTAGAAAAAGAAAGGGGAAAAGAACAAAGTACTAAAATAATTATAATGCAAATACATTCTTTAAAAACCTATATAAAAATGCTTTTTAAAAGAGTGAAAAAGTGGGGGGAAACATAAAAGGGGAGGCGAGGAGAAAAAAAAGCATAATATAAATTAAGCGTCCTGCCTCCTTAGAGGATTTCTCATCAGAAGAGAGTACAGAGGATAAATCTTAGGTTTAGAAAGTCCATAAATGTATGTGGACAATACAGCAGAAGATGATCTTGTGGAGGTTTCCCTTCAAGTACAAGAAACTGAGAGCTCTTCAACATGAAGTCTGTAAGAATAGTCTATACAGGGGTGTCAAAGTCACATTGTCATGGTGGTGTCATGTGATGTATTGTGACTTTTTTCGTCTTCGCTAAACCGGGCATGGGCGTGGCCAGCACACGATGCATCTGGCCCCCAGGCTGCGAGTTTGACAGCCCTGGTCCATACTTAAAAGAGTGATCTGAAAGAGACCAGACAAGGAATAATGGATGGAAACTGAACAAGGAGAGATTTAACCTAGAAATAAGGAGAAACTTTCTGGCAGTGAGAACAATCAACCAATGGAACACCTTGCCCTTGGAAGTTGTGGGAGCGCCATCACTTGAGACTTTCAAGAAGAGACTCGAGTGCCATTTATCAGAAATGATGTAGGGTCTCCAGCTTGGGTAGGGGGTTGGACTAGATGACCTACAAGGTCCCTTCCAACTTTGATTATCTGTTAAATCTGTCTGTTAAACTTGTGTTCATTTGGTTGGTACATAAGTAGTAAGTACATGCAATTGCATCAGTGAATGATCAATATAAAGCAAACATGGGAAACTATGACAACTTTATGACCTAGGAACTTCAACTCCCAGAATTCCTGAGCCAGCTATGCTGGGAATTGAAATCCATGGGTCATAAAGTTGCCATAATTGCCCACCCCAATATAAAGGGATGTTGGAGGCATTTTCCTTCTGTAAAAAAAATCTGAAGCTTCTGTGGTTTTCAGCTTCTGTCTTACTGGTTATCCAAGGATCTAGATCAAGGGTCTTCAAACTTGGCAGCTTTAAGACTTGTGGACTTCAACTCCCAGGATTCTTCCTCCAGTCATGTTAGCTCAGAATTATGGGAGTTGAAGTCTATCAGTCTTAACCTTGCCAAGTTTGAAGACCCTTGATCTAGAGTCTGTTTTTTTTAAAAAAAATATTCATCCTATAGACAATCCCCAATTATTCCTGAAATCTACCATTTAGGATGCTGGACCTCTCACAATCCTGCAATAGCCTTGTATTTCATATCTTATTGCTATCTTTGAGCCATAAAAAGGGAATCTGTTGTAACTGATGCAGATCTGTCAGCAGTTTTCCCATTTTTGAGCACAGTCTTACACAGACTACACTATAAAGTTTAATATGCATAAGCAGGATTGGGCAGGTCAGCTTTTTCCAGGATGCCACACCTGGTGCAGTGTCAGGAAAGACATTAGTTGCCACAGCTCTGATTATCTAAATTAATCTCAAGCTCATTTAGTAGGCATGTAACCTCATTCAACACATGCAAAAAAAATCTTTCCCCAAATCAAGCTCTTTTTCTTAGAAATACTATTGCCATCCATTCTTGACAGAACTGCCACTTAATGCCTGTTCATATCATCAACCATGATATATTTCTCAAAAGCATAGCTGAGATGGGAATTAAATATGCTATCTTATCATGTTTCTAATCATATTTGATCATATATTCTCAAAAGGGGAATACTAAAAGGCCATTTACTTAGCCTTTTGATCTTTGGTACATCAAATTTGTACCACAAGGATTGCTCAGCCTCTTGTAACTTGTATTATTGTTATCCATAAGGCTGCATTAGCCTTGCACCATTACTTAGAATAAATGAGGATTTGAGTCTCAAAACTTTTTTGGGCAAGAGAACAATCCAACCCCAGTTAGGAATATAACTCATTGGAGGTTTTTAATAAGAGATTGGACAACCATTTATCTGAAATGGTATAGTGTCTCCTGCTTGAGCAAGGGCTTGGATTAGAAGATTTCTAAGGTCTCTTCCAACTCAATTATTCTGTTATTCATAAAGGATAAAGTTTTTTCCCCCTCAAGAGCAAGGTCGATTGTATGTGTTGCAATTTTTAAGGCCAACTGCTATGGTTAGTAGTGCCTTTGTATAGTATACCAGCTTTTCTTTGATATATAATAGTCTGCTTTATATATTATATAAACTGTATCTCCTGGGATATGGATGCTCTCCCCCCCACCCTTCCCGCTGTTGTTGAGAAAAGCTGTGGCTCTTCATCTAGGCCTTTGGCAAGGGAGAGTGAAACCCTTCACTTCATTCCATGTGGTCTGTCACACTTGTCATCTTTTACTTATTGGTTTTATTGTAATCTCTTTGATTATTGTGAGCCATTCAGTCTCATTGGGCGTTGGGTGGCACACACATTAATACTGCAAATTGATGTTGTTATGTAATTACTTTTTTGTATTACGATAACACACCCTATCTGAGACTTCTCTTAAGAAATGTTCATAACATTAGCTAGTATAAATATGGCAACCATCCTCTTGTCTAAAATGTGTTTTGTGAATCATATAGCGCTGGTCAATGTTGACAACTACATTGGCTTCCCACTGGCTTCCAGGGCCAATGCAAGACCCAGTTCTTACTTATACATATAAAAGTTTGGAACTGGCAATAAGAAAGATTGTGTCTTTCTGCCCATATTTGTTACTAAAGGCTTTATTATGTGCCATAGCATCCATAGAAGTTAGGTTGGTGGGCATAGAAGAAAGGTGTTTCCTTTAATACGATCCAAATCATGGAACTTAGAGTTCTGTTTATTACTGTACAGTTTATTTTAGTGTTACTTTCTGATTTTATTGTGATAAATACCCTCACCCCTGTATCTCATATTGTTATACATTTGTTTACATTTTCTTTTATCTGAATGTTTTGCCTTTCAGGAATTGATGGGGCAGAGGAATGATTTAGACCAGAGGTCTCCAAACTTGTCAACTTTAAGACTTGTGGACTTCAACTCCCAAAATTCTCCAGCTAGGCTTTAAGTCCACAAGTCTTAAAGTTGACAAGTTTGAGGATCCCTGATTTAGAGAAATGTCAAATACATTTTATTCTGTCATCCCACATTTAGATCTCTACTGATTGTCCATTTCTGACCCTTTCAAACTTTCCTAGAATCAGACTGAAGGTCAGGATAAGGGGATGGTATGTTGGGTGATGTTGTGTTTGCAGACATCATGCCTGTTTCCCTGATATGCTTTGTCCTGTCCACATAGCCTCTAAATTTCTAAAAAAGGGGAAGAAAAGTGTTATGTCTTTATGTGCATCTACCAACTGAGGATAATAATATTTCATTACTTCTAATCTACACGCGTTTTTGTCATAAGTTACACATTAAGTTTTAAAGTTAAAGTTAAAAATTGTTTTTTTGCATCTGCAGCATTTGACCCACTGGACCACTGGAACATGAAAATGAGATCTCATTCATAGACCCCAACCAAGCACAGATTGAATTACTACATGACTGATGTACTATGATGTTTTGGAAAGTTAATTTGGAGGAAGTTACTGTGGCCCTTTCTTTGAGTAATATTATACATTTTTGCCCTCTCATTTTTCTCTGTTCTTAGGCTTGGCAAGATAGGGCTGCTTCTCTTCTTGAGAAGTTCTACACAAAAGAAAACAATGTGTAGTTCACAGTCAAGGTTGTGTTGACCCTTACTGAATGTATATATCAGATAAGGAAGCTGTACAATACCTTCCAAGTTCCAGTCCTCCAGCCATCAATCTGACAAATTTGTGTGTATTTTATTCTCTTCCTGCCCTAGATAATATTTGCAAGTACACATAAAGCTAATAAGAAACAGCATGCATTTGTTTTCACTAACTTTCTTTTGGCTTAAAATGTTTTTTTTTTAATTTTGAACTACTCTGATTCAAGCTACACCAGTATCTTTTAAAGCAGTCCTATTCTCTAGCTAATGTTAACCTGTGTGATGTAAATAGTGTTTAATTTTAATAGCTTGGTCCTTGACCTAGATTTTTTTAGAGAAAGAATGCCTTAAGAAAAGAATTGTAATAACTGCCCTTATCTCTACAATCATGAAGTATATATTATAGATAATAAAAGATAAATAAGTCATTCTAAACTCTAACACATAACATATATGTCAATCAAGCAGAAATAGAATGTGTAAAATATTTAACCAAATAGGAATATAAAGGGTTACATTTTATTTAGATGTTTAAGATGGGATAGACAAAAATGAATGCCAGAAAACAAAATACTCCAAATACAGTAATGGATTTATTGTTTTTATTCCTTCCTGATCCAATATTAGTATTTTCCCAATAACGTCATTCACTGATTGGGTAGCTTGTAAGTGTTGTATCATAGGATAATCTAATATTCTCCCTGGAGACTTTGCATGGAACATAAATCCTCATGGACATTTTTAAATATTACAGTCCAATTTTAAATGTTCATTCTGGTTATTCTACCCAGTTGTACAGTTTGAAAGAACTTATATTTGCAACACTAAAACTTTTTTTATATTAGTTATTTATTTACAGTATGCCCCACCTTTAACAAATAACTCAAGGCATTGAGCATATTCAACACTTCCTCCTCCTGTTTTGTCTCATAATACCTAATTATGAATCTTGAATGGTATTAATACATTTACAATGCAAGGTTCATTTTATAATTTCTCATTGTCAATATCTGTATAAATAATGAATTAGATTTTTACTTTAATAAAGTATTATCTGAAGGTAAGTGACATGCTCCCTTAGCTTAGAAGTTTGAATTTAAGAAGATTAGCAATTTAAATCATGTCTGGAGTTCACTACATGTTTATCATTACAGGGGAACTTTTATCCTGAGTTAAAAGACTAGTATTATAAATTTCCTATATTCTGGCAACATATAGCTATGATTTTCCCTCAGTAAAATTTGCCTGAAAGTAAAGGATGCAACATGAATACATATATCCCAAAGTTATTTTAATGAATGAATGAATGAAATAAAATCCCATTTTTCTCTCATCCACTTTTAATTCTGAATTCTGAAAATTTCTGTTTCAAAATTCCTAAAAACATTTCTTTTATTATTTTCTAACTCCCTACTGGTTGTTAATAGACCTTCATCTTTACCTGCCACACCATGAGTTCATAAGCTTGTTAAATGCCATTTTAACATATAGTAAGAATATTCTTCTTTAATAACTTCATCTCCAAATGATTGTTACCGGGGTAGGATTCTACAGGTTCGCACCTATTCGCTAGAACTGGTTGTTAACATTCTAAGCAATTTGGAGAACCGGTTGTTAGAAGAAATTACTGGCCTAATCCTGTAAGGAAGGCAGGAAGGAAACATTCTGGTGTTGCTTACAGAAACTGCCTCTCCGTTAACCCTTATTACATTCTTGGCAGGACTAGACTTCCTGTCTCAGGAATGTCTCTGGAGTTTTTTTCCCCTCCTTTGCTGGTACTTTGCTTGTGTGGAGTGACCATTCAAAGTTACAATGGCACTGAAAAAAGTGACTTATGACAATTTTTCACACTTACGACTGTTGCAGCATCCCCACAGTCATGAGAGGTCAGGTGAGGATATGCGTGCCTTGATGTGAATGATATTGAGTTGGCCACACCCAGCCAATAACATGACCACCAAGCCACGTCCACCTAGTCACATGACCACCAAGCCACGCCCACCACCTAAGCCATGTCCACAGAACCAGTTGTTAACAGTTTTGAATCCACCCCTGATTGTTACCCTTTATTTCTCTACTGTTCCACTGCTGTATTTATTTTAAGATGAACTAAAAACCTGTGAAAAGGGTATTTCAATCCCATTAAAATATGGCAGCCTTCTCCACCTTCATATTTTTGTTGTATACAGGGACTGCAACTCAAAGAACTTTCAACTAGCATGGAGGATATTTGGTTGGAAAAATGTCAGACAATACAGGTTTGATTGAGAAGTATAATAGAATGAGTGCCTCACAAAATGTGCACACAAAGATTACAAGTTCAGATAGCGGCGTTAAGGGAAATTAAGCCTTCATTTCCCTTCCTTAAAAAAAAAAAGTATATTGATTGTTTTTAAAAAATGCTTTTGAATTTGACGCTTGGAGGATTTAAAATAAAAGTAATACAGGAAGCTATTCGCAATACTAGAAAAATATACAGTAATTAAAAAAAGAGATCATGAGATTTAAGAAACTTGCTGGCCAACTTGTTAATGAAAAGGAACACTTCCCACACTTAAACACCTGTTGCTATAATCACTTCAAGAATGTGGTTCCTAATATTATGCTTCCTTGTCAAGTAGTTAGACCAAGTTGGATCTAAGTTTGAAGCTGGTAAGTTGTGAAACTTGTCCAATTTCTTTTTAGATCATTAGGAAAAGTGTTTTGTTTTCTTCCTTTCAATTGTTTTCTGTTCTTGGACACTGTCTTGGACAAGTTCCTGCAGTATTCTTAGCAAGGTGGTTTTTTTTACAAGTAGTTTGCTATTGCTTCCTTCCCAGGGCTATGAGAAAGTGACTAGCTCATGGTCACTCAGCTGGCTTTCTGCTCAAGGTGAGACTAGAACCCCAGTCCCCTAGTATCTAGCCTGACATTTTAATCACTATATAAAAATGGTTCATAAGAACTTCCGGGTTGAGCCCTCCTCGTTGACGGATGGTAGATCGCAATTGTCCGTGGCTAAAGCCTGTGCTCTTTCGTTGGAGAGCCCCGATCTTTGCGATTAGGGGCTGAAGCTGCCTCAGAGGGGCGGTGGAGTAAGGGGAAGCCACCAGCCAGGTTGAAGGGAGCCGCATCTCCCCCTCTGGGTCCCCCGAAGATGACTGAAGCGGTGGTCCAAAATGGCCACCCCAAAGAGGAGGACTCAGCTGGGTTAAGATTTGTGCAGGAGTGAAGAAAGAAGTGGACAGCATATGAATTGGGACAATAGGGCAAAACAACTAAATAAAAGGTACCTCGGGATTAATGTAACAATGAACTTTTTTTAAAAAAGAGAATAAGAAAGCAGCGGAATTTCAAAGGGAAAGGAAAAAACGAGAAAAATAATTTTGACAGTTAAATGGGGCTTCGAACCAAGAAAGGAAGAAGCCGGAACAAGATACCTAATTAAATTGGATTACAACAAATAGGCATAAATTAAAGCTGGACTTAAGATTGCAAATAATAATAATAATAAGGAGAGATAAATATGCAAACTGGAGATTGGATTATTGGAATACTGAGACTTGAAAAGCCCGGAATAACAAAGCAGGGGGGAAAGGTGAAAATTTTTTATAACGGAGAGTGCCATCTTGAGGACAAAAATTTAAATTTAAACAAGAGGGGAAAATATCCTGTTTCTCTGTGTACTTGGGATGATACAATGTTAAGGAAAAACTGAAACAATAAAACAAGAATCCCAGAAAGTGAAAGTTGAACTAGGATAAAAGAAGAAGTAAAGAAAGATTGACTGCGGGACTAATTGGTGATTTTGGTATAGACCCTGGATTGGAATAATTAAAACCAGAAGAAGAAAAAGGAAAATAAAAGTTTTTGTAGATTTAATAATTACAAGATATAAGAGTATGTAATGGTGATATCGGGAGCTAAAGGTGGAACTTAAAAATTTGAAAGAATTGCTACAGGAAAGAGATGAATCACTTTGTTCTGTCTTGGAAGCTATGGAAATGGTGATTGAAGAAGAAGAAGAAAGAACCTTAGAAGAGGAGGAGTTAGTTCAAGGAGAAGCCATCTTAAAGACACAATTAATAAAAAAAAACACCACAAAGAAGTGGGAAAAGAAGGGAGGTTAAAAATTTGAGATTCAAGAAGGTAATTAAAAAGGGGAATACCTGTGAAATTAGGAAAGGTCCAGCAGAAAAAGGGAAAGGAAGATATAAAGACGGAGTGGGATACAAACTGGTAAGAGAAAAGATATGGAAAAATGAAGGGGAAGAGAGGCAATAAGAAACGGGAGCAGGAAATAAAGAATTATAAAATGATGAAAGGAAACTGCTTTCATAGAGATAATGGCTAAGGAATTAAAAAAAGGGATTCTGCATGGAGATAAGGGGTAATAAGAATATATTAGCAATCATAAAATAGAAAATAGGGTAATATAGAACATTAAAGAAGGGATGGACACTGATACTCTTTGTTAGATGAATCTATATTTTTATTCTTAAAACAAATATGGTTTATTAAATACATTGAATTATGAAATGTGAAAATGTTCAAAAAAGAGATTAATATCAGTGACCAGAATTAGTTATGTTTTATTCTTATTTTTGTTTTGAAATTATAAATAAATTTTATAATCAAAGTGGGAAAATACACTGCGAAATCCAATTAAAAAGATATATAATGTTATGTAGATTTTTTTTTAAGGGAATGTTTATTATTATTTTAACCACTAAGGTGACATGCTCAAATTAGTAGGGGGAGGAAACTTACGTTTTTCTTTTCTTTTCTTCTCTTGTGTTAAAGCTTGTATTAATTTAGAGTTATGGAAAGAATATGTGATGAAATTGCAAATTTGACAGATAAAAGAACTATTTAAATGAGAAAATAATACTAATAAGTTAAGATAGAGTATTAAGAGGAAAGGAAGATATTGATAATTTTTTTTCTATTTGGTAAATACATATTGTTATTTCTATTCTTAAAAGAAATATTCGTGTTTAAGAACTATACTTGAAATAATTGAAATGAAATGAGAGGATGTTTAGATTAATATACTGATTAGAATTAATTTGTTTGTTCTTCCTTTCTGTAAAAGTGGGAATGGAAAAGGTAATAATAGAATTAAGTAGAGATTGGATGGGATAGAAAGTTGAATATAAAAAACGAATATATAAGAGCTCGTATTAATCTAGAATTATGGAAAGAATATAAAATAAAATGGTAAACCTGATGGATAAAATAACTATTCAAATGAGAAAAGAGTACTAATAAATCAAGATAGACTATTAAGAGGAAGGAAAGATATTGATAAAAAAAATCATTTATTTATTAGGTAAGCACATATTGTTATTCTTATTCTTAAAAGAAATACCAATGTTTAAGAATTATATTTGAAATAAGTGAAATGAAATGAGAGAAAGTTTAGATTGAGATTAATATTAGAGATTAGGATTAATTTGTTTGAACTTCTTTTCTGTAAAAGTTTGAATGGAAAAGGTAATAATAGAATTAACTTAAAATTGGATAAAATAGAAAGTTGAAGGTAAAAAAAAAATGAATATATAACTATTGTCAAATTTGCATGTAAAAGTGATGACCCAGAAATAGGTTATCCATTGAAAAGAGCCTTTTATTATTTGTAATGTGAAAAATTGAATAAAACTTGTTTAAAAAAAAATGGTTCGTAATAAGTTTTAAAGGCTTTCCAATTTTAAAAAGGACATTCCAGAAGGAGATAGTACAATCTATATTGCTGGCCTGTTCCCAGGTTCATGCTGAGTCAAAACCATTTTTCATGCATATATCTATATCTGTATCTATCTCTCTGTCAAAATTATGTAATATTTAAGGTTTAATTATTGCATTTTACAAAAAGTAAGCTATCATATACAGAATAAAATTATTTGTTTACAAACTCAGCACAGTCCATACCAGTTGTAAGTGGCTTTTCTTAGTTTCAGAAAAAATTTTTGCATATGTACATGGAGAATTGAACTAAGTGATGTTTTCATGCAAAGCATGTCTTCTGTAAGTGCTTTTAATAATGTGCATTGAGAAAGAAAGAAAAAAAATCAGCATATTTTTTGCCTAAAAACATACATTGTTTTGTTTACTTTTATCCTAATGAAAATATCAGGATTGAATATACAAAAAGAAAAAAAAACATGCTTCTCTGGAGGAATCTGGGCTTTATTAGAAGGACATCAAGATTTTCCAAAGTTATCTGATGTGCATGGTCTATTTCCACAATTTTGGGGATAGATACAGAAGGGTATGTGTGGGTTTTCTGGATACAGATAATTAAAAATTACAGATTCCCTCTCAGTTCTCCATAAAAGGAAAATGTCAGGCATAGAAAGAGATAGAAAATAATTGGTGTAACGATTTAACCGAATGTTCTTTTCTCATGCTGCTTCACAAAGGCAGAAATGTAAGTAAAAATTATCCCAAAAATATGGTGATATGCTTTGTTTGACTATATGTCAGTGCAGAATCAAGACTCAGGGCTCCAAGAATAGAGTTATCACTAACTAGAAGGCATCTGAACTATTGCTATTTAGTTAGTGGGTGGATGCTGATCCCATTATTTTTATCCAACTCCCTCCTTCAATATATACTCACCTCAAAGTAGACATGTGTACATACCCACACACACAAGTATGCATGTCCACGAAGCCCTACCCACAGAAAGGAAATCATAGCAGCAAGTAAATGGGAAAAGGAGGCAGACTGCAGACTGAACTAAATAGTTTACAAATTGCTACCAGTGAGTCTCAGCCTGGACAGGGATCAGTTAAGGCAATTTAGAGTAAAGCCAGCAAGCACATAATAGAAATGCCTTAAATAGAAGGCAAGAAGAAACAAATTATCCGTATCCCTTTCAGTTGGGATTCAGACCTTGATACGGGATGGAAACAACACTGGTCACACTTTTGGATTAACTGTGACAAGAGTGGAATTGGGAGTTGATCCTTGCTCTACTTGACTTTTCTGAGGCTTTCAATATTAGGATTGAAGACAGGATGGCACAGTCTCAGGCTGATTGTCTTCCTTTTTCCAGGATTAAGTTCAGTCAGTGGTGACTAGGAAGATGATATGCTGCCTCAGGTGGGATGCCACAGGGTTTAATGCTCTCTTGTCTTCTATTCAATGTCTATATGAGGTCATACATTAAGGAGACCCAATTATATAGTTCTGCTCCTGGCAAATTAAGCAATGCCCAGAATGTCCTATCTGGGAGCCTGTGACACTCTGGATGGGGAACAACAGGCTTCATTGAACCCTGGTAAGACTGAGAGGCTTTGGATTTGGGGACTTGCCAGTTCTAGGATTATATCATCTTTAGCACTGGATGGGGTTGCACTACTCCAAATGGACCCAGTGGGTCATAATCTGGTGGGGTCATCTGGACTCATGATGCCTGCTCAAAGAAGAGGTGGAAAATGTGCCTAAGAGGACTTTTGCACAGCTTTGTGTTGTGTGCCAGTTTCACTCATTCCTAGATTCAGGAGTTCATACATGGATTCACTCATGCACTCAAATTGTAAAAGGACCTGAGCAGCTCCACTACTTCACTTCCCTTTAATTATATGACAAGAGGAAAACTATTAGATATAAATGAAGAGTAATCATAAAGTATATTTAATTACTTTCATTTTGCACTTTTCTCCATCACTCCACCCATTTGTCAGAGTTTGCTCGCAATGGTTCACTCACTGATTGAATTCAGCTCTTGCTGTGAAAACGTTTCTCATTTGTTTTTCATTTCTCCAAGATCTGTCTCTTTCTTTGGGGAAGTGAGATCTAATAAGACATTTTCCTGCTATGTTTAGATACTTCAGGAGGTGTGCAAGCCTTCCTATCTCATTAGTTTTTCACACTAATATTATTGTATGTCTACTAATTACATCAGAGCTAGCTCTTTCATTAAGGAGAATGTGATGTAAAGATACCAAAATATTTTCCATGATGTGACACATCATGCTGCCCATTTTTTTTCTCCTTGATTATTATCAGCTAGAAGAAAAAATTACAAACTCTGCTTTTATTATACTCGGTCATCCAAATTTGGACAAGTTCAGTTTAGCATTTGCATAGTTGATAGTCATATCAGTTTTTCATACAAAATTAGTGGTTTGTTTATTGGAAAGTAGCCCTTTTAACTGGATTACTTGAAATGAGATTGAAGGAAAAAATGTTGGAATAGTAATTACATCCTGTCTCTTTATTTATAGACTGAATGATTCTTCATTCTTACTAATTTTGTGACTAGGCAATCAACATCTCTGGAAAGTGCCAAGTTGGGAAAAATGATCTAGAGTACTACTAGAGTTGCAATTAAGGATCTTGACTTAAATGTTAGTTAAAACTCAGACATCAGCTATATAGTCAGCTATTGCATTTTATTTGTCATAGAAGAGATAAATAAAATCCTCTTTCCTCAAGTAATATGTATATTTAATTTAAGGGAATTGTTGCCAGACTGTGTTTCATTCCACAACATACAATCCATTGTGTGCTGGGTAATAAAAGCACAGTGCTGATATCTGGAAAGCTGATATGGCAGAATAGTAAGGCCATTGATTCTCATCCAAGAAGTAAATTAACAGGACTCATTTTTTTTGAACATTTCATGAATTAATTAATACAGCTCAAGAAACACATTTTGTTATTCTTTAGCTATACATAAGCATCTTTTAAACTAGGGAGATTACTTGTTGTACTTTATAAAGGCAAATTAAACTTAAGCCCTGAAATACGTTCATTTCTCATCAGTTGTTTTGTAGAGGATCAAAAGGAAGGAAATATCTTATTTTTAAATAGAGAACATCTTAATTTCAAAAGAACAAGGTCTTTTCCCTACAAAGTTTCTATGTTCACAGGATGAGATGCTGTCCTAACAAAGCATAAAGGAGATTGCCAGCAATAAATCATGGTCCATAATGTCCATAATGTCTTGAGTTGAATTGTGAGGAATTTGTGTAATGGTTTAGGTGGGGCTATGCTCTCTCCCTGTCTTCACAAAGAAGTTATGGGCCCCATGCCTAACTGTAACAAAGTTTACTATTAGAGTGAACTTAAGTGTAAATTACTAAACTCTCATATTAATTCAAATAAATGCTCATGTATTGGTTTAATAGTGCTTTGTTAGACATCATAGGACCGAGGTAAATTTTCAAATTCTATGGGAACTATTGGACAAGTTTTTGGCCAAATGGGCTTTCTTCATTTTTTTTTTCATGAATTATATAGAGAACTTGGAAATAATTAACAGTTATAGGTCTAGTTTTAATATTGTTATAGATAATATACAATAATATATAATATGTTAATAACATTGAAGCAAACAGCTGATTTCTTGCTATTTTTTTCTCACCAATGAAAGACAACTTGTGTTTTTCAGAAAAATTAAGACAGTTGTTCTCACCATCAATTCCCATAGTCTCTGCTGCCTGGACCTGGTAGAGCTGAAGTGGAGGCCTCCAAGTTGCTTATTGCTAATTGACTCCATCTACCAATAGAAATTTTAACTTACATTAAGAATTTTACAATTTTTTTTAACAGCCCTATTTAGATTATTGGCGAATTTTACTTCTCTCCTTAAAAAGTGCAGCAAAATAACACTTCCCAAAGTTCATTTCACTGCCAACAAATAGCTATTTTACTTATTTCCATATTATAATAACCACCGGGGGCACAAAGGGGGAAATATTTAATCCCCTGACATCCATATTACAATCTGTATTAAGACATATAGCAGTAAGATTTAATCTCTGAAATCCTGCATTTATATGGCCTTTTCCCTTTTTCCATTCAATCACATCTGATTCTTAGAGACTGCCTGCACACTCCCTGCAGGGTTTTTTTTGCCAAGGGTTTTGCTAAAAGCGGTTTGCCATTACCTCCTTCCTAGGACTGGGAGAAACGGACATTTAAATGGCAGTTCTGTCCAAATATTTAGCAGTAATGTTAACTTACAGCACTGCCTGCAAAGGGGCATCAAGATGGTAATTATAGCATTCTAATCCCTGTCCCTACCCCTTTTGAATCAGATTTGATGTAACAGACATGTATAAAAGGGCAGAATTTTAATCACAATACTGCAACTGCCATCTTGACTATACAGGCGATCCTCAATTTGCAATCACAATTGGGATAAGAATTTTTGAATAAATGGTTGCAGTCATATATTGAGTTATTACATGAACAGAACTGATTTTACAATCGTTTTTACAATGGTTGTAAGTTGAGGCAAGTGGTCATAAATTCAAATCCAACATAGTTAATGCTGTTTTTTTTTTCTGGAAACTGGCAAAAAAAAAAAAAACACCCCACAAATTGCAACCACATGACTGTGAGATGCTGTAGCTGGTTGGAAATGCCAGTCATTGCAAAGTGACCAAATTGTGATCACATGACCATGGGAGGGGGAAAAGATGTGTTTGAATTAGGTTATGACTGATTTTTTCAGAGGCTGTTGTTAATTCAAACTGTCATTATGTGAACAGTTGTAAGTCAAGAACTACCTGTACTGTCATACAAAGACACACAGATATTGCTGTGAGATAATTAATTCCATGGCCTGCAATATGGCTTCTTTCTTTAAACAGGACAAAATTCCATGAAGTTGCAATTCTTTAAAGAGGCTAATAGTGACTCCTCAACATGTACAATTTCTTTCTTTTCTTTCTCAGCCCTAGCTTGATTGTAGTTATTAAGGCTTTTCTAGACAAGAATAAAACTGAGGGAAGACAATGTTGTCAAAAGTATTTTAAAACGTCGTAGATGAACTGTTTAAAAAAGCTGATGATAGATCAAGGAGACACTGGGTAAAAAAAGAGCTTCTTCCTGTAAAAAGCATATTCATTTTTAGTACATAAATATAGATTGAATGGTTCACCAACAGGAAAGTCTAGCCTGGCATGTGTCCAGGCTTTTAAGCACTTGAGGTTATAGCTGAATAGCTAGTGCATATAAGCAAAGCTGGCTGTTTCTAAACACATTGCCACTATTATACTTTTATTTGGTTTTTAATTTGAGCTATCTTTTTTATGTGGTTTTTTTGTTGTGAGTGGTTTCTGATTACATTAGTTTGCATTTTTACATTGTGTTTACTTCATTGATCTGCAAGCTACTTTGAAAATATTTGCTGGTGCACTAAATAGAAAATTCTTTTTTCCCCCTATCAGCAGCATCATTCTGGCATTGTGGCTTGTTTAGATGGGAAAATGGCCATAAAAATGTCTTCATTCGTTTGCTGCTGCTCATTGTTTGATATGGCCAATGTTTCCAGAATAGTTTTTATGAAAGCATGACATCTGTCTATCAGTATGATACCATAGCATAATTTGTTCTGAATTTTACTTGAACTTTTAACTTGTTCTCATCTACCTCATGTTTTTGCAGTGCTATATGTTACTGTTATTTTATCAAGATCAGATTGATTTTTAGAGCCAACAGGATCTGGGGAGACAAGTTCATAGCCTGCAAATCCACAGTCTGACTTGTGTCTCTATGTCTCTTATAAATTCTCAGACCAAATGATCCAATAACAAGGAATGTCACTAAAGGTATACTACAAATAGTCCTCAACGTATGACTGCAATTGAGCCCAAACATCTGTTGCAAAGTGAGACATTTGTTAAGTGAATTTTGCCCAATTTATGATCTTTCTTGCCACAGTTGTTAAGTGAATCACTGCAGTTATTAAATTGGTAACATGGTTGTTAAGTGAATCTAACCTCCCCCTTGACTTGCTTGTCAGCAGGTTGCAAAACATGAAAACATGACCTCAGGTCATTGCAGTCATCATAAATATGAGTCAGTTGCCAAATGTTTGAATTTTGATCATGTGCAATGGTCATAAGTGTGAAAAATGGTCGTAAGTCATTTTTTTCAGTGTCGTAATTTTGAACAGTCACTAAATGAACTGTTGTAATTCGAGAACTACCTGTATACTTGAGACCCAGTTTGAGGAGGAACCAGGCTAGAAACCGGGAGACTGAGTTCTGGTCTTACCTTAGGCATTAAGCCAGCTGGGTAACCTTAAGACTAGTCATTCTCTCTCAGCCCTAGGAAGGAGCAATGGCAAACCATTTCTGAAATCTTGCTAAGAAAGTTGCAAGGATTTGTCCAGGCAATCAACAGCAATCAAGAGCAATCAACATTCACACACACACACACACACACACACACACACACACGTATGCACACCCCTATATGATCTATGTTGAGCTCATTAAGAAAAAGAAAATATAACTGTCATAAATACATAAGCAACGACATAGACAACATCAATTATCAAAACAAGCCAATTCCTGCATTAGTTTAAAAACTACTAAACTGGAAAAAAAATGCTCAATAAACGTTATTTTCCACAACAGGAGATGCCAAGTGCTCTTCTGTCCACAATCTGTCAAAGCCATGCCTAAACCAGGACTGGCATCATGGACTCTAACCCTGCAGCAACATGGGGAAAAATCCTTAGTAGCTTCCTCGGATGAGATAAAAGCATACAAACGAAAGAATCAATAGAAACTGCAGGAAAATCCATTAGTGTCAGAGCTAATTCTGTTTGCGTTTTCCACAAAGCCTGTGACATCATTGAAAGGGGTGCTTGTGTGTTTGGCTGTAATGGAAAAAAAAATCAACTCATTAGTAATGCATATCTAAGTAGGAGACATTTACTTATGTATGGAACTGTTTTGCTGCTGCTTTTGTCTCCTCAGAATGTTATTCCATAAAACTTTAGCCCAAAGATTAAAGTACAAAGTTATTCATGACACCAACTGCCTTATTTAGGCATGCTCACAGCAGTGTTATTTTAGTATTGAGGGCTCCATTGTCCTCTCTGTTCACAGTCGCCTTTGTTCTGGTCCTTTGGTTGCTGACATGTATGCATAGCAAAATAGTAGAGAATGGGAGTGAGCAGAGCAGAAAGTAGAAAGGGCTCCTAGTATGAAAAGCTGTTTGTTGCTTTTCTCCAATTCTCATAAACAGTAGGTGTCTAAATCCATATTCTGGTAATCGAAATACCTTTGTCTGGATCTGTCTTGCTGTATCGCATTTCACAAGAATGATTAATATTTCAGAGAGCATGCTGTGTCAAGGAATGGCTTAAGTTCAAATAGGTGTCTTTGCACCTTTCAAGTTTTAAACAAAAAAGCTTGAAAAACAAGAAATGTAGGGTTTGAATTGACCCTTCTGTGACACACCTTCTCTCTCTCTTTTTACACAGACATACACACCTTTTACAAACTATCCCTTGGAATAGTTTGTTCTGAATTTTAAGTTCTCATCTAATTCAAATATAAGGGAAGTAGAGGTGTTTTGTTCTTTCAGATTTGCTTTTAAAACTTATTGTCCTGTAATTGCCCTTAATTTTCTTTCTAGATAGAAGCTTGTCTTGTGTACAAATGACCCAGGAACATTCCTCATCTCATTTGAGCAATGAAAGTGGAAAGATCATTTAATCAAATTTCTGGAGGAGAAACAGAATTTCTTCCAAGGTTTCTAAATGGCTGAAATTCACTCCTTTTTTCTATCACATCACTTATAATGATCCAATCCTAATATTGTTCCACTGGGTGCGATGAAAGAGTGTCCAACAATGTTTTTAAAAAAAGATTGAAAGGTATCCAGAGATAATTTTGAAAAGTGGTCCTCTTTAAAAAAAAAAAAAACTGGAGTTAGGGAAAGGACAATTTTATCTTTTTTCTAAGAAAAAAAGTGTTCCAAAAGTGTTCAGCACACCTTCACATTCTTATTAACTTCACCCTGTTTGTTGCAGAATTCTTAATTTATATTTTCTCAAATGATATTTAAAACACCTTAAACTCACCACTGGCATAGTCTGCATCTGCTATGGAAACTTTAGTGCACTAAAGGAAAATAGTCACTAAACTCCTCCTAGGTCACTCCATTTCAAGGACTTTCTTTGTAATTAATACGGGGAAACTAGAGAATACCACACAAAAAAAAGTACACTATGAAGAAAGAATTCTTGCACCTCCTACTAACATATTTCCTGTTTCTTTATCTGTCTAGAACTGTAAAATGGTAATAATAATGATGATGATAATAGTAATAATCTGGAACAATACCTTTCATGTCAAGAAAAAGGTTGCCTGAGATTTTCTGACTCATGCCTAATTTCCTGTGCTAACATTCTTCCAAAGAATGTGATTTGTCATGCAGCCTCAAAAAATTAACGGATCAATGTTACTAATGCAAAATAAGCAATGTGCAGAAATTCCAGATCCCTTCAGCGCTTGACTCATGCCCAGATGTCATTTAATATTCAACTACTCGTTCTTTGCAAAAATGTACAGGTTAAAAATAGTTCTGTAACAATTAATGCACTTATTATTATAGCTGTGCAACATGGTTGAGTTTTCTTTGCTCTCTATTTGCTTTACTTTTCAAAAATAAAATAGAAGAAAAAAAATCAAGGAAAGCAGGTGGGAGGGAATGGGGAGTGAAAAGAGAGGTTTTCTTTCTGAGGTTTAAGTGAGGTCATAGTTTCATTTGAGAACACATATCAAGTGATTTTCCATGCTGTTTGGCAGATGTATCCTTATCTAGAGATCCCATACTTAGTAATATTAAAAAATGCATAACATTTTAGATCACGCTGTTTCAAATATTCTTTAAAGGCTTCACAGCACTCTAAAATCTACACATTTTACATAAATATACCCCACTTTACATAAATTACAATAACAGATATAGGATTCTCCAAATGACAGGACATTAAATAGGAGCTGAACTCATTTGATGTTCCACAATATCCACATATTATAAGAGATCTACAGACCCCTCTGTCTGGATTAATGAGCTCTCTTATCTATATATATAAAGGCAAATACCACTCACACATCATCACAAAATCTCCAGAACCGTAAAGCCTACAAACTTGAAATTTGGCACATATGTTCCTTCTGACTTCTAGGTATTCACTAAGAAAGGATTTTTCAAAATGACCATCAGAGCATTAATATTTTGTACATTATTGTTACATTATTACTTCTGCCCTCGTCATCTCCCGCCTAGACTACTGCAATGCTCTCTACATGGGGCTCCCCTTGAAGAGCATCTGGAGGCTTCAGCTGGTGCAGAGTGCGGCCGCGTGGGTGATTTTGGGGACTCCTCGGAGCTCCCATGTTACACCGCTCCTGCGCGAGCTGCACTGGCTTCCGGTGGCCTTCTAGGTGCAATTCAAGGTGTTGGTAGTCACCTTTAAAGCGCTTCATGGCTTGGGACCCGGGTACTTATGGGACCGCCTGCTGCCACCATCGGCCTCCCGCCGGCCAGTGCGCTCCCACAGGGTGGGCCTCCTTGGGGTGCTGTCAGCTGGACGACGCTGGCTGGTGGCCCCAAGGGCGCGGGCCTTCTCTGCGGGGGCACTCTCCCTCTGGAATGAATTACCTCCGGAGATGCAAGCCATAACTGACCTACAAACCTTCTGGCACGCACTAAAAACCCATCTCTTCCAACAGGCTGGCCTAGTACCAAGTATTAGGGTTTTAAAATTTTTAAAAATTTTCTCTGGTAATTTTAACTTTTCTATCTTGTTTTTACTGTTTTTTCTCAGCCATTAATTTAATTCCTTTAAACCTTTTTAAAATTCTTTTTATTGTGGGGGGTTTTATCTTGGCTGTACACCGCCCCAAGTCCCATTGCAGGAGAGGGGGCAGTATAAAAATTTAATAAAATAAATAAATAAATAACACGCTCTGATGCTAAGGAGTTCTATTTCCCCTCCCCACCTGAAAAGAAATCTGTTCCAAGTGCAAAACACAAGCAGAGAAGAGGAGTTTCAGTTTCAGTTTTAGTTTTAGTTTCACAGCAGCAACCAGATTTAGTACAAAACAGTTGAGCTAAGCCACACCCAGTCTCCTTGCTCTCTCCTTCTTGCTCACACAGCAAATACTGTTTCAATTTCCAAACAGCCCTCAACTCTCACACACATTGACAGATGCTAGCCAGATGAATACCGATGGATGCTGGTCGGCAGAGGCAGAATTTTTTCCCCTTATTTTCCTCCCAAAAATTAAGCCCAACCACATAGTTTCATAGCGAAGCATAGGTTTGAGATAGTTAAGTATATTATTTAAGACTTTTCAATTTGCAGCTGAGTGTGCTTCCAGGAGACTTCATGAGCCTAAGCACTCTTATGTCAGAAGCTGGGATTCAAAAACTTTTCTTAATAGGGTATATTATGAGAAGTTTTGATGAGCTAAATTATGTTTATGCTCCTGTAAAAAATGTTAAATGTTTCTGTATAAAAGTTCTTTATGGCTTTTATCTATGTGCAAAATTAGGTAATGAAAAGATTAAGCTTTTGTTGCCTATTGAAGTGCAGATGTGTGTATTTAAGCTTTTTTCATTCTGTTGGGAAATGGGCTTTGGAAAAGGACAATTTTAAGGATCAGGAAGAGAAGGAATTCATTGTCTTGCTTTCAGTATCCCTTTGTTTGTGCATGCATACAGACAGGGGTAGGATTCTACCAGTTTGCACCTATTCTCTAGAACCGGTTGTTAACATTCTAAGCAGTTCGGAGAACCGGTTGTTAGAAGAAATTACTGGCCTAATCCTGTAAGGAAGGCAGGAAGGAAACATTCTGGTGTTACTTACAAAAACTGTCTCTTCGTTAACCCTTATTACATTCTTGGCAAAACTAGACTTCCTGTCTCAGGAATATCTCTGGAGTTTTTTCCCCCTCCTTTGCTGGTACTCTGCTTGTGTGGAGTGATCATTCACAGTTACAATGGCACTGAACAAAGTGACTTATGACCATTTTTCACACTTACAACTGTTGCAGCATCCCCACAGTCATGAGAGGCTAGGTGTGGAGATGCATGCCTCGATGTGAGTGATATTAAGTTGGCTATACCCAGCCAATAACATGACCACCAAGCCACGTCTACCCAGTCACATGACCACCAAGCCACACCCACCACCTAAGCCATGCCCACAGGGCCGGTTGTTAAAAATTTGAATCCCACCCCTGCATACAGATACATACATCTTTAATCAATTGTTCACTTTCCAATACTTTGTTTTCACCTTTTTAAAGCAGCTTTTCTGGGGGGAGAAGGGGAGAGGAAAAAAGAAAATTGAGGTTTTGTTCCCAACTTCTGACCATAAATAGCTGACATCCTGTTTACTCTCAGAATTCATGGTGATTATGATTTGTTTGTTTTCATTAGTGTTATATTTGATCATATAATACGAATGTTGTTTTTTCTGTTGCTTAACTTCATGCTTCAGCTGTAGAATTTATGTCCTGCCAATTGCAGAAGCAACAAAAGAAGGCAGAAGAAAAAGGAACACAGATTGGCAAATTGCTATTGGGGATAATTGTTTAGTTTTGTTAAATGAAGATGTATTTTTATTTGATCTAATTAAACACAATGTCAACTGTGGATTTGTTTTTGTTATCTATTCTAAGGTGCGATTGCACTACAATGAAGCTCTTCTGTGTGACTCTGTACTTTCGTTTCAAAGTCTTACTTCTAATAGCGAGATTGCTATTAATAAAACTCTGAAGGTCCTGTGAAGACATGTTCCTTGCTTAGGCATATTGGTAGACATTTCATGCACTGAATTCCAAACATTCTGGTGTGAGTCATCAAATCTAGAATTGAACATATTGTACTATTTTTTTTCAATGGTCTACCTTCAGGCATCCTGCTACCTGTGCTGTCAACATTCCCCATTTGTCATTTAAAAAAACAGAGAAAGGCTATGTCCCTGTCAATTGTTCATCTTTGTACAAAGCTTGGATTTAAAGGCCATATTTAAAATATATTTTAATGTATTCCAAATCATATCAGTTGTGCAGTTTTTGCTCAGTTAGAATTTCTCTTTAAGCAAAGAGCATAAATATTTTCAAATCCATTTCACAAGGAGCTGAAGAAAGCTAATTATGTCTGTGTGCTTTGAAAATTACTTTAAATGTTTCATGGTGTAAGACTTACACAATAATACTGAACTTGCCTGGTTCATAGATGATTTCTAATTACATAAATTAAAAATGTACGTATTTCTTCAATAATGCTACTTCACAACGAAATAGGCAGGCCTCATTCAGCTATCGAATTAGCAGTTGTGCTAGCATGCTAATCCTGTATCTGTCAGCCTGTTCCAAATTAGCAACATTCATCTGCAACAGACTGTCAGGAATGTTCAAAGACAAATGGCAGAGCAGTATCATAATTTTTCCCTCTCTCTTTCTCAGTAATGCCAAGGCAGAAGAATTCACATGATGATTTTGCACCCTAATATAACAGAAATTGGAAAATAGCTATCAGTTCAAAACAAAACAACACCAAAGGCCAGGCTTTGTGAATAATATTATGACAGAAATGATATTGTGTTAGATCTAGTTCTTCTGAACATGATGCATAGTGTTAAGTCATGGTAAACCACAGCCTTGTTTTCCTCCAATTGGATACTACAGTTACTTTAGGCATAAGGAAACAATTCTGTTTTCTACGACTCTGGTGATGCAATACCTTTGTTTGTGTGTAAAAGAGTAATGCCATATAAATGATCATGGGTTCTTTGAGATGACCAGCAAACAAATTATTTTTGCTCTTGTGAATTGTACTGCTTAAAAACTAAAAAGCCCAGCAATATATATATTACAAGTCAGACCAAAAAAAATGCTACTTCAAAAACTATAAAAATAAAAGCTTGGTGAAATGGGAATGCATCCAGAAAAACATGATTATTAAAAGTATTGACAGTATCTCAAAAATATTAAGAATCTGCATAGGCATTTATGCCTATTAATCTTCATAGACATTTAGCCTATTAAAACCCATTTTCCTCGTTCAGGATTCTCAGTGCCATTTTAAATGTTGTCATGGAGGGTGCAAATTGCTTCATGTTTCTTAGGTTGATCTTTAATAATATTTTTAAAATCACCTGGTAAATGGATAATTATATTGGTTTGGGAAAACATAAGCTTTACCGGTCCTCTTTTCTCTTTTGCCATCAGAATTAATGCTGGTAATATGAAGGAAATAAAACGTTTTATTTTTTTATTTTTAGCATAGCATTTGCACACATTTAGTCGCTGATCAGGAAGATCCATATGCCCTTTGAATACATTATAGGTAGTTCTCGACTTACAACCACAATTGACCCAAAATTTCTATTTTTAGATAAGACATTTGTTAAATAAGTTTTGCCCCATTTTATTACCTTTCTTCCCACAGTTGTTAAGTGAATCACTGCAGTTAATAAGTTAGTAATCTGATTGTTAAGTTAATCTTGCTACCCCATTGAGTTTGCTTGTCAGAAGGTTGCAAAAAGTGATCATATGACCCCGGGACACTGCAATGGTCATAAATATAAACCAGTTGCCAAGCATCTTGATTTTGATCACACGATCGTGGGGATCCCACAAAGGTCAAAACTCTGGAAAATGCCATTGTAACTTTGAATGGTCACTAAATGAATTGTTGTAAGTCAAGGACTACCTGTATTTGTATTATTTCTTCAGTTTGGTCAACTGGACATATCTGCTTGGAAATTTCACATATGGCTTCACCTATTTTTCAATAAAATAGTAATAAATGACTGAGAATTTGTCATCTTCTTTTAAAATCTAAAGTTTTCTACCTGGAATGTCCACCTCAGAGTAGAACATAGGAACTTTCATGGTGACAAGTTTAATATGTCCATATTAAGGTGGTTATCCCTAAAATCCTCTTGAGTCTATGCTGATTTGCGGCAAATCTTAAATGTCTATTGCATCATCAGCTATTTGATTCATTTAACTTTAAAGTCTAGGGAATAAGACTAGACATTTCTGTTTGTAAATATGCGATCTCTAAACATCTCTGGCTTTTTTAAATGTTCAGAAGTTTCAGGGTCATACTTTTTTTAAAGAGAGACTGAAGTATTGTTTTCTTTTTAATGTGGAAAATACAAGGTATACAATAGCATACATATAAAGACTGCATAGTTAAACAGATATTAGCTGAGTTGTCAAACAAATCAATATCAGTCCATTTATTAATTGCATAATTTGTACATAAATCTATACAATATTGTTAAAAACTGTGTTCATAACAATCATTGTAAATGATACAGTATCATTATTTTTAGAATTTCCAAACACATATTCTAATATTCATCCCCTGAGAATGGAAGTAACAAATTTGTTTATTTTCTTTATCTATGCTATGTAGATATTTGTATTAAGTATATACTAATACAGGGGTGTCAAACTCACATTGTCACAGCGGTGTCACATGATATATTGGGACTTTCCCCCATTTCACCAAAATGGCCATGGGCGTGGCCAGTGCATGATATATCCGGCCCACGAATTGGGAGTTTGACACTAATGTGTACCCTGCACTAATGTGCCCACCAGCATATCTGGTGGGATGTCATTTAATATTCAACTGCTCGTTCTTTGCAAAAATGTACAGGTTAAAAATAGTTCTGTAACAATTAATGCACTTATTATTATAGCTGTGCAACATGGTTGAGTTTTCTTTGCTCTCTATTTGCTTTACTTTTCAAAAATAAAATAAAAGAAAAAAAATCAAGGAAAGCAGGTGGGAGGGAATGGGGTGTGAAAAGAGAGGTTTCTTTCTGAGGTTTAAGTGAGGTCATAGTTTCATTTGAGAACACATATCAAGTGATTTTCCATGCTGTTTGGCAGATGTGTCCTTATCTAGAGATCCCATACTTAGTAATATTAAAAAATGCATAACATTTTAGATCACCCTGTTTCAAATATTCTTTAAAGGCTTCACAGCACTCTAAAATCTACACATTTTACATAAATATACCCCACTTTACATAAATTACAATAACAGATATAGGATTCTCCAAATGACAGGACATTAAATAGGAGCTGAACTCATTTGATGTTCCACAATATCCACACAGTATAAGAGATCTAATCCAATCCAATCTGTCTGGATTAATGAGCTCTCTTATCTATATATATAAAGGCAAATACCACTCACACATCATTACAAAATCTCCAGAACCGTAAAGCCTACAAACTTGAAATTTGGCACATATGTTCCTTCTGACTTCTAGGTATTCACTAAGAAATGATTTTTCGACATGACCATCAGAACATTAATATTTTGTACATTATTATTAACACGCTCTGATGCTTAAGGAGTTCTATTCTCCCTCCCCATCTGAAAAGTAATCTGTTCCAAATACAAAACACAAGCAGAGGAGAGTAGTTTCAGTTTCAGTTTTACTTTCATAGCAGCAACCAGCTTTAGTACAGAACAGTTCAGCTAAGCCATGCCCAGACTCCTTGCTGTCTCTTTTTTGCTCACACAGCAAATATCGTTTCAGTTTCCATGTTTTCAGTTTCTTAACAGTCCTCAACTCACTCACACACTGACAGGATGCTAGCCAGATGAACACCGATGGATGCTGTTAGGCAGAGGCACAATTCCCCCCCCCCCCCCCCGTTTTCCTCCCCAAAAACTAAGCCCGATCACATATTTTCGTAGCAAAGCATGGGTATAGAGCTCGTTTATACATATACATATACTTCAAACTAACTGGAAACAAGGCTTCAGGAACTGTATTAAGGGATACCAAAAAGCAAACAAGCATTGTAATTTCTATAGACAATTTTCTCAGAAGGCGCTTCTAAGAATGTTCAGTTTGTTCCTGCCCATTCATGGAAATGCATTTGCCAGCAATGTAAACTCTCTTCTCTTTGGAAGATTAGATGAAACTGAGGACATGCACAAGTTTTGTACAGAAGAAGAGAAAATAAAAGTATAATGGTTCTATAGAACACTCACACAATGTTGGACTTAGCTCATTCATAATATTACTTGAAAGTATCAGAAGAGTTTCAGATTCACTGAAATCTGCACCAGTCTGTATAGGTTTTTCATATAATTGAAATGTTTCTAAATTTAATTTTTTTTACCATAATTCAATTATTAAGTGGGATATTTTTTATAAAAAAGTTGATTAATAATCAAATAAATAATATAGAAACAGAGGAATGTCCATTCCAGTGGTCTTGTAGATTGAAGATTTCTGCTGGCAATCCTTTCCTTAATGGGTTGCCATTTGTTAGTACATATACTCAGGGATTATTACCCCATGAAGCAAATGTTGCTAAGAAAAACTCAGTTGAACTTGATGACATGAAGCCAAACTTCAAAATAACTATTTCTTGTTGGAAATGGTTGTCCTATAGGAAAGCTTAGAATAATAGAGTACTAAATGTCATTCTTTGTGAGAGCTACATGGGAAATCCTATCTTTTAAGACAAAGAGAGAAAGGAAAGGGATAGGCTGAATGCCTCCTTAAGGGCCTGGCCAATTGGGTGTGTACTCTAAACAGAGTGTATGACTCATCTAAGAGTATAAAATAAGATTTTTTTTAAGCTTATAAGATTTTTCTGAAGGCAACATTCCTCCAAACTATATAGGTAACATTGTGTTTTAAAGTCAGTAAGTATATGCCATACAACTGATCTAAACTTAACCATTTTAGAATTTTACAAAATTTTACAAAATTCTATTTAAAAATGTTTCCCAAGTAAAAGTGATTAAAACACTTCACTTTATAATGCCAAAATGGACTACACCTTCCAGGTTTTTCAATGTGACCTTTGTTGCAGAGAGGTCACGAAAGTAAAGGGAATTTTGGCATTTCAGCGGCACTTGAAGGGAAGCTGCTGGGTGCTGACTTATAGTACAGGTCAGGAGAAGAGTAGCAGAAGAAAAACCTTCTTTGGGCAAATAAAGGACTTTTCTTTCTTGGGAAGGAATTCCTGAAGATGGGAAAGAAGGAATCATTGAAAAGCAAAGTACATTCTCCTGACTGATTTTGAAGACAGTAGTTGAGTTTTTGTTTGAAACATTACTCGGTTCATGCAGTGTTTTATTCATTATAAAAATAATTTTTCTATAACATTTTGGATAGGTCTGGATTCATTTTGGGCTGAATCTTCAGCTGAACCATCAGCTGAATTAAATGTATCAATCTGAATCAGTTTTCAAGTCAATTTGAAGATTCAGTTGACTTCACATATGCAGACATATACCTGCTGATTCATATTGCAAATTTGAAACAACTTTCAACTTCAAAACAAATTGAGCTCTTTCTTTGAGCTAAATTTCCCATTTATATCAGTCTAGAATAATTTGCATACCCAAGGAATAATCAATGAGAATTCAACCATGTTTAGCAGGTATTTCCACTTTGGAACAATTTTTACAAGTTTTGAACTCCATCTAACATTACCTAAGTGAATTTTCACTTGCTCTCTTTTCTGAAAGTTTAGCAGTGCTAATAAGGAGGAGATTTAGGAATTACAGAAACAGTAAAGAGAAATCAGTTTCACTAGCAGGTGCAGTTGTCATAAAACGGGATGGACTGACAATATTTCATTTAATTTCTGTCAGAGTTCTCTCTTATTTTAGAATACAGTGCATAAAGAACTCCCCATTTAATGACTGAAGATGAAAAAGTAACTTTGGAACATATTTATGCCTCAAATGTGAAAGGTAAATGAATGTAGCACTTTTTTACAACAATGCTTCCATACTCCCAGTTCTGTGAATGTTACACTGCTGTATGAAAGTACAAACACAGTAACACACATATTCAGAGAAAAAGAGTGGCATGTTATAGCCACATGTGTTATTAAGCCACTGTTTTGAAATGTACACATTTGATGAAAAAATATTGTATTTCAACATTTCTTGCATTCCACTTAAGTGAATTTTCAGTTTACATTCCTCTTGGATCCCACCTCAGTTTCCAGGCATCTGCTATGTAGCTGGTTTCTCTTTGCATAACAGAAATATTTTGATTGTATCTGAGGCAGAGGTGGTATTCAGCAGGTTCTGACCAGATCTGGAGAACCGGTAGCAGAAATTTTGAGTAGTTCGGAGAACCGGCAAATACCACCTGTGACTGGAGATTTTACATTATCCTTCCCCTGCCATGCCCACCAAGCCATGCCCACAGAACCGGTAATAAAGAAATTTGATTTCCACCACTGCAACACTTATGCAGGAGGAAGTTATTAAAAAAATTATGGACTGTGCTGAAATGAGTAAATTGACATTTGAAATCAGAGAACAAAAAGATAAGCAATTTTATATGATATGGGATTTGTTTTATCAATGGTTGGATAAAAATACATGGTAAGGTAATAGAAAAGATAATTTTGTTATAGAAGCTTAATAGATTGATATCAAACATAATGTAGACCATTGGATGAAAGCATAATACAAATTTTAAAATAAAATTTGGGATATCTTGTATAAAATGATGGAATAAATAGTTTAGTCATGGATGACTAACAATTGATAAATATATAAGCCTATGTTAGTTTGACAATGTGAGATTGATATAAACTGTGAGCAACGACTATGAAAGGATTGCACAAAGCATTCGAAACCAACTGACACACTGTATGTATATAAAATGGAAGATGATTTTACGTTAAAAAAAAAGAAAGAAATTTGAATCCCACCACTGATGTGGGTAAATTTTGGGAATGATTGTGATGGAGATACATGTTTGGGAAAGATCAGAAAGAAACTATAACCTTTGACTGAACTTTCGGAAAAATGTTTGGTTTCACATAATATGGTTAAAATAATCATTGTTCCTAATAGGAAAGAATGAATGAATGAATGCATGCAGTTATGTTGAATTATAGATCATTTTGCTTGATGATCAGTGACCAATATATCATTTATGTTAATATGTGTGCGTATGTGTTAAATATATAAAGACTATATTCCTATAAAGGAATCTATATACAAATTAATAATTTTACAATAAAATGGTCTTTGGAATGGATGAAAATTGGTTCTAAAACTATATGCACATGCATAATCATCTATAGTATTTTTTACTTTAGTTACAATAAGAATAATTAAATTATGAGATAAGTAAATACAATAACAGAAATAATCATCATCAAAGAATTACTCAGGGAAAAAATATTGATGACTGAACACATCAATCAGTAGAAGTACACTGGATAAACCTACTGAAGAAATATAAATAAAATAGTTGCTAAGGCATGAGGCTTCCTTGCTTATTGTGATCATTGGAAAGTGTATAGGAAACATAGGTAATACAAAAGAGAAGTCTTTTGCAAAGGACACTTTCCAGATATGTGGGGACTCCCATATTTTCTAGTCAGCATAAATACCACATTCAAATTGTGCCAGGCTTGGGCAGGCTACCATGGTGACTTTATAGGCAATATATAATTAAGAAATACTAACTCGGAGTAACAGGGTGGGCTACTTGTGGGCTTCTTGGATTCTTTTGATTAGTCATTGTGGGTGGAAAATACATTGCACTTTATGAACCATCAACCTTCTTGGGTTCTTTAATGTTTCCAGACTCTTGTGTCTATGAATCCAGCTTCATTGGCATTGGAATCCCATAAAAGATCAAATATGTTGATTTTAATTTTTTAAAAAATCTAAGTTGGTACTTGAAAAATATTTGAAGACACCATCATTCAAAAATCAGAGTACCAGAATCCCTATCTTGTTGAAGATATTATTTTCATCTAGCACACTGGGGAAATAGCTATAGTGCAGGTCATGTTTAGACCTCCATAATCTCGAGACCAGATTTCCAAACTCGCTTCCAAGTGATAACTATTTCACCTGAGCATAGTCTGAACTATTCCTTCTCCACATTTTAAAAAACCATTTACACCAGAAGTGTCAAACTAGATTTCATTGAGGGCTGCATGAAGGGTTGTGTTCAAGGTCTGGGGGCCATGGTTGGCCTGGCCATGGTGGGCCAGGCCAGTTTAAGGTCACTCGTGTTGGGGGCACCTGTTGTGGTCCAAGTGCTCTGCCAGCAAAAATGGGCTCCGAGCTCTGTTTTCAGCTGCGTTGACATCCTGCAACCCTCTGCCAGTGAATAAAGAGCTTGGGAAAGCCGCGCCTGGCTGAGACAGCCTCCTGCAACCCTCTGCCAGCAAAAACTGAGCCCTCCCGAGCTCTGTTTTTGCTGGCAGAGACACCATGGGCCAGTCTTCACTGTTTCCAGGGCAGCCCCATGGGCCAGATCTACATACCTTGCAAGCCATATCTGACCCCTGGGCCTTGAGTTTGACATTCCTGCTCTGTCTCATATCTTACATAGCTAATGGAAAGAAACTGCAAAAAATAGGGAGAGTGAGGGAAAGAGGGACAAAAAAAATGACTAGATGCCAAGTCTCTTTTTCACTATTGTAAAGGAAGGGATTCAACATATTGCTCTTCATCTGTTCCACGACTTCCTCAAATTGCTGAGCGAATAGAAGGGTGATTCAAAACAGTTTGACAGTACTCGGTTTCCTGTCCTACCATAACAAACAAACAAAACCCTTACTTTACCTTTGTTTACCTTTGTGTGGCTTTGATCATACTTGTGGATTTGACCACGCCCACATATGAAATAAGCTTATGCTTGTCTGAACAGGGAAAAATGTGCCCACCACTGTTCTATTGCTTTCTTTTTTGCAAACAACAAGAAAGTAGATAACGAAATACCCTCTTATGATTTCACTTCTTATTTTTCTTTCGTAAAAGTGATTTATTTATATAAGATTGAATAATATTTTCATTAATTTACGTTTTATCAGGAGCGCAGTAGGTGAAGTGGTGATGTCATAAGGCAGAAGATTCTAAAAGGCAAAAACAAAATGTTCAGCCTGTCCTTGCATTTTTATATTTTTGTTGGACAGGCATTTTAGCATTTTATTGGCCCATTAAGTCTATCGGAGTTTTAACCCTCCTATATTTTTTTAATTTCACATTAAAAATACATGGGCAGTCACTGTTATTCCATAGTGTACTGCTAAATTTCATGATGCAAATGTGTGTGGGGTGTTGCTGGGGACTGCAAAAAGGATTTGCAAACTATGTTCCCAGGGACTGTGCTTTCCCTGTCCTAATTTTTACATACCATTGTTTTCAGACTATAAGATGCACTTTCCCCCTCAAAAAAGTGGATGGAAATGTCTGTATATCTTACAGAGCAAATATGGGCTTGATTTTGGCCTCCCAAACCCTTCATGCATCCCATTTTCAGCCTCCCTTATGCCAGAGAAGGCAAAAACAAAACCCACTGAGGCCTCCAGAGGCCAAAAACTTTTTGTGCCTGCAGAGTGCTTCTGGATGCCAGGGAGGGCAAAAACAGGAAGTGTGGAAACAAAAAACTTTTTTTATTGTTTTCTTCCTCTAAACCTAGGTATGTCTTATGGTCCAGTGCATCTTACAGTCTGAAAAATACAGTATATATTAACATTCCTAAGTGATATGTTCTAAATAGGGCTCATTATAATAACAATAGCACTTACACTTATATAATTGCTTCACAATGCTTTGCAGTTCTCTCTAAGCAGTTTACAGAGTCAGCATATTGTCCTCAATAATCTGGGTCCTCATTTTACCGACCTCCAAAGGACATCTGAGTCAACCTTGAGCCAGTGTATATCGAACTGCCAAACTGCTGGCAGTCAGCAGTCAGCAGAAGTAGCCTGCAATATTGAATTCTAACCATTGAGTCACTCTGGCTCTATAATTTCAAATGACCAGAAAGGTTAGGAATACTTTATTTTCTTTTATTTACATATATATATCTAACCCTGCATGAAAAAATAAAAGTCCAAGTCTTTGTAGGAAAGAAAAAAGAAAAGAAAAGAAAGTCTGGCTTCAAATCTAGAATTCAAGTCAAATATTTCACAGATTTCATTCTACTTCCATTACTGTAATTAAACATCAAATGAATACATGTTAGAAAGAGCTGAGATAACTCTTCTATGTTAGGGCTTAGGGTTCACCTATGATTAGCCTTCCTCCATCTGAGAAACCACTTATTAACAAGTCTGCCCATGCTGAATGACTCACTTTCAACATATATTTCCAAGGCAATGAGATGTTTCTGAAAAAGTAAATTACCGATAAAATGCTGAATTGGAATCAGAGCCTTTGCTTATCTGAGAGTAAAGTTAGAATTAACAACCATTACATATAGAATAGTTTATATACGTGAACTAAAATGGTAAGTGTTGGCATTTTGGGAAAAGTATGTGAGTAGCACTTAAGTGTAGGTCTCCTGACCATAGCTTACATCTATAAATAAAAGGCTGACCACAGAGACCTGAACAGTCATAACTTCAGGATTAAACCACAGCTGGAGGAATGAAAGAATATGATCAGGATTTTTGTTCCTATCATCTAGTCTGCATCTCTGTAGTTTTTCCTATTTAGAAACAACAGGATTGTCATTTCACTCGCCCCCCCCAAAAAAACAAAACAAAACTGGATAACCTAAGAAGAACAGTTTAAAAACAATATAGTAGCATTTAGTGACCTTAGCTGATTTCAGTTAAGCTAAACAAGAGCAGTACTTGGATGGAAGATATTCAGGAAATCCTATAAATGTACAAGTGGACTTTTTTTACACAAGAGAAAAACAAGAAAATAACTCTGGACTGAGACAAGGTATCCTATGCACAATGAGCTCAGCTGGCAGCCACGCATAGGTGGATTTATCTCCCTCTTAACATTAACTCACATGATTGCCTTTTCATGTGCCATTTTCCTCTGAACCAAATCCATCGAGTGGAGGACACATGGAGGCTATTGCTTTGTTGCTATTATCCCACCACTTTCATTCTTGGACAGCTGTACCCACTTGATTGTGTTTGAAGTGGTAATCCAGCGCTGTGTCGGTTATGAGTTGAGCTTTTCAAATGACAGCACTGTAGGATGCTGGCCATATTTCTCTAGTAATATCATTTATGCCTGATGGGACTGAAGTTAAGAGATGTATTTGCACCTCATGAGAAATGCACTTTTGATCGCAGAAAAAGATGTAGCGGACTGGCCTGTTAGAAGGGCATGACTAAACTCCATTAAGAACATGTTTTATATAATTGTATATATAATTGCATTTTCCCCTTAAAATGAATATGTAGTATTTTCCATGCTCTGTTTCTGCTAAATTGCTTTTTTCCTAAAATGAAATAAATATAGTACTTCATTTCACCTAAATGGTAGCTATCCATCTAAAAAAGTCTGAAGAGTAGAAATATTGTCCTACTGCTATGAAGGTTCGACTGACTAATTCTAAGCCAAACTTGTCCAACTTTGTAGTCTCGAATATGTTAAAATTTAGCTTTCATAGATCTCCATTCACACAAACAGTGGCCCATGATTATGGATAACAAATGGTATTTCAGCGTCTAGAATAGGTATGTTACTGGGAAAAGCTGTTCAAAGCAAAAGGTTAATTTAAAGTTAAGAACAATTTGGTTTTCCTACAATAAATGATGCTTAACTTTTTTTCCTACTCTCAGTTTTATCATTTTAATTTGGTATCCTGGAATCTCTTCAACCCACGTTGCAACTATTTATCTTTGGGAACCACTCCTTAGCCATTACTATTTGGCTTGTGAATCATTTGAATATAAAGGAAAGAAGAAGAAGAAAGCTGTTTTGGAGGGCCCAGTGACATGCTCTGCCTTTGTCAAGCTCTTTAAATCCCATTTTTCAGAAACATGCTATGAAGCACATTTTCCCTTTCAACCTGAAACATTACACAGCCTAATCCTACTCTCTACTGTTCTGTCTTTTAGATTATGTCTACTTTATTGCTACAATATTTTCAAAATTGTTTAAAAAGCAATGGCCAGGCTTTGACAAAAGGTACTCCCTATTGTTATCTTTTAGGAAGTGGATTGAATGACAGTTACATTGGTACAATTCCAAGAGCTATTTATGACATAGAGGGTGATCTTGGGTCTTCGTTAGCTAAACTAACTAAATCTGTCTTCTTCAGATGTTCCTCTGGAGATTTAAGATCTTTTGAGAAGCCTCTTTGCCGTCTTCCTGTCATTTGATATATGGCAGAAATTATCTTCCCAATTCCATTTCCCAATTGTGAGGTTCTGCAGACAGTGGCATTGCCTGAAAGAGGACATAAATGTTGCATGTTAGGAGGGGATTAGAATGATACAGTATGTCGTTGTTTCTCAACCTTGGCAACTTTAAGGTGCGTGGACCTCAACTCCTAGAATTCCCCATCCAAGAACACTTCAGAGGTGGTATTCAGCAGGATCTGACCAGTTTTAGAGAACTGGTAGTGGAAATTTTGAGTAGTTCGGAGAACCGGCAAATACCACCTCTGACTGGAGATTTTACAGTATCCTCCCCTTGCCACGCCAACAGAATCGGTAGTAAAAAAAATTGAATCCCACCACTGCAACACTTATGTTTTAAAAATACAAGCCAAAGAATTCACAGAATTGAAAATTGCAAAACAAACTATCTTGTTTGCTTGGGATATGGGAATAGGGATATACACTGATGAATTAATTAGAATCTATTCACAGAGACATTTTCATCATTTGAATACTACAACATCATTTAAAGAGAATTATGTATAAGATCTCACTTTTCCTTTGAGAGATCAGAATGGCATACAGCATGGCCTTTCCTTGTTTTATCCCCATAACAACAATTCTGGGAGGAAGGTTAGGCTGAGAGTGCCGGGCCCAAAATCAACAGTAAACATCCTGGTTGAATAGAGAACTGAGTGAGGTTCTACCAAAAACTGGTTAGTGGTGCACTACTGATTTTTATATATAGTCATCTGGAAAGAAATCTTGTTGGCTTAGGAACAGCTTGTATGCTATGAGGACACAATTTTAAGAATGTGTCTTGTAATCAGAATTTTCTTCAGAGGATCTGGGGAATAAAATTGGAGATGGTGAAAAACTGCCTAGAAACTGCCTTGTCATCTCACAGTTTGGAGCAATGTATATATAATTGATTAACATAAGTCTACAGAGAGAATTTAGGACACATAAATATTACATAAGAAAATATAAAAGGGCAATGTCCAGTACATATACAGGTGCTTAGTCCCTCAGTGAAATTTATACAGCATAAAAGTAGAACCTAAAAGAACCTGATTCAAAGTCTGTTGATATAGAGAAGGCATGTACTTTTTAAAAAAAGGTTTATTATGCTTATATCTTAAGTGCTTTAATGGCTCTGTACCATGGTGATCTATCATTACATTGAAATTAAGCAAGACTTCTACATAGCATAAATTTGTCATGGTTTGGTTTTGTACATAAACTTGTATAATATGTAAACACTGATGATGAATTATCCCACGAGTCTTATTTTTGCTATTGTTGGTTTGCTAATTTTATATTCAGTTGGCTAATGCCAATGACATAGGTCAAATTGGTGGAAACCTGTGGCTTCCAATTGCTTCTAATCTTTTGTCAGCCTCAGCAAGGTTAGTCACTGGTTGGACAATGGGAACCCAAGCTTAAAGCATCTTTGCAATTTGCCATTTGAATATTCCTCTTCTCCCAAAATTCTGTGTGTAATTTCAAAAGCCATATTTTAAAAGTTTTAATAATTTTATATTCTTGATTATTTCATGTCTTCTTAGCTGCTTAAAGTCCTTTGGATTGGAACACATGTGAAGTAAAGAATAAATCAATGTGCTGAACTATGTGAAAGGATTTGATTTCTTGTGAAGTTGCACTTGTTTCATAAAAGAGCAAAAAGTGGAAGAGAACTGCAGCTGTAAGACAAAAAAATATGTAATAATGAATAATGATTTGATTGATCGATTTTTCCACTGCCTCATGCCTATAATTGAGCCATATTATAAGTCTGCATCTCAATTAATTGCACAAAGATGTCTACTCTCTCTTAAAAATGAAATACTGAACTTTACTACGCATAATAGGGACTTGTCCATATTGTGGACCAGTTATTTTAATATGTAAAGGGAAACAGCATTTCATATAGACAAAAACTGCAAGTGGAATCCTGTGGAAGTAACCTTCACTGAAAGTGAATTCTGAATATGTGTAATTAAGCTTCTTCTGTAAGGTATTGTTACTCCATACAATCCTGAAAGGCAAGTGGCATAAACCTATGCACATTTACGCATAGCCAATAGCCTTAACACCTGCATCAGTTACATGCTGACATAGTGTCGTTGCTACTTCTCCAGTCTTTGGAAGAATCGGGATGACAGAAATGCTGTAAATGGATATTGGAGAGTGGAATAATTGATGCTCCAGCTAGTGCTCCCCCCCTTCCTATTCTCACAATTTTCTCCCTAGGAAAAATGGGAGGCAGGACAAGTCAGGAGTTCATATTAGCAGAAAACTGCTTTCCTGGGAAAACACCACAAAACTCTTCTTGCAGTGTTTCCTCTGGAACAGCCATTGAGTCAAAACTGGCTCAGCCTATGAAGATTTAAAATCACCAAGGGCGGTGTGTGTAGAAAAGCCCGAAGTTGTCCTTGGCTTTTAAAATCTGCTTTCGTATTATTCATCTAAAATCCATCCAGGGAATCATAAATATATATAATATATTTAATATGTACATTAAAATCCTTTGCTATTTAGGTCCTTGTTCAGCATTTCACTTCCATGCCATTTCTGAACATTAAAGGGTCAGTCATCACTCATTTCTTTGCCCATCTCACAGGTTCTCAGAGCCTCCAATGTCTGAATAGTTGTATATTAACTATTTACAACTAATATTTCTTCCCATCTTCATCCCATTTGAAGGAGAAGGGCTTTTGCACTACTCCATCAAGTTCAAAGCTACAGGGTTTCTGTGCTATTTGATGCCATGTTGGCAGGCCGCCAACCTGCAGAAGCACTTCTGTATGCAGGTTTATTGCTATAGTCTTAGAACTGCTACGTCCAGGGAGTTTTATTTATATTTTAAAAATTAATGTTCCTTTCCACCACCCCTCAAATACTCTCAGTGCTTGTTTTATTGTTCGTTGCGTAAAGGATTGTGTGAGGGCATCTGTCTGGTAGGTGTAAATAACTTTCTCCTTAATGGTAAGAAGCTGCACAAATGAAAAATACTGGCTCTGTTTTCAAGAATATACCCCCAGAGATCTGGACATCCCTAGATTATCTGAACTATGTACTTAAAATGTTTTAAAACCTTGAGAAATAGCTTGGCTTCATGATTCATAAACCAATATTTTACCATAACATAATGAGGTAATTACAGTAAGTTTTATATGAAAGTAAATGTCAAAAAGAAGTTGATCAAAAGTTAAGCAAGGTTAATTTTTTACAAGTGTGGGTGTACATTTTTAAGGTCATTGTCATAATATTTTTATAAAAATGTGCAGAAGGTTTATGCTTATGAATGAGGAATACATAATATTCTGTTGTAAATGAAATTGAATACTGTAGCTGCTCACTTTTGGGTGGGGATGTGCTTTTGTATGAAAAATCAGTTCAGTGGATAAAGGTTACAAAATTGCTGCAAAGATCCACCCACATTTGCATCAACTATTCAAAGCCTGTTTTTAAAAGATCCATTTGTGGTCAACAACTTCGTATCATTTATAACTTTTGTTTAATTATTTCATTGAAGGGATGGGATGGGATGGCATGGGATAGAATAGAATAGAATATGTTTAGCTAGGGACAAAATTGTATTGCAAAAGTAATTTTTTTCTCCTTTACCCTTAATATTGTCACAAAGGGTTATCATGATTATATTTAGTGTGCATATATTTACTGAATATTATATGTGTAATTAATGAAGAACATTGGATTGAAATTCAAAAAGAACACCACATTATCATCTTATTGATTAGTAATAGCTCAGTAAACTTTTATACTAGCTACGAGAACTTCCTGTTAATATTCCCTCAGGCCCTGACATTTGTGCCTTCAAAAGACAGCTGCCTAGTAACAGAGAATGTAATATTTTCCTCTCCCCCCTCCTTTTGTGTTCATAGCACTTTATATAATGTGCCTGTCTGTCAGCTTGGTTCTGTTCTGTGTTTTCTCATCCAAGGTTATTAATTTCCCTGTTGACTCTGTCTAATGCTAAACATAGGGCAGTTCTGTACTCTAGACTATGCTGCTTGTCTCCTATGCTGCTTCTGCCTTTTCTTAAAGACAACTCCAGAAATTCAGTCCAAATTACAGGGAGAGTTGAGCTCATGCTAGAGCTACCTTAAGACCTGATTGTTCCTTTGCTTCTTGCCCTTCCTATCCTAGCACGGAAGACAAGCTTTGCTGGCTGGATTCTAGTGGACTACTCTGTCAGTGCCTGTCTTTTCTTTTCAGAGATTGTGCCC
This sequence comes from Bungarus multicinctus, assembly GCA_023653725.1. Taxonomy (NCBI): domain Eukaryota; kingdom Metazoa; phylum Chordata; class Lepidosauria; order Squamata; family Elapidae; genus Bungarus; species Bungarus multicinctus. Next base: position 218,805,368 of record CM042834.1, read on the forward strand.
ATTCTTTTTCTCCCTTCCTTTCTATTATTTTTCAGATGTTTGCACACACGGATCACTTCACATAGACATATACATTCACATTGTCTCTGACACTAAAACAGGCCTTCTTCTTCTTCTTCTTCTTCTTCTTCTTCTTCTTCTTCTTCTTCTTCTTCTTCTTCTTCTTCTTCTTCTTCTTCTTCTTCTTCTTCTTCTTCTTCTTCTTCTTCTTCTTCTTCTTCTTCTTCTTCTTCTTCTTCTTCTTCTTCTTCTTCTTCTTCTTCTCCTTCCCCCCTGTTATGGTACCAGCATTGTTCTGATGTTAAAATAATTAAAGAAACAAGAAAAAAGTTGTTATTCTGTTCTTATATGCCTTTGTAGGTCAACAGAAACTTTATAACAAGGAAGAAACAACAGTTTAATTTCACAGAAACAAATGAAGTTCCTACACTGGAATTTAAATATGTTTTTTAAAAATAAGGATGAACACTTTGCAGTACTGTGGGTAGCGAGTGGGAAAATAAGAGGAGTATGAGCAAGACCAAATGGGTGCCTGTTGAGAAATGTAGGAGTTGATTGAACTATGAGTTTCTAGGGTCGAGAATAACTCATTGACTTCAATAGCCATTGTTGGATAAACCACAAGGAGCTAGCAGCTGCTGACCAGTAGAGAAAATAAATGCTAGCAATCTAGGGCAAAGCAGCCACTAAATGTGTTACCAGCCTCTAGAAACAATGGGCATGCCAGATCCTGCAGGCAATCTTGGTCCTTCCTGGATCAGTTTTAGAGGAACTTGTTAAGTCTTAGGTTGCTGGCTATGAACCTATTTCTAAATGAATGATGTATCATGACTCCAAAGATTGGCTGAATCTCTATGGCACAGGTGTCAAACTCGCGGCGTCATGTTGCTGTCACAGAGGTGGGCATGGCCTGCAGGGGTGGGCATGGCATTCACATGATGCATCCGGCCTGCAGGCCACCAGTTTGACACCCCTGCTCTATGAGTTTTTTTTCCTTGTAGGACAATGACTCAAAGCAATGACTGTCTCCCCCCCACCCCTACAAATCTTTTTCAACACTTGTCTGAATTTTTAAATTCCATATTTTAAATTCTGTTATTTTAAGCACATTTATTATTCCAGAAGGGTAAGAATAAACTGGAAGAGCTCCCACCAGCTGTGTCTTCTCCATTTCATGTAGCCTTAAAGCATTTCCCAGCTCCTCTGCCCCCTCTTGCTGGAGTGAAACTTGATTCTCTGATCAAACTAAATCTCAGTCTCTGTTTCCTACTGGTTTGAGACCTCAGTAGGTCTCGACTACTCAGCACTCCTCCAAAATAAGCAAATAAAGAGAAAAAGGAGTCTGATAAATTTGAATTTGATTTGGCATAGCTGCACAGGTTTCTTTATAGCAGTCCATTGTCGCTTTCATTTCATATATTTCACATTCAGGAAATTGTTCAAAAAGCTATTGATTTAACTTTAAATTTACTTGAGAAGTAAAATGGAGGCCAATAGAAAATTAGAAAACAATCCTTAAAAGGGCCTTAAAACAATAGTTTGGCATAATACATTTCAAGTCAGAAAACTCTTTTTTTTTTTTTTTGGAATAATTTTTAATTTTCAAGTGTATACTTATTTCTGTAATTATCAAGAGAATCATGTTCTCTTTTTTGTTCTCGAAATGTTAGTGCTGTTCATAACAACTCCTAGATAGGAAGTTGATCTTGTAGAATGATCTCCCCAGTATAATCACTATCAGATTCCAATGAAGATGTTGCAAAATGATTCCATTTGTTAAGCCCGTGCAACGGAAACACATGCATCTCACTAAATGAATTCAAAGGTGATCTTTCAAGAACCACATTTGTTTTTCCCATTTGAAGAGGGTATATGCAAAATTGCTTTGGGGACACAATGATGATATTGTAGTTATCTGAAAGTAAAAAAAAAAGCCCCAATAATACTAGGAAAATCTGTGGATTAATTACATTCCAGGAAACAACAACCCAGGAAGTCATTTCACACCCACTGATTTTTCAGGTACAATATGCTTCCACCCAGCAGGTTGTAACAAACTGAAAAATATATTGCTAAGTGGAGGTTGTTATGGAATATTAAACATTAGATAGGATCTTCTTTTCCATCCAACACACCTTTAGCAAGGAACAAAATGTCTTCACTTCTGTTAGCTAGACCTAAATTTGCAAATGATTCAGAATCTAGGCCTAACCATAAATGCAAAAAATTTATCCTACAGGGCAGGGAATCTCAGCAGGCAATCTCAGCAGGTTAAATTCTAAATTTTTCTCTTCATAACCATTCAGATTCAAGGTTATCATTGTCTTTGCACCTAATCATTTGTCACAATTGTTAAAAATTTGGAGCATTATTAAGATTTGCATATCAATATGAAAATAACTTTTCATTTGTGTGTGCACACATGTCTGTGTAAATGGAGAACACAAATAGGATGAGAATGAAATCAATTGATATTGTACATATGCAAAATAATCTAGAACAGGAGTGCTTAGATCTGGCCCGCAGGGCCGCCCTGGAAACAGTGAAGGACCAGCCCATGGTGTCTCTGCCAGCAAAAACAGAGCTAGAGAGGGTCACATGTAGCTCTCCCAGGCTTAATTTTCAGCCACAATGGCCTTCTGCAGCCTTCTGTCAGCAAAAATGGAGCTCAGGGGGCTTCACGCAACCCCCCCTAGCTCTGTTTTCACTGGCAGAGTGCTCAGGCCACCATGGGCACCTCCAACATAAGTGACGTCAAGCTGACCATACCTAGTCTAGCTATACCCACTCCAGCCCCCGGAGGTTAAACACAACCCTGATGCGGCCCTCAATGAAATCAAGTTTCACTCCCCTGATCTAGTACTTTTAATTCAGCTATCTTCAGCACATTTTTTGTTCCATCCCATAATTTGATACATCTTTCCTCAAATAAGACTAGAAACTGTATATTTTAAAAGAGGTTATAATTTTTTCAACACCTTCATTCAAATTTCCGATGGACAATAAAAAGTACAATTTTCTCAAGTAACCATGATATCTGTCATTTACTTAATGCATCTCTACTGTACATTAGTACAACTTTCTTTTGTGCAGGTGCATTGGTGGTTCCATGGTAGAATACCTTACACAAGTCCCTTGCACAATTTCTTTGGTCAGATTGTTGTGTATTTTGAGGAAATTTTGCAAATACTTCCTGTTTAATCTTTCATCATAGTCTGTTCATTAAGAGAAATAGCAAGACCTGCTAAAGTCATGGTTATTACTAATTTTACTTAAATTCCTTTTCCTTATTTCAGCATCAGATTTATTTTTTATTAAACATACGAGAGATGAGGGTAACATAAAGCTTTTGATAAAGAAATGCTATTATCTTCTTCGATTAGTTTTAAGAGGTTCAATCTCCCTGATAGGCTCTTTACAAAAATTATTCAGTTCCATGGCACAAAATCAGCAGCATTTTTGGGCGTTAAGTGTTTTTTGCTATTCATACCATGAAGACTGTTGCCACATACTACTTAAAGTGCCTAGGAAACCATATTGACGAGCTGGTGAATTCCTCATGTCTTAAACGAACAGCAAACTCCCAAATGCATTTAAAAGCAAACATTCTGATTCACGATTTTAAAGTATTCTCTTGAGCCTTTGCTTCTTTCTGTCTGCTGGTCTTCACATATACATTTTTAATGTGCAGATAGACAAGAGACAAGAGACCTATTTATATCATGATCAAATCAGGTCTTGTATTCTCACAGATTACAAAGTACCTTTGAAAAATTGCCTCCACGGTATGTTATAGAATTCATAAGAAATGCCAGCAAAGAATTTATGCTATGTAAAACTCATAATTTGGATGAGAGCCTTAGTGCATATTATTATTGTTCTGTATCATTCCAGTTTTAATCTTTAGTACAATCTCTGATATGCAAGCATTTCTTCTTTGGAATTATTTTAAATATGATCACTTAGCTACAATTATTGCAAGATGTCATATAGTTATTCAGCAAAACTCCCTTTAATGTTTATATACAGTATATGCCAAAAAAGGGAAGAGCAAAATTGTGATGCAAATTAAGTTAAAAACAATTCTAAAAGGGGCTTTAAACTTTATATATCTGGGAAAACAGAATAAATGAGTTAAGTTTCAGCCATTTTATTGTTGCTGCTGCTGTTAGGATTAAGTAGAAGCTTTTTCATTTGTCACCAAGATCTGTATGTGCCCACTTCTCCTAATAACAGGAAGAAAAATACTGCAAGATACAACATGAAAGATATTGCAGACAATAGGAAGACTGGTCATTTGAGTTTCCTGTACCTCTTGCACTACATACATAAGAAGCTGTTTGTAATTACATCTGACCTGAACTGCAGAAATAATAACTTCTACAGAATTTGTTATACTTGTGATCTATCCTACTAGCAAATATTTTTTTTAAAAATTAAAACATAGTTATAGTGATTCACTTTCAAATTCATTTTCTCAAAAAAAATCAGAGGCAGATTTTTAAAAAGGAAAGGCAGCATTTTTCATATTTTGAATCCTACACAATGATGTCATATTTCACATTTGCTTGGTAGGGTCTGAAAAGTTTGCAATTTCCCAGTAATTCATTGCCTTCAAGAACTGTTATTTGTATACAGACATATATGATTTATGAATGAAATGATTTTTAAAAAGGACAATACCAGAGATGATATTCAGCACGTTCTGACCAGTTCTGGAGAACCAGTAGCAGAAATTTTGAGTAGTTTGGAGAACCAACAAATATCACCTTTGACTGGCCCTGCCCCCATCTATTCTCTGCCTCCCGAGTCCCAGCTGATCGGCTTGGTCTTCTTTTGTTGCCCTGCACAGGAGAACAGAACTGGAAAGCAGGTTAGTGAGGTAGGGAGGGAATGGGATTTTGCAGTAACCTTCCCCCAGGAGTAGGGAGGGAATGGAGATTTTACAGTATCCTTCCCCTGCCATGCCCACCAAGCCACGCTATGCCCACCAAACCACATCCACAGAACCGGTAGAAAAAATTTTTGAATCCTACCACTGGACAATACCTTTATTATTCTGATCTATTGCCTTTTGGTTCATACCCAAATATTCAGTCTTATAAATTAAAGCATGGCCATGTCTTCTCAAATACAAGAAGGTAAATAGGTTTATAATTATGATTGGAAAAAGTCAGTGAATGCATGATAATGAAAACAACTTGTCTCTTTCTGCAGAGGCTCAGAATATGTACTAAAACAGATAAATTTGCTACGGTTAATTCATAATTTAAACAATTCCATGCATTGCTCCCCTAGGTGTACATTGTATTAATTACATGGGATTGCATTATAAACATACAAAAACCCAGCTTTTGCAATTTTGATACTTATTAGGAAGCCTACTACACAAAACACAGTGGAATAGGATCAATTTCTGTGAGGGGCAAATATACGTCCCTACTGGTGCGTGCAAATCTCCCCATTCTATGAGGAAAGCTAATCACTTCCATTGTTGCTAGATCCCTAACAGCCTGCCAAAAATAAAACCAATTTCCTATTGTTTCCAAACAATAGGAAATAAGGGGAAAATCCTTGGACTCGGCCTTCCCTATTTTCTTCATACAGGTAGTCCTCAAGTGACAACTATGATTGAGCTCCTGTTGCTTAGCAGGATATTTCTTAAGTGAATTTTGCCTCATTTTACAATCTTTCTTGCAACAGTTGTTAAGTTAGTAACACAGTTGTTAAGTGCATCTACTTCCACATTGACTTTGCTTGTCAGAAGGTCACTAAAGATGATCACATAACTCTGAATCAGTTGCCAAGCTCTTGAATTTTGATCATGTGACCATGGGGTTGCTGAAACAGTCACAAGTGTGAAAAATGGTCATAAGTCACTTTTTTCAGTGTCATTGTAACTTCAAATGAACTGTTGTAAGTGTAGGACTACCTAAACACAAAAAGCAGACTGAAACAACTGTCAACTTAAGGGCAATGGAGAGAAAAAGAGAAGAATAGCCGTGTTTCCATTTTTTTGTTCAATAGGAAATAAGAGTCACAGGAAGAAAGAGTGTGAGAGTTTTGTCAACTGTAAACATCCTGAGTCAAGAAGTTCTCCAGAGACACAGGGCACAGCCTTAGATTTCATCACAAAGCATTGCTTTTCTTTTGTTGAATTTCTCCCCTATCCATTCACCCACCCGTTTTCTCTGAGAGCTTTCAGAGAGTGTGATTTTTTGACTTTAATAACTAACTATAAGTAACCAAAATAGCGAAATATAGTGTGCATTGGTCCAAGTGGGACACATTGGTCTTTTAGTATCATAATACAAATCAACTCTTCTAGTAACCCGCAGATGCTCACTGTTTAGCTAGGCCTTCCTGTTTCAATAGCTTGACTTATTCCTTATCTTCCTTTAAACAGAGTGAAGATATCCTGGCCTTATAATGGCATTTAAAAAACTACAGTACATTTTAAACTGAGACTGCCACGTGAAGATCTATTAAAGTTAAAACTGGATGGTATCCAGCAGAGAACCTATCTATGAGAATGTGACCTGCAACTCCCTTTATGTTCCTTCCCACAAGTCATTGCCTATTAATCTTGTTTTGTCCTTTTTTTGGACCCATTCCCATATTATATCCACCCATTAGCTTTTTTTTACCCTGCCTTTATTATTTGTATAAATAACTCAAGGCAGCAAGCATATTTAATACTCCTTGCTTCTCCAATTTTCCATGCAACAACAACCCTGTGAGGTGAATTGGGCTGAGTGAAGAGTGACTCACCCAAAATCACCCAGCTGACTTTCATGGCTGAGGTGGGACTACAAGTTAGAGTCTTCTGGTTCCTTAATTCTTAAAAAGAAATATGATGCTGGAGAAAAGATGTCAATGGGAGAAGTGAAAGAACTGCCTTTTTATGCATGCCATGCATTCAATTTTAATTTCAACCTGTTGGCTTCTATCCTTGATTTTGACAAGCTGAGGGAGACAGTCTTTAATATCTTTGTATACTGCCATTATACTTTCTCTTTTATTAGCTAAACATGTCCAGTTCCTCTAAACTATTGTCATAATTTCCATATTTCTTATCAAGTAATAGTTTTCCTCTGTCCCTGTTTAACTGAAGTATATAAAAATAGGTACAATATTCCAAACAAGAGTTTTAGCAATGCAGAAGAAGTTCTTGTTTAACTGCAACTGAGCTGAGAATCAACAGGCTCAGCAGCCATATAGAAACAATGTTGCAGAACCAGGAGACTATGCAGTTGACCCAACTTCCTTCCTGGGGGAAAAATCCATACAGAAAATGATATTTTGTTGTTTTCTGCTAAAGATGATTGCTTAAAAACCATGGTTGTTTTTCCAAACAAGCCACTCAATTTTTTTTTAGAAGAATGAGGCAAAAATCAATACATTTTTGGGGTATTGATCAATACTTTTTTAAAAGGCAGAACAGTTTTCAGAAAATGAAAAGATAATAATTGATTTGTGAACTTGTGGCCTTTGAAGACTCCACCTGATTCCAACCCTCCCATTTCTTCAAAATTTGGCAACTTATTGTTATAGCCTTGATTTAGGTTTATGAGGGCAAAGAGCACAGGCAAAGAGATCCTGCAATTTAGAAAACATTGTAGAATATTGACTGTAAGGTATGAATAAAAGAGCTGCCAACAGAAAAATGATATGAAGGTTGCCAGAAGAAATTATTATTCATGCAATTAGTTACTAAAATTGTTTTCTTATTTTAACATTAAAAATGCTTAAGGTAATAATAAATTAAAGGCTAACAATTAAAGCATAATAAAGGAAAACATTAAATATATTATGAAGTCATAATTTTAAAAGGAAACCATTCTGCAAAATATGGTTTGTGAGACTTAACACGATTTAATATTTTTTCATTCAAAACATAGCTGTGCTAGAAGAAAAACAGGACCCTTCTCTATTTTCCAGGAGCTGTGCATTGAAATTCAGTCTACGTGGTAGGTCTCCCAATACTAAACCCCAACAAAATCAAGCACACCTCTGAATAGTTTGGGATAGTCATTTTTATTTCTCCCTATAACCCTTTTATAGAAAGAAGTATGCCTACATAAGCAGGAAAGTCAAGTAAGTAGAGTACTTGCCTTAAGCAACCAAATATGGTGAATATTAGATTATGTATGATCTGAGGATTCTGTTGGCCAGCTGTACATTGGAATGGAGACTAACAATCTGAAAATTCAAATCCTGTATTTGGAACATAAAACAGTTGATTCCAAAGGTGTTTGGTTTTTACTTGTTTGTTCGAACTTGAATCCCATACAAAAGCATACATCGGCTTAGCCTCTGTGACTGAATGGAAAGATACTACTAAATACTGTCCTTCTTGACTGGTCCATAAAAGGCAACTTTTTCCACTTCAAAAAAGTTCTGATTTTTTCCCCTGACATTGTGTTACCATTCTGAGGTTGTTGAGGAAATGGTTGTTGATTTTTCCATTGAACATCTTATCCAGCTCTCTGAAACCTCCCTGGCTACCACACTTTGTGATCTCAGAAAGCTTTATGGGAGAAAATCCTTTATCATGTCTATTCCTAAGATTTGGTGGAGAGTTGTGAAGAACTTGCTGGAGAGACAGAAAAAAACCCTCAGATGTAATTATTCCTTTCATCTTTTTTTTTTTTATCATCAGGAGTGAGACTTTGTTTTTATCAATATACAAATCAGCCTTGACTGGATGTGAATTTCTAAAATGTTTTTTGAAAATTAAACAAGGTTCTTTCTGGCTTGTTCAGTAATTCAGACAATTAAACTGTTTATATTTAGCTATTGAAATCAATTGGAAAAATGCACATACGTATTAGTATTTTATTATCATTTTTGAAAAAAATTAAATTGTTCAGTCAACTTGGGAAGCATTCAGTTCAGCTATACACAGAACTCTGAATCAAATTGCTAAATTGATTAAAATGTCTTAATAAATCTCTTAATTGTGCCATTCCATATTCTCTTGTGCTAAACTGAAAAACAAAGCATTAATTTAAAACAAACAAATAAATAAAAACTCTCCACAATCTACTGCCATAATTGTATATGCACAAAATATGCCTGATATTCTTATTTTAAAGATCATCAATAACAACAAAATAATCAGGTATAAAAGATTTGCAAGTACAAATAATCATAACCTTACTGAAATGTATTCAGACAAAACTTTCACCAGTGTTATTGTGAAACTATCTTAAAAGCTAATGCTGAATCTTAATTTCTACTGCAACTTTACTATAGAGAGCTTGTTTCTCTCTGCAGAGCAGACCAAGCCTAAGTCTTTCAGTTGCTATTTATCTTCTCTCTCTTTCCCTCCCTCCCTCCCTTTCTCCCTCCTCCCCACCGCCCCTCTCTCAAGGAAATAAAATGCATACAGGTAACCAATAGGCTTAACCATGTCATTCCTACTAGTTGTGAGAGAAATAACAGTGCCTCACTAATACATTTGGATCCTGGCTTTTCATTGTTCTATGAACAGAACAAATTTGTCCATACTTTCACACAGAAATGAAGTATGTGAAGAAGTCTAATTTGCACCCAAAACTTCCATCCACTTCCCATGAAAGTAGAAATAGCTCTGAAATGTGATCAAATGTGGTATTCAGCAGGTTCTGAACAGTTCTGGAGAACCAGTAAGCAGAAATTTTGAGTAGTTCGGAGAACCAGCAAATACCACCTCTGATTGGAGTTTTTACAGTATCCTTCCCCTGCCATGCCCACCAAGCCACGCCCACAGAACCGGTAGTAAAATTTTTGAATCCCACCACTGAATGTGATGCAATTAATATGAATGAAATTAGACATTCTTACACAAATCCATAAATACAAGCATGTAAATCATATTGGTGGTGTTAGCCTTTTACATGGTAGCATTTGTGCTTCCACTTTAAAGTATTTTCTGTGAAATAGAATCCAGATCTTGGGAAAGGTTCAGTTTTTAATCTTCATATGAAATGCCAATACTTCTCTTTTTCAAAAATGGGAAAGGTCAGGAGAGAGAACAGAGAAACATATATAAATACATCTACTATTAACCTCACTGGAGTAGCTGTTTGAACTTTTCTCATTTATATTTAAATAAATGTGTTTCATGTAGTCTTTCCTTTCTGACATCCCAGCCAAAGAAGAAACAAGTTTTCTTTGTTTTAGCTCTGTTTTTATAGTTTTAATCTTTTTAATAATTCATAAAGAATAGTGTTTCAGATATGTATTATTTTAGCTTTGTTGTATTCCTCCCAGAGTTGCTTTTTTTGGTGAGATGGGTTGCTATATAGAATAGAATAGAATAGAATAGAATACTTTATTGGACAAGTGTGATTAGTGTCCACACAAGGAATTTATCTTGGTGTAAATACTCTCAGTATACATAAAAGAAAAGATATATTCATCAAGAGTCGAGAATCATAAGGTACGACACTTAATGATAGTCATAGGGTACAATAAGCAATCAAATCATACTAGGAAACAGTCAATATAAATCGTAAGGCAACAAAGTTAGTCATATAGTCACAAGTGTGAGGGGATGGGTGATAAGGAGTGATGACAAGATTAACAGTAATAGTAGTACAGACTTTGTAATAGTTGAACAGTGTTGAGGGAATTATTTGTTTAGCAGAGTGATGGCTTTCGGGGAAAAACTGTTCTTGTGTCTATTTGTTCTAGTGTACAATGCTCTATAGCGTCGTTTTGAGGGAAGGAGTTGAAACAGTTTATGTCCGGGATGTGAGGGGTCTGTAAATATTTTCACAGCCCTCTTTTTGACTTGTGCAGTATACAGGTCTTCAATTGAAGGCAGGTGGGTAGTAATTGTTTTTTCTGCAGTCCTAATTACTCTCTGAAGTCTCTGTCTGTCCTGTTGGGTTGCAGAACCAAACCAGACAGTTATAGAGGCGCAGATGATAGACTCAATGATTCCTCTATCGAACTGTATCAGCAGCTCCTTGGGCAGTTGGAGTTTTCTGAGTTGGCACAGAAAGAACATTCTTTGTTGTGCTTTTTTGATAACCTTTTTGATGTTAGGTGTCCATTTTAGATCATATGATATAGTAGAACCTAGAAATTTGAAGGTCTCTACTGTTGATACTGTGTTGTGTAGTATTGTAAGAGGTGGTAGTATGGGAAGGTTTCTCCTAAAGTCCACCACCATTTCTACAGTTTTGAGTGTGTTCAGTTCCAGATAGTTCCAGTTACACCACGAGGCAAGTTGTATAACCTTCTGTCTGTATGCGGATTCGTCGTTGTCTCGAATGAGACCAATCACTGTTATATCATCAGCAAACTTCAGTATTTTAACAGATGGATCGTTTGAGATGCAGTCAGTGGTATATAGGGAGAAGAGAAGTGGAGAAAGCACACAGCCTTTGGGTCCCTCTCTTCTGATTGTACAGGTATTGGATGTGATTCTGCCTAGCTTCACCTGCTGCTTCCTGTCTGTTAGGAAGCTTATGATCCACTTACAAGTCTGTTCAGGTACCGCTAGTTGGTTTAATTTACTTAGAAGAGTGTCTGGAATGATGGTATTGAATGCTGAACTGAAGTCTACAAAGAGGACCCTTGCGTAGGCATTTGGAGATTCAAGGTCTTGTAGGATGTAATGCAGAACCATGTTAACAGCATCATCTGTCGATCTATTTACTCAGTTTCCAAACTACATGGGATCTAACACTGGATCCGTGATGGTTTTCAGATGGGACAGCACAAGCCTTTCAAAGATTTTCATAACTACAGATGTTAGAGCAACTGGTTTGTAGTCATTCAGTTCCTTGATGGAGGGCTTCTTTGGCATTGGGATGATAATAGAGCGTTTGAAGCAGGAAAGAACATAACACATCTCTAGTGATCTATTGAAGATTCGGGTGAAGATGGGGACCAACTGGTCAGCACAGACTTTTAAGCAAGAAGGAGTTATCTTGTCTGGCCCTGGTGCTTTTCCTGGCTTTTGTCTGTGTAATAGATCTTGCACTTCTTTTTCTGTGATCATCAGAGGTTGTGAACCCAATAGATTGGGGCCAGTTGAAGAAGGCTTGGCTGTTGTTGGTGTGTTGAGATGTGGGTTGTGGAGTTAGGTGGCTGTAGCTTCCTTCCAAACATGCAGTAAAACACATTCAGGTCATCTGCTAGTTGTTGATTTCCTTCCACCTGGGAAGGAGGTTTGCTGAAGCCAGTGATGTTTTTAAGAGTTTTTTACATGTTTGCTGGTTCATTTGTTGAGAACTGATTCCTTAACTTTTCAGAGTAGCTTCTTTTTGCTGCTCTCTGATCTCTCTTGTTAATATGTTTCTGGCCTGGTTGTATAGCATTCTGTCACCCTTTCTGTAGGCTTCCTCTTTGGAATGACATAGCTGCTTAAGTTTAGCTGTGAACCAAGATTTTTTGTTACTACATATTTGCAGGTTCCTTGTTGGTACACATAAGTCTTCACACAAGCCGACATATGATGTTACAGTATCTGTGAACTTCATATATGAAGTAGATATATAAATAAACCTGAAATTTGCCTATACCTCAGTATCTATTGCTTGTCTACTGACTCAGAAACCTTCGAAAACACTATGATATAAAATCTCAGTGATAGTATTTGCTTCCTGTTTGAAAATTATTGTACAAAATTGCTGTATAATTATATACCTGTGCAAATATAAGCCTTATATATTCTTATAAGCTTGTAAGTCAACATTTGTTTCTCATTCAGGCCTCAGAAAAGTGACTTTTCTTGTTTAATGGAAATAATTAAGCATTCTTTCATTAGTATTTAGTCTTTACTTAATTCTCTACCGTCTAATTTAGCCAAAGATGTTATGCTCCCAAGAAAGACATAATTAAGGAAACCACAAAAATATGTTCCCAGAGGGTTAGAATTTGGCAGAACATTAGATAGCCATATCCATGGGGTCATGTGAAAAGTCTACTTTGTATACGTAATGCAATATTTGGGTCAGAGAACATATATTATACAGAGTTTCTTAAAAACCTCATCACTGCTCTATCCAGAAGGTTCTCCTGAAATAGCTTCTTGACAATACATTTATTTGACCACTGGAGGCACCATCTCTTTACCCAGTTGATGATAACTGAATACAGGTAGAACTGAAAGGGTCGATTTCAAACAAGAAATTGATGTTATGCTCAATATAATTTTAACCTTACTTTATTTGAGGAATCTACAACAAATTTGAAGGTATGGTGAAATGCCTCTATATCAGTTTTAGGTAAGTTCCCTCAGAATAGAAAAAATTATGTAGACCTGGATAATTCTTTTAGTCCTGGATTTTTTTTCCAGTACAGTTTTGAAAGAAGCAGTATATGATTGTTTCCATGTTTTGGTATATATCTGTGTAATAATCAGAGTAGTATAGGAAATGAGTTTGACACAGCTACTAATTTCTACCCTGTTAATTGTGGGATAATCTGCAAGATTATCTTCTGCAGTCCTTTTCACTCCTTTGAGAAAGGAGAGGATAAAAATGAAGGAAATAAAACAAATAAGCAGGCTATAAAAGTCATATATTACAAGGAATTATCCTTATAAACATACTGTAAATTACTAGATTCTATGTAATGTACAAGTGGAAATTTTAACTTCAGCAAGGGATAGAGGCTTAGATCTGGGTCAGGATTTCTGAATTCTAGATCAGAGGTAGTCAACCTGGTCCTACTGCCCACTAGTGGGCGTTCCAGCTTTCATGGTAGGTGGTAAGGGTTTTGTCCCCTACTTTATAAATCACCATTACTGTGGAATTGGTGGGCAGTTAGAGAAAACTTTACTACTAACAGAGATACAAAAGTGGGCAGTAGGTATAAAAAGGTTGACTACCCCTGTTGTAGATATATTTTAGATTTTCCATAAAGGTTGGAGGATGCCCTACAAAAGAGCCCCTCCTTCACTGTCATGAGAATGACAAAGAAGTGCTGATTTTTGCTGTTTTTTTTTGTGAAGGCAGGGAGGGGGAATAGCTAAGAATGCAGAATGTTTTTACTACCATTCTCTGCATGAAGAATCTGGGACACACAAAATTGAATTTTCATTGGGTTGTAGCAAAACAGATACAGAAAACTCCCTTTGCTGTCCTCTAGTGGTGGTTCAGATTTTTGTGACCAGAATAAGACAAAGCTTTCTCTCTGATAGATTTTCAGGTGCCTAAAGCAAATAAATCTACAGCATTTTTAAAATATAAATACCAGCTCTACTTTTACTGATGACCCTTGAATTATACCTTTAGGAGACTTATTTTTATTCTCTTTACTCTGTCAATGCACAAAGTGTGTTTCTGTCTTTAGGAGGTGGTTCAGTCAAACTGTGTCCCTGGAGAATAATAGACAATAAAGAACACACAATGACATTCTTTCCTTGCAGCTGATACAGCTTAGAAAAGTCTGAAAAAGCTCTTCTGTTCTGTAACAATTCTGCTTCTGTATTTTTTAACATTTTTTTTTCTTTTCGGTTTTTACTGAAGACATTTGTATCAAAACATGGTATTTGTTTAAGGATTCATCTGCCCCTTTCACTTAATTACACCACCGAAACTCTAATTCTTTGCTTCTAACGTCACTGTGGGTTTATTGAATGTCTTTGCCAAAAAACAGAGAACTAGGACTACAGGTAGAGGATAAACAGAAGGAGCAGATTCCCTCTTGAGAAACAGAAGATCCTTTTAAAATCTAAACATTTTCGCACATCAAGAGTGAGCTAAAGGAAGGACAGAAAATGCAGGACAAGTTCCAGAGGTACAGCTGGAACTTTTTAAGAAGAACTTTGGCAAACTGAAATGCGAAGATACCCTGTCATTCTGAGAGAAAACATTTTAAAAGTATATGTTTTAGTTATTTTTATTGTTTCAATTAAATTAGCCCTATGAAAGTCTACAAGTATATAATGTGGTCTGCATCTATTATGTATGTATGTATGTATGTATGTAGGTAAGTATGTAGGTAGGTAGGTAGGTAGCAGAGATGGTATTCAGCAGCTTCTGACCAGTTCTGGAGAACCGGTAGCGGAAATTTTGAGTAGTTCAGAGAACCGGTGGTAACTTTCCCCCAGGAATGGGGAGGGAATGGAGATTTTACAGTATTCTTCCCCTGCCATGCCCACCAAGCCACACCTACCAAGTAATGCCATGCCCACCAAGCCACACCCACTAAGCCATGCCCACAGAACCGGTAATAAAATTTTTTGAATCCCACCACTGGTATGTAGGTATGTATGTATGTAGGTATATAGATATTATTATTATTATTATTATTATTATTATTATTATTATTATTATTATTAATGGAATTTCTATACCGCCCTTCTCCCTAGGGACTCAGGGCGGTGTACAGCCAATCTAGACCCCAAAACAGTACAAAAGTTAAAAAAGAATTAAATTAAATATGTATGTATACATCTCTATCTATCTATCTATCTATCTATCTATCTATCTATCTATCTATCTATCTATCTATCTATCTATCTACCATCCCTCCACCCCTCCCTCCCTCCCTCCCTCCCTCCATCTCAGTAGCATAACAAGCAGGAAATCAGCAAGTGGGTCTTTATAGCTTCATCTATATAACATCTATATAAATTGGTAACGTACAGAATTATAAAATGCTCTGCTATTTTATTTTTACAGAAGGTGGAAAGTCAAAACATATATTATCACCACTCTCAGATTTCCTGCCCAATATCACATTGACCTCAGGAACCTACAAAATTACTCTTGCTGCCTTTTAGCACTTCCACTCGATCTACTCTAATCCTCACCAGATGCATTACATCCATGGTGACATTTTGTTGATCCTCTGGTAGCCCATGCTGGGGATGGTCAAAACAACTCAGCATGAACCCAAGATGCTTTGCAATGTCAAAATGAAAAGTGCCTTAGAACAACATGTTCAGCTTAGTCCTTGCAGAGCAGTACTATGAAAATGACCTCTGGCTATCAGGTGTCCTTGGATATGTATTTGTTTATACACTATTTACTCTCTTAATTTTATGGATTGTCCTGCTGGTGAGTAAACAGCAAGAGGCTGGAAAGAGATTTACTGGTAGCTTTGATAATTAACACTAACAAGGTCAAATTTTTGTATCTGTTATTATCTGTCTCCCATTCTTTGGGTCACCCTTGAAAAAGCACATTTTTCTTAGTCCTAATTGTCTTTAACATGGGAGCTACTTGGGCTACTAGGTATTCCTTTCACCTCTTTAAATTCCTTTTTTCTTTTTCATTTTTTATCTGTTTGGTACTACTGATACCTGTTTATATTGTAGTTTATATAAGATAAGGACAAGTACATACCTTCTTTTATTAAATTACGTTTCTCATCCTGCATTTACTATTGGCAATTGGCTTACAGTACAGTACTGTGATTTAGCACTGATTAGCTGCTTAGTACTTAGCCAAGGTAATACAGATAGTCCTCAGCTTACAACAGTTCATTTAGTGACTGTTCAAAGCTACATCACTGAAAAAGTGACTTATTTGCAGAATCCCCATTTTCACATGATCAAAATTCAGATGGCAACTGGTTCATATTTTTGACAGTTGCAGTGTCCTGGGGTCATGTGATCACCTTTTGCAATCTTCTGACAAGTCAAGTCAATGGGGAAAATCAGATTCACTTAACAACCATGTCACTAATTTAACAACTGCAGTGATTCACTTAACAACTGCAGCAAGAAAAGTCATAAAAAGGGGCAAACTTGACTTAACAAATGCCTCGCTTAGCAACAGAAATTTTGAGCTGAATTGTAGCCATAATTCGAGGACTACCTGTATACATTCCTTTAAGTCATGAATGAATGCAAGTATGTTAAGACAGCAGAAAGAAGGAACCACCCATCATATCAATTAGCTTTTATCTACTTAGGTTCCTGAAATATGCAGCAGTGCCTATTTCATTAGGTAATAAGGTCTGGGAAGTCATCCTTTTTCTTAAAATGATACAAACACAGAAACCAACCTTGTGATAGACCCAGATACCAATTCTGTCCATAGACTTTATCTCTCCATGCTATTTTAGAACTTTGTCATATCAGCTACAAAATCAAAGGAATATAGGGGATTACCTTCCAATATGAAATATGCCATTAAAAACATTTCTGCAGATAAATCAGCTGGCTTGCAGAGCTAAATACAGTACAAGTACATCCCATGCAATTCCTGTGCTGGCTTGAGTGCAGTCATTGCCTCCCAAACTCCCCCATCAAAGCTAAAGAGACAGTCATAAATAATGGGAAAGAAAATCATGTATCTGGTGACCTCCCAGGCCTGAATTGGTATCTACAATGCTAACATGATTGTGTAGGATGAACATGCAAGGGATACCCAGTCTATTATGAAAATCTATTTCAATTTTATTCACACTCCAAAGTATTTTTTGAAGAATGAAGTCAATGGGACTTCTGTTAATAGAAATATGATAGTACTACTTTTTTAACAAAAGAAGTCAAAATCGTCCCTTGATATTCAGCAATAACATATTTACAGGAATGTATCAAAATCTCATAAACTCTGCAGCTGAGATTCAGAAATTAAGTACAGTGGTGTCCTAGAACAGAGTAACTTCATGGCTAACAACAAATGATGCCCTGCCTTTCAGTTGGGAATACAGATTTCTATTTCTAAGTATAAACTAGGAAGGTTATTTCAGGTGAGCTCTTTGTTTATTATGCACCTGCTATTTTTGGTAGAATAAAAACAGCAAAGAGAAAAGTTGTTCATGGGAAGACATAGTGATATATCACCAAAACTCCTGTTATAGGATAGTCTTCATTTTTCTATAGACCCTACTAATCCTTAAAATGAAGAAATTCACAGCAAGCTGAACCCCTTTATTCCACAAAATAATAATAACATATATTACTATGGTAGCAACTGCTTCAAATAAACTGCTCCTTGAGACTGTTCAAAGATAATGCTACTTCAAATGATCTGAAAGCACTAATATAAATAATGCAGCACATTCAGTTACAAAACAAATATGCTAGCAACAGCTATCAATCAAGCTTTAAAAAATCAGTTTTTATAGATGCAAAGTACTGCACTTTGGGATGAAGTAACCAGAGGTGGTATTCAGCAGGTTCTGACCAGTTCTGGAGAACCGGTAGTGGAAATTTTGAGTAGTTCAGAATACCACCTCTGACTGGCCCCACCCCCATCTATTCTCTGCCTCCCAAGTCTCAGCTGATCAGCTGGGTCTTCTTTTGTTGCCCTGCACAGGAGAACCGAGCTGGAAAGCAGGTTAGTGAGTTGGGGAGGGAATGGAATTTTGCAGTATCCTTCCCCTGGAGTGGGTGGGAATGGAGATTTAACAGTCTCCATCCTCTGCCACGTCTACCAAGCCATTCCCACAGAACAGGTAGTAAAATTTTTTGAATCCCACCACTGAAATAACATTTATGGATCTTCACAATTTCTCTCTGTGCAAATCATATCTATCTTCCACAACACAATACATCTATTTTTTGTTGTACATTCAAATTCAGGTGCTATAGAATAGTCCTCAAGATAGCTGATTTGTTGCTGCTGGGATGGATGGCTGTCATTTTGTGACTACATTTAATAGTCAAAATTCTTTGAGTTCCACCAAGCCAGTCATTGGAATATTATCATTCCAAATATATATACATAGTGAAAATACTGGACATTGCTCAGGTTCGTTATTAGTGGCAAATGATTCAAAAGTTCCATACTAAACTTCTAACATTACTTTTATTTTGTTCTGTTGTATGGAACACAAAGAGAGACTACATAAATCTGTTCTTGTGTCTAGTTGTTCTGGTATGCAGTGCTCTATAGCGTCGTTTTGAGGGAAGGAGTTGAAACAGTTTATGGCCAGGATGTGAGGGGTCTGTGAATATTTTCACAGCCCTCTTTTTGACTTGTGCAGTATACAGGTCCTCGATTGAAGGCAGGTGGGTAGTAATTGTTTTTTCTGCAGTCCTAATTACTCTCTGAAGTCTCTGTCTGTCCTGTTGGGTTGCAGAACCAAACCAGACAGTTATAGAGGCGCAGATGATAGACTCAATGATTCCTCTGTCGAACTGTATCAGCAGCTCCTTGGGCAGTTGGAGTTTTCTGAGTTGGCACAGAAAGAACATTCTTTGTTGTGCTTTTTTGATAACCTTTTTGATGTTAGGTGTCCATTTTAGGTCATGTGATATAGTAGAACCTAGAAATTTGAAGGTCTCTACTGTTGATACTGTGTTGTGTAGTATTGTAAGAGATGGTAGTATAGGAGGGTTTCTTCTAAAGTCTACCACCATGGCTGGATAAAATAAAAATGTGACAGATTGAAATGGAATTCAACTTTTAAAATGTATTTCATTCTAGTATGAACTATTTTCCAGAACTGTTGACATTACAACATTGCTACCAAATATGAAAAAAATGATCTTGCAGTTGTTACATTTCTAGCCATTTTTAGAGAAAGATTTATCCATTTTAGCATTCAAGATTGAAATGATATATAGTAGAACCTTTGGTCATGAATGCTTCTGACCACAACCAAATCGGATTCCAACCAAAAAATTTGAATCTGGTCATGAACATGGTGGTAATTAAACATGACCTTGACCAGAAATTCCTGAAGATGAAACGTTAGAAAACATCACCAAAGTTATGGAACATGACCAGAGGTTCTTCTGTACTAACAATAAAACTTCCTATACTATTTTTTCAATGATTCACAGTAAATTTAACATTATTCTTCCATTGAAATGTTCATTGTTGCATCTCTATAACTGTAGAAGTACGTCTTGGCTTATGACCACAATTGAGCCCAAAGTTTCTGTTCTAAAATGAGACATTTGTTAAGTTAATTTTGCCTCATTTTATGACCTTTCTTTTCCCAGTTGTTAAATGAATCACTGCAGTTATTCAGTTAGTAGTATGGTTGTTAAATGGATCAGGCTTCCTCAATTGACTTTGCTTGCCAAAACATCACAAAAGGAGATCACACAACCTTGGGACACTGCAACTGTCATAAATTTGAGCCATTTGCCAAACAGCTGAATTTTGATCAAGTGACCATAGGGGTGCTGCTTTTGTTGTAAGTATGAAAAACAGTCATAAATCACTTTTTTTCAGTGACGTAACTTTGAACAGTCACTAAATGAACTATTATAAGTTAAAGACTATCTGTATTCAAATTCTGCATCAATTTAATCAGTCTCTGATTGTTCAGATTCTGAATCATGTTTCACTACGAGCTTATAAATCAGGCCCAATAAATGTTTTGAACTGATTTTCAAATTCAGTTAAATTTCTCAGTATTTGCTGCAGCATCAGTAAACCAAACAACTTTTTTGCCTTTGAATCTGAAAAGCTGCACATAAATCATAAGCCACAACCTAGGGTATAGAAACTTCAATAGTTATGGTCCTTTTGGCCTTCAAGCAACTGCTTAGACTAATTCCTGATGTTTTCTTGGTGCAGTGGTTAAAATGTAGTATTGCAGACTAATTCCGCTGACTGCCAGAGTTCGATCCTGACTGGCTCAAGGTTGACTTAGTCTTCCATCCTTCCAAGATCAGCAAAATGAGGACCCAGATTGATGGGGGCAATAGGTTGATATGGTAAACCACACAGAGAGTTCACTATGGAACAGTATATAAGTCTAAGCGCTATTGCTAGTATTGGGTCTTTATCTTTTGAATTAAGTAAGCTCTGATGGAAATCAGGAGGAATTTGGTGGCAACTTTTTATACTAAAAGAAACATTAAAGTTTATACTAAAATCATGAACTATAGCTCAATTCATCATATGTATGGATCTCATAAGGTTGACTCAATCTTTCATCCTTCCAAGGTCAGTAAAATGAGGACCCAGATGGGTGGAGGCAATATGCTGCCTCTGTAAACTACTTAGAGTGGGCTGTAAAGCACTATGTAGTGATATATAAGTCTAAGTGCTAATTGCAAAAATAGTTTGCCCTTGTCTCTTTGATTTTATAATCTATGCAGTAGCAAATATAATAACATACATAATCTCACTTTGCTAAAGTCTCATAATGAGCTAGATCCCCAACAGAGAATGTACTAACATATACAGCAGTTACTGGCTTCTCCCTGAACCTGTTATGCACTTGAGAAGTCAGTAATTAAATTGATTTGATGATTCTTGGCTAGCTCATTTTGCTCTATTCATAAAGATTTAGAACTGGGTAGTACCTCTTCCTCTCTAAAGAACTTTTGTCTGCTGTGAACAAAATGCGTCTTAAGACCTTGTTTGTTTATTTTCCTTGTCTAAATAAAGCTGACTGTGACCACAAGATAGATTCAACACAAGTTTGCCTTGCTCTTTTTCATTTACTTAGAATGCAACTCTTCTAACACAAGGTAATTCTCCCACCACATTTAAGATAAACACAGAATTATGCAATAACATATTTTAATAGACCAACCACTGAAGACCTGATGTAGCCTCTCAGGCTGTACTCAAATCTTTTAAAACAAACTAGTTTTTAAAAAGGTGAAGGCAGGCGTTGTTATAATGCTCCAGTCAATTCATACTGCATACCACTTGTTTATATAAATCAAGAGCGTAAAAAGTTCTTTAGTTGGGGAAAGGGGTGAAAGAAGACCATACTGTGGGTTCTTATTTAGTCATGGGCCTTTGAGGACCGCAAGGCATCATGGAAGAGAGACAGTACCAGCAGCAGTGTTGTTCTTTTTTTTGTTTTGTTACTCAAAGTAGCTGCATGAAGACCTGCTGTCTTTTTTTTTTTTAAGAATAAAAAGCAAGATATCATTGAAAACTGCCATTTTGCTCAGGCTTTGGGCAGAATAGGGGCATTGTCCATTCTAAAAGCATTAACCAGACTTATTCAAATAATTGCACAACAATCAACCCTTAATGGGTATGTAACTTAAGAAAGAACCAGGGGTGTTACCATTATCTTATATTGCTTGTAGTAATCATTTAGATAGTGGGACTCTAGTGACAGGAAGTACGTTAGTAATCTGGTGATAATTTGTGCTGTACTTCTGAAGCTTGACAAAAATGTACCCGGGTTACCTTTCCCGCAACTATTGTTTTACAATATTTAAAGTGGGAAATAATGCAGTCTCTTTGTGTACTGCGTCAACACAGCCAATCTTTATGATGATTTATGTTAGCTATCATATACCTCTAAGTCCCTGAAGGAACAAAAACAGATGCTTCGATTAATTTCAAAACTTTTCCTTTGCTATCCTTATCATAAATGTGCTTTTCAGAGAAGCTGGGGGAAGGGAGGTGAGATCAAAGGTTGTAGCTATTCAAGTGACAAATTCCTGGCTATAGACTTTTGTTTTTTGTTTTTAAACAGCAAACTTATGAGAGCTGCTAGAGACCAGGCCTTCCAACACTTTTCCAAGTTCCAATCATTATCTTCTTTGTCACTTCAGATTGTCAGCTGCTTCACTGCATAATCAGAAATAAGAAGCATGATAGATAATCCTGCTTGATATGTAACAGAGGCCTCTTAGAGATAATTGGAATATTTGCTTTTCATACGGTCAAGTGTGTTCTGAGAATGCATGTACCCCTCAACAAGTTAATCCAGTTCTGCATGAAATATCACACATCTCAATAAAAAATAAACCTGGCTAGTCTTTAAAATGTACATCTATCTTTCTTCTAAACTGTTATTTTAATTCAAACATCTGA
Organism: Bungarus multicinctus; assembly: GCA_023653725.1. NCBI lineage: Eukaryota > Metazoa > Chordata > Lepidosauria > Squamata > Elapidae > Bungarus > Bungarus multicinctus. The sequence continues at coordinate 218,828,017 of CM042834.1, forward strand.
AAACTGTTCTTATGTGTGAATAACTGGGATTATTCGATATTAATCATAGTTATCCGCACAAACAGTGATTCTTGAGTCTTTTTTTCAGAAGCATTCAAGACTGAATCAAGCTGGATAGTTTAATTTGTAAATTACATCGCCCCACTCGCCAATTCATTTACAATCTCTATAGCGTTTTCCATTCTACTTTGGGGAAAAAAAATGCATACCGATTCCGAACAAATTTCATACTCATTTCTACAGCAATAATGCTATAAAATCCAGCTCAGAAACTACTTTACTGAATTGTATTGGGAGGTTCATAATTGTCTTTGTGCTCTTATTCCAATGCAATTATCTATTTCATATGCAGGCAGAGTAACATTCTGCTGTTAACTATTCCTTGGCCAGATGAATATTTCTATTTTTTTTATGGAAAAGAGGAGGAGACAAACAAAGAAAATAGATACCAAATGTATAAAAGAGAACAGTTTCATCAACAGCTCATTGAAAAATGTTTTTGTTAGTAATGAAAAACAGTGGTGATTCTTCTTGTTTATGTCCTTTTTTTAATATAGCAAAATATCCCTTATTCCCCATACCAACATGCCACACGAGAATTCTTCGTTGTCTATAAACATTTCCACTGACTGCTATCCTGCCTTCTATAAGGCTACAGCAGACCTGTTGGACTGTTTCTTCCCCAGATGCTGGTGAGTTAAAGCAACACTCCACACATAATTCCAGCAGTTTCCTAAGACCAAAGCAATCTTCCTATGCCTCCCATTAAGATCCACAATTGTTAATTTAATTTCATTAAGAGATTGGATCTTTCACCCAGTCCCAAAAACTTTTTTTTATTTCTTCGCTTCCTAATTTTTAGTTTCTCGGAAAACATGCCATGGAGTTATAAGCTTTTCATTCTTTACTTTTTCAAGCTTTGAAGAGACTAATTCAAGAAAGGACCCAGGCACATGCCTAGCATGTGTTTTGAAATAAATTAAAGCTACTAAAAGATTAGAAAGCATTTCAGGGTTTGGCCAAATGAAAGTAAGTGGTTTCATGTTATCTTACTTTTTGATTTAGTAAATAGTCTTTGGAAGGCAACAATAAGGCACTCTCATCTCTGAAACAAAGCGCTACTGTTTATTTCACAACATTTTCACAAAATTTATTTTTGCAAGTGTAATAAAATGATTGGTATGGCTTTGTAGCACAGAACTGGGAAACTTCATTGAAATCTTCAGAATCTTCAAACCTGTTTCTATATTCCTGACATTTCTTTTCCTCCAGAAGTGGTTTATCATTGTCTCCTTTGTAAGATTGAGAGTAATAGCACCCAGCAGGCTTTGCGTCCAAGGCAGAACTAGAACTCACAGTCTCCATTTCTAACCACAATGGAGCCCAAAATTTATGTTGTTAAGTGAGACATTTGTTAAGTGAGTTTTGCCCCATTTTACAACCTTTCTCGACACAATTGTTAAGCGAATCACTGCAGTTAATAAGTTGGTAACATGGATGTTAAATGAATCTGGCTTCCCATTTACTTTGCTTGTCAGAAGGTTGCAAAAAAGTGATCACATGACCCCGGGATCCTGCAACCATCACAAATATGAGTCAGTTGCCAAGCATCTGAATTTTGATCATGTGACCATTCAATGGTTGTAAATGTGGAAAAATTGTCATGTTCCTTTTTTCAGTGCTGTTGTAACTTCAAATGATCACTAAATGAACTGTTGTAAATCGAAGACTACTGTATTACAGAAAATATTTAAGAAGTAGACTTTTAAAGGATAAGGATATCTCCATCCCTCAAATATATCTTATCTATCTAGAATCTTTTTTCTCTATATAAAGTTGATACTCTATGGAGAAATCAATGCCGTGTTCATTGGTTTCAGTACACCTTCCCCCTCTCCCATGCAGTGCACATGTTGGAACCAGTTCTGTCAATACGAAGTCTGCTAGTTCTATGTACAGGTAGATGTTAAGTTACAATAGCAATTGGGACCACGATTATCATTGCTAATGTTGAGGTAATGAAAACTTAATAGCTGAACATCTGTAAGCCAAGATGATGAACTGAGGATGAGTCAGCAGGGTACTGCCGCTTTAAGAAGCTGTCTATATAAAGGAGGCGATGTGAGGGTGTCTTTCTCTTCTCGTGTTCTATTTCCATTGTAGTTCTCTGTGCAGAGTAATGAAGAATTATTGCTTGCCTGATATCTGCCTAACATGTATATTTATGTATGTAGCAGTCTTATATATAAACCACTGTTAAAAGACAATGCCTCTGTGTGTTATGTTGTGCTCCTGGGTTGTCTCACAATAGTAGTCACGCTGCAAACACTCTGACAGCTAAGCAATGTGGTCATAAAGTGCAAAATCACTGTGACTGCATCACTTAGCAATGGCAATCCAGGCAGTTCCAGTTGTCATCATAATCCCAAGACATTCAGGTTGCTAAGTTAGAAGCAAAGGTAAAAAGAGGGGAAATGCTGCAGGAAAGTGGGGGAAACCCAGGGGCCCTAGTGCAGGTCATGTGCAAGTTGCATGTGTATGTGTGTGTGTGAGAGTGTTACACGTGGCACAAATTCAGGGACGCCAAAAAAAGAGGGTGCATAGTGTACATATGCAAACGCAGGTTGGCTGGAGAGAGAGGGTGAAGGATACACCCAAAGGTGAATATGAGTGCAGGGAGGCTGGGGAAAGAGGGCATGGAATGTGTGCATGTATGTGTGCATATTTATGAGCACAGGGGGCGGGCAAAGGAAGGAGGATGCTGGTGGGTGAAAATGATGGAAGGGGAAGGAGGACACAAGTGGAGGAAAGCAAAGAAAAGGAGCAGGGGAGACTTGAGTGGCTTATGACCTTTCCTGCTGGGTTCCCCATTGGCTTTGCTTATGGCTAGCTGGCAGAGAAGTTTGGCAACAGTGAACATGTGATCATGAGATAACAATAGCAGTCAGCACTTAGACTTATATACCATTTCACAGTGCTTCACAGTCCTCTCTAAGAAGTTTACAGAATCAGCATATTGCCTCCAATATGCAGGAACCTTGATTGCATTAAGAGTCTGGTTAGAGGAATGGGCCAGCATGTATGCTCTTGAATTTCCTTCATCTTGTTTTAAATTACATACACAGAAGAGTGTTCTAATATAGTTTTAGTCTTACATTCAATATAAGTGTAAAATCTTATAAGTGTAAAATATATAGCCAATTATAAACCCTGATTGCTCTACCAGTACAAATTTAACATTTTAGTGTCTAAGTTTCAGGCCCTGAATACCCGGCTGCTGTTGTGCAATGCCAGGTCCGTGGTTAATAAGGCTCCCCTGATCTGGGAGTTGGCTCAGGAGGAGGCCGCGGACCTGGTAGGTGTCACCGAAACCTGGTTGGGCCCAGAGGGAGGGGTCCCTCTGGTTGAGATGTGCCCACCAGGTTTCCTTGCATTTCACCAGCCTAGGGCTCAGGGAAGGGGCGGTGGGGTGGCGGTGCTTATAAAGGAAGTCCTTTGTCCTAGGGAGGCCACTGTCCCTCAGACGGCTGGCTGTGAATCTCTTTTTGTGAAGTGGGGGCAAGGGGTTCAGATGGGTCTTTTGTTGACGTACCTGGCTCCCTGCCACGTCTCATCGGCCCTACCCGGACTCCTAGAGATAATAGCCGGGCTGGCGGTTGAGACCCCAAGGCTTTTAGTCATGGGGGATTTCAACCTGCCATCGCTCGGTGAAACCTCGGGGTTGGTCCGGGAGTTCTTGGCTTCCATGACGGCCATGGACCTGACCCAGTTAGTTTCTGCCCCCACTCACATGGGAGGTCACATGCTGGACCTGATTTTTGTCTCTGGGCAGTGGTTGAATGACTGTAATTGGGGGGATTTAGTTATTACACCCTTGTCATGGACAGATCATTCCCTCCTGAGGCTGGATTTCTGTTCCGCTACCCCCCACCGCAGGGACGCGGAGCCACTTAGATGGTTCCGCCCCAGGCGCCTAATGGATCCGGATCGGTTCCAGAGGGAGCTTGGGCCATTTCCTGAATCTCTGGCTCTCAGCTCGCCTGGGGACCTGGTGGCCACCTGGGAGGGGTTGGCCGCCGGGGCCCTAGAGCGAGTTGTGCCTATGCGACCTCTGACTCGGCACAGATCCCATTTGGCTCCGTGGTATACGGAGGAGCTACGGGAGATGAAGTGCCGAAAAAGACGTCTTGAGGGCATTTGGAGGGCGAGCCGTTCTGAGTCTGACCGAACACAGGTGAGATCTCATATTAAGACTTACCTTGTGGCGATAGGGGCGGCGAAATCTTCGTATTTCTCCGCCCTCATTGCATCAGCAGAAAATCGGCCTGCCGCCCTGTTTAGAGTGACCCGCTCTCTACTTGAGCCGAGAGCGCGGGATGACCTCTTGCAGGGTAGAGCAGAGGAGTTTTCCCGATTTCTGCATGATAAAATCGCTCAGATTCGGGAAGGGCTCGACTCCAATTGGGTGGTCCCGGGGGAGGTGTCCGGGGCAGGTCTTGAGAGTGTTATCTGGGGGGAGTTCGATCCTGTGACCGCTGAGGGTGTGGACAGGTTGCTGGGGGGTCTGAATGCCACCACCTGTTTATTGGACCCGTGTCCTTCCTGGTTGGTTTCGGCTGCCAGGGAGACGACACGAGGCTGGCTCCAGGGGATTGTCAACGCTTCTTTGAGAGAGGGGGTGCTCCCTACCGCCCTGAAGGCGGCGGTGGTGCGCCCCCTCCTCAAGAAGCCTTCCCTGGACCCAGCTATTTTAAACAACTATCGTCCAGTCTCCAACCTTCCCTTCGTGGCGAAGGTTGTTGAGAGTGTGGTGGCACGTCAGCTCCCCCAGTACCTGGAGGAAGCAACTTACCTCGATCCGTTCCAATCGGGCTTCAGGCCTGGACATAGCACTGAGACGGCATTGGTCGCGTTGGTTGATGATCTCTGGAGGGCTCGTGACAGAGGGTTCTCCTCTGTCCTGGTCCTATTAGATCTCTCGGCGGCTTTTGATACTATCGACCATAGTATCTTATTGCGACGGTTGGAGGGGTTGGGGATTGGTGGAACCGTCCTCCGATGGTTCTCCTCCTTCCTCTCTGACCGTTCGCAATTTGTGTTGGCGGGGGGGGAGAGGTCCACCTCTAGGCCCCTGGTTTGTGGGGTGCCTCAGGGGTCGGTCCTTTCTCCCCTCCTGTTCAACATTTACATGAAGCCGTTGGGCGAGATCATCCGTGGTCTTGGAGTGAGATGTCATCTGTATGCAGATGACACCCAGCTGTACATCTCCACTCCGGACCACCCCAACGATGCTGTGGGGACTATGTCTAGGTGCCTGGAGGCCGTGCGGGACTGGATGGGCGGGAACAGGCTTCGGCTCAACCCATCCAAGACCGAGTGGCTGTGGTTTCCGGCGCCCCGATATAGCCGGCTGACACCTACGCTGGCTATTGGGGGGGAGGTTCTGCCCCCCACAGAGAGGGCTCGCAACCTGGGAGTCCTCCTGGATGTACGGCTGTCGTTTGAACATCACATCGCGGCCGTCTCCAGGGGGGCGTTTCATCAGATCCGTCGGATCTACCGGTTGCGGCCCTTCCTGGATCGGGACGCCCTGCGCACGGTCACTCAGGCCCTTGTCACCTCTCGCCTGGACTATTGTAATGCCCTCTACATGGGGCTCCCTGCGGGGAGCATCCGGAGACTCCAGTTGGTGCAAAATGCAGCCGCGAGGGTGATTATGGGGGCGTCGCGTAGCGCCCATGTGACGCCTCTCCTGCGCGAGCTGCATTGGTTGCCGATGGCTCTCCGGGTTCGCTTTAAGGTTCTAGTTTTGACCTTTAGGGCGACCCATGGCATGGGACCAGGTTACCTTCAGGATTGCATTCTACCAACGTTCTCCAACAGGCCGGTGCGTTCCCACAGGGAGGGACTGCTCCGGGTGCCGTCGGCCGCTATGTGTCGTCTGGCGGCGCCAAGGGGTAGGGCCTTCTCTGTGGGTGCCCCCGCCCTCTGGAATACTCTGCCACCGGAACTTCGTACCGGCACGGACCTGAGGGCCTTCAGGCGCGCGTTAAAGACCTGGCTCTTTGAGCAGGCCGGCCTGGGCTGAAAGAATGATTTTAAATTTTGATCTCCTTTTTAATTTAAATTGGGTTTTAAGGGTGGGGGGGGGGTTTTTCTAATTGCAGCTAATTCTAATATTTAATTATTTTTTAACTTTTGTATTTGTGGGGTTTTTAGATGAGCTGTTCACCGCCCTGAGTCCCTCGGGAGAAGGGCGGTATATAAATGTAATAAATAAAATAAATAATAAAATAATAAATAAATAAGTTTGATGACCAAAATTATTGCCTTTGTATGCAGTCATTTCTTTCTTTTTTAATGTAAGAAGACTACAAAACTGTACATGCTTAACTTAAAGCATTTCTCTAGAAATTAAGCAGGTTTGCTATAGAATAGATAGATAGAATTATGCTGTAAAGAATTGAATGTATAGTTTCTATGAATACAGGGAATCTTTGACTTATAACACTTCACTTAGTAATCATTCCAAGTCACAACGGCACTGAAAAAAGTGACATGACCATTTTTCACACTTATAACCTTTGCAGCAAATGAAACAATCAGAATGTTAAAAAGTTATGATATTTTTGTAATCACATCTAAATTGTATTAAAGTAACCATAATATCTTTACGATCCCCAAGGTATGTTACAACTTTTGAGCACTAATGTTTGAAAATTGAAAGTGGAAAAATATGACACACCCTAAGCAGCATCCCCACGACCACATGATCAAAATCCAGGCACTTGGCAACTGGTTCATACTTATGACCATTGCTGTGTCCCAGGTCATGTGATCCCCTTTTGCAATCTTCTGACAAGCAAAGTCAATGGGGAAGCCAGATTCACTTAACAACTGGGTTACTAACTTATCAACTGCAGTGATTCATTTAATAATTGTGGCAAGAAAAATGGTAAAATAGCACAAAACTCAACAAAAGTCTCACTTAACAACAGAAATGTTGGGCTCAGTTGTGATCATAAGTTGAGGTCTACCCATATAAGTTTTTTTTATGTTTACTTACTCAATACTACAGTCTTCTGAAGTGAGAGAGATATAAACTACCATTAGTGTTAATACATGAACTTTGGATTGATCTTATAGAATCGTTTTTTGTTCATCATATGTAGGTACCAAATAAAATCACTCTCATTTTCCCTGTCTTTTCAGAAACTGTTCCTTTGGTTATTTTACATCACTTGGGATATTTTTTATTAGAAAATGACTCATAATAAATATTTGATAAGAAATAAATAACCAATATGTCATCTTTAATTACTCAGTGCTTGTGTTCTCATTTTTGTTCAGCCTCTATGAAATGCAATTAACAATTGCTGTCAGGTATACATAGCTATATTTATCAGAGTAAAGGTTCACATAACTGTTTTCGTATGAAGATATGCCTTGAGCAAATCATAATTTCTCAGTGTTGCTGAGGTCGGAGGTCACTGTGATGCCAATATGTCATGCCCAATGACTTAGAAAGGACAAGATGCAATTAGAATATAGAAACACAAGCTATGAAAATAAATTTTGTGACTTATTGGCACCAAATATTGTGAGTAAATAAACAAATCTCATGCAGTGTACACAGTGAACCCACAATACCAGAGAACTAAAATCTGGGAGATGCGCATTTTTAAAAAGAACCACAGATCTTTATAAAATATAATGTGAAGTGTGAAAGTAATAATATATTCCATTATACCTTGGCCTTGGTTTATGTTCACTTTTCTCTAAATGGATTCTGCGGAAGAGTTTATATAGTTGCAACACCCTTTCTTCCTGCTATTTTATATACAGAAAAACTGACAGCTAAACTTGAAATTGTCAGACAATTTCCTGTTTTGCTGGTTTTACTCTTAAAATGTTTGCTTTTCAACTGAATGCTTCATTTGCTTTCCAGCCATCTATTTACTTTGAGAAAAGTTGATTGTACAGCAAATAAAAATCTATGGTTATATTATTTTAGATTGGGATGAGTGTGTAATTAAATTAAATAAACCAACAGTACTTTTGGGGACACATGTGGAATGTCTATACTTGGGTATACTTTTTTCTTCCGTGAGTTGCCAAATTCCTCACAGCAGAGACAGGAGGGGTATTTTCTTTATATGTTCTCTTCCCTTGCTTTAGACTTAATCTTCCATTTCATTTCTCCTTGCTATAAGCAATTAGGCATTCTTCTAGAGCTGTATTTTAATTTTTTTTTTAAAGGAGAGTTCATCCTAAGGGAAGAGTTCATCACACTTAAATGAGATAAAAACTCTTTATTCAAGATACACATTGATTTATTTTTACATAAATATGAAAAATAAAGGATGTACCTTACTCATTAAAGACAAAATAAGAGATTGGTTAACTACATTTCACTGATCCCAACTAGAAATGGTACTAAAGTGATATTTTGGAACTATCATAGTTTGTATATCATGATGATATCAAGCAGGGGTGAGTTGCTACTGGTTTGACCCAGTTTGGTCGAACCAGTTGTTAATTTTATGGCTGGTTCAGTGAACTGGCAAATTGCACCCCTGGCTGGCCCTGCCCACCCTTCCGTCTCCTCTCTGGAGTCCCCATGCAGCCCATTTTGGATCCCAGGTAAGTGCAGGGCCTGCATGGAGGTTCAGGGAGGGCAAAAAATAGGTCTCCCAGAGGCTCAAAGAAAGAATCCAGAGCCCAGGGAGGGCAAAAATGCCCCCTGCCACTGTGGTGCAGGAGGCTGACAAGGCCACGCCCACCCAGCAACCGGACAGAGAACCATTTGTTAATTTTTTTGAAGCCCACCCCTGATATCAAGGAAATACTTAAAGTATTGAAATATTGAAATTTATTATAAGAAATTATACAGTATGTGGAAAAGTTTGACTGATTAGAAAATAAACATGCGATAAGAATGCTTATTTGAAGTTTGAATAGAATAGATATTTGAATAGTCAGAATAAAGATATCCTCAACTTGTGACCATAGTTGAGCCCAAAAATGTATACTACTAAAGGAAACATTCGTTAAATGAATTTTGTCCCATTTTACGACCTTTCTTGTCATAACTGTTAAGTGGATAATTGCAATTGTTAAGTTACTAACACAGTTGTTAAGTGAATCTAGCTTTCCCTTTGATTTTGCTTGTCAAAAGGTTGCCAAAAGTGATCACGTGACCTCAAGACACTGCAACCGTCATATACATGAACCAGTTGCCAATCATTAAAATGTTTTCTAAAATGGTAAGTGGATGCTACAATGGTAAGTGTGAAAAACTGTCACACTAAATGAACTGCTGTAAGTCAGGAACTATTTCTGGTAATACACTTCTGTTGAATGATGTTTTTTTACAACTTAATTATTAATTGGGAATGGGATATGGGAAGAAGTTTTTTTAATTGAAGTACTAGAGAAGATGTTAAGTTACTGAAATTTATAAATGTTTGCTAGGGGGTATCATCTTTTATATACTGTATAATGTTTTCTTATTGTTTCCATCTTTCTGCACTTCTCTTTTTCTTTTATATTTGTTTTAAATTGTATTACTCTTTATGCTTGTAAGCCCTAATAAAATTACTATAATGAAGAACATTTGAAAGAAATATAAGAATATTTGATATTATTAATTTTCCTTTATTACTTCAAACCATTATTTTATAAGAAAAAAGTAATGCCATTTGCCAAAAGTGATGCTCCTCCACAAGAGCACAAAACAAGCTCACCATGTTTCTAAAACATAATTTATTTTCATGCAGAACAAATATATTATGCTTGGCCTGAAATATTGTAAGTAACCTGCCTTGAACAAATAATGCCTTAAAGATTAGGCCAGGCAATCTACTACATAGCACCACTGAAAAGTTAAATAGATGTATTTTATACACAGATCTATTTTAACCTTTTGGCTGATTATTTCACAGAATAATTTAAAAGCTGAGATGCAAAACTAGCTGTTGAATCCAATTGGGTACAAGATTCGAGGTCAGCTGGCAGTGATTTCAAAGAAAGAGTCATAGGAGACGCACTAGCATGAAGATTATTTTAAGAAATCTCAATGGCACTTTCGTGAGTTCATTTGAATTCTAAGCCATGTGCAGCTGCAACACATTTTACTAAGGATACGTTATGTTCAGCAACACCACTCAATTTTTTTTTTCTTAATTCATACTGTGAGGCATTCCCTAGCTGGTCTGTGCAATTTTCAGGATTTCTTTTCAGGGTTTAACACAATAATATTATCTGATGGTGCCAGCATGAAACTGATGATTCATATCATAAAGCTTTAATTCCTCGCAAACATTTTTTTCCCAGGATAGTGTAGAGATCATTTACATAGTTATGAAGTCAGAGATAAATACCAGGTACTCATGAATTATTGCCCCACTTTGAACTGTGATGCTATTCAATTGGGGGCAAAAGTAAATCATTATCTAAATTCAGTAACAGACCCCTCCCAGAGTATGGCTACCCTGACATGATTTAAGAACTCAACAGTTTCCATGAACCTGAGATTGATGTTGACATGAACTTTTGATAAGCTCATGCCAGCCTGAATGAAAGGGGAAGGGGATAATGCACAGTGGACAATAAGGATAATTTGGTCTCCTTGGACATGAGAAAAGTCAACCCACCTAGGAAAAGAATCCAAATCCAAGAAGACAACAGCAAATTATTATGGGATTTTCAAGAAGTCTCTATAGACATGGCTAAAATATTTGGACAGAGTTTGGATGCCAGGTGATGAAGATCAAAAGAACCGCACTGATTACTAGGAAAAACTTTGAACTTCAGAAGTAGGTACAAAATTGTAATCTGCACAGTGGTGGTATTATTCAAATGTCAGCTCTTAATTTGGAATTGAGAAATTCTAGGTTAATTGGGGATTTATCTGAATAAAAGAGCAGGAATGAAGAGAACATAAACAAACATTCCATCATCAATGGATACCATGAAGTAAATGAGAAGATAAATCCAAATTGCTTCTTCAAAAAAGGCAACCGTTTAACAAGGCATAAGATGTTTGAAAGCCAATCAGATATAAGTTCTGTGCAATTATTCCATCCTTCAGAAAAACAAATGCTCCATTTTGCCTACTGTTTCCTGCAGTATAATAAAGATATAGTTTATAGTCCTATTTTCCTGTGTTTTTTTATGTATATGTGGAAGACTACAATTTATATCCCCAATTATGGCACAAACATGCCCTGATAATGATTTTTTATGGCATGTTACCTCAACCCTAGCCTCTCAAATACTTTAAAGGGTTTTTTTAGCTGTTGCTGTTTTAGAGTTATATTTTCCTTTTTTTTCCTAACACAAGTTTTGCTGGTTCTTTTGGTTTTGGTTTTTGGTTTCACCAACTCCACAGGCAATTTCTGGGTAGTGCCAGTCTGCCTGCCAGAGCTGCTACAATCCTGCAGTACTAGCTGAGGGTGGGATTCACCCATTATTAATAGTTTTCTCCTAATACACCCTACAACTTTTCTTAATATTTGTGACTTTCAGCTGGGCTATTTTTTTTTTTTGGGGGGGGGGGGAGACCACTAGACCTATGTAGTAGGCACAAAGCAGCACTGCATATGTGACTTGTTACTCAGGCAACAATTCAAAATATCACCTCACCTTTACTCATCTCTATTCCTCCACAGGCTATGAAGAGTGAATGATAATTGTCTTTCCCATTAACAGATGAAGTTCAGGGAGGCATGAAAAAAAGCTAAATGAATCTACTAATTATTGTCCTTAACTTGTCCCAATGAACAAGGAAAAAGAAAGGAGTGTCATTCACTGGCCTATTGAGATACAAGAGAAACTGGTGATTATGGCTCACTAGTCACTACCAATTCAAAAGTCTTACTAGTACTTTGGTTGACACTGGAACAGAGGTGGGATTCAATTTTTTTAACAACCGGTTCTGTGGGTGTGGCTTAGGTGGTGGGTGTGGCTTGGTGGTCATGTGACTGGGTGGACGTGGCTTGGTAGTTATTGGCCAACTCAATATCACTCACATCAAGGCACGCATCTCCTCCGCTTGGCCTCTCATGACTGTGGGGATGCTACAACAGTTGTAAGTGTGAAAAATGGTCATAAGTCACTTTTTTCAGTGCCATTGTAACTTTGAATGGTCACTCCACACAAGAAAAGTACCAGCAAAGGAGGTGAAAAACTCCAGAGAAGTTCCTGAGACAGGAAGTCTAGTCTTGCCAAGAATGTAATAAGGGTTAACGGAGAGGCAGTTTCTGTAAGCAACACCAGAATGTTTCCTTCCTGCCTTCCTTACAGGATTAAGCCAATAATTTCTTCTAACAACCAGTTCTCCGAACTGCTTAGAATGTTAACAACCGGTTCTAGAAAATAGGTGTGAACTGGTAGAAAGCCACCCCTGCGCTGGAATGGTAGTGGAGAAGAATCCAGATTAATTTATGCCTTTTACAAATAATCAACAAATTAATGACAACAATTCTTTTGGAAACTATGGAGAATCCCTATTATTTTCCTATACAGATACAAACATATCCAAACCCAACTGAGGGACAGGGGCCAAGATCAATAAATCCCAGCTTAAGGATTCAGAACACAAAATACACTTTATTAATCTTTATGTCAGGTTAACCAAGGCAACCAGAAGCTGGGAAAAGGAAAACTTGACAGAGCACCTGACAGAAACCACTTTGCAAAACCAACTATAAGATGAGAAGGAGGAGAGAGATGACAAAAATATTTTCAGTTCTGGAGAGTTTCCCACCTATTTTGAGAGTTTCATTCCCCAACAGCTGTCCACTTTTTACTTTTTCGAACTGTTTGAGGTGGGATGGGAATACATATGATTGCCATGAAAAGTGTTTTAATTAAGTTACATATTTGGTATAATCTTTTCTTCTGATTTTAAGTTTAAATTCTATAAAATTCCATTCCATTCCATTCATTTGTTTTGACCCTTTTTCTTGGCACTTGTTTCTTTTTTGCCCACCAAAAAGGTTAGGCTCACTGTAATCAAAAGATATATTTGAATGCATTTTAGATCATAGCACGTGCAATATTCATGTAACTGAGTTGTTGATTAGTATTTTGCTGTATTTATTTACCGAAGGACAAAATCTTTTCAGACATGAGTGATGGATATAAGAGGAATAAGACCCCTTTTCTTTAGTCCTCTTGAAATGTGACACTGAAAAGGACATATTTCTTCATTTAATCTTAAATCAGTCTCTCCTGACCCTAAATCTTTCAGACATATTGACTACAACTCCCAGAGTTCCCAGTATGAACAAAGGTAGAGGTATATGAAAATTGAAGTAAAAAAAATCTGGAGGGTGTTAGGTTATTGCAGTTAGTTGTGAAGTCGAGTCCGACCCATCGTGACCCCATGGACAACATTCCTCAAGGCCTTCCTGTCCTCTACCATCTCCCAGTATCCATTTAAGCTCATGCCAACTGCTTCAGTGACTCCATCCAGCCACCATATTCTCTATTGTCCCATTCTTCTTTTAACTTCAATTGTTCCCAGCATTAGGCTCTTCTCCAGTGAATTCTTCCTTCTCATTAGGTGGCCAAAGTATTTGAGTTTCATCTACAGGATCTGGCTTTCTAAAGTCAGGGTTGATCTCCTCTAGGACTGACTGGTTTGATTGCCTTGCAGACCAAGGGACTTGCAGGAGTCTTCTCCAGCACCATTGTTCAAAGGCCCCCATTGTTTGACGCTCAGCCTTCTTTATGGGTACAATTTTTACAGCCATACATTGCAACTGGGAAAACCATAGCCTTGCTATATGCACTTTTGTTGGCAGAGTGATGTCTCTACTTTTTAGTATGTTGTCTAGATTTGTCATAGCTTTCCTCCCCAGGAGCAAGCATCTTTTAATTTCTTGGGTGTAGTCCTCATCTGCTGTGATCTTGGAACCCAGGAAAATAAAATCTGACACTACCACTATTTCTTCCCCATCTATTTGCCAGGAATTGAGAGGGCTGGATGCCATGATCTTAGTTTTCTTAATGTTGAATTTCAAGCCAACTTTGCACTCTCCTCCTTCACCCACATCAAGAGGCTCTTTAGTTCCTCTTCACTTTCTGCCATTAGAGTGGTTATCATCTGCATATCTGAGGTTGTTGATATTTCTCCCGGCAATCTTAATTCCAACATGTAATTCATCTAGCCCCACCTTTCTCATGATGTGTTCTGCATATAGTTAAATAGGTGCTAGGTTAAGGACTGCTTTATGTTTAAGGCATGTTTATGATTTAAAAATGAAATGAAGGATCCTTGGTTTGCTTTTTACCCATTTCCAGCATAACATATGAATGACTTTCAAGAAATATTACGTACCCTTGTAGCTAAACATTTGAAATAATATTTGAAAACAAAACTGTGGGATCTGGAATCATAAGCTTCCATAAACAGTATTGAAATAAGGAACATTAACATTGCTATTGGATCTAATTCCATGGGGCTTTATGAAGAGAAGTTTAAATATGGCAGTTTTTGGAACCTGTGCATTCTTTAACTTATGTAATCAAGACACTTTTTAAAAAGCTTAAACATTTATGTCTCTGATGATAATCCAAAGCTGTAAAACAATTCTGAGCATAAATATAAATTTCTTTTGTTAGATGGGTGGAGGTGGGAGTGGAGGGGTAGATTCTCATTAACAGAAATATATATACATACACACACACACACACACACACACACACATATTTTACACTTCTATGATTGTTTGTACAAAGACTTCCAAGTGCAGCCTTTACGACCATTTAAGTGTTGGCTTCTCTTTCCTTTAAAAATTGTACCAAAGGGGGCAAAAGGGTATAAATAATGGATGAAAAGGAACATTTTTCTGAGTAAACATTCTAGTCAAGTTTAGTACATCTCAGGAGAAACACAGAATTGAACAGAGATTGAGCTGTCTAGTGCCTGTTTATCATCTGGACATTCTACCAATCCTTTGCTGCAATTCAAAAAGCACAGTTTGTTCATGAAAGATGTTTGCAAATTTCATGCTTTTATTCTAAAGAGATGAAAGAAATGTGCCCCAGTTTTAATATGATATACAAATTCTTTTTGGGCTTACTGTATTTGAATTATCAAAAGAAAAAAAATAAGCATGAAATTTGAAAAGCATGAAACATCATTCATGAAAACAGCTCATCATGGAACAGTAATGTGATTTCTTCTTGAGCTTGACCAAATTGTACTAGCCTGACAGAAAAATTACCTGTGATGTGCTGTATTTTTATTAGATTTATAGCTCATTTATTTTAACAAGGTAAGGGAGATACATTCCTCTTCTATTTGAGATGGTTGAGCTGAAGAGAATGACTGTTTCAAAATCAACCAACCATCTCCGGTGTCTAAGTGAGACTAGAATTCATAATCTCCCACTTTGTAGACCAGTACCAACTTAACCACTACACAAAATTGACTTAGTATAATATGAAGAGTAAATACATTCCATCAGAGTATTTTCATATATATGAAAGTGTGGCACAGTGCTTCCATATATATGATAAGAGTTGCATAGTGATGTTCTGAAGATTGTGATTATATTGCAAGTTTCCCAGAGTCATTTGGGAGTTTGGAAGTTCTTAAATCAGAGAAAAGGTAACACAGAAGTGATAAGAGATCATTATTGCCATCTGTCCAATCCTTGATCTTGATGTGTTGAATCCAATGACTCAGCTAAGTTGAAGTTATAGTGCTAATTAGGAATTGTAGTGCAATGCTACAGGTTTATAATCTAATTATTTTCTGATAATAATTCTAAGAATGCAATTTTTGGGGTGGAAGTAGAAAGTTACTTCAGTAAACTGACCTAATAGAAAAGACTAAATAAGGTGGAATATTATTAAAGGATTCACCTGGCAGATCTTTTAAAGACAGAGGAAAGAAGTGAAGGGACACTTGATGATTAAACTATTTTGTTTACTGCCTGAAACTTATATAGACCCTGTTTGCATTCTACTTATAGAATACTGTTTTTGATCCACAAGCTATTCATATTGCTTGTTGTTACAAGGACATTAAATTTCTTTTGCAGGCACTGTCACCCTGCTACCATTTTTATTTCTCATTCTCAGAAACAATTTGAAGGCAATCTTTCCCTTCACTTGTAATGCTGAAAAAAAGAGGTGAAAATTATTGTTCTACCCTGAACTGCTAAAGGTCCTGCATAGAGAGGAGGGAGGGAGTAACCCAACCAGGGGTGAGATCCTACCGGCATAACAACAGGTTCAGTTCCTTTCAGTTAAAACTTCAAGCATCATCCCTCTCCTGTGGTGAAATTTTTGTTTGGCAGTAGCTTCAATTATCCTGAAAACAAGAGAGATATAAATCAGTCCAACTCTTCAACAGTGTTGTCATCAAAATGCAAAGATTTGGAAGGCATTTCAAAGTAGCTCAGAATCCTTAGGTAGGTCCATAGTTCTCTCTGACATCATAGCTTTGTCCATAGTGAATTCTAACATGAGACCAAATTCCATTTTTTTCAATTTTCTATGTAATTATATAAAATATGATGCTTCTACTTAATATTTATTCTTCAGCATGCAAACACTTTTCCTAAGAGACAGATCTGTCATAAGAGGCCCCACCTACAGCTTCCCTTACAATTCAGACAGTGGCTAATATGGCTGAGTTTATACAATACACTATTTCAAAATGAGGTTGGTTGGTTTGTGACTCAGTATGACGACTACCTTATGGTTCAGTGTACTTCATGAACCCAGACAATTGAATTAATTTGATAAATAATGGTTAAAAAACATGAGTTACCATATTGGGACAACATAGTTCATGTCATTCACATAAAGCAACATTAGTGACTGGGTTGAATCTAACAAGTTTGCTTTCATAACAAAGGACAGTGTCCAGTGATGCCAGAATCCCTGACCTGCACTTATTTTAACAGCTGCTGCAAGCAATTATATCCTGAACCTTCTCTTTCCTTAGTTGGGAATACAAATCAACAGAGATCCACTATTAACCTCCAGGCTTTTCTGGAAGATGGGAGCTTTCCTTTCTTTGCTCATAAAGGAATTAATACCTCTGATGGTCTAATATCTGAGTAGCAGTGATTGCTCTAGGGGGCAACTAGAAGCCAAAATACAGGGAAAAGCCACTAATTTACACAAGAGAAAAAGGAAACAGACACAGTCTAAACAGAGATTATCTTCTGCTTTCTTCCTACAGTGATAGACACTGTTATAACTTGGCATCAGAGACTTTTTTCTTTATTGATTCAGTTAACCCTGACTGGTTTTCTGGCTATTGGCACCTGTTTGTCAGTTTTGCTTTCATGTCAACATACCTGCCAGACAACATTGCTATTGGACAACTGTTCTTCCCAGTTTGCCCATGGGCATAGATCTCTCTAAGAGTAATGTGCCTCATTAGCCCAGAAGGCCTCATCTGAACTCCAGCAACCTCTGAGCTGCCTTGCTTCAAGGTCATGATTTAATGAGAGCTTTGTTCATCCAAGAAGCCTCTCAAACTTCAAGGCTTATTGGTGAAAGAAAAGCTTTGATATCTAGATGCATTGTAGAATTCGCCCCACAGCCTAAGACTAGATGGCCATGCTCTGACATATATAGCTATACTGACCCCTAGGGGCTTAGCTGATCAGTGGATCTCTTTGGGATCCTGAATGTATATAGCCTGTGTCTGGCTAAAACCAGACAAAATATGTCCTTTCTCATTTCTGAAAGACTTTCTTTGTGTGAAAGAGCAAAGGGGATCCTATATATCTGCAGAATAGTTTCCTTTCCAAAAGAAGAAGAGTTAATATATGTATGAAGTGATAAAGCCAGTAGTTCTGTAATATGTAATCTAATTTCATTCAATTTCTGAAGTTACATGATGTTTAGAAATGAAAAGAAACAGCTTTATAAAGATTGATCCAACTGGTTTAACATGAACTGATTTGGAGAAGCTCCTTAAGGTCTTTCCTATATATATCTTTGTTCAGCAATGCAACCAGTTGAACAAGGATTTTTTTTCCATGCAAGGCCTGTCCTTCTGTCAATTTAAAACATATAATCTATTTGTCTGCCTTAGTTTGTGTCCCAAATGCAATGTCTCTTCATAGAAACATAGGCTTATCCGAATGGGGAAGTTGCTCCTTTCTCTAATGGTTCTTCACAATTGCCCCTCCAAAGGTTGCATATTAAAAAACATTTATTACATGGACATGTACACCTGACAAAAAGATGAAAGACAAATATTTGGTAGTACTGACCCCTTAAAAGCAGACCTTCTGCAACTTAACTCATCTCCTATGCTGGTAGTCCATGTTTAATAACCATTAACCCATTGTTTAGTGATTGTTCAGACTTAAAACAGAGCTAAACAAGTGGCAGTTATCACCAGTCCTTGTACTCACAATGGTTGTGGTGTCCCCACAGTCACTAATGCACTAATGTGGCATCATGCTTTACGAGCACATCACTTAGTGATGGAAATTCCAAAGCAAATTCCAAAGCAAGAACTACCTGTATGTGTAATATAGTGCAGAAAATAAGACAGAATGCATTCAAATGGAGGAGTGGGAGTTCTTGGTTAATTTTTTTTTAAATTACATTTATATGCCACCCTTCTCGGGAGACTCAGGGCGGTTTACAGTCTATGGAGCACCATGCTAAGTGATTGGCAATAGCCTTCATTCCATTGTATATGCCTGCTTATTACTAGGGCTTTTGGCCCCTCAAGCGGCATTTTTATAAAGTCAGCTTATTGCCCCCAACAATCTTGGGTCCTTAATTTACCTACCCCGAGAGGATGGAAGGCTGAGTCACCTTGAGCCTGGTGGGATTCGAGCCTGCACTAATTGCAGGCAGCTTGCACCAAGTACTAGATGATTAACAGCCTGCACCACCAAGGCTCTAATTTTCAATTAGAAATGATCAAGCGACCCTGTTACTTTTACTATCTACTTTCACTTATAACCTATTGATAGTAGACTGTTCCATTGGCTACTTTCTTCCACATTGGAGCAACTAGTCTCAGAGTGAGCAGATACATTCAGCATTTAGAATGTTAACCACATGGATTTTTTTCCCTGCCTCCCTTTATCAAGAGAAGCCTTCCTGATTGAAATCCACCCTAGCAAGCTGGAGTTAAAATAATGGCAGCTCTGGAAAACTGACTTTTCAAAGAAGAAAATGTATAGAGGTGGTGGTGAGAGAAAGAGAAGAAAGGAACTCATAACACATAGTGGGGAAAAATAGCGCTATGCTTCATTTCCTTTGGATCCCACCTGAACAAAACAAAGGTCATCACCCTTCATCTAAGTCTATTTACACACATAGTAAACATTGGAGTCAAAATGTCTAAAAGCTGCATATAGCATTTAACCCCACAACGCAGCCATCCCTATTTCTGCATTTATGGCTACAATAGAATTACTAGACAATCAGGAAATCCTTAGGTGGAGAATGGGAAATCCTATTGTTCTGAATTAATTTAATAGGGAATTCCATTGTGGAACATTAGTGTCAACTGTGACTTTCAAAAAAGTCCACATGTTAAGTTGAAATGGATATTGCATTTTTTGGGAAGCTTCTATTGTTGCTGTTTGATATAATTTTTGTCCTGTGGGGATTTTCCCCCTGACATTTCCATCTACATTTCTAGAAATATAACTTTCTCTTCCTTCAGAAAGATGCTTATTTACATTTTAACATTAACAATTATTGTTTTACAGCAATTATTGCTGCTATAAGCAGACCCATTTTTTTCTTTCCCTAAAAATAGTGATTGCTCATAATCTACCACTATGCTTGAAGTCCTTCAAACATGCACATGCAATAATGAAATGAATATCAGTAGAAGTAGAGCAAAGTATGGAATAGTAGGATAAGATAATAAGTATTTATCAAATATTTCCTACAATAAAATAGTATTAGTAATTGTGGTTGTCATTTTGATCTACTTAAGACTGGGTAGTATAAAATACAAAAGATCCTCATAAATGACATTTATGATATTTCCAAGATACTCAGTATAGTACTACACTGAAACAGAAAAGGAAGAAAATATTTAAGAGGTGGGGAGAAGGCAGCAAAAAAAAAAAAACCAATGAGATACTATATTTATAAAAGTTATGCAATAAAAAGTTATTAGATACAACTTAAATCTGGAATCTTTCTTGAGTCCTGTAAGAAATAATATAACACCCAACAGTTCTTCTTCTCATTGTGAATAAACTACAAATTTTAATAAAATGGGGATTGCTACTTAATAGAATTGATTTGCAGCATTTTGATGAGACTGAACTAAAACTGTACTGCTATATCCCAAAATCAATTGATGTCCACTTAACTCAGCTAATTTTTATCAGGTTTTTTTTAAAAGGATCTTGTGGTTTGCAATCCTTGAGCTGCAACTTTGTAGAATAACAAATGTTTTGGTTCAAAGCACTTTAAGATAATCTAATTTTGTCTCGGTATGTCTTGAGTTATGAAGCATAGCATAATATTCCTGTACTTTTCTTTGATGCATGGCCAAAGATTACAGTGATTACAGTAAGTGATAAGTGTCATATATGAATGGAAACAATCCACTCAAATTGAGCAACATAAAGGGGAATTTTATATCATTTGACATCTCTGCAAACAATTTTTTTCCAGTAATTCATGTCTTGAGCTATAGTTAGTTGAGATCAATCAATCAGAATAGTGATGGAAGGGACCTTGGAGTGAAACCCGCTTGCTCAAGCAGGAGACCCTATGCCATTTCAGACAAGTGACTGTCCACTCTTTTCTTAAAAACTTCCCGTGATGAAGTACCTACAACTTCTGATGGCAAGCTGTTCCACTGGTTAATTATAGAATAGAATAGAATACTTTATTGGCCAAGAGTGGTTGAACACACAAGGAGTTTGTCTTGGTGCAAATGCTCTCAGTATACATAAAAGAAAAGATACATTTGTCAAGAGTCGAGAATCATAAGTTATTACACTTAATGATAGTCATAGGGTACAATAAGCAATCAAATCATACTAGGAAACAGTCAATATAAATCGTAAGTATACAAGCAACGAAGTTACAGTCACACAAGTGGGAGGGGATGGGTGATAAGGAGTGATGACAAGATTAACAGTAATAGTAGTGCAGAATTTGTAATAGTTGAACAGTGTTGAGGGAAATATCTGTTTAGTAGAGTGATGGCTTTTGGGAAAAAACTGTTTTTGTGTCTAGTTGTTCTGGTGTGCAGTGCTCTATAGTGTTGTTTTGAGGGAAGGAGTTGAAACAGTTTATGTCCAGGATATGAGGGGTCTGTAAATATTTTCACAGTCCTCTTTCTGATTCATGCAGTATACAGGCAGGTTAGTAGTAATTGTTTTTTCTGCAATCCTAATTACTCTCTGAAGTCTGTGTCTGTCCTGTTGGGTTGCAGAACCAAACCAGATAGTTATAGAGGTGCAGATGACAGACTCAATAATTCCTCTGTAGAACTGGGTCAGCAGCTTCTTGGGCAGTTTGAGCTTTCTGAGTTGGTGCAGAAAGAACATTCTTTGTTGTGCTTTTTTGATGACATTTTTGATTATCCTCACTGTTAGGAAGTTTATTATTGCACAGACTTAACCCCTAAATTGTCTCAAATGCTGCCTTCTAAATGTTGTCATACTTTAGATTTTCACTGATTTTTAACCCACGTCTGCACCAAATTCCATGAAATAATGTACTGAAAGTAGGGCAAAATATTAAACACTACCTATTGAAAGCCGCTGGTCTTCCTAATAAATCTTTAAAAAACTGGAGTAAATAACAAGGATAGGCTTATCATGCACCCTGTATGCTCCCTGCCCCCCAAGTTTATATCTTCCTTTTGGTTAGAAGAGGAAAGAATACTATCAGTATCTTTTATTTTGAAATGCAAAAACATATTTTATCATGCACTTATAAGACATTCCTTACCAAAAGATGATGCCTACTTCCACAACATCATCTTCCCTTAAAGGGTCAACTGTTGAAGCAAGTTCAAAGAAAAAGTTCACTTTTCCTTTCTCACTCAATGTCATTAAGAATTGGACATACAGTATCTCCCTAAAAGTAGCTAGAATTGGCAAAATTAGATTTTTGGGTTTAAATCCAATCAACAACCATTGAAGTTAGAATGCTAGTTTAAAATGGAAAGAGTGATTGCAAAAGCCATTTCTGGAGCACATATTGGGTATATGTGAGTTTAATCTTTGCCATTATAATGACCCAATACTTTGGATATTGTTTTAATATTCATTTAGCCAAGGACATCATTCTTTTTATTACTGATTGTTGAATTTCCCCTTTTATTTTGGATTATGATCCCTCTATCCCAGGAGAAGATACTCTATTGAGGTCAGAAGAACTTAAGTTTGGAGAATAGTTGCAGTGGGCAGAGCAATAGGACAAAGGGAACTGATGATTTTCATGCATTTATTTATTCATTTAAGTTATACACTGCAGAAATGAAAAACAGACTACTTGAATTTTTTTCCCCTATAGAAGATATGGTAGCATCTAACTTTATATTTACAGCTTAATTATTTTCTAATGATGGTGAGCTTGTAGCCTTGCTGGAGAGAAGTATTATAAAAATTATATTTTGAACAATTAAAAATATTTTGAACAGTGAGATTTAATCTTCAGGTGAAGATACCTTCTCTCTAAACTTTCCTGAGATAGTAAAAAGGCTTTTAAAAAACATGTAACCTCAGAGGCAAATATCAGCCACTTTTCTTTAATCAAGCCTGGGAAACACATATTCAACCACAATAAGAAGTGGCTCTTAAGGCCATATAATCCTATGAAGCTGTCTTACTTCAGATAAAGCTAATGACTCACACAGTCCAATGTTATCTTGTGTATTATTGCTTTCTGTCAAGACTCTTATTTATTACTGCTACTACTTGATCCTTTTACCAGTCTAAAACATCTGCATCACTTGTAATAGTTTCTATTCTCAGTAGACAAACCTGTTTTATTGCTATAGTTTTGTTATTACAGATTTCAACTTTGGAATTTTGGAGAACTATCAGGCAATTTTATGCAATTGCAGCAATTAATGCAACTGATCTTGGAATTAGTAAGTCCTATCTTAACTTACACCTAAGTTAGGCAGGGTCAGAAGTAGATAAGCTGGACAATAAAGTTTAAAAAAAGTCTGGACAAACTTCATCCATACTAGTGAAAGAATATCATGTCACCAGAAGTAAGCTTGACTTGAAGGAAGTCAAATCAATTTTTAACAATCCTTTTTTTATTACATCATTTATATTTTATAATGATACATATTATATTTTATAATGGTGCACCCAGAAACTCTATATGATGCTAAGTGCTAGCCATTTTACATGCCACGGAGATGCACTTGCTTTGTTGGTTGTTAGGGATTTCCCTCCTTTACCAGGTCAGCTATGATACACTTCATAAGCAAATGGGCACCATGTCAATATCAGAAAAAATGTAGGAGAAATGCCTACAGTGGTACGGCCATGTTCTATGAGCAGAACCCACATCCGTTGCCTACATTGCCTTCCATTTTAAAATAGATAGCGAGCACCCATGTGGAAGTCAAAGCAAGGATGGCAAGCTACAACAAATGTGGACATGAAAAATGCCCAGTTGGATCCAGATGGTGTGTTTGATTGCACAAGATGGCAGTTGTTGATCTGAAAAGTGAACCCAGCACCCGCAGGAAAAACATTAGGATATTGATGATGTTGTTGTTGTTGTTGATGAGTTATAATTTATAATGAGGTGGGCTATCATCACATAAATTATCTAGCAGGGCTGAAATAATTTAGGCTTTTGGTCTCCTTTGGTTTAATGTTCAATTGCCTTTCACAAGCAGGCTAAGTAGTGTCACCAATCTCATCACATCAAATTGCATCTCATTATTTCTCTCATTTTCCTCCTGGGATATGATAGAGAATGAATGTCCTCTTCTGAACTGAAACCCTTTGTTTATATCTGCTTTAATACTGCCCTGTAGCATAGAAGAGTTGGCTGAATGCAGCAGACCTGATGTAGCAACCCTGGAAGAAAAATAGAAAAGAAAAAACTACAAAGAAGTAGTTTCCAATCTTCTTAACAGCAGTCATATGTACAATCACTTTACTTTTTATTCTATGGTTACAACATAACTCTCTTTTTTCTATAACCTATCCTGTTGAATCATCAAAACCATAAATCTTAAATTCATTTTTTCTGTATTACACAAAAAGTCCATAAGGAATTTCCAGTCAGCAATGTATGCAACTATTGACTTTTCTCTGATCAAAGAAGTCAATTTAGCCATTTCAGCAAGTTCCATCATCTTCACCAATCGTTTCTCCATTGTGAGCAAGGCCGAAGTTTTCTATCTATGCACACAGATGGAAAGAATACTAATCTTGCTGCAGTTATCATGTACATATGATTTTTTTAAATGTTTGTCCTTCAGACCTGAAAGAAAGAAAAAATATTAATTAGTCTCAATTTTATATTAATCTTAAAAATCCTCTGAATTATTGTGTGTGTTTGAGACAATTTTTTTTCCATGACCCTCAAGCATGATAAAAATGTCCCTTCTTGTTGTTCACATTTCCAAAATAAATTTCAATATTCTTTTCTTTCTCTTTCTGAAATGCATATGCTAGCCGCTTCTTTCAAACTCATTTTTTTTGTTTCACAAAATTCATCATTTCCATTTCTCTTACTTTTAAAGATTGTTATAAAAGCTTAATTTATTGAGAAATACTTACCTTCTCTGCATATTTCTTTAATTATTCTTCTTTTCTCTTTATTTCATTCAAAATAGTGCAGACTATGGTTTCATTAGGCCTGAAATAATAATAACACCTGAAGGAGGGTGCAAAGTTTGCATGAATCATCCCTCAAAGCTTCTTCAGGAAGCAACACAGCCTGCTGACCTCTAAGAATAAAGAGAAATAGTCTTGATGCTTTACAGTGTTTCTCTATGCTCTGCTTCCCTGAACCCTGCTCATTTTCCTTTGGCAATTCTAAGGGTGAAAAAAATCATCATTTTGGCTTTTGCCAATGCTGTAGGATGCTTGGAGGAGAGCAACACTCATTTTAGAATTCTCTAGAAATCCTTTCCACTTTCCAAGTATTGAAGATGTAGATGACTGCAAGCACTTAAAAAAGCTTCCATTATGCCATGTTTTGGAGCTTTCCTTAGAAAGCTTTCCTTGACAAGCTTTCCTTGTCCAACTTTTGCAAATGAAGGAAAAAGCCCAGAGGACATTCGGTAGAAGATGATGGCGTACCTAGAAGGCAGTGCAATGTTTCATTAAGGCAAATCATATCTCTTTGTCTTGATAAAAAGAACTACATCATTTTCCCAATGAAAAGGTCTTCCCCGTGATGAATTTAAGCTGCCTCACATAGGCACAATTGCACTTTAGAGAATATATTGTAGAAAAAAATGTTTCAATGGTGGGATATTCTCTGTTTAGGTTCCTTAGCTGCTTTAAACATCAATCGAACAGGATTTCTAAACATTTAAAGCTGCTTCTCAGATCTAATTCATTATCTTTACAAAATAATGTGATAAATGTTATCATAAAACACTCCACTTCCCTGTGATCAGCTGTCGCAAGCAGACAATAAAATACTTTTATTCCTATGGTTAGAAGTAGTTTCCCATTATCAATTACTGCTACTTGTGCTTAACCTTTGTCTTAGCTGTTGAAATATTCTCTGAAATTGTAGCCAAAACAAACAAATCGAGTGAAGGGCAATCTTTTCCATAGTAGCTTAATCTCTTTTTATTATATCCAACTTATTTCCTTTTGCCTGACAAACACACCATCAAAGAAACTATAAAATGTAATGGTCATCTTTAAAATAGAACAAACTTGATACTGGGCAAGAATTTCCCAACACAAATGGATTTTTTAAAAATCAATTCTACTGTGTTTCTATATTTTAATTTCAACTAATTAGACCCAAAAAGTCTGAGATTATATAACTGGGCTTGCTATGGAGGGTTTAGTTTCCATGCCAGTGAGATACTCAGTCATAACACCATCTTCAGTGCCAACAATGTGATTAATGTAGTAACTGTGGGATTTGAAGAAAATCAAGACAGATTACTTGAAATGTACAAGTGGTATGGCTTTGAAGAATGTATTCAACAGCTGTTGTGGAAACACCAGCTTAGCCCTGAAAGATATGAGGGAATGAGAAAGAACCTCAAGATTCCCTTCCTTGATACTCTTTGGTATATAAAAAATAGTGGTGAGAGAGTCTTTACTTCCAAGATTCTGCTAATATATCCGGCAACAATAGAGTTCCATTAGTCCCCACTTGGTTTATCTCAAAGGGCTGATACCATGAATTGTGCCCTAACAATGATAAACTATCTATTTGGTTCCTGACAATAGCTTCACTTCAATTCCTAATACATGAATAAAACAAAGTCATCATTAAAAGCTCTTCTCAACATAGCTATCCATGAATTCTTGAACTGACAGAAAACTCTACTGATATAAGTAGATATCCTAGTGGAAACTCAATTCTGCCAAAAGAATGTGCATGTTGATTACCAGGATTGTTGAATTTCTCCTATTTCTCTTCCTTCCCATCAAACATCACTAATTGACAAGAACATAACTATCAATAATTCTCCTTAACGTGCTCTAGGGCTGGGGTCAGTGGTGGTATTCAAAAACTTTTACTATCGCTTCTATGGGTGTGGCTTGGTGGGCGTGGCCATGTGACTGGGTGGGGGTGGCTTTTTTGCAATCCCCACCCATTTTGGGGAGCATCTTAGCCACAGAGGAGCCTCTGCAGGGGCGTCTTTGCTTCCCTAAGGCTCCTCTGAGGCTCAGGAAGAAAAAAAACAGAGCATGGGAGGAGCATGCAGCACTCCTCCAAGCTCTATTTTGGGAGCTTCCTAGCCTCAGAGAAGCCTGTGGGGGGGCGTTTTTGCTCCCCTAAGGCTCCTCTGGGGCTCTGGAAGGCAAAAAATGGAGGGGGGGCTGAACTCCTCCTTCTATTTTTTGCCTTCCTGGGTCTCAGCAAGGGGAATCCCAGCACAGCTGATCTTATCTACAGCTAATTGTTGGGAAGGAAAAAAAAGAAAGAAATACCTTATGCGAATATCAGGCAGGCAGGCGAGGAATGTCAGGCAGGCGGTCGGGAGTGAGCGAGCATTGGGCAAGAGGGCGACCCGGTGGAGGGCATGGCCAGCCAGAACTTACTATCGGTTCTGCGACCCACGCCAAATTCTTGCTACCGATTTGCCCGATCCATTGCGAACCGGCTGAATACCACCACTCGCTGGGGTTGAGGAAGAAGGCAAGTTTTAGTAGATGGCTACCCCAGAAGGTTTAGCCATCTTTCAAAATTCACTGTAGTTTGGTTCAAATATTTTGAATAGGGAAACAACAGCAAATGACTTAATCAGCAGCCATCAACACCCCAATCAACATCTAAAAAGCTACAACAGACTGCATATAAATCAGAATATATAAATATACAACAGACTGCATATAAATCCAGAATAGCCCAAAGCACACACTCTGCTAGAGAGAAGTTTCCTGAGGATGGGCTCCAGCACAAGTCCGAAAGCTCAGAAGACTAAACTTCTGGTTCCGATGAATAACCTAGATTGGATCCTGCAACATTATCCTGGGACATATATATTCACCTTGATTTATCAAATATTTTGAGTTGGTATGTTCAGAATGATCAGCTGACATCAGCTGGTGACCAGGCTCCTCTTGGGCAGAGATTTAACAGTATAGTATTTTAGAAGAGGGATATTTTCTTTATCATATCAATTGAAGTACAACCAAACAGACAGGTGGATAGTAGAAGAGTTGCACTATGAAAGAGCTCTTTCTCCCACTTTACCATGAACTCTCCTCCCTTCCGCACAGGTCAGTTACAATTCAGATTGAGTCAGATTCCCAAGTGAAGGTTCAGATCATAGAGACAATGGGAGAACTGATTTGAAAACTAGACTACCCCAAAACAGAATTGCCCTTAGAGACAATGCTCTGGGATTTGAGATCAAGGGGTATGCTAGTCTAAAATGTTTAAAATGTGCCAGGTTGAATCCAGCCCCAGGAATCACCCAGTGGTGGGATTCAGTCAGTTTGCACCACTTCGCGAGAATCGGTTGTTAACTTTCTGAGCAGTCTGGTGAACTGGTTGTTGGAAGAAATCATTAGGGCAGAGAACCGGTTGTTAAATTATTTGAATCCCACCACTGGAATCACCTGACAACAACATTGACCAAATTGTTGATGAAGCACAACATCTTGACTTACTATGAAAATGTTGCCATTAGTTGCCAACTTAAATGTGAAAGTCCTGGAGCTAAGTTAAGGCAAGGCCTTAAATGTTCTGACATAAAAGTAATCTTGCTGTCTTTGAGTCAATTCTATCCCATCCTTCGTTCAGGATGTATAAAATCTGCAATAATTCTCATCTAACACTTTAGAGACAGTTACTGTAGATGACCTGCTGGGTGTGGCCAGCTCTGTTTCAATGTTGGGAGTTGTAAACATATTCACACTCCTCTAATCACCAGCCATTCTCTGCTGCAGCCATTCCTCTCTTAGCATTTAACTTGGTTTCCCATTTTTTTTCCTATTTTTGAGACCAATTTCGCTCTAAATTTCTTTTAAGGGAAAGGAAAATAGAGCAGACCTCCAATGTGTGAAAGAAGAAAGGTCACTGTTTGTTTTAATCCAAAGATCCCAGTAGATAGCTTTAAATAAATATTAATAACATTAGAGAAATATTAAGTAAACTTAATATTTACTTGCTTATTTACTGGGTTTTTAAAAAAAAAAACTCATCAGAGTAACCAGGCCTATTTTATATTACAATATCCAGAAAATAGCAAAAGTTAGCAAAGTGGGCTTTTGTTGATTATTTGTTAGTTGCAATCACTTTAATCAGAGGGACTCAATGCAAATCCTCATTCATCATATGGTGACATTTTATGAGTTAACTGATGCTCAGTCAAATCCACTGCATAGAGTTCTTATGAAGATCAAAAGTATGTTTGGCAGCATTATATTCATAATCTTTCACTTGTTTCAGAAAAAGTTGAAATGCTGCTCTCCCTTTTGCACCCCACTGGTACAGATGTTAAAGCTTTTGGGATTGTTTGGGAGGTCCTCCTTGACAATGAAGCACTAACTACCCTTGAACTGGACTTAGGGCATCTATGTCTTCAAGAGATACTCCTACATTTCCCCACAGCCAAATGGTTAATCTCTTTTGCATGGAATCCTCTCACTATCTCTGTTGCATGTGGGAATGGAGAAAAATCAGAAAAGTGAGAAAGAAAGAAATTGTCATATGTAATGAGATATAAATCAACTGCAATGGATCTTTTAGCAATAGTCAACTTCACTGAGAAAACTCTATATTCCAGGGTAAAAAATAAAATCCATTGTAAGCCCTGTTTTATGACGAGTTTACTAATTTCATAAATCTTTCTAGATATGTGCTTGTCATTTATCAACTAAAAGCCTCAGGCTTTGTCCCTCCCCACCTGTTTTCAAATGATTTTACATCATTTTGTATGTCTCATAAATTCTTTAGAAGAAATGTTTGTTTTCTGCCAGATTTCTGTGTGAGAGAATAGATTGTTTTCATCAGTTCTTGTCAAACTACTGATGCAATTGAATTCCCATTTAATTTAATGCATTCGCTTCTCTGATAGCAGGAAGAAGAAATTACACTAACTGCAATAATGCTATCAGATCTGAACCATAAAGTCCAGACAATCATTAAATAGCAGTGATATACTTTTTCTGCCTCTCTTTGCTACCATCTACTGATTATCTGGATTGCAGCCCAGTTCTGAAACTCCTAAACTATGAAACCATAGATGTGCCTCTGGGAAGTAAGTGTCTTACTTATATAAGCATAAATAGTACTGCAGAATAAGTCTGAATGGGTTGTCCAAAAATGAAGAATCTTTCTTTCTTTCTTTCTTTCTTTCTTTCTTTCTTTCTTTCTTTCTTTCTTTCTTTCTTTCTTTCTTTCTTTCTTTCTTTCTTTCTTTCTTTCTTTCTTTCTTTCTTTCTTTCTTTCCTTCCTTCCTTCCTTCCTTCCTTCCTTCTTTCCTTCTTTTTCACATTGTTTGGCAATCAAAGGAGGACAATGATTTTTCCATGTAAAAACCTTTGAATAAGCACATTGAGGTTTTGTGCTTTAGATGCTGTCTAATTCTTGCTTTCCTTAAAAAAAGCACTTTTTAGTTGTATCATTTAGTTGTATCAGTTGTGTCTTGTGTTGGGAAAGAATAGATAACTTTCTTGGATTCATGCTGGCTCCCAATGCTTGCCTTGGATTCAGGTAGGCTCCCTATGCTTACCATCCTGAGTAAAAAAAGTCCACCTGCTTATTTAAACCCTTGTCATTATCTCTTTCAGTGTTAGTCATAAAATTACTAGGGGGAACATACAAGAGTCAGGCACATTGTCATGCAATTGCAATGGGACTAAGAGGCATTTTAGCATAATGTAAGGGTAGATCATCAGAATGACTTTTAGCATATATTTTCCATTGCATGAGTGAATTATGGATGAACAGAGAGAGCAAATGTTACATTAAGATTCTCAGGTGGCCATTGGGATATGATTCTACAATGGAATGAATAGAATTGCTGAGTAGAAAAAGGATGGAAATCATGATGATGACTGAAATGCATTGAGAGGGCTAAGAAAGAATAAACAGAGACAAGAATGGTGTCTGGGAATAAATTGGAGGTTTTACTCTTCCACTTCTTTCACTTAGTTACATCCATGTCCAAAACATTCTCCTATAAAATATCTGAACCATTTTTACAGTATATGTAACTGATAATTTATATGTATGTAATGCATTAAAAGGGAGTATAAATACATCTTATAATTGCCTAAATGAATATCACAATCTAATGGGTTGGATCCATTAGTGTTGACTACAGTGTTGTCTGTATGATTCAGGTCTCAGTCAAGAACCTAAGAGTTATCACGGTAATGCCATATAATGTAAGCTGTTCTAAATAGGATTTTTTTTTCAAAATTTTTAAAATAGTACACCAAAATTCAAATTTCAGTAGGTGTTAGTACTGATTTCCACCCCATAATTTGTAAATCTCAATATTTTGTTATTTTCTCTCTTGAAAAACGTTTCATTAATCTGACTAACTTCAGGTATTGCCACATCAATGAACAGACTTCCTTTTTTCCTAAACCTTTAGGAGTAGTCTGCTCTAGTAGGTTTCAAGGACTTAGCAATTTGAATTTTGGAATCTCCGAAAATTTTGATCTCTTCATTTAGCAAAACGTAGCTAATCTATCAATCCACATCATTTGGTCATGTTAAATATATTAACCCAACAAGAAGCTCAGTTCTTCACTTTCTAGTAATTCCTCTATTTCCATAGAAATGTGAGGAGATTCCAAATAAAGTAACCAGAATAACTAACTACTTTCCTTAGGAGCTTTGAATGCATTTTGCTCGTGCCATATGAATACTCTCTTGAAAAGGAAAAGGAACAATTCTGCATCTGTTTAGCTTCACCTTCCAAATTGCAAATAGAGAGATAGCTTTCCTGTTGCCAAAATCCTGAACTTTTCTTTGTTCCCTCTCATAGCTGTTCTGTAATTTGTGGCAGTTGCTGACTCAGTCAGCCACTGGTATCAGCCCGGCACCCTGTCTTACTAAGCAATAAATAAAACAAATGCCCTGGATTGTTGGCTTGGCTGGTGACAGGCTGGCTGCTTGGCTGACTGACTGACATATCAAATAAACAAAAACCAGTGTTACTGTCTAGAATCTCCCTCTTGCTTGTCTGGAGTAAAATCTCTGTATCTTCCTTACCTATTTGTAAAAAGTAGTAGAAAAGAGAGCTGGAAAAGGAAATCATTTAGAATAAAAATGTGTACATTCTACTTTCTCAGCTTATTACAGTTGTAGCTGTCTTCCATGTGAGGAACTTAAGATGGCACAAAGATTTGCTTATATTATTGTTACAGCCTTGTAAGGTAGGCCAAGACTGGGAGACCTGTCAATGACTACTTCAGCTTCAACCATAACAACACAAGAGCAAACAATAGATACAAACTCAAGGTTAATCGCACCAGACTTGATTGCAGGAAATACGACTTCAGCAACAGAGTGATCAATGTCTGGAATATTCTACCTGACTCTGTGGTTTCTTCCCCAAACCCCAAAAACTTTAACCTTAGACTGTCGACTATTGACCTCACCCCTTTCCTAAGAGGTCTGTAGGGGGCGTGCATAAGCACACCAACGTGCCTACCTTTCCTGTCCAATTGTTTCTTTTATTTTATTTTTTCTTATATGTATCCATGTATTCATAACTATATTTTTACTTATACCTATGATCTTGTAAGCAATTGACAAAAATAAATAAATAAAAATAAATAAAGGATCACATTCCAACCTCCCTCAGATATTGGGAGTGTACTGTAGTTTTGTTCACTCAATGTTTTCTCATGGATGCATTTTTCATATCAAATCTTCCTCAGATCTGAATTCCATTGTACCCTGTGATAATCAGTTTCAGTTTTCACTGAAATATTTAAGGATGTTTCAAAGTATAGTTCACACTTTTGCTAGGTCAGTGAGAGTTTGCTGTACATCAACTATCATATTGTCACCGTCATCAGCCATTCAGTCTTATTTGACCTTCGGCCACTCTCTGGCACAGGACTCTCCATGCCCCTTTGTCTTACACTGTCTCCTTCAAATTTGCCATGGTCATCTCAATGTCATATTTTATAGTGTCCAGCCAGTGGATGATGTCCCCTTCTCCTTTGTCCTCTAGTCACTCCCAGCATGATTGATGTTTTGAGTGAATCAGCTCTCAAAACATGACCAAAGTATAGCAGGCTCTGTTTGGTGATCTTGGCTTCAGGTGATGTGTTTGGTGAGGTTCGGTCTAGAATATGTTTGTTTGTTATTTTTGCAGTCCATGGGATGCATAATAGTAGCCTCCAGCACCCCAATTTGAATCCACCTTTCTGCTATTTGCCTTTTTCAGAGTCCAAGTTTTGCATCCATAAATAACAATTGGAAAAAAATTACTGCATTAACTAAGTTGCATTTGGTTACGAGGCTGATGTCTTTACTCTTCCAGATGTTATTTATGCCAGACACTGCAATTGTTCCAAGTGCTATACACTTTCTATTCTTAGGGCTGTATCAGTAGTGGGATTCAATTTTTTTTATTACCGGTTCTGTGGGCATGGCTTGGTGGACGTGGCAGAGGAAGGATGCTGAAAATCTCCAGCCAGAGGTGGTATTTGCTGGTTCTACGAACTACTCAAAATGTCCGCTACCGGTTCTCCAGAACTGGTCAGAACCTACTGAATACCACCTCTGGGCTGTAGTCACCACATTGGTCAATGGAGTAAAGGAATTCATCTTCCTAAAGCCTAGGAAAGTGAATTCCTTTACTGTTTTGATAGTCTTTTTTTTTTTTTAGAAAACTTTATTGAATTTTATTACATAAAAACATTAAAAAGTATATAATTCAATAACAGCTGTTTGTGGTGCATTATCATATAACAATTATTTGTGCGATAGTAATAATTTATACATAACTATATTCTTATTCTATCTATGTTCTATATTTAATAATGATCTATCCTTAGTCTGTCTCCGATCTATCCAATTGTATCATTGTTCCCATACCTTATAAAATATTGAAGATTCCTCATCTTTTAAACTCAACGTTAATTTATCCATTTCAGCACAATTCATAACTTTTTGTATAACCAGTTCTTCTACAGGTGTGAATGACTGTTTCCAACATTGAGCAAAAGCAGTCCTGGCTGCAGTCAATATATGTAGTAATAAGTATTTTGTAATCTTTACATATTTTTTTTTGAAGATCCCCAATAGGAAGAGCTCTGATTCTAAATCTAATTGTTCATTGGTAATTTCCTGTAGCCAATTTTGGATTTGTTTTGATAGTCTTATTATCCATCTGCACCTTCACTTGTGTGTTCTCTGCAATTGTCATGCTTCTGTTTTTTTCCCTAATTTCTATAATTTGTCATAATTTATATTAAAAGGATTCCCTATATTATTTCAAATTTGTTTAACCCTATTGGGAGAAAACACTCCCCCTCTAAATTTTAGAACAGTTAAATTTTTCTTTAGAAGCATTCATTATTTAACAAATAATTAAAAAATAAATATACGATACTGTCTGTTTGATTTCCTGCTTTCCTGGAATTTTCAGTCTTCTTCCAAAAGCGTTTATTATTCTTTGGGAGGTGAAGGAAAGAATTATGTGTGATTTCAGACTGTTCTGTTAGATTGTGCTGTTCCTTTGCACTTCATTAAGAACATTAGTGTTGTGCCTTATTTCTTGGCAAGGCACATATTTAGCAAGCTTCATTTACTTTTGCCTGCAAGAAACCAACATGATGATTATTTTTTTGCATGCTTTGTCTCTGTTCATGCCAAAGTATCATCACAAAATTATTAAGGTTGTGTACAGTCCAAAAATGATCCAGAAAACATGCTTTGGACCTTGCATGAATAAGAATAGTATCTGTGATGAATCTTAAATTATACAGAACTAAACAATTCCAAGTCACATACAATAAAGTGCCGAGCAAAGGCAAGTCTGTTCAAGAAATTACTTTTTGATTATGCTTTAAAGAAACTAGTGGAAATCACTTAAATGTTGGGTTTGGAGATTACTCAAGTAATAATCCAACTTTTAACACAGAACCATCTTTTGTTAATCCACAAAGGACATTTTGTTTTCTTTGAGGTAATTTACTCAAAATAGAGAAACAAGTCTGAGACCTGAAAATGCAGGGATGTTTACCTTTATTTAGAGGGACTGTGGATAAAATAAACTCGTATAAGAATTAAATTTTGCAACCACCAAATTTTTAAAATTTCTTGTGTTGCCTTGGCTAGAATAGAATTTTTAAAATCAATGTATTATTAGTAAAAGAGTTGATTCAAAAATACACTTGCTTCATTTTTAGTTAAAATATTTTTTTTACTCTTGTTGAACAATAAATGTTAGAACCAATTAATTTAAGCAAATAGCCATAATGATGAAACACTTTGGGGAGAAAAAAAACCCATATATTTCCATAAGCAATAATGCAATCCCAGTATTAGTAAAACTAAAGGATGCACTTTTCTCAAAACATTTCTGTTGGCGTGAAATGGCTGCTGATGTATATGGCATATGATTGTGGTGATTTGGTGTTTGCAGCAGGGGTGAAATTCAATTTTTTCCCCTACCGGCTCTGTGGGCGTTGCTGTGGGCATGGCTTGGGATACTTGGTATAATAGTATTTTTTACCGATTGAAATCATCCCTACCACCTCTCCTGAGGTGGGCCAAGGTGGTTGAACTTCACCCCTGGTTTGCAGACACTTAACCCTGATTGTTTGTCTGCCTAGTTTAGCAATGGCAACTCCCTATTTCTAACAAGAAAACAAACAAATAAACATAATAAATCAGTCCAAAGATTTCAGTTAAGGCACAAATTATCGGGTTCACATTATCATGTTTAGGACACATTATTATGGCAATGCTGAGAAGAATGGAAGAAAAGAGAGGAAGAAGGATGACCTATAGCATAATGGGTGGATGTTGACATGCACTTTGTGGCACATAATCAAATATAACTACATCAATACCTCAATACTCTACTCTCAGGTGAACTATAGCTATAAATTAGATTGTCCTGGTGCTCTGACTGCCTGAAGAATAGAAGAGCTGAATAGCATACCTAGAAATTTATCAAAAGCTTTTCAGATTGCTCTCACATGCCTAAGACTGCAGTCTGAAACAGACTTACCTGGAAAAAGGCCAACTGAATTTGATAGTTTTCATCTGAGATGAGGTACACAGTGATTACAGTCTCCCTGTTAAATCTCAGCAGGATCATAGGCTTGAACAGTGTTTGATTAGATAATTACAAGTTGCATGGGTGGCTTGATATTTTTCAAAACAGATTTATGAGAGAGGCCAAGATTTTGACTGTATTATTCAGAGTCAAATAATGTGTGACAGAAGTGTTGTGGTTCACCGGCAGCCGATGTGGATGGCAGAGGTATCGGACAGTGAGGACGAAAGGGAACCAGTCAGGGAATCTGGTGAGGACATGGACAAGGGTCCTGCATCTGATGCAGGGATGGGGCCAGGACCATCTGAAAGTGGGGTGCTGCCTTTGGAGCTTTTGGAGTCTGGCAGCAGTGAAGCAGAGGACACTAGGAAACCTGTTCCCAGTGCGTGTCTGCGCAGAGCTGTTAGAAGGCGAAAGCAGCTGAAGTAGAAGGGGTTACTCGGGAGTAAGGCTGGGAGGTGATTGCTCCTCCCATAAGGGATAAAAGTCAATCCTCAATGACGAAGAGCTTTGCAGGAAGCAAAGCAGTTCAGTAATCTCAGAGTCCTTTGTGAAGCTCTGTACCCTGGTCAGTTTTTTCCTAGGTTTTTGGGTTGGTTATTGTTAGCTTTTATTGTACTTCTATTTCTTGGCAGCATTCTTCAGCACTGAAAAGCGTGCTCTTAGCTGAAGGAACTGTGTATAATGAGTTTTGATTGGGAATGCAAGTAATTCCCAGCGTTGCATTAAAAAAGGTTTTACTTTAAAATTCAATTTTTGTTGTATTAAGTTTGACGAAGCCTGAGTCAGAACAAGAAGTTAGCGGTGCCTGTTTAAAGACAGAAAGATTGACTATCCTTTTTCAAAGCAAGAATGGTGATTGTTTGAAGTGGCAGTTTTCTTAGTGGCTAAGCAAATTGTTGATTTTAGCTATTTCCTCTTCCTATTATGCAATATATCAATTAATATGGGCTTTGTGCAGTGGTAGGATTTAATTTTTTTTACTACTGGTTCTGTGGGTGTGGTTTGGTGGGCATGGCAGGGGAAGGTTACTGTAAAATCTCCAGTCAGAGGTGGTATTTGCTGGTTCTCCAAACTACTCAAAATTTCCACTATCGGGTTTCCAGAACTGGTCAGAACCTACTGACTTTGTCACCTCTGGCTTTGTGGCTTCAGAAATCCACTTAGAATTTCTTATTCTAAGAAATATGTCCTGTTGTATCCTAAACGTATATAACATAGGAGTAGGGAATCTGAAGTCTTTCAAATGTTGCTAAATTCTACATTGGAGGGCTCCACTATCCCCCAGCATTAGCCAAATTAACTGAAATTACACTTAAAATGATACGTAACTGAAAGACCACAGGTTCCTCAATTACACTTTATAGAATTATAGGCACTATCTTCCTTTCAAATGAGTACCAAAAGGTACCTGGGATCTCTACATCCTCTAGCAAACTAACCTCCCAAAAATTCCTGATACCACTAGCACAGAGGTGTCAAACTCGCATCATCACAGCATCATCACATGATGTATCGTGACTTTTTCTCCCTTCGTTAAACTGGACGTGGGTGTGGCCATCACATGACGCATCCAGGACGTGGGCCACAAATTTGACACTCCTGCTCTAGCAGATTCTATAAACCTGCTGCATTTCAGGTAAGATTTAGTGAAATCTTCCTATTTGTGAAGAAAAATATATATTTGCTGCCTTGACAACTTTATAAAAATATAATAAAAGCGGGATATAAATAAATATGAGAAACATGGGGAAATCAATGGAATTATCTAGAAATATGAATCAAACAAGCAACCCAAGGTGGTAAACATGTCCCACACATCATCTCCTGCTATTTTTCTCCACAACAACAACCTTCTGGAGTGGGTTGTGCTGAGAGCGAGAGAGAGAGAATGACTGGTCCAAAGTCATCCAACCTGTTATCCTGAGCAGCCTTAATTTCATGCACACATTTGATTACACTTTGTTTATGTGCTTCCATTGCAAAATTTATAAATACTGTCAAATGATAAATGTCAGTGCATTAAATCAAATATCCAAGACACAAATATTACAGAAATTATTCACACCTTTAATGAAATATATAAGAAGATTGGTCAGAGACGTGAAATATTTTTGATCCTGGATTGTTGGAACTGAAATCCAAAATATTTTCATGGTGTCAAAATTGAGAAAGAAAACTCAGCAAGGCACTATCAACAATATTGCTTTGCTATTACATTTTATAAGTGTGTTCTTCAAAGCAGATATAAGATAGGTACTGTATTAACTGTATCTAACAGTTACAAACCAAACTCAAGAAGTACCTAGGAATTCTCCATATTTTTAACAGTCAAAATATACACTTGATTGTGAGATCAGAAAAACATATAGTTTTTCCCATTATATATAACAATTGAAGATGTTTTTAAAAATAGTAGCCGTGCTGATCTGTCAGCAAAAAACCTCCAACCTGGATAATATCTTTATCAAACTCAAACAAAATGACAAGAAATGGTAAGTTTTCAAGTTCTTCAGAAAATTTCATGAGGGGTATATTACCAATGCAAGAGTTAGGAAAGGTAGAATAAAAAAAAATTGTCTAATTTTTGTGTATAAGTCTGAGACCAGGAGTTTCATAAGCTGTAGTTCAACATTATTCATTCCTATGTGCCAGCGTTTGTTCAATGCCCCTTTGTCCTTACAAAATAAACAGTGCCTGAGAAGAACCAGCAAAACAGATTTTCAATACATAAAAAATAGGAGGTTCACATATAAAAAATAGTCTCAATGGCAAGAGATAAACAAATATCAGAATGAAATGAAAGGTATAAAGTAATGCTTTGTAAACAGTAATGTAATTTTAAGGAAATTAATGCCAATAGGATCCAATCTAATGCCAAAAAAAATCCCCCTCAATCATTTCTAGATAAATACATTGAATGCAAATATTACAGCAAATTCAAACAAAGAACTTAGTTTATCTAGCAGATGGTCACTCCATTTATTATAAAGTTTGCTTGGAATGGCTGCCACAAGTTGATGGACTAATGAGGAAGTGACTAACTTGGCATTTACAAGATGCAGAAGAATTTACAAGAAGCACGAAAACCATAATAAGTCTTGGTTAATAGTTTAAGATTAGCTTTAGACATGATTTGTCTGTTCCATAAATATGGGGAGAAGAGGGGGAAGCAGAACTAAATATGAGGATCACTCAGGATCTCAGTGATACAGAGGAAAGGTTTGCATTGCTCTTTTGCATTGTTCTTAATGGAAAACCAACTCACACAACATATGTTTCAGATTGCTATAATCTAAGGTTATGAATAGGTAACTTGTGCCCAAAACCACATGTGGACCTCATGCCCTCTTTTTATATTCCTTGAACCCTCCTTTTTGATTCCCCTGAAACAGTCTTCCATCAATGAATGATGGGAAACAGATGAAAGCTGTAATGGAATAATCTAAAATAGGGATACAGTACCAAGATTAAAAAACAAAAGTAACCCCAGCCACGTGAGTAATGTGGTTTCCATCCCATTGTGATTGTGAACCCTTCCCATTGGACAGTATGGCTATATCAAAGGGAATTGAAAAAACACATCAGTTTATTTGCAAGACTTTACTTCAGGTCGGTGCAATTACAAGCAAAAATAAACAAGCTGTGTGTCCAAGTACCACCATTTCTTAGGGAACATGCCTCAAAGGTCCCAAAAGTAAGAATCCAAGTTGGGAAAGCACAAAGATAATTGGATCACAATTCAAAGAACCCAAATGTAGGTTGTCAGCCATTTTGGGTTCCAAAGGATAAAATTTTCTTAGGCAATGAGTTCAGGAGACTAATGCACAGAGATCTGGCAAGCAGAATGGTTGTTTCCAATGGAGGGTTGCTCTTGAATAGTAACAGTACCTATTGCAGGTTTAGGCAATCAAGGGTGGGAATGCTTTGCACTGCTTGGTGTTCTGTAATGTGCTCTAAGGCTGAAATAAGGTCCTGGAGCTATCTCTTAATTGCCTGAACTGCCAGCTGCTTTGCACATTCACCATCTTCATCAACCTCAGATGTCTGCTAGGTTTTTCCTGAGACTAACTTTTCTTTTGGCTGTGCCTCCCAGCAATTCCTGGCATTTGTCAGGTGTATCAAAAGCAATATTTCCCAGCTTGGACTCTTTTGAATCCAATGAAGCTGTGAGGGTAGAATTTGGGGGCATCCAACCTGAGTATCATTCAGTGACATGAGCAAGCAGAGCTGTTGAATCACATTTTGAAATATGAAGCATGATGCATGTTACTTTTAAATATCTTCCAGCTTAGCATGTACATTCACTCCAAAACATTAAACCCATCCCGAAGGGCCTATTTTGTTTGAAGGCTGCATTAGAAGCAACAGTGGATATTAAACTCTCAATGAAGTATGTGGAGATTGTATTGCTACAGTGCTTTGTATTAATGTGACCATGTATGGAGTTGCTATCAAGAAGTTCTTTGCATGGATTTTTTGGATGTACAAAATATAGCAAGTCTTTCTATTCTAGTAACTGGTAGTCCGAAACATTTTAGATTCTGTGAAAATAAGATATAAGGGGGAAAGGGGGCTTGCTTTTGCTTATTTGAGAGAATTATGACATTTATTTAATTTTTAATAACTTTTATATGATTCTATAATCTCTTAATTCAGGCAAGAGTTGTAGTGACTAAGCGCCTACTGGCCAGATGCCCTCCCTGATTCCATGTGGAGTGCACTAATTATTTTTTCTCTGTGCCCTAGGAGAGAAATATCTGCCACTATCTAGGATTGAATTCTCAGCCTTTCAAGTGGGAGGTGAGGATCTTCACCACTAGGCCACCATGCCGCTCATTTATTCAATTTTTAATATTCAACTAAAACAGTTCCAAAGTCCAATCCTAAAGTCATACAAAATTCAGAAGTTATAATCATACAAAATGTTCTAAAAGGTATGCCACATAAATGGATATCTGACAAAAACAACAACAGTTGAACTATAAGAATGAGAAAAAAAAACTTACCGATCTAGATGAAATAATGGGAATCACCTTGGGAGACAGGAGGGAGAACCATAGTCAGGAAAACCAGTGTGCAAAAAGTATCTTAGCTCACTGAGTGGTTAGAAGGAAGATGATGTGGGAAACATTTCAGAAGGGACTCTAGTTTCCTACAGAGTAAAAAGAGAGGAGGGGAGAGATCTTTTCAATCTTGCAAGAATCTATAAATGTAATCTTACAATAAAGTTACAGCTAGGGCTTCTGGTTGTGTTTCTTGTCTGGACTACCTCACAGGGTTAATAATAGGGACAAAAATTTAAAGGAGAAAGGGGGGAAATAAATGCTTTGGTTTTGATTGAAGATTGATTTAGTTTAAATCCAACAAAAGGTGGGCAGAGAACTATTGATTAATAGGCAGAGAAATTCCATTAAGATGATGGAAGTTACTTTCATTATTCAGAACAGGATTGAAATGCCTTGAAAATGGATTTCCTGAGGAAACTGTTGTTGTTGTTTTTTACCCCAAAGAACCTTATCCTTAACAATGACAAACTCTAATCTTTTGTTTTAGTTTCCCCCCCCAAAAGAATCAGTTTCTCACTGTTGTCCTGCCCTTGAAATTCTGCCAAGAGATTCATTATGGTTATAGGAAAACAAAGAAACCACAAGTTCTTTGTCCAAAAATACCTGGGCACATATCTGTGAAAAAATATGGCACTCTCCCCAAATTACTAATAGGTTACTTCAGCCCCAAAAGACACCCTTTCACTTACTTCACAATGGCTATTTCTGCTCTTATGAATAACAGGTTTCTCCACTGGAAATTGTTACATGAAAAGAGACTCTATACCCTTGATAAAAAGAATAAATAAGGAACTCAGTATCCGTTCATCATTGAAACCTTTCCTGTACATGCTAAGTTCTGAATGTTCACATTTCATGTAACATTCTTAAAAGCAAGTAACAAAAACTTGCTAACAGTGAAAAAATCATAGACTGAGTTGGGCAGCTATAGAAATTGAATATGTAAATAAATAGTTTTAAATAAATATATCAAACAGGCAATGCATTACTATACTCTAAATGTGCACTGTGAGCTCTGTCAGATGCACAATGCAATATAATGTGATATATTTATCAGTATATTAATAAATACATTTTAATTTTCCAATAATTAGGAACTGGAGAAAAAAAGAATTTTGTTGCTATTTCATGAAAATAATCTAAAGCTAAAGTAGATGATTTTATAATGCGATATTTAAACCTAAAAAGCTACCAAATTCCATGTGCCTGCCAGATAATAAGGAATGAAATCTTAGCATGGAGAATGAAAGCAGCATAATTTGTGTCCCGTTGAGAAATGACAACACACAGAGGGGAAAATTCTGTGCAAAACTTTCTCTTTATTGGATATCTTTTAAAAAACAGGCATTAAGGTCATCTTTGGCTCAACCTAGGAATGTTAATAGATGAAGCACTCCATTTTAACAAAGGCATTTGCAATAAATTATGAGAGTGATGATAGTGTCTGGGAAGACTATGTTGTTATAAAAAAAAATTCCACTGTGCTACAATCACATTTTAATGTGTTTTTTAAGGTTCTTAAGATTAACAAGATGATTTGAGTGGTGCCATCTAGTACTTACTTAAAGTGTAATATGAATTTCTCATTACTATCCATTCCAATGCTAAACATGTTTTACCCTTGGAATTGTCTTCTTTTTCTGCAGATTATGGTACAATTTGGAATACATGCAATTGAATGTTCTTGCACAAAAAATAATGTTCTTATACTCAGCATATAACAGATGAGGCTGGACTAGAATTTCAGAATATGGAATTGGGATGCTCAAAACTTTGAACAGATAATTCAGTTTGAAGGAGATTCAGTTGAATCACCTCCATAAATTATTTCTTTGAATTGATATAGGGCACTGAATAAATTGTGTCTCATCATATGCCATCATAGAGATTCAAAAGCAGTTCAGAAATTTGATGAGATTCTGGTGCTTTCTAGCACAGTTTAATGCTATAATTCAAAGGGGATTCAGCTATTCAAACTAAATTTATAGATAAACTCTTGATTGAAAATGTGAAAACCTACACTGAAGTGGAATCTTATATTTACACATCCTGAAATAATATATTTCTAGTGTCATTTTAGAACTCAACAACAGTTTTCCAAAAATACAGTAAGTAAGTAGCCTCCTATGTCTCAAGACTGCTTTTCTCAGAAATTCCAGCCAGCATCAACTTATGGCAGTCCAAAAATCTACAGGAAAACCATATGGGGAAAGTAGACCTTGAATTCTTTAAATAAAAAGAAAGGAAATATTTGTGAGTAAACCAGAGCACTGCTACTTATTTTTTAAGGTCACATTGATCATCCAGGTTAACAACAGTTGCTGGAGAAAAATATTTGTCTGCATGGCTGTTTCTGTTTCTACAAATAATATACATGTAAGGTAAGTTGTGAAACTTAATCATAAGAGTGTGAAAAGCACCCTCAATTTTGCAACAGTGAGCTGAGAAACAGAGAAGTGCCCTGTTTCATAAGTGCCGGGAGCAGTAAGCAAATTAACACGCCATAGTTAAGCTACTGTACATTTTTTTTTGCACCTCTGTTATTTATGGTGACAAATTGCTTAGAAAAAATACATTTGCTTAGAATACCTCAAGCTTAAAATAAACTTAGCCTGCAAAGTGTAATAGAAGTTTTTTTTAAATGTTATTTTAAGCTTCTTGTGGCAGGGAGCTACCTTATACACTTTTGGGGGTAAATAAATATTTTCTGGTGGGATGTTGCCTACAGATTTTCATTCCAAACTGCAGGTCACTAAAATAAATATTTTATTAACCCCCTCACAGCAAAAAAAATCCCCTGCAATCAGGTTATTTAACCTATTGCAGGTCAGAAGCCTCCAATACAGATATAATCACAGCCCATTATCACACAAAAATATAGGATAATGTGGAAGAAGGAACTCAGTATTTTACTTCTGTAGGAAGCAATATTAAGGATTTATATTTGAAAAGCTATCCCTAAAAAACTAAGCCCCAGCAAAAAACAAACCAAAAATACCTTACGCTTGATTTCATAGAAAACAAAACAACTTCAAACAGCTTTTGAAAGAACAGCTTTAGCTTTTTTCTTTGTCTAAATTTTAGGAAAGTTTTCCTATTAGTGGAAACAACTCAGGAACAGGCAGCAGGCTCAATTTTATGAGCAATTTTCCATCTGTCATGGGATGGCCATGGCTATGGAGGAACTTGCAGGCTCTGCTAGTTCTCTGATTTGAAATTCCCTGCTCTCCTTTCTGATTCAAGCAACTGATCCTTCTCTTCAGAGCAGCCAGGCAT
This sequence comes from Bungarus multicinctus, assembly GCA_023653725.1. Classification (NCBI taxonomy): domain Eukaryota; kingdom Metazoa; phylum Chordata; class Lepidosauria; order Squamata; family Elapidae; genus Bungarus; species Bungarus multicinctus. The sequence goes on from CM042834.1 coordinate 218,872,228, forward strand.
TGCATGTGGATATGATGGTAATGATACATTCATAGAAGATTGCACTCAAATACAAGGCTTATTTGTTTTTCAATCAGCATGCTGTATGATGTCAGTCTCTGTGAGTTTCAACTTGTGCTTTTATAAGTAGATATTATAGTTATTTAAGCTTGTGAGTGGGAACCCAATCAGAGGTGGTATTCAGCAGGTTCTGATCAGTTCTGGAAAATTGGTAGCGGAAATTTTGAGTAGTTTGGACAACTGGCAAATATGACCTCTGACTGGCCCCGCCCCCATCTATTCTCTGCCTCCCAAGTCCCAGCTGATTGGCTGGGTCTTCTTTTTTTGCCCTGCAAGGAAAACGGAGCTGGAAAGGAGGTTAGTGGGGTGGGGACAGAATGGGATTTTGCAGTAATCTTCCCTCAGGAGTGGGGAGGGAATGGAGATTTTACAGTATCCTTCCCCTGCCACGCCCACCAAGCCATGCCCATTACTGAATCCATTTAATGGTGATATATGTATCAATAAGAAACAGCAGACCAAATCTTAGATTGATACACAATCATGTCCTGCTATGTTCTCATTTATCATACCTGTGATGCAAGTGAATTCTGAAGTATCTGGAGAGTATGAAGTGAAAGAAGCCTCCATTAGTTCTTAAATTGCCAAGACTCTTTTTGGTGCTTGTAGGACCCATGTAGGAACCAGTCCTTTGTTGGTCTCTTAGGTTTAACTTAACATTTTGGTTGTACCTTACTATAGCAAATGTTTGTTGTTTTCATGCGTGAGGTTCAGGCATTGTCTGCATTGTTCTTGAAAGAAAGTCAAAGGTAAAGGGCAAATTTTATCAAGATTACAAGGAGAAAAATGACTTTCTAGAAATGTTTCCAAGCCTTAAGGTTTCTTTAAAATGTATTCAAACTAGTTTTCCAAACCTGCTGATCTGGACAATGGGCTACTCATTACCTCAGTAATATTGCTTATAGCACAGAAATATTTTACCTAGCCCAATTTTAAATGTTAAAACAAAAAATAATTTATCTAACCTGTCCAGAAAGGCTTTAATTTGCTTCTGTACATCCAGAGTCCCTAGAATCTTTGGATCCAAAAATGGGGCTGCATGGGATTGCCTTTGATTTCTTCTTCTTTTTCTAGATTGCATTTTAATTCTGATAGGGTGTACAAAAGACAAAATGAAGTCTTGCAGAAGATTGAAGCATTCCTTTCACCCCTTAAAATTTCTGAGCTTCTATCAGAGTTTCTCTGAATATAAAGAGGCAAAATTTTATCTTATGAATACAGGAATTATATCAGATGGAATTATATCACATATTGACTGTGATCAGGTAGGAAATATGGTATAGAACTTATACCTATTCAAACCAGTTACTTTATGCAATGACCTAGCTTTATGGAGAAGACTCTAATGCTGGGAAATGTGGAAAGAAAGAGAAGAGGAAGATGAACAGCAAGACTCAGTTCAGTGGCATTGGAAGACCTGATAGTACAGGTTAGGGAGAGATTATCATGGAAAAAAGGCTATCTATGTGTCCCTACACGTTTACAACAACTTGCTGGCACATAATCAACCAATCAAATAGAAATGGGTCTAGCCCAGATACTTTCTGATTGTGGCCTCGATATTGTACACAAAGTTTGTTTTTGCCTTTAAGGTAATGAAAATTCTGTATCCATGAATAAAGACATTTTACTACCTGAAATAACTGAACTGTTGTTCAACCACCTAATAATAAGCCATTATTATTCTCCCTGAAATGATAACATTTTCAGGGAGAAAATGGTAGTCTTGAAACCCTCTCTGTTTGTCAAAGTCATATACAGAATCTCCATACAATTCCTTATTGATAAAAGGGTCTATATCCTTAATTGGAAAGCATAAATTTTCAGAGATGACAGTAAAAAGTTTTACTTTAATAGGGTAGCAAAAGGCTCCACATCTAACCTTTCCAAGAGCACTCTTCCACCCTTTCCTGACCATTCTTTTCAGCTTTATGTTTGTCAGATAAAAAAAAATCTACCTAATTAAAATGATAGTAGATTTTGTTTCAAGACATTAAATGAAAGAGCAAGTTGAACAAAGGGCCATGTTTGGATGAAGAAAATCCACATTCCAGAAATCTGGTTCTATTTTGATATGCTCACATGGTGCCAGAAGGGCAATAAGCTATAGTAACCTCCTCCCACCATTCTGTCTCTCTGGAAACCTATTTTGAGCGCTTTAAGCAAAGCTGTTCCTGCCTTGTCTTCATTATCATTAACATCTCCCCACTCTGATAGCATTTGCCAACATTCTTGGCTACTCTTATGCAGATCATAGGATCTTAGAATTATGCCAAGATGCTAAAGAGGTAGCTTATATGAATAGATTTGTGCCATGAGCACACTCTTTTCCTGCCTGTTACAAAAATCCCAGGCTTCTCTAATCCAGTTCATTTAGTACTGATTTGTCACACAAATAGTATACTTACATATAAATATACTGTTTAGATATAAATAGCACCAGCAATTGTCACTGAAATTGTGCAGGGTAAAATTCAGCGTTGCCTGGTTAAGGTTTCCAACTGACAGAAAAATAATAATGATGATGGTGATTATAATAGTAGATATGAAAAAGTATATATCAGCAATTACAATTTACCTATAGATGAAGAATATACCATTCTTTTTATCTCTTTAGCTATTAGGTGATTTTCATTCCATGTTAAGAAGGAAAAGGTAACTACAATCACATTTATTCTCTGTACTTATCAAATTTCTACATTCCCATTTTCTTAAAGAAAAGTCCAATCTGCTTTTTTGCTTCAATTGCACTAACTCTTTATTCAAAGGAACTCCATCATATATTTGACAAAGAAAGGAGTATGTTAGCCACCTTTTAAAGAGGTCCTGAGAATAAGGCTGTAAATACAGCATATTCCAAAATTCTTATCTCCAGGCAAGGCCTATTTTTTGTTTAAAGATAAAATGATGGCTATGATGTATTGGTTCTCTTCTTTTTCATATTAATATTTAGATATTAATAGAAACAGGTAGAAACAACCGGTTCATCTTGTCCATGCTCAGAAACTAAGCATGGTCAGACCTGGTTAGTTCTCACATGAGAAATCTTCAGGGAGTATCAGGCCTGTAGGCTAAAATAATAAATCAAAATATATCCCATGAAAAAAGCAACAGTGAACCATTTCCATACTGCTGCCAATAAAATGAAGTTATTGAAAGAAATATGAGAAGGTATCTATCATAGGCTTCATCTTCCAGAATATGTAAATGTACTACAGCTACTTTTTCTTGCAGAAATAGAGAGATGGACAGGCACAGGGCCCATTCCACTCTGCATTCTTAAGATTCTCCTGTCCCATGCTGATGGTGGTGAAACTCTAAGCCAGTTTAAGAAAAATCTCTTTTTGCAAGAACCTGTCAAAAGTAGAGGAATGACCTTGAAAGACAGAGCAATGAGGGAATGGTGAGATAAAAGGCAGCTTAGCACAAAGCAAGAATGTGGGTGGAGCAAGAGGGTCAAGAAAAAAAAACCTCTCTCTAAAGAGGTGGGTGGAGAGAAGTACATTCAAACTTGCAAGTTTCTGTTAATGCAACCTTACAATAAAGTAGAATTAGCTCATCTAGTCAAGTTCCTTGCCTGGTCTAAGTCGTAAAGCTGATAGGCTGCAAATCAGCGATGAAATTCAACCACCTTGGCCCAACTCAGGAGAGGTGGTAGGGACAATTTGAATTGGTAAAAAATGGCCCTGGTTGATATTACTATTATACCAAGCATACCAAGCTACACCCACAGCCACATCCACAGATCCAGTAGGGGAAAATTTTGAATTTCAGCCCTGGGCTGCATTGTTGATGCCCTGACAGACAATTCCCCTGATAACATACCTGCATAACTCTCTGAATGAGGAAAGAATTGCCCATTGTTTATAGGAGTATATACACAAAGATGTATACAAAGTATGCGTGTGACCCAATAGTTTATGCTGCAAATACTGTTACATGAATATCAGAACTGTAGTGGTTATCACATTTGCTTGACAATGGATGCAGAATGTCAGCAATTTAAAACCTTGTAATATTCGGAATGTACAACTAGAATGTTCAAACTGTTCAAAAGTAACAGACCTAACAAAATAGAAGGTGGAGTTGTTATATGTAAGAGATCACTACACTTTTATTAAGAAATGCATAAAACTAAGGAAGAAAGCCTCTTAAATGCATATGGGTTAATATAAAAGGAAAAAAGAATGACATTGCGGTATGTGTATATTACAGACCATCCAACCAAGCAATGAATTTTTGCTAATTACTTAATATAAACACACCACAGTAGTAATGAGTGACTTTAAATGCCCTGGCATCAACTGGGAGAAAAACTCTGCACAAGTGGGATATTGAACAGGTTTCTAACTAACCTAGTTGACAATTTTGAAACGTAGCTCAATAGCAGTAACTGGGAGAGGGATCTTGAAATTGTAAATGGATAGTCACTTACTTACATATGAGCCAGCACTGTGCTGCAGCCACCAAAAAAAACAAAACAAAACAAAAAAAAAACAATGCAGTCCTAGGTTGCATTAACATAGGGATAGAATCAAGAACATATGAAGTGTTAGTACCATGTTTTAAGGCCTTGGTAAAACCATACTTGGAATACTGTTTTGATCACCACAATATAAAAAGATGTTGAGACTCTGGAAAGAATGCACAGTGGAAGCAACAAAGATGATTAGGGAGCTGGATGCTAAAACATGAAGAACAGTTGCAGGAATTGAGTATATCTAATCTATTGAAAAGGAGGACTCCGGGCAACATGATAATAGTGTCCCAATATTTGAGAGGCTGCCACAAAGAAGAGGGGGTCAACCTATTCTCCAAAGTGCCTGAAGTCAGGGCAAGGTAGGGCAAGAACCAATGGATGGAAACTAATTAAGAATAGAAGTAACCTAGAACTAAGGAGAAAATTCCTAACAGTGAGAATAATTAACCGGTGGAAAGGCTTGCCTTCAGACGTTATGGGTGCTTCTTCACTAGAGGCTTTTAAAAAGAGACTGCACCACCATTTGTTTGAAATGGAATAGGGTCTCCTACTTGAGCAGGGGGTTGGACTAGAAGATCTCCAAAATCCCTTCCAACTCTGTTATTCTGCTATTTGTTTCTTTCTCTGAGCTACCCACTTTCCTTATCCTTTTTTTTTCTATGAAGAACCACCCAAAACAGACCAAATCATGGTAGAAAGTGATCTAATTAGGAGCAATGTCTTAGATTTTAGTAACATTAAAATACAAGACTTAAGTCTGAATCAGGGGTGGGAATCAAAAATCTCAGCAACTGGTTCCCTGTCCAGTTGCTGGGTGGGCGTGGCCACAGTGGGTGTGGCCTATCGGAACTTCTGGGAGGACCGTTTTTCTCCTTCCCAAGGGTTCAGAGGCTTCCCTTAGGCCTCTGAGAGGGCAAAAATGGCCTCCCCCAGGCTCTGGAGGCCCTCCAGAAGCTGGAAACAGGCCCATTTCCAGAGTTCCAGAAGGTCCATTTTTCCCTCTCCCAGAGCCTCTGCACGAACCCTGCACTTACCTGTATCGAAAATGGGCCACCTGGAGACTCCTGGGAAGGGAGGGGAGGGATGGGCAGGGCTAGCCAGTCGGTTCAAATACTGGTTTGGCAAACCAGATGCAAATTTAACATCCAGTTCACCCAAACCATTCAGAACCAGTAGAATCCCACCCCTGGTCTGAATGCTTCCTTATCTCATTCTATGAACAGGATGCTCTGTTCAAATTCAAGGGCTGTGTAAATGAAAGCTCACCAAACCAGTGACAGTCAGTCACATCTCAACTGAGCAAGATTGCAGTCGTCTATAGCTGAGACTGGCCCAGTGCAGCTGAGAAGATTTATGCACAGGAAAATCTGCCAATTAGAGAGACTCGTTCATCCATGTATTCATTTGCAGACTCTGAGATGTCAGAGTGGTTTATAATAAAACATATAAGCAAATGTAAAGGTTTTAAAATGAATAAAAAGTAAGAAAAGATTAAAATTACAACTGGTGATTTAATAATCTTAGAAATGGGTATCTTAAGGACCTTTTATAAACTGAACAACAATTTATGTTGGAATAGCCAAAACAACCTAATGCCAGAAATATTTTAGATATGCATTTCTTATTTTAGCTAAAAAAATCTAAAGTTTTCCCATTGCTTCAGGTTATACATATTGCTAACTGTGCTGTCCCATAATCTTAGAACCCATCTTAGAAATGGGTATCTTAAGGACCTTTTATAAACTGAACAACAATTTATGTTGGAATAGCCAAAACAACCTAATGCCAGAAATATTTTAGATATGCATTTCTTATTTTAGCTAAAAAAAATCTAAAGTTTTCCCATTGCTTCAGGTTATACATATTGCTAACTGTGCTGTCCCATAATCTTATATAACTGGTTGTGGGACAAAAATGTGGCATATAGATCAAAAATTATCAACATTATGTCTAGTTTTTATTTATTTTATTTATTTCATCTTATAACCAACTCTGGGCAGCTCCAATCAAAAACAACATGTGAACAATAACACTGTAACACTGAATGTATTCAAATCCTTTAAAAACAATGTTATTCTTGATATTCCAAAATCTTAAATTGCGTTGATTACTCCCACTATGTAGCAAAGCACAGTCATAGATTCAAAGATTCTTTTCATGGCTGAAAAGAAAGGTTAAATACATCTTGTCTTTTTGTGCTCAACTCATTGGAGATCTGGCAGAAAGGAAAGTAAAAATTAAGCTCTCCTTTCTGTGAAAGGGATGAAAAGGAATATATTTAAAGGTTAATAATGTCACAATGTTTGAAAGAAAATAACTTGATTTTTTTCCTTCATATTTAGCCAATTTTAAAGAAATAGCTCTAATATAAAAAATGTAATACTTAAAAGCTCAAATGTGAAAAGAGAAAACCACCATCAAACTACTTATTCCAGGTGCGGAATCCAAACATTTTTTCTGCATTTTTTCCACAGAAAAGACCTAAAAAGACGAGAGAGACAAGACTGACTGCAAAAGAGGATAGAACTCCATCATCCCTTTAATTGGTACAAAGAAGAGGGAATTTTACCATGTACTCTTTTAAATAGGGTTTGTCTAATTTTCCATATAGAGGCTGTTTTCTTTTTATACATGCATCATGTCATCTTTTTCCTGAGCTTCATATAAGCAAAACTAAAGAGAAAACACATTCCCTTCTTATATACATATGTGCATAAACATTTGCTCCTTCCTTCCTTCCATTCTATGTGCTGATTCTGCCTCCCAAGTATATCTCTTCTGGCAGTCCTTTTACCTTTGTAAGGTGCTCACTAGGCATGAGAAAACATCCTGGTGTGTTTATATATTTTGGTGTTTTGCATACCTTGTCTCGGGATGAGCTCTTCTAGTAAGCCCACTCCCTACCAATTTATAAACAGGAAAGAACTACACAACAGAATTTTTCAGCTGAACTCTGATGTCTATCAGTCCCAGCCTGGCAAGAACCATCCAGGTTGAACCAAGGAATTAGTCTGATTTGGCACATCCTCTACAGAGAGCCGTACACTGAGTTCCGTGCACCTGCCATGTGACTGAGACAAGAAGGCTATAGCCCTGGGAATCTTGTGACACAGTGTTCCAGGAAGCAGCCTTTGTTTGCCCACACTGTGTCTCTTTTATTTTATAATATATGCATTCCACAATGCCTATTGTCTCCTTTCATGTCGAATGCTGTCACATGAGCAATTTGAGTGACACCAAAATGCTTGTGAGGCAAAGCCAAGTGGCCCTGTGAAATGTTATAATTCATTAACACTCTGCATGCCTGACAAATGTCTCTTTTCAGAGCCAGTCACCCACGTACATTTTTAAAGTTTTCGATTACAGGGAAGCATCAAACAATAAAGCCAGCACAAACATGTTTTTCTCTCACAAGCCGCCCGAAAAGAATGATTAATGTATGAAGTTGTGGGAGCAACATCTCACGAGGCACAAAAGGCAGTGAAGTGCCTAATCAGATTATCTGAATTTCTGAATGCTGAAAACTTGTGCAAGAGTCATTCCTTATGACTTGATAATTGTTAGATATATTGTTGATTGCTAGATAGATGACTGTGTATTTATATTTATTTATTTTTATCCTGCCTATATTATTTTTTATTAATAAGATGGCAAATATACCTAATACGTCTTCCTAGTATCCTTATAACAACCCTGTGAAATAGGTTGGACCAAGAGAAAGTAACTGGCCCAAATTTATACTGCCAATTTTCACGCTAACGTGGGACTGGAACTCACAGTCTCCCAGTTTCTAGACTGGTGCCTTCACTACTACACCTAACTGTTTTTTAAAAAAATAATTTATGCAAAATCATTACCCCATTCTCTACACCTTTGAAGGATTATTCTTGTCATATAATGAATACACAGTTCTTACTTATCTGTGGTGCAAGGCATGATCATATTCTTGTGTTTGTTTTATGGAACATGATCGATGAGGTGACTGTGTCTGTGACATGTACATGAGATTCTCTGTGACATCATCAATGATGAGGGCATAATTTTTCATCCATATAAGTGCCACCACCTGTTTTATTAGTGTAGATTCTAGAAACATTGTCTGCCATCCTGCCATTAATTTAACCCTTTAGGAACAAATATGAAAACATAAAATAATTAAATACAATAAATGTTTTTAATATTGTTACTTTCTCAACTTGAAAGCTAGGGTATGTTCAAGAATTTAATAAAGGCATTGCCTTTTTACACTATAACAAGGATATTTCTGTATTTCTTGGTTGGGAATTGGATAATGAATGAGAAGTAAAGATTCTTTCCAATTATTAGTTTTTTGGGTTTATTTCATGATCCATTTAAAACTAGTTTAAAATGCACTGACTGATTTGAATCATTGTGCATAACTGTAGATCTCTGCAAGCATTAAGATGCCTTGAATCCATGTTTATATATCTGCAAGTCTTGATCTTGCAAAAAAGCACCAGCCAATCATTGCTTCATTTCTTTACTAAGGCAGGGCACAGAGAATTGTCTGCCAATCGGTGCTTATTTGCTATCAAACCAGTCAATGAAAGAGTATTTCATCCCACTTCTCAGTTTTTATCATGTTTATATCTTAAAGAGAGAAAAAAAAAGGGGGGGGGGAAGGGAGGAAAAGAAAGAAAAGAAACACCTGCTTACGTTCTTCATAGAAGTCACGAGCATTTTGCCTGTCTTGTACTCTTTCTGCACTTATATTTGTGAATATTTTACTATGTTTACTATGTTTTGCATTAAAAATGCAATGGTATTTTAAAAGGAGGACATAAACCAGTTAAAAATATCAATGAATACATTAAAATACATCCAGCAGTCCCTGTTGGAAACTTACATGGGCATCCAAATATCTAACGCTGCACAATAAATTCTTTTCCTAATCATTCAGGCATGCTGCTAGGAGGGGAAGTGAGGGACTGGGAAGCAGGAACGAGAGCACAGATTGTCCCTTCTGTCACAGAGCAGTGATATGTTGCCATTTCTGATATGGCCTTGGAATATACTCATCAAATTGCTCATCATTGCAAGCCCTTGTTACAGCTGTGTAATCATGTGATTAGTGGGAGGCTCATCACACCTTATTACAGGAACCACTCCTCAGCATGAAAGGCTTACAATACGAAATACTGTCACAAATAGTACTCTGGAAAAGTTCTATGCAGAGCTACAAAGATTGCCTGCAAATATATTGCCCTGGTACTGTAGCATGTCTCATGTTTATAAAAGAATGTTTTAGATGCAGTATTTAGAGATCATCTCAGTTACAGAGCGATTCACAATGGCACTGGATAGGGGTGGGATGTAAATATTTTTACTACCGGTTCTGTGGGCATGGCTAGGTGTGCGTGGCTAGGCAGGCGTGGCCATGTCACTGGGTGGGCATGGCTTCCCTGCCCACTCGCACTCCATTTTTGACCTCCTGGGCCTTAGGGAAGCCTCCTGGGCCTTAGGGAAGCCTCCTGGGGGGTGTTTTTGCTCCCAGGAGGCTTCTCTGAGGCCCAGGAAGGCAAAAAATAGAGTGCAGGGGAGCTGTGCAGTACCCCACACACACACTCAATTTTTTTGCCTCCTGAGCCTCAGGGAAGCCTCCTGGGTGAAGCAGTAAGACAGTGAGGGGGATCCCAGCACAGCTGATCATCGGAACAGCTGATAGTCGGGAGAAAAAGAAAGAAAGAAATAGCTGTTTTTTTACTACCGGTTCACTTGAACCAAGCCAAACCAGTAGAATCCCATCACTGGCACTGGAATGGAATTTGAGAGTTATGAAGCACAGATAGAAAAACATCCCTAAGGGAAACAAGTATTAGATTGGATTTAGGTTTAATAAAATTGTGCGGTAAAAATTATGTTACATTTCTGCACAATTAAATACAGTCAAATACATTTCGCTTACTTATTGTACTAAACCATAATGTGGTTTATTTTTGGTTTTGTGGGATGTGCAAACAAAACAAAGCAAAAGATTATTCACATTATGTGTAAAACAGGCCATACTTAGCATTATGTATCAGGCATTTAGATCAATACTGGGGAGTATCAGAGGGATTGCAACTTATTTATTTATTTATTATTTATTTATTAATTCCATTTATATACCGCCCTTCTCCCAAGGGACTCAGGGCGGTGAACAGCTCATCTAAAAACCCCACAGAAAATACAAAAGTTAAAAAATATTAAATTTAAATCGGCTGCGTAATAAGACTAAGAAACCCCCCCCACCCTTAAAACCCAATTTAGAATTAAAAATGGAGACCAAATTTAAAATCATTATCTCAGCCCAGGCCGGCCTGCTCAAAGAGCCAGGTCTTCAACGCGCACCTGAAGGCCCTCAGGTCCGTGCCGGTACGAAGTTCCGGTGGCAGAATATTCCAGAGGGCGGGGGCACCCACAGAGAAGGCCCTACTCCTTGGCGCCGCCAGACGACACATAGCGGCCGACGGCACCCGGAGCAGACCCTCCCTGTGGGAACGCACCGGCCTGTTGGAGAACGTTGGCAGAATGCGGTCCTGAAGGTAACCTGGTCCCATGCCATGGGTCGCCCTAAAGGTCAAAACTAGAACCTTGAAGCGAACCCGGAGAGCCACCGGCAACCAATGCAGCTCGCGCAGGAGAGGCGTCACATGGGCGCTACGTGACGCCCCCATGATCACCCGCGCGGCTGCATTTTGCACCAACTGGAGTCTCCGGATGCATACAGATGACACCTCACTCCAAGACCACGGATGATCTCGCCCAGCGGCTTCATGTAAATGTTGAACAGGAGGGGAGAAAGGACCGACCCCTGAGGCACCCCACAAACCAGGGGCCTAGAGGTGGACCTCTCCCCCCCCGCCAACATGAATTGCGAACGGTCAGAGAGGAAGGAGGAGAACCATCGAAGGACGGTTCCACCAATCCCCAACCCCCCCAACCGTCGCAATAAGATACTATGGTCGATAGTATCAAAAGCCGCCGAGAGATCTAATAGGACCAGGACAGAGGAGAACCCTCTGTCACGAGCCCTCCAGAGATCATCAACCAACGCGACCAATGCCGTCTCAGTGCTATGTCCAGGCCTGAAGCCCGATTGGAACGGATCGAGGTAAGTAGCTTCCTCCAGGTACCGGGGGAGCTGACGTGCCACCACGCTCTCAACAACCTTCGCCACGAAGGGAAGGTTGGAGACTGGACAATAGTTGTTTAAAATAGCTGGGTCCAGGGAAGGCTTCTTGAGGAGGGGGCGCACCACCGCCGCCTTCAAGGCGGTAGGGAGCACCCCCTCTCTCAAGGAAGCGTTGACAATCCCCTGGAGCCAGCCTCGTGTCGTCTCCCTGGCGGCCGAAACCAGCCAGGAAGGGCACGGGTCCAATAAACAGGTGGTGGCATTCAGACCCCCCAGCAACCTGTCCACACCCTCGGCGGTCACAGGATCGAACTCCCCCCAGATAACACTCTCAAGACCTGCCCCGGACACCTCCCCCGGGACCACCCAATTGGAGTCGAGCCCCTCCCGAATCTGAGCGATTTTATCATGCAGAAATCGGGAAAACTCCTCCGCCCTACCCTGCAAGTGGTCATCCCGCGCTCTCGGTTCAAGTAGAGAGCGGGTCACTCTAAACAGGGCGGCAGGCCGATTTTCTGCTGATGCAATAAGGGCGGAGAAATACGAAGATTTCGCCGACCCTATCGCCACAAGGTAAGTCTTAATATGAGATCTCACCTGTGTTCGGTCAGACTCAGAACGGCTCGCCCTCCAAATGCCCTCTAGACGTCTTTTCCGGCACTTCATCTCCCGTAGCTCCTCCGTATACCATGGAGCCAAATGGGATCTGTGCCGGGTCAGAGGTCGCAGAGGCACAACTCGCTCTAGAGCCCCGGCGGCCAACCCATCCCAGGTGGCCACCAGGTCTCCAGGCGAGCTGAGAGCCAGAGATTCAGGAAATGGCCCAAGCTCCCTCTGGAACCGCTCCGGGTCCATTAGGCGCCTGGGGCGGAACCATCTAAGTGGCTCCGCCTCCCTGCGGTGGGGGGTAGCGGAACAGAAATCCAGCCTAAGGAGGGAATGATCTGTCCATGACAAGGGTGTAATAACTAAATCCCCCCAATTACAGTCATTCAACCACTGCCCAGAGACAAAAATCAGGTCCAGCATGTGTCCTCCTATGTGAGTGGGGGCAGAAACTAACTGGGTCAGGTCCATGGCCGTCATGGAAGCCAAGAACTCCCGGACCAACCCCGAGGTTTCACCGAGCGATGGCAGGTTGAAATCCCCCATGACCAAAAGCCTAGGGGTCTCAACCGCCAGCCCGGCTATTACCTCTAGGAGTCCGGGTAAGGCTGATGAGACGTGGCAGGGAGCCAGGTACGCCATCAAAAGACCCATCTGTACCCCTTGCCCCCACTTCACAAATAGAGATTCACAGCCAGCCGTCTGAGGGACAGTGGCCTCCCTAGGACAGAGGACTTCCTTTATAAGCACCGCTACCCCACCACCCCTTCCCTGAGCCCTAGGCTGGTGAAATGCAAGTAAACCTGGTGGGCACATCTCAACCAGAGGGACACCGCCCTCTGGGCCCAGCCAGGTTTCGGTGACACCTACCAGGTCCGCGGCCTCCTCCTGAACCAGATCATGGATCAGGGGAGCCTTATTAACCACGGACCTGGCATTGCACAACAACAGCCGGGTATTCAGGGCCTGAGATTCCGGACAACCAGGGCTGCAGGATGGGTAAGGAGGGTCGGAGCGCGCTACCGCTTGCAAACATCGGGAGCGCGATCCCCTTATCGGATATGGCCCTCTACCCCCAGCATATCTACCTCTCCCAGTCACCGTGCTAATAAAATTGGCCCCCCGCTGCCCACCCCCTGTCTGCCACCCCGACACAGGAACCCCCGAGGCCCCCCAGGCGCGCGTGCCGGCCTGGCTGCCCCCAATTCCATGCGGGCTGTCTCCCCCGCCCGCCCTGGATCCTTCCAACCCCTTAAAAAATCCCATTAAAAATTTAATCCCAGGTTTACAACACTTCCTCCGGTTTCTTCGGCCCCACCATCGCTCCGGATCCCAGGATCCCTCATCACAAAAGGTCTTAGAGAGCCTTGGAGGCCACCTGAGGGAGAGGGGGGCATCCCTCAGGGCCCAGAGCTCTGCCCTCGAGTAAGTCCGTGGTCCCGGCCACCTCGACAGTCCCGGAGCGCCTGCAGTCTCTGCCATCCTCTGGCCACGGAAAAATCCAGGTAGGCTGGGGTATATGCCGCCTCCCCCCAGTCGTCCCACCTCTGCCACCGTTGGGACCCCCGGGGGGGAAAAGGTCACAGGCAGAGCTAATCCCCCCCCTGGGCCCATCACCTCTGCCACCGGTGGGGGCCCCAGGGAAAAAAGGGGAACAACCATGGCTCCGCCTAAGCGGCCCACGGGGGCATCGGCACCACCACTCCTCAGCCGAGCTCCTCCGTGGGTCCCCCAGCCTCCGCGCCGTCTTCGGGGCCGTCAAGGGTGCCCTAGGTCCACTCCAGGGCCGTAACTGCAACAGGCCCGCGTCAGGACCAACCGGAACCTCCCAAGACCGCCCCGGCCCGAGTGAGGTCGCCGAGCCTGCCACACCGCCGTGCCTCACTGGGGGCGCCAAGGCCTTTTCACCGCCCCTTGGAACTCCGGGGGTGTCACGGCCGCTGTTCCAGGGCCTCCGCGGCTGTAACAAAGCCGCCGAGGCCAGTCCAAGGCCCTCCAAACGGCCCCCCCGAATCGGCCTCGCCCTGGGGAATCCAGGGCCACCATACTCCTCAGGGGGCCGCTGGGGCCATGCCGTGACACAGTCTCTGTACAGGACGCCGCCACAACGACCCCAGAGGCAGCCGCCGCCGCCGCCGCCGCCGCCACCGCCGCCACCGCCGCCGCCACCGCCGCCGCCGTCGCCGCCGCTGCCACCGCCGTGGCCAGTGGCGCCGCCGCCGCCAGGCGCTCGTCCACAGACACCCCGCTCCGCCGACCGCCGACTTACTCCGCCGACCGCCGACCACCGGGAAAGGCCTCCGGGGCCTCCACGATCGACTCGGAGCCGCCAGGGCCGTCGCGACCACGCCGCCCTCTGCACCGGTCCCGCGGCTCCAGCAGACCCCCGACCGGTCTCCAGATGTCCCGACCGGCCTCCCCCGATCCTCCCCCGCCTCTGCCACCGGCGAGGGGACCTAGGGGACAAGGGGGGCCGCAGCTGAGGCCGTCTAGGCCGGAGCGAGCAGCGGCGGAGCACTGCGTCGGCCATCTTCAAAACCCGGAGGCCCTTCAAGTTAGACCTGAAATTGATGAGCCAAATTGGGAGGCAGAGATGCTAGAAGATAAAAGCAAAGCTAAACCACTAAGTATAAGCATTATTGTTTGGAAATGTTGGAAGAAATGTCCATCTGAGTTCAGTTCTAAGTGGGGGGGCGGGAGGGAGAGAGAGAGAGAGAGAGAGAGAGAGAAGATAGCATTACACAACTGAAAGACTTAGACTTGGTCTGCAGAGAGAAACAAGCTTTCTATAGTAAAGTTGAAGTAGAAATTAAGATTCAGCATTAGCTTTTAAAAGATAGTTTCACAATATCACTGGTGAAAGTTTTGTTGAATACCTTTCAGTAAGGTTATTATGATTATTTGTACTTGCAAGTCTTTTATACCTGATTTTTTTTTTGAGAGAGAGATTTATACCCTCTTAGGACTTTGAACTTGCCTCCTGTTCCTGTGGCAAGGGCGTGTATTCTGATTGGTTGTCAGACTCCCATGGGGCCAGCAGAGGTAACTTTGTAGGCTGTCTTGAGTCCCAGGCTTGGTTGGATCTTGCTGAGTGATGCAATCTTCCCACGTGCCATAGGGTGAGATAGGTAGAGAGCTAATCCTATTATGTCTTGAGGGTGAAGGTCTTTTGTTTTGTAGATAAGCTGGCCCAGCCTTTTGTCTATTAACAAAGATATGTGCTGCTTTCCAAGAGCATGTTTCTCCTTTTCTCATCCAGGGAGGTGTAATATTTTGCCTTTTTAATATTTCCTAGAATATTTCATTCTTCTAAGTGGGTGCTAACTTTCTTACAGAAGGAATTGTTGTAGTAAGGCAGCTGCCCTAAGTTTAGGAAAAATCATATCAGACTTCACTGCTTCATATGCTGAGGAATTCAGATATTATTCTGATGTTGTATTTGCATCACACAGTGATACTGGATAAATACTGAACAAATACTGGAAAAAACACTAAATGTACCATTGTGCTAACAACTTTAGACATAAATCAAAAGGACAGTTCCACATGAACCAGCTTCTGAATGATTCTTGGTGTGGGATCCTTCCATGTTCCTGATGGTTTTTTACTAGTGTAAGAGAATGATTGGCAAGGAAGAACAGTGGCACCCAGTGGCCAAAGACATTTATGTCTATAATGTGTGTCTTATTCTCAATGAAGTCAATATCATTCAGTAAAGAAAATACAGTTACACCAAGAATTTAAAACGTTCTTTTTTCCCCATAATATTTAACTGATGACTTAAAACAGCTACATTAAAATAGTATAGAACATTTAAATGAAATATTTTAAAAAGCCAGTGTTGTGTACTATTGTGTATTGTTCTATATCATTATTTGATTTCTTGTACGTGAAAAGAAATCATGGCAACCCACAACATTCCAGCTGCACAATTCCAAAGGGCCAGGATAGAAATGAGAACAATAGACTTGAGAAGCAAAGTGACCCCATTTTCATCTTTCATCGTTTCTCTGTTTCCAAAAATGTGCAAATTGATGCCACCACGCTTTAGCTATTTTGCTGCCAAATTATAGCAATATTTAACTGAGAAACTTTTTTGGGTGGGGTGGGGGGTATCATTCTTTGTCTTTCTTGAACTTTCCTTATAATTAAGGAGTCATGGTTTAATGTAAAGAACAGTTGTATTAAAATATAATCATTGCCCTATGGCCAAGTTGCAAGAAAAAGTCAGTTGTAACTGGGCTTGCCTCTTCCAATTCTACTACTACCCCATCATCAGAAGTTGTGGGAACTTCATCACTGGAAGCTTTCAAGAAGAGACTGGACTGCCATCTATCCCTTAATCTGTTAATCTCAAACATATAATTCCATTAGAAACACACAGTCTATGGTTAGGGATGTTTGCAATAGGCTGAAATATGCTTCATGATTTTACAATGCAGCTGAGCCTCTTACGTTACTCCTTACGAGTAACATCATAATGTAAATTCAAAAAATGGCAGAGTTTGCATTACAATTTTGTCATTTCCCTTCCCCTAGAAGCCTTCCACTGCTATAAATGAAGGAACAGCTAGGGCAGCTGGTGATTTTAACAAACCTGCTTAAAGCATTTGCAATATTCACCTTCTTCTGCCAGACTTTCCTAAATTTACAGACTGAACTGTTAATTATATTGGAGGGTTTTTAAAAATTATTATTCACATAGTGGAAGAATTCTTCTAAATATATATTTCTTTGACAAGTAGAGAAGATATTATTTTTGAACATATTCTCAAATAGGAAAAGACTCTTCCCTGCACCCAAAGTTCCTGAAAAATCGAGGGTAGTAAGTGGCCCTGATATCTTTTCTGCTGGATACATTACCTATTTTTTTTATGTGTGTGTGTATATGTGTGTTGGTGGGGGGTTGTTTGTAAGCCAGTGATTTGTTTTCCATCTTTATTTCCCACCACACCTGTAGCTTAAATAGAAAGAAATACAACAATACTACATTCATTGTTACCCAGTTTTCCAGGATATTACACAGCAGGAGCTCATAAATGGGTAAGTGAGAACAGGAAGTGATGCCGCCTGATCTCCCTCATCTCCATTCATATTTGTGAAGTAGGAGGGAAAGATTGTGGTGGTGACTTTATCCCCCTTTGGGGATTGCAATGGAACTTTGTATGGAAACAAACCAAATGTTTAAAGAGTTATATTTATGTAGTTATTGACCAAGAGCATCTAAATTATATTAAAGTAACCAAAATATCTTTACAATCCCCAAGGCATGTCATAACTTTTGAGCATCCCTAAATGTTTAGAAATTGAAAATTGAAAAATTTGACACGCCTATTGGGTTGGGATGGCTAAATTGGATGCATGCAGTGGTGGGCTGCTGGATGGTCGGTGAGTTCGGGCGAATCCCTTGCTATGATCTATGGCTGAGCTCGCCCACTCACCCTTGTGTTATGCTTTCCCTAAATAACTAACTTTTCCCCGCCCAGGCTGCCCTGGTGAGTTTCATGCTGCCTTGCTGTATTCATATGCCTGAGTTGATTAGCTGCCTTTTGAAGCTACATTGCAGCCCCATGCGCACTCATGACCAGCGAACCTCTTGTCAATGAAAGTGCATCCCACCTCTGAATGCAAGTTTCCTGACTATGCTCCTTGTGGGGTAAAAATGGAGTGACCAACACAACAATGGGTTGGGTGGATCATCTGTTTTTTACCCACAGAGAGCTGACCTCTGTGTGAAAGTGAATGTCTCCATTCGGTGTGGAGAGACCCTGAATTGGATTGAGTGGAAGTGTGGTTCAAATGGAACTCATTCCTTAGCATCAGCCAGCCTACATTCATAAGGGACAGTACCCCTCTTCGTCTGTGATTCTATCTGCTACTACTCAAAGAGATTGCTGGTGTCAGGTAATTCCTTCTGTCTTCTTTCCAGGGACTTATGAATGGAATATTTGTTCTTTGGCTCTCCTCCTGGTAGGCTATGGTTATTAGGGGTCAAGCTTTATCTCTCATTTATTTCCTTAAATAAATCTCATTTTTTTACAGAGCTATAAAACTTGCTTCATTAATCATTACTCAGTCCAGACTTATGCTGTTAGACATTCTAATATCGGCTTGCAAAAATCCTTCCCTTCCATCAAGGAATGGAAATTCTGGCATGTATTTGTAGCAAGATAATTGCTGGGTTCCTAGGCAGAAAGAAAATAAATGGTTCATCAGTTCTACCTATTTTGGGCAGACTGCTTTATTTGTTTCCATTCCAAAGTTTTACCCTACTTTTTATGTGCTCTAGAGATTATTCCTGCACAAAGCCTCACAGGGGAACTTTGCTCTGATCAAGATTTCAATGATGTCATCCGCTCTTGACATCTCCCGTCTAGACTATTGCAATGCTCTCTACATGGGGCTCCCCTTGAAGAGCATCCGGAGGCTTCAGCTAGTGCAGAATACGGCCCCGTGGGTGGTTTTGGGGACTTCTCGGAGCTCCCATGTTACACCACTTCTGCGCGAACTGCATTGGCTCCCAGTGGCCTTCCGGGTGTGATTCAAGATGCTAGTGGTCATCTTTAAAGTGCTCCATGGCTTGGGACCTGGGTACTTACAGGACCGCCTACTGCCACCATCAGCCTCCTGTCGACCAGTGCACTCCCATAGAGCGGGCCTCCTCGGGGTACCGCCGGCTGGACGGTGCCAGCTGGCGACCCCGAGGGTGCGGGCCTTCTCTGTGGGAGCACCCTCCCTCTGGAACTAATTACCCCCGGAGATGAGGACCATCCCTGACCTATTAGCCTTCCGGCACGCACCTATTCCATCAAGCCGGTCTGGCCTAGAGTTATTGGTAGGGTTTTTAATTGATTTTAAATGGTTTTAACTTTTTAACTTCACAGTCTGTTTTATCTTCCAGCCATTCATTTAATCTTTTTAATTGCATTTTAAATATTGTATTTGATTGTATTTTATTTGGCTGTAAACCGTCCCAAGTCCCATTTGGAGATGGAAGCGGTGTATAAAATTTGAAAAATAAATAAATAAATAAATAAATAATGCTCTTCTGTGGGGCTTCAGAAGAAAAAGGCATATGCTGCTTCTAAGTACTGT
The DNA here is from genome assembly GCA_023653725.1 of Bungarus multicinctus. Lineage (NCBI taxonomy): Eukaryota > Metazoa > Chordata > Lepidosauria > Squamata > Elapidae > Bungarus > Bungarus multicinctus. The sequence goes on from CM042834.1 coordinate 218,891,604, forward strand.
GTTGGAGGTGACCTTCACTTTCTTTTGTGCTCTTCCAGAAAAGATTTTTATGGAAACTTAGCCACCCATGGAGCATGCTATGGCTTTTGACTGGAGATGTGGCAGCATAACTCCTCACTTCTCCTCTCTGCCTTGAAGATCTGTCCCATGATCAGCACTTTGCTCTATGAGCAAAGAGGCCCAATTTTACATAACTCTATGATCTACGGACAATATAATCCTAGAAAGTGCCATCATGCATCAGCAGTGCCTATTATCTATTCCTACCTACCCATCGAATAGCTGAACCATTAGTGGTGCTATGTTGTGATTGGGAGCACTTTGTTTGACATGAGTTCTTGAGTTGAGACCTCTGAATAGGATCTGAAGGATATGGGAAGAAGTGTTTTGCAAACTTCCTTTGGAACTAGCAGATAGCATTATTGCAAACACATACAATAAATGAATGGCCTTATTCTGGCCTATTGAGGAAAGTCTGTATTATCTATAAAGTCAGTATATTCTATTGTCTAAATGGAAGGATCCAAGTATAGGGTAATGATGTCATCAGCCAAGCCAACTTTATCCAGATAAGATTGCAGTTAAACCTCAAGCTTATTAAAGCCTTTAATGACAGTGTTGAATCAATAAGTGCCCCTAGATTATAAATCCAATCTTTTAAGGGAGTGAGATTCCATAGAAATAAATACATGACTAACTGACTAGCCTTACCTGTCTTTTATCTGGATTAAGCTTCAATTAATCATCCATATCTGTCCATTGCCAAACCAGAGCAATGGGTGGAGATAGTCATCACCTCATCTCCTCTGTTGTCATCTCTACGCCAAGCTGAGGTCAAATCTCCAGATGACCTCTCTCAGGTATTGAAAATATAAACAGCTGCAAGATTTAAAAGAATTACATGATTTCCAAAGCAGAAATGCAAAGGAGACAAATATTATTTTCTTCAGGAAACATACAGTATCTGTTGTAGAGCGACGGAAATACTGAGGCAGAGACCAGGGAAAGGGTTCAGCTTAAACTTTATTTTAAATGAATAAAGGGTTACCGATACTGCTGCGCTAACACGGCAGCCAGCTGGAGCGGCAACAGCTGATGCCGTTTGACAGCCGCCTTTTATAGCCAGCTGTCAAACGGCTCCAGCCAACGGGAGAGGTCCGTGCTTCCCGCTTGAAGCACGGACCTGAGTGAAGACTCAAGTCAATACACAACACTCCTCTCTCTCAGTGAGGAGCATGCGTAGTCCTTCAAGTAAGTCGGGTGCCTGCGTACTTGTCCGGATCTTCTCGGCTCGGTCAAAAATGGCGCCGGGTTGCTGTCTTGTTCCTTCTGCGTGTCTTCTAACGACAGTGAGGCTGCTGGACTGTCTGGAGCCGGGTCAGCACCATGGTCAGCTTCTTCATCAGGTAGGCTGTCGTTCCTGGTGGGCTGGAAACTGGTTTCGTCGGATGGTGGGGTTGCTCCTGCACGGGGCCCGTCTAGATGACCTCTGGGTGCCATGCTCCAACGCTTCCTCAAGTGGTCTATGTGGCGCCGCCAGGTCCGCCCATCAGGCAACTGGACTCTATAAGACTTAGGACCAGTTACTGCTAATCACATGCCCTGGTAACCATAGTGGTTGCCCAGCAAAATTCCTGACAAATACTTTGTCATTTACTAGGAACCCTCTGTCTTGGCTGTTTGACCCAAGGGGAAGCAATGGGGCATAATTTGGGTGCAGCCTGTCCAGAGTGGTCCTCAGCCGGCATCCCATTAATACTTCAGCTGGTGACCTATTTGTGGAGGCACAGGGTGTAGTATGTTGGCTCAATAGGTATTGGGCCAGCTTGGCATGCCAGTTTATGGGACCCAATCTTTGTAGCACCTCCTTGGCAGATCTGACTGCCCTCTCAGCCAGCCCATTGCTGGCAGGATGAAAAGGGGCTACTAATATGTGTCTGATGCCCAAGCTTGCTAGAAACATCTCAAACTCACAGGAGGTAAATTGGGGGCCATTGTCAGATACAATGGAATCAGGAAGGCCATGTGTGGCGAACATCCTAGTCAGTGCCTTGCTGACTGCTTCCGTAGTGGTGGAGTGCATTAAGGTCAATTCCACCCATTTTGAAAATGAGTCTACTACCACCAGGAAAGTGCACCCATGGAAGGGGCCTGCCAAGTCTATGTGTATTCTGGACCAGGGGCTGCCTGCTTCCTCCCAGGTCCTAGGGGTGGCTGCTGGTGGTAATGCCCTGGTGGCCTGGCATGCCTGGCAAGAATTGACCCAGTTAGAGATTTGGGCATCCATGCCTGGCCACCATACGTAGCTGCGGGTGAGGGCCTTCATTCGCACAATTCCTGGGTGACCCTCATGCAGCACCTTCAGTATTGAGGTTTGCAATTTGTGGGGAATGACTACTCTGGTTCCCCACAGTAAACAGCCTTGCAAGGAGGAAAGTTCCTGTTGGCGTAGTTTGTAGGGTAGGAAATCTGAAGGATAAGGGGCCGTAGGCCACCCCCTCCCTACCCAGTCAAGGACTTGGATTACCTGGTCCTTGGCCGAATGGGCAGCGATGTCAGCAGTGGTGACTGGTAGCCTGAGTTCATCGATGAGGAAATCTGTGGTTGCTGGTGCTGGGTCCTCGACTGGAACTGGCAGGGGGCAACGGCTGAGTGCATCAGCATGGCAAAGGCTTTTTCCGGATCGATGGATTAGAGGGTAGGAATACACAGCCAGAAAAACCGTCCATCTGGTCATCCTTGGGGACAAAATCTGGGGAGTTTGTTTAGTGCCGGATAAAATACCTAATAGTGGCTTGTGGTCAGCTATGAGTTCGAAATGATGCCCATAGAGAAATTCATGGAACTTCTTCACTGAAGCCACTGCAGCCAAGGCCTCCTTGTCAATCTGGCTATAGTTGCGTTCAGTGGAAGATAGTGTCCTGGAAAAGAAAGCTATAGGTGCTTCTGCACCATTAGGCAGTCTGTGGCTCAGAACGGCCCCAATTCCGAAAGGAGAAGCATCGGCTGCTAGAATGAGTGGTAAGTCTTTATTGAATTGGATTAAGATGGCCTTTGATGTTAACAATGACTTGACTCCTTGGAAAGCAATAGTCTCCCTTGGTCCCCAGTGCCATGGTGAGTTCTTGTCTAAAAGCCTATGAAGGGGCTTGGCAACAGAAGCTTTATGGGGCAGGAACGAAGCATAGAAATTCAAGAGGCCCAGGAAAGCTTGAAGCTCAGTTTTGTTAGTAGGAGTAGGCGCATCGTGAATGGCCTTGACCTTTGATTCAGTTGGGTGAATACCTTTGGCATCAATCTTGTAACCTAAGAATTCCACTTGTGGAGTGGCTATGGTGCATTTCTCCCTTTTTAGTTTAAGACCAGATTGTCTAAAATGGTCAAGTACACTTCTGACCCTTTGTAGTAATTGCTGTTGATTGGTGGCAGATACCAGAATATCATCAAAGTATGGCACGACGCCCGGCAACCCTTGCAAAATTCTTTCCATAAGGGACTGGAAAATTCCAGGGGCCACACTAACTCCGAATTGTAGGCATGTGCATTTGAAAGCCCCTCTGTGAGTTACTATTGTTTGCAGTTCAGCAGTTTCATCATCAACAGGGAACTGTTGATACGCCTGGGACATGTCCAACTTTGCAAAAATGGAGCCAGGCTCAAGGGAATGGAGTAGATATTGTATCACAGGGACTGGGTACGTGCTGACTTGTAAATATTTGTTTATCGAAGATTTATAATCAGAGCAGATTCTCAAATTTCCATCCTTTTTTAGAGGTGTCACTATAGGGGTTTCCCATTTTGAGAAGTCTGTAGGTTTCAGTATGCCCTGCTTAATTAATTTGTCAAGTTCCTTGTCAAGTTTAGGACGAATTGCAAAAGGAACTCTGCGGGGCTTCAAACGTATTGGTACTGCCTGGGAGTCTACCCTGAAGGATATTGGGGTTCCCACGTAGCAGCCTAGGCCCTCGCTGAATACATCAGCATAGTCCCTGAACAGGGATTCAACTTCTGAACTTGCAATGGCGTGGATTCCCCCTATGTGGAGGCCCAGGGCCGGGAACCAGTCTAGTCCCAATAGGCTTGGGAGGACGCCATCCACTATCACTAGAGGCAAGTGACCCTTAAACCCTTGAAATTGGACTAGGAACTTGCCTTTTCCGATGACAGGGATGGCTCTGCCTTGGTAGTCCCGAAGCGTTAGATTGCAGGCTGGAATCTTCTGTCTTGAAATCCTGGGGAGTAGCTTCTTCAAGGTGTCCCACAAGATGATGGATAATGCAGAGCCGGTGTCAACTTCCATTCTTCAGGGTCTACCTTCTATAGAAACAGTGACACTAATTTTGTTAGATTTGTTTTTTTGTATCTTAGATTGGTAGCATGTGGAACAGTCCTCAATTTGCTTTGGATATTGAATGAGTTTCTGGGGCCTTTGTGGCTGATTAAAGGTTTTTCCTGCCTGACAAATTTTGGCCAAATGGCCCTTCTTTTGACACCTTAAGCATATGGCATTCCTGAATCTGCAGGATGCCCTGAGATGGTTGCCCCCACAGCTTAAACAGGTAGTTTATAAACGTGGGGTTTGGCTTATACTTTGCCTGAATTCTTTTTGATTTGCGTTGGGCTGTCTGAGGCGGTTTACCTCAGTAGCCTCTTCTGAGCCATTCTCTGTGGAGGCTTCATCAAAATATACTGTCGGATTTTCTAGTCTGCTGGGTTTTCCCTGTATTTCAGCTGCTGAGAGTGCTGATAGTTCAGCAGCCTGGGATTCTTCTATGGCTTGCTTTAAGGTTAGATCCCCTTTAGCTAATAAACGTCTTTGTAATTTGGGATCTCTAACACCACATACCAGCTGATCTAACAGCATATCATCGAGGTAATCTCTGAACCCGCAATGTAAGGCAGCTGTTCTCAGTGCTGCCATATAGTCACTAATTGTTTTTCCCTCTGACTGAATGCGCCTTCTGAAAGCATGGCGCCTAGCAATTCTGGAAGGCTTAGGGGAGTAATGATTTGAGAGAATTTCTTGCAGTTCCTCCCAGGAAATAGTCTTAATAGATCGTGGGGCCAGTAATGCTGTTGCGGTGTCAAATACCGTGGCTCCGCAAAAACTTAGGAAGTAAGATTTTTTCCTATGCTTAGAAATTTCTGACAGGTCTATAGCATCTAGAAAACAGTCAAACCGGTTCCTGTATGACTCCCATGTCTCTGCCATCGGTCTGAAAGGCGGGAATGCAGGATTTGAAGTCATCTTTCTGTCAGCTGTGCTGCTTCTCTTCAGGTGAGTTAGAGACGGCGCTTCGCGAACAGTGACAACAACTCTGTAGCGATTTCTGCTCTCAGGCTAGTGATTTCGCTCTTTTCTCTCTTCCTTGCCTGGCTTGCCTTTATTTAGTATCCCGTCCTCGTCGCCAGTGTTGTAGAGCGACGGAAATACTGAGGCAGGGACCAGGCAAAGGTTTCAGCTTAAACTTTATTTTAAACGAATAAAGGGTTACCGCTACTGCCACGCTAACACGGCAGCCAGCTGGAGCGGCAACAGCTGATGCCGTTTGACAGCCGCCTTTTATAGCCGGCTGTCAAACGGCTCCAGCCAATGGGAGAGGTCCGTGCTTCCCGCTTGAAGCACGGACCTGAGTGAAGACTCAAGTCAATACACAACAGTATCTATAAGACATCAGTACTATTGAGAGAGGTTTATGAGTTTTGGGTTCAAAAATTAATTTCAAGGACAAGACATCAGTACTATAATCTGCCATTTGGCAATGTCTAAAACTTGGCTGAAATAAATCTAATTTATTTATTTAATCGAGTAGGGATTAGAGTTAACTTAGCATTGCTTTCCCAATTACCAAGAAATTGCATGTTAGCAATTTGGCTCATTGTTATTAATGCCCGCATCCTCACTAGCTATCTTTACAAGTGGTTAAGTTTCTCTTAAAGAGGCTAGAACCACTCCTTCTCTAGACAATATACTTACAGCTTTCTGGCCCAGGATGAAATCCCAGCTTCAATGAGCAGTGAAAGCAAAGGTAAGTTCATAAGTAATTCAGCTAAGGTCTCTGCACATATTCTCAGATCCAGTAAGTGAATGTTATCCAAATGATAGGAGTCTTGTAGGTGATCTCTGAGAAACATTCAAACAAGACTGAGAATTCTTTTCTTCCTTGCCTTTAATCTGCCTCCAATATATACCACCCATTCTTGTTAAGGTAAAAAGAGGAGCCAGATCATTGGAAGCAATATGCTGACTCTGCAAACCACTTAGAGAGTGCTGTAAAGCCTAAGAAGAGTTCTATTGCTATTGCTGTGGGGTGGAGATAGAGTGATGGTAAATGCAAGATCTATACACCTGTCAAAATCTGCTCTGGTTTGGCACAAATGTATGAATTCATTTAGAAATCAGCTGAAATGGTGGGCTTTTTTTTTCACTATTCCAGAAGAGCACTTAACACAAAGTCCAGAGCAGCCCAAACAACAACTAAAAAGGACAGGAAGAGTTAAACAACACAGGACAGGCAGATTTTATTTCTCCTGCTTTACTATGCAGATCCCCTGTCACTGTTGTTTAGTTGATCCATGTCTCTGAGCTGGGGATTATTCAGGATACTTAGAAAATGCAAGGTGACAGCCTATAGCAGATAAACCTTGACTTATGACTGGTCACTTATCTCCATTACAGTTGCAAATCGAGGACTCCCTGTATGAAGGATTGCTGATGTCCAAAGCAAAATAGTTCTATGAGACAATACCCAAGAACTACAGGCCATGTCCATACCATTCTAAAATGGCTAATAGATACCAAAATAATCAAATTCCATAGGGATCACCTGTCATTAGGAGGAGGGTTGGTGAAATGTATCAAACTATACCCTTGATGAAATCTGTGTTGGAATAAGAAGGAAAGTATAACATGGGTACCGTTAAAAACAATTTAAGGCAGCCTCAGCCTTTAAGGCAGATCCATCGGCTCAAGTGGGAGTAATGTGGTGAGGACATAGTTTACAAAAAGGAGCTACCCGAGCATGGCTGTGCTATACAGGTAGTCTCCACTTACAATCATTTGTTTAGTGAACATTCAGAGTTAAAACAGCACTGAAATAAGTGACATGACTATTTTTCACACTTAACAACTGTTGCAGCATCACTATGGTTACATGATCAAGACTCCAGCAACTGGCATGTATGTATGATGGTTGCAGGGTCCTGGGGTCATGTGATCACTTTTTGTGAACTTCTGACCAGCAAAATCAATAGGGAAGCTAGATTCACTTAACAATTGTGTTACTAATTTAACAACTGCAGTGATTCACTTAACAGCTGTGGCAAGAAGGGTCATAAAATGGAGCAAAATTCATTTAATAACTATTTTGCTTAGACATGGAAATTTTGGGCTCAATTGTTCATAGATATAAGTAAAAAGAACTTAAAGCTTACTGTGTCTGACAAATGAAAACAAAGCACTACTGTTGACGAGGAACCAAGGTGCAGTGTATTTTGCTGAAAGAGAAAATAAAATTTAAACATCATGGTATAAAAGTTTATTACATCAAAGAGGGGAGACAAAATCCCTTTGCAATATTTTATTGCTTTTATTGCTCAGGAAATTGCTTATGATTCTGCTGAAAACATTTAATAGGGCTACCCCTAAATATAGTTTTTACCAAATTTCTGCAATCTGAATTCATATGGATTTGATCTAAATTCTCCCTCTGTTTCAACATAAGCTTGCTAATTATATTTAACTGTCCAGGGAGACTAGATGAAGTGTATGCTTGGTTTTATATTGGGGAAGCAGAAAAGAGAGAGTATGTATTTCATTAAATTAATGAAAAAGCAATTAATGGTTTCTTAGCATTTGTGTGCCAGAAGTACTGATAGTATTTATTATATGGTGTCAGACAATTATGAGTGAAATGCATCACATCCTTCAACTTTTAGATAAAAGGGGATCATTTTAATGGGTTTTTTTTCATCGCTTAACCATAATTGAATTTTTCCTTTTAGTTTTATAATTTCCCCCTTTTGACTTCTATGAAAATGCCTTTCTTTTCCCTTTTATTTATTTTTTTATTTTGCATGCTGTTTTTAACAGTAAATCCATTACCGTTTGTGCTTCTCTCGCAGCATGAAGTCACAGGGGGGAAATAAGCCTTCTATTCACGTAGGAAGTGCTGGACAATTGGAGGCACTGAACATTGTACGTAATTAGATTATACACATTTGGAAACTGCAGATGCCTCTCTGCCTTAAACACAAACATTTTGAGGCACAAATATTTAGGAAAAGGATGCTTTTCACAGTATTTATTGCCATGCTAGTTTTTCCGCAAAAAAAGTTTTCATGAGTTAACTTGTAGCATATCAGATGATTATTCAAAACACAGGTATAGGTTTTGTATTTTTTTAAGTTCACAATCTTAGCAAATATGATTACTTTCCAAATTCATCCATCCATACAAAAGAACTCAGGTTTTAAAAGTCTGCATTTGAATCCTTGAATATTAAATCTAGGTTTGTAATGGTATACTAGAGTTGAATGGAAGGCGGGCAGGTGTGATTGGGCTTCAGCTGGTATTCTTTAACAACCTTGTGGCTGGCAATATAATTGTCTCTTCTTTCTATTTAGCAAGTGATAGATGAGAAATTCATTCAGTGGGATTGGAAAAACCTGAGATTCATAAGAGCTTATTTTGAGCGAAAACAGGCAGATTTCTTTGTTCCTGTAAGAGCACTTTAGGGGGCCCATTTTGTCAAAGTGCATACAATAATAAGAGTAATATTTAAATTGGGAGCTATATTTTACTAAAGCAGTAGTAAATCACATCTAAAATAGACAATGCAGCATAGACCTTTCTTGCACAATCAGGCATCGTACCATTTGTACAGAATGATATAGGGCCTCTGCTTGAACAGTGGGTTGGATTAGAAGACTTCCAAGATCCCTTCTCATCCTGTTATTCTATTCTGTATTCAGTTGAGTTTCTGCCCAGCATTGCAGAATTCCCAGCTTGGCTAGGCATTCTAAATGAAGTAGTCCCAGTATATTCAGGAATGACAGACATTTGCTCCAGATACAGCATTTTCAAAAAAAATTCCAGATATATTAAATACAAAAGAACTAATTCTTTGTTGCCATGAAATGGCCATACAGATTTTTCTAGCCCAGATCTGGTAACTCTACTCCCAGAATTATTATCTTGATCAATAACAATTGATCAACATGTTAAAACTGGTAAAACTGTTAGTATACAGAATCAGGACTTACAGAAATGTCTCACCCAGAGCTCCAAATGTTGACTAAGGAATGAAATAGCTGTTATCCATTCCAAACAGCAGAGGGATACACTGAAACACCTCAAACTGGAATTGTTTTTACTGCAGCATCTCCATTGCATTTGGATCAGTTGCCCCAGCTGCTACTGGGGAAAATTCTTTGAAGTTAAACCAGAACTGGAAGCAGGCACCATATGCTTGTTTTAAGATGGGAGGAAGTATATACTAGGCCATTATAAAGAGTTAGGCTACCAAAAGAAGCCTCTGACCTGGTTACCAGAGGTGGTATTCAGCAGGTTCTGACCAGTTCTGGAGAACCAGTAGCAGAAATTTTGAGTAGTTCAGAGAACTGGAAAATACCACCTCTGACTGACCCAGCCCCCATCTATACTCTGCCTCTCGAGTCCCAGCTGATTGGCTGGGTCTTCTTTTGTTGCCCTGCACAGAAGAACAGAGCTAGAAAGCAGATTAGTGGGGTGGGGAAGAAATGGGATTTTGCAGTAACCTTCCCCTGCCGCACCCACCAAGCCACGCCATGCCCACCAAGCCACACCCACAGAACCTTTAGTAAAGAATTTTGAATCCCACCAGTGCTGGTTACCATAAATGGTGGGTAGAGAGTACATATAGTTGTACCCTCTAAAGACTAAATAATGTATTATAAGAAAGCTAAATGTACTTTTTTTTTCAATTTCTGGTTTGTGTGTTAAAATGTGGGAAGAGGAGATGCATCTATAAATACTACTTTGCCCAATAGAGCTAAGAATTATAAACTTTAGACTAACCTCATTGATTAAATTCACAAAATGTGTTAAGCTTAGCACTTAGCAATAGCACTTAGACTTATATACTGCTTCACGGTGCTTTACAGCCCTCTCTAAGCAGTTTACAGAGTCAGCATATTGCCCCCAACAATCTGAGTCCTCATTTTAATGACCCTGGAAGGATGGAAGGCTTGAGCGAGTGAGAATCAAACTGCTGAACTGCTGGAAGCCAACAGCCAACAGAAATAGCCTGCAGTACTGCATGTTAACCACTGTGCCACCATGGCTCATAAGCTTAAATATGGTGTGCCAGTTTATGGCTCAATGTGAACTACCCACCCAGCCAAGGTGGATTTAGTGTACTGTGTAGATCTAGGCAATTGCTTGGTAGTGTTGGGCTTATGGCTTAGTAATCATTGTGTAGAGAACAGATTTCTTCGTGTCTTATTGCCAACTGTGGCTAGCATTTTTGTTAGATTTTGCAGCAGAAGTTTAAATTCAGAAAGCATACATAGATGACTAATTCAGCAGGATTCATTAACTTCTGTATATACATAACAACATATAAGTAAATGAACAATACCAATGTAGGCTCTTCCAACATAACACAAGCAAAATACAAGCAGCAGCTTCAGAGCTCAGAGCAGAGAGTAGTTTCACTCTAAGCAGCCCAGGTAAGTTTTGTTTCTTCAAAGCTGAGCATGGAGCTAAGCCACGCCCAGATTTCTTCCCATTCTCAGCCCCCAATTCAGCTTCCATTGGCTGACCTTCTTAACCATGTCTCTGCCAGTTCATGAATATTTTGACAACCTTCAGTGGCAAAGTGGTCTGCTAAGAAGACCACTGGCAACTGAGCAGTGACTAACTGGCCTGTCTTTGTAGTCAGCGATCCTATTATCACTATATTTCAGGCAGTTTCATTAACTCAGTATGTGTTGATTTAATTCACCCTTGATTAGTTATTGTGCAAGCATATTCGTAACCATTTTTTCCAATATATCTTTCCTAGTTCAGAATAAAGACTGCTTTGCATAGATTGCCTATTCATATTCTGATTTTTTAAAAATCACAAATGCAGACCTGAATCTTCGCAGTTCTTTTTAAATAGCTACGGCTGTTTTTAAAATGTCATCTACTAAATTGGAAATGGTGTCTAATAAACCAGCTTGAAAAACATTAATAAAGGAAAAGTTTCCTGGGCATTGTTGAAGATATTAAACCAGATGAAGTAATTCTGCTAGCTTGGATAAACTACAGTCAAATCTCTTTCACATTGGACTTGATTTCTGGTGACTTCCAGGCAATTATATTGGTAATAAAATGGTGTGATTGCTTTTTCTGCATGTTTTTTTAAAACCTTTCGATTGGTCTAAATCAGGGCTCCCCAATCCTCCAGTCCAGGGACTGGCACATGCCAGAAACCAGGCTGTGCAAGCAAGCAAAGCCCCATTCCCATGATGCAGGCAGCATGTGAAACCACATCCCCTTTGGTCCATGGAAAAACCTTTCTCCACGGAATTGGTCTCTGATGCTCAAAAGGTTGGGGGCTGCTGGTCTAAATAACTGATGGTATCCTGTCCAAGTACTAGCCAAATCAAAACCTGCTTAGATTATTTTAGGTTAGCTAAATTAAACCTGAGACTAAATACTGAGAGCCAAATTATGTTGAATTCTATCATCAAGTCAATATGTTTCTGTAACAAAACTACATATATTAATGCAGGCATTCTTAAAGGGATCCAGAATGCTAATTTTTTTTTTAATGCAATCATATGACAATCTGGGTTGCTGGAAATAGAATCCAGTATAAGTAGGAAAATAGCTTTCTTATTAGAGAATGGTGTTATTTTACATAGTTTCCTAATCTCCACCATGCCTATGTCAGCCTATGGAGTAATGTGTCCTCATCATAATGTGGATGTTGATTATTCACAAAGCAAATTTTGGAAAAACATATTTGCACTTTTGCTGCTTGCTGCCAGCTGTAGAAAAAAAGAAGCTTTGAAATGACCTGAGGAACCTTTGTTAGGCAACAAACACAATAGATCCCTATTATTCTAGTAATCAACCTGTTTTGTACATATCTTTGTGGTCATGAACTAAACATTCTATAGTATATTTATTGCTGAAGAATTAGCTGAATGTCAAGAGACTACTAAAATTTTTGAATTGCCACTTAATCTCAAGATTCAATTTATAGCTTTTAGAATTTCAATGATTGATGTAATGTGATTCCAATTATAAATGGTTTTGTTGACATTCTTTATAGAAAACTACTTTTGTGTAATAGTTACTAATCTCTTGAGATCACATGTGGAAGTCATAGGGGGATGTGAGGGGAAGCAGGGAAGTAAATTCTCTCATTTCCATTAATGGAAGAAGCTCTACCAATCAAAGAAAAGCTTCATTTCATGCTGATCATACTCTGGCATTTGAAGAAATAAGATGTACTTTGCAATGAATTAACATTTTTAGGAAACAGCAGCTCTGAAAAGTTAAAGAGTGATGTTGCTTTCATATTAAAAAAAATATATTCTCAAATAAAATATAAACTATATACATAAGGAATCAGAGATCAGGGACACTGAGGTTATGCACAAGGATTGCAATTATAGCTCTCTTGGTAAAGCATCATTTTAATGTTTTGGCTATCTAGGAGTGGACTCATTTGTCTTTGAAGTTTGGCTGCCAGTGGGAGTACAAGGGCAGAAGGCACTGATTGGTCCAGAGAGGTTCCACCTCTGGGCTGCCTCCAAAATTTGAATGCCACTGTTGGCTCAGATACCATAACTCAGCATGAAAACATGTTTTCACACTTTTAAAATGAAAATAGGAAGAGAGAGAAAGACACAGATTTACCAGAAATCGATCATGGACCTATTACAACATAGTTATTTTATGTACTAGAGAAAATGAAATGCCAGACTAGATTCATGTGCAATTTTTTAAAAAGGAAAACCATTATTGTTTATTCTCTAGATTAGTTTATTTTGGTGTATACTTTAATTCTCCCCAGTGTGTTTTTATTTTAATGCACTCATGCAGTTAATGAAAAGAATTTCAGGAAATCAATTGTCAACCTAAACTTCATTAAGAATATTGATTATGATAGTAAAATCCACTACAAACTAAATTTACCGAAAGAAAAGAGAATACAGAGAAGGAGCCAAAGTGCAAGGAAAGAAAAAGAGAGATTATAGAAAAGAAAAAAGAGAGATTATAATAAAGAAAAAAAGATTTAGTTACTTTCAACCCCCATTCCAACAAATATAAACAAATTTTGTAACTCCTCAACCTCTATAAAATTAAATTTATTTCTTCATATCATATCCCATCTTGTTTAAGTGTTATAAACAACTCTGTGAAACATCATATTTTCAGTCATGATGTCAGCAGAAAGTCTATAAAGAGTTGCCAGAAGTAACACATCTTGTTTTTAACCTTTATCAAATAAATCAACCTTATATTCTTTCCTTTTACTTCTAAAAGTCTTAATTTTTAATACATCCAAATATTGTACGATTTTATTTCTTTTAATTTGGCGGGGTTCCCAAGATTTTTTTTGTATATTCTATAGGAAAAAAAATATCCAGGTTATTTTCTTGGTTTGTCCTTTTCTAAGTCATTCTCTTGGGCTGTCAATTGTAAATCTACTTTCATCTCTATCTTGACAGATAAAATTTATTTCACAGCTCTCATTTCTACAATGGGCATAATCTATCCATAGAAATAGACATCATTACTGACATTGTTGATATTGTGACTACCACTTTCTGATTCCATTCTTTGAAAATTTCCTTCAGTGTTTTTATTGTTATAATCATCATCTTATATGCCTGAATATCTTTTCTCTACCTAAAATATTTAGTCTTCTTAGTGTCTAGTTTTAGAAATTATGAAATTGCTTATCTTGTGCTTTGTAAAAAACAAAATAATATTTCTTTCTCATGAGAAGCTCTTTGTACTTTATAATAACTGGTAATTGCAAAATATTATTGTAAAAGTTTCAATATTCCAATTTTATGGGGAACCTTAGTCCATTTATAACTTTCTAAGATCAAAATCTTATTTAATTTTTTCTGGTTTTCTCAGATTCTTTAATTTTTTAAATTTATAATTAAATTTTTCTTTCATCCAGCATTGAAGGCTATTATCTGATGCTTTCAAACTTGTTTAAGTTGTTCACGTTTCCAATAACTTAAAAGTAGTTACTGAACAATTTTCAAAAGGATTAAAAAATGTGATTTGTGAGATTAGTGTCCTTTAAAAGTCTCCATTGCAGTTGGAGCAAGGTGACTAACCCCATCGAATCCCAATGCTGAAACTCACAAAACACTCCTAGCCATGTTATTTCTTTGTGACGAGCAGCTGTCCAAATCATATATGGGCAATTTCCTTTCTTCTTCTTACCAGGAGAGGTCCAAAGGAACAAGTCTATACCAATTCCTTGGCTTTTGTCATACTCGTCAGCTCTGTTTTCTATATATATAGAAATCTTTCAAATCAAAATTTAAATTTAAGTTATGAGATCCAGAAATCCTTTAAAAATTATTTTAGATTTAGTCATAGCAGGACAACAAAACAAAATAAGTCTAACAGGGTAAGAAATGTTTATTTGTTGTAACACCTCATAACAACAAAACAGCAAGAATCTTTAGTTGTCTATTAGTCAGTCAGTCAGTCAGTCAATCAGTCAGATGACTGAGAGGTTGTAACTGACTGACAATCACCCAGTGAGTTCCACAGTTAAAACTGCATTTCATCCTGCATTCTTAGTCCAAGTATAATATCAAAGAAAACAAGAAAATAAGCTTAAATTTCAACAGTTTAAAACAATAAGAATTAATAGCATATAATTCTAATTGCTTAACCAGCAAGCTGTCACAATGGCTTTCTTGGAATATTCATTTTTACTGCATTTTGAAAGAGAGGGGGGAAAAAGATCCTGGCTGCTATTTTTAAAATGTTAAGAGCAGTGGTGGAATTCAAATTTTTTTACTTCCGGTTCTGTGGGCGTGGCTTATTTAGTGGGCGTGGCTTGTGATCATGTGACTGGATGGGTGTGGCTTAGTGGTCATGTGACTGGGTGGGCGTGCTTGGTGGTCATGTGACTGGGTGGGCGTGGCCAACTCAATGTCACTCACATCAAGGGGTGCCTCACCTGGCCCTCCCCTCCCAGCCATTCCTTGTCACCCAGCCTCAACTTATCTATAGTTCTGTAAAAATGTTGTTCACCTTTTTTGACTTTATTATCTGCATGCTATAGAACTTTCATGGACCAGTGAAAGGAGGAAATGACTCACATGCTTTACCCAAGAGTGTGATAGGCAACAGGCTTTTAAGGGGCTGCCACAAAGAAAGGGGGACAATGTATTTTCCAAAGAAGCAGAATGCAAACAAGAAGCAATGGATGGAAACTGAACAGAGAGAAGCAACCTAAAACTAAGGAGAAACTTCCTGTCAGTGAGAACAATTAACCAGTGTAACTGAATGTCTCCAGAAGTTCTGGGTGCTCAATCACTGGAAGTTTTTAAGAAAAAACTGGACAGCCATTTCTCATAAATGATATAGGGTTTACTCCAAGGTCCCTTCTAAGTATTATTCTGACACCTTTCCCAGGATTTCTACTCAGAGTTTGGCATCCTCAGTTTTCTTTCCTGGGGGTTGGACTAGAAGACCTCCAAGGTCCCTTTTCAACTCTTGTTAAACATATGTGTATTTTATGCTCTGGACTATTGACATTGAATGCATGTAAACCCTGAAAAATATGTGGTAGCCCTGGGCAAAAGAAAGGCAGAAAAATCACTCTATGTGTAGGGACAGTGTAAAATATTAACACATGATAAATAATGGAACAATTAAAAATAATAGCACAGAGTTTTATCTCTCTCTCTCTCCCTATTCTTTCTTTCTTTCTTTCTTTCTTTCTTTCTTTCTTTCTTTCTTTCTTTCTTACTTTCTTTCTTTCCTTCCTCTCTCTCTCTCTCTCTCTCTGTCTCTGTCTCTGTCTCTCTCTATCTCATACACACACATACAAACACACACACACACAGAGCACTTAACAGTCAAGCATTTTGGAAACAGCTCCTTTAAATTTCTCCAAGGCTGGAGTGGATTCCTCCACCCCCTCTGTCAGACCACATTCCTTCTCACTTCAGACATTTTAGCTCACACAGGAAAGCGTCCATGTGGGGAATCCTTGGAGAAGTTTTTAAAGGACCTGCTGCTTTCAAAATGCATTTCTTTTACATTGCAAAAATGCTCTAAGTCTCGATTCACCCCCACCCCCTCTTGTCAAACCACACTCTTTCTCACTCCAGCACTTTAACTCACATGGGGAAAGTGATACTTGTAAGGTCCATGTGGGAAATCCTTGGAGAAGTTTTTAAAGGACCTGCTGCTTCCAAAATGCATTTCTTTTACGTTGCAAAAGTGCTCCAAGGCTCGATTCACCCCCACCCCCTCTGTCAGACCGCACTCCTTCTCACTTCAGACATTTTAGCTCACATGGGGAAAGTGATACTTGCAGCGTCCAAGCCTTTCTTCCTTTCCCCCAGGGAGAAAAAAGATGTGGAGAATGGAAAGCTAGGAGAGCGATTGCAAGTGAACGACCAGGCGTCCAGGTTGGGGGTGTGGCCAGCCAGGGGTTGCCACTGGTTCGGCGACCCACGCCAAATAACCGCTACTGGTTCGCCCGAGTAGGTGAGAACCAGTTGAATACCACCTCTGGTTAAGAGAGTTGACTCAAATTTTACAACTGTTTAGAACTGAAAATGAGATGCCTTTGGATATTTGTTTTTCAAATTGATATGAGCCAGAGTTTATGAATATTAAGATTTCCATCTCTTTAAAAGGTCTTTTCTAAAGTGGCACATAGAAAAAAATCTACTGCATGTATTCCTGTCAATTATTCATTTTAAGAAAGAAAAATTGCTTAGTAATCTCACTGAAAAGAAAATAATTTTGAGAAGAAATTCTTGAGTATATGGAGAGGCTAGCCACCACTATCATGAGTACTTCCCGGAAACATGCTGGAAAAAGGAAAACCAAACATAAAACCAAACTCCTCAACCTCAGCCCCAGAATCAAAGAGCACCAGAGCTTCAACATGTCCAACCATCCACTATCCACTGCAGAACACAGCATTTGACAGAAAGGCCTAGAAATCTAGCACTGATGATGTTACCTAGTTAGGGTAATGAAACATCTACAAGAAAACAATAAGCTCAGAGAGCATCAAGGACTCCTCATTTCAACCCTGAGTTACAAATATTCTTTTTTAAAGGTGCAATCAGACAATGGATTTGCTACCTAATAAATCAAGTAGGAGATATCAAAAGAAGCTTACTCCCACCTCTGAGGATTACCATACAGAAAATAATAACTGCCAAACATTTCCATCATGCCAAACCTATTGCAACAGTATCACTCAACAAGCAGATTACTTGAATCCTCCCATGACGCCGGCTGATCTTTATCATGCCAGAAGGGTTCTTTGTTTTTCTGTTGTTCCCTGATTGGAAACTTTGCAACCAGATACAAAAATTATGGGTGGGGGAGTTTCCTTGAAGAACATTGTAAGAGAAATTTCAGCTGTGATATCAATCTGCAAACCTTTAGTTGTACTGTGAGAAGCAGCTGGCCACCTACGGTTCATGTGTCTTCTCAAAAGGAAAATGTTAGGAGCCCAAATTAGGCTTTGGGTCTTGGCAAAGGTCTTCCTTTTCTTTGAAATGTGTGATACTGACTCATCTGTGAAAGGTGGCATCAGCATATGCCACAAGGGAACAGGAAGCTAGAGAAGAACATTTAATTGCATTGTATTTCCATAATGTCAGAATAAGCATACGTTCAGTAATTAACTATCACATAAGTCATGATTTAATAGCCCTGTTTACTGTTTTAATACATATGGTATAGTAGGTATCCATGAATGATAGTAATATACAGGTCAATGAATACTGTTCTATTCATAATTATTCAGTTGTAGGCAATTTCCAATCCTGTACTCTACAAGATTGCAACACAGGATTACTACATAGAAAGTAGTACATAGAATCATATATTTGAAAGGCTTATGTGCCATAAGGTAAGCCCGCTCAGATACAATAGCTTTAAAGAGTTGCAGGCAGAGGCTACTATTCCACCTTTGTGCTTGAAGTACATTTAAAGCACTGAATGTGAAGCACTGCAACATACAGAAAAGAGAAGTATCAATTTGTCTTTTCAATTTGTACAGTTGCTCATAGTAACTATCTTCCGTGCAGATAGTCATCATTTATTGCTGCCTTGTTTAAAAATCAGTTATAAAAATCTACTGGTACATAACTTTTGAGAGGCAAGTTTGTTCGGCATCAGTTACCCTTTTGTTCCCGTGCCTTCCAGAGTCCTGAAACTGCTAAAGATAACAGTGATTGAGTGGGGGGGGGGGGGGAGTGTCTCTGTGTGTATGGCATTGAGTCAGTATTAATACCTGGCAACTGCCTGGACAAGCCCCTGCAGTTTTCTTGGCAAGATTTCAGAAGAGGTTTTCCATTCCCCATTTTCTAGGGCAGAGAGTGAGTGACTGGCCAAAGACCACCCAGCTGGCTTTGTGCCTAAGTTGGGGGGACTGAAATCATAATCTCCTGATTTCTAGTTTAGTACCATAACTATTGCACCAAACTGGTTCTCGGTGGTTATTTATATAACCCCAAAATGTGTATGTTATTTGCATTTGCACAATTACAGGTAGTCCTTGACTTCAGCAATTAAAATTACAATGGTGTTAAATGTAGGGACTTATGAACCTGCCTGAAGTTATAGTCAGTGCGGGGCCCCCGTAGTCATGTGAATAAAATATGTGTGCTTAGCAATCCATCCACCTTTACAACCAACTGCAGAGATGCAATAGTGTCCTCACCATCACCTATTACCCCCATGCTAGGTTTCTGCTGGTCTTGTGCCTGCTTCCCAACCCTCTGGGTCCCACATCCTTCTCTCCACCTGCCATCATCGATTGGTCACTTACCTTTTTTGTTAGATCTTTGAGAAGCAAAGTACCATGCAACCTTTTTATGCAGCAGAGACCACATGGTGCCATCTCAAAAGCACATGCCATTTTGGGAGCAGTTGCGATGAATTACGGTCGCTCCAAAATGGCACCTACTTTGGTGATGGTGTCATGTGGTCTCTAGGGAGGCGAAAGGATGGAACAGCCAGTTCTCCTTCTTCAGTGCAATCTCTGGAGATCACATCTGAGAAGGAGGTCTAGTCAATCTGCTCCTTGACCTCCTTATATAGTGGAGGCCATGTGGCAACTATCTTGGAAGCTTAGTGACTACAATGGGGAAAGCAGAGATTGGAGTCATTAAGCAAAATGATTGTGTTGGCACCTCATTTAATTGCTATGGTGACTTTCAATCATGATGGACAGGTTCCATTACGGTTATAAGTTGAGGACTACCTGTATTACCATGTGTATATTGTCATCAACAATAAATTTATTTGGTACTAAGCATCACTGAAAACAATTTATAAGGGAAATATTAGATAGATAATTTGTGCAAATTTTTCAAAAGAAGGGAGAAATTCTTGAATTTCCCAAGGGCACAATTTTACATTAATATAAATATTAGTGGTAAAACCATTGCTGATGAAAATTAATAGGAAGATTTCCCCTATACTATCTTTTCTTGGGTTTTAATTGTAACATACAGAAGTCGTGAGGCTTCAGACCACTGGAGAGATAATTGTGCAGCAAAAGAGATAATTTTCACCCATATCTCCAGACTGTCTCCTAACTAAATTGGAGAATATCCAACTTCACCCAAAGAATTTATCTGATATTCTCTTCTTTTGGAAAAAAAAATTATAAAAAACTGAAATGAATTATCATAGATCAAATTGGATGAGACCTGATTTGAAAACAAAGCAATACAAGATAATTTTTCTGTTTGCCTTATTTCTGAAAGCCAAAAAAACATGCCTTTTCTGGTTGTGTTATGTCCAGTTGTAAATAACTCTGATCTGCTGTTGACATTGTCAGCCTTTAATAATTCTATCTGTGCTGCAAAGAACAGGGATGAAGACAACAAGATTTACTCCAGTTATTTCTACCCTTACTTAATTTTTTTATTAAATTCGGCTGCTTGGCATTCTCTACAGTGTTTATTCTTGATGGTCGACCAAAGTAGTTAGAAGAAGGATATAAAGCCAATATAATGAGCTGTTAGAATGTTCTAATAACAAATAGATTCAGATGGAAGTCTGGGACTCCTATTACTTATCCCTTGGAAGGATAAATAATCCAGGACATGAGATGACAAGGCTGGCATCACTGCACTGTGGAACTTGTAACTCATATGAATCATTAAACATTTCTGACTGCAAAAAATTCCCAAGGGACATGTGACTCCAAAAAGATTGGCAGTGTCCTCAGCTGATATGTCTCATCCAGCCAATGCAAAAGTGCCATCTATCAAAATTATATTGTGTACATTGGCTATGCAGTTGGTATGGAAGAGCAGACATAGGCAGCATTTTTCTGAGTCAAGGAATATATCTGGACTTTTGAAGGTTGTCCCGGACACCCTCATGATTGCCAGAATGTGGTCTTATTTGGAGATGGCCACACGTAAAGCACTCATTTACAAGAAACTGAATTAGCAAAGGTGTTCCCTTTAAGCTCACAGAATGTCTTTCTTTTTTGAACAAGTGAGGCATACAGTATGTCCAAAGAAAGCATTGGTCTGTAGATACCCACCATTTATATCTTCTAAGAGAAATAAAAAAACACACAGGGTATTCTTGCAGACAAATAGATTGGCACTTGCTTTATAGATGCCAGCTCCTCTTTTTTTCTATATACCATTACACGTTCTGGTGAGTCAAGAACATTACACATTCTGGTGAGTCAAGAACACCATCGAGCAGAGGTGGTATTCAGCAGGTTCTGACCAGTTCTGGAGAACCAGTAGCAGAAATTTTGAGTAGTTCAGAGAACCGGCAAATACCACCTCTGACTGCCCCCACCCTCATCTATTCTTTGCCTCCCGAGTCCCAGCTGATTGGCTGGGTCTTCGTTTGTTGCCCTGCATGGGAGAACGGAGCTGGAAAGCAGGTCAGTGGGGTGGGGAGGGAATGGGATTTTGCAATAACCTTTCCCCAAGAGTGGGGAAGGAATGGAGGTTTTACAGTATCCTTCCCCTGCCATGCCCAGGAAGCCATGCCACGCCCAACAAGCCACTCCCACAGAACCGATAGTAAAAAAATTTGAATCCCGCCACTGCCATCAAGGGTAACTCTCATAGGCTCAGTGAATTTCAGGCACACTTGCCTATCCCCATCATAGAGTTCACCTGGGGCTATTGTGTCAGGCCCTTTTAGAAATAGCTCTGAATGGTTACATATTTATTTATTTATATAGTTCCTGAAATCATTTATACAGCCGCTCACCTTGTATAGAACTCTGGGCAGCTCCCAATCAACACTTATGTTCCCTTTTCTGAAAACAAACCAAGGTTGTTACAGCATATGAAATGAGTATTATTCTTGTTCTGAAAGATTGACAGTACGATGGGAGGCCAATATAAATATCACCATTGAATTCTATCAGGTTTCCCCAAAGAATGACGGTTTCACTTGTAACTGTCTGCTGCTAATTTTGATCCCAAAATAGTATTGAGTACTGTACATGTTCAGGCTGGGAAACACTAGATGTGAATTATTTTCCATTTTGTATTCTAAACCCCAATAGCTGGAACTCTAAATGTTATCATTTCCTTGCTTTAGAATCAGACTCCATCTCCCTCTCACCTCCCAAAATTTCTGAACGCCTAAGCAAAGTAGGAGTCTAGACTTTTAATGACTAACATGTTTGTAGTAGAAATCAAAGCAGGTTCCATGGTTTCTTTTATACTCAAAAATCTTTATATAACAAGAAAAGAACAGGGAAAGGAGAGAAAATATTTAACTTCGCATGATAGCTTGACATGACCATTAATGTAAATAGGTCATAAAACAATAATTATTTACACACATTACTATGTCAGTGCAAGCAACATCTTTTGTTAGTATAGCGTAAGGAGTTGGAACAGATGCAGGCAATGTGAGCATTTATTTAAGAGCAGCTGTACAAAAAGTTTATATAAAAAGGAGCTGAGACCCAATTCCTTTTGGTAACCAAAATAAAATAAAACTTGGCTTCCTGTTAAGTGTGTGTAGATTATGTAGTATTTGCATCTGATTATCTGCAGTTTCCAAGTGTGGGTAGATAAATTTCAGCTTATTGTAAGCTTATGCCATATTTGCATCTGTTTACCTGAAGCTTTCAAAGTGAGCCTTTTGTTGCAAAACAGGTGATGCATTGTTGTCCCATCAAGCTGATAGGGTTGGCAAGGCTGGCATCAAAGCTTGTCAGAAACAGGCGCATGCTCAGTCCAGGCTTACTTCCTGCTAGGGCTTTCTGCTATCCCTTGGAGCCTCATAGTACTTCTATTGCTCTTTTCCGCTGGATGTTTTATCCTTCCTGAAGAAATAAGGAAGCAGTTCTGAAGGTGAGAAGATTGGAGCAAAACTTTCATAGACCCTGAGCTCCTCAAGCTGACTTCTGCTGGGTCTCTCAGTTCTCTTGGCACCGTTGCAAAAGTACAGGTAGTCCTTGACTGACAATGATTCATTTAGCGACCATTCAAAGTTGCAACGGCACTGAAAAAAGTGATTTATGACCGTTTTTCACACTTCCGACCGTTGCAGCATTCTCATTGATCACGTGATCAAAATTCAGATGCTTGGCAACTGGGTTCATATTTATGACAGTTGCAGTGTCCCGGGTGTCACTGGAAACCTGACACCGGGGTCACTTCCTTTTTCAACCTTCTGACAAGCAAAGTCAATGAGGAAGTCAGATTCACTTAACAACTTAACAACTTGTTACTAACTTAACAAATACAATGATTTACTTAACAACTGTGGCAAGAAAAGTTGTGAAAACTCATTTAACAAACCTTTCATTTAGCAACATAAATTTTGGGCTCAATTGTGGCCGTAACTTGAGGACTACCTATAGTTAACCTTGGTTTCTTCTGGGTTATTTTTTCCCCCAATTATCCAGTCTAGCATGGAGCTTCGACTTCCATGGGGTCCTGGAAGCTAACCCTGCTTCATTTGTATGATCAGCCAAAGTTGACTAGATTCTGAAATCTGCCAAAAGATAGATTGCAGATTAGATCAGCATCAAAGGTGGTATTCAGCATGTTCTGACCAGTTCTAGAGAACCGGTAGTAGAAATTTTGAGTAGTTTGGAGAACTGGCAAATACCACCTCTGACTGGCCCTGCCCCCATCTATTCTCTGCCTCCTGAGCCCCAGCTGATTGGCTGGGTCTTCTTTTGTGGCCTTGCACAGGAGAACAGAGCTGGAAAGCAGGTTAGTGGGGTGGGGAGGAAATGGGAGTTTGCAGTAATCTTCCCTCAGGAGTGGGGAGGGAATGGAGATTTTACAGCATCCTTCCCCTGCCATGCCCACCAAGCCACGCTTAGCAAGCCACGCCAAACCCACCAAGCCATGCTCACAGAACCGGTAGTACACATTTTTGAATCCCACCACTGATCAGCATTCATTTCAAAGTAAATCATGCCACCTGATAAGTTGCTTATTTTGTGAACAGGATTGAAGTCTTACGTGGCACTGATATGAATTGAAGTTCTTATAAATCGAATAGTTTGACTCAAAAACAAACCAGAAATTATGTCCATCATCCTTTTCCAGATGGGCAATATCTAACCATGATATACTCAGGCATTTCTTTTTTCATCAAATGCTTACCGTGTTTCCCATCTATTCATCCAATTTTAGCTTATTTTGCCTGTAATGAGAATAAAAAATGTTTCTAAGTAGCGTACATTTCTGGCTCTAAGCTAAAACATAATCAAATTGTCCTTTTTCTAGCCCCTCCAGCCCATCTGTCCAGGTGGCAGTTGGCGTAGTCCTGTAAGGGTCTAAAAGGATTCGAAAACATCGGACAATGAGAACACCAAGGAAAATAAGCAATAAAAGCACAAAGGCAAAGGTAGTTTTCTGTTCCAAGGTAATGCCAATTTCAGAAGGGAAGTTTCCAGAGGAAAAGAAATTGGAAGTAAAAGGCTCTCTATCCATTCTTCAGAAATCTTAAAACAGGAGTTCTGCAAGTTTCCTTTCATTCTTGATGCACAAAGGCCAGAACTGGAGTCACCTTGAAGTCCATTGTCCTCTGCAATCAAAATGATGAGAAACAGTTGTTACAATGGGAATTGTTTCAAAATACTACAGTGTGAAGGGCTTCTAGTTTGGGATTCCAAGTCCTCAGCTTTCTTCCCACAGTAGTCCATCCATATTTCATGACTGGTGAGTGTTCCCAGCCCTTATCAAATTCCTGTTTGGTGGGGAACTCACCCTAGTCATAAGTTTTCATATCATTAAAGTATTATTTATTTGTGAGACTTCAATCTCATCCTGTGAGGGCCATTTTGACTTTTTGGCCTTTCTCTAAAATAACCCATCTGTGCTGAGCATAAAAAGTGTAAGGAGCTGTGCCTCAGTTTCCTTTAGTAAAACAGAATTCAACCAGTGTATTTATCTGGTTATTAATATCAATATTACTGGACACTTATTAAAAAGTGCTCAAGAGAATTCAGGTGAACTAACAAATAATGCTTTGGAAGAAGAAATAATAATTAACTAAACAACATAATTGAACAATTAAATAAAGAGGAAAGTGGTTACACTGTTCTATCACATCTCTCTCCCTCTCTCCCCTTCTCTCTCCTCTCTCTCTCATCTGTCTATCTATCTATCTATCGATCTATCTATCTATCTATCTATCTATCTATCTATCTATCTATCTATCTATCATCTCTATCTATCATCTATCTCTTTTTTCAATGGAGATAATTACGTTTTCTGACTACACACTGAATTACAAGCAAACATTTGTATTATCTAAGAACATGTTTGTGGTGCCCAGAACCTTTTTTTTAGATAAAGAAGATATTAAAAGTATTTTCTAATTATTTTTTTTAAAAAGTAAAAAGATATTTCTAGATGTATCAGAAATCTTTTCTCCATTGTATATATTCCAATAAAACAAAGGCAAAATCCCCACAACACAACAAAAGATAAGGACTTAGAGAACAATCAGGACAATTCCAAGTACATTTGAGTAATAAATTAACTTTTTGTATGACATTACATAACAGATTGGTATTATGACTTCCCCACACCTATGCAAGGAGATTGGCAAAGAAAGTTCACTGTGCTGAAAAGTTTGTAGACAAATTGTTCTTCTCAACCAACTTATGATCAGCTTCTTTTGCAATGTTTGTTTTTTCTGTAATAGTGCCAGCCAAGGAACTGTGTAGTGTCCTTGGAAGAATTAACTTCAAGAAAGCCAAAATAAACAATGGGCACTCCTCACTTTGTTCTTACATTTTACTACAGGAGAAACAACAGCAGGTTATTTGACATCTCCTTGAGAGTTCAGTTTATCACCCCAAACTTTTCTTTCTTTTTTAGTAAAATTGGTTCAGGGGCCTTATTTCTGCCAGCAGCCTTTTTGTTGTTGATTCAATCATTCAGTGGCTTTTCATATTTTTGTAGTCCAGTGGGTATCAGGATTGTCCATCAGTAGCTATTTATTTGAAATGATGTCTTTAAAATCATCAATTTTGCGAAGAGTTTATGATCTGAGCTACAGCTAGATGCAGAACCTGTTCTGTCTTTCTTTGAGGAGCTTTTCAATTTGTTTGCAGAGTGTATGGCTAACTTGATTTGGATATTGTCCAACCAATGTTGTCCAAGTATTTACCACAAATATTGGGTTTTCTTGGCAATATTCCCTGAGTCTGTTTCCTGCTTCATTTTGCCCATGGGGGCCAAATTTTCCTGTTATTCCTGATGTTTGTTATTCCTGATAGTTTGTTTCTATCTTTAGCATACCAGTGTCCAAAATTAGTATGGTATCTTCGGGGGGGAGTGAGGGTGTCATCCAGTTATTGCAGATCATCATAGAATTGTCCAACTTATGCTTCTTCTGCATCTGTGCTAGGAGCATAGACTTGAATCACTATAATTATAGATTAGTTTGCCTTGGATTTGAATTGAGATCATTCTATCTTTTTCAGATTGTATTTGTACCCTGATTGCGATGCTATTTAATAATAATGACTCCTCCATTTCTACTCTGATTTTCCTGACAACAGTAGATCTGACACTCCTCTGATTTGAAGTGACATGTTCCAGTACATTTTAGTTCACTGATTCCAGAATGTGAAAGCTCAGTCTTGATGCTTCTGCTCTGACAACTTCTAGTGTGCCCTGATTTATGATTCAGACTTTCCTTATACCAATGAAATACATATTTTTGCAGCATCCAACTTTCCTTTTGCCTGCAGTCAGTATGCAGGAGCAAAACATCTTCTTTGCTTTAATCTAGTCACATCAAGCATTTGTTCCCATTTGCCCCAGGCTCTTCCCCATTATTTCACTGGATGCTTTTAATCTCAGAAATTCATTTTCCAATATCATGTTGATAGTTATGTTTTACTTACAAATGTTCATTTGGTTTTCTTGGAAGAATGTTGCAATGGGTTGCCAATTCCTTGTCCAATGAATTGTATTCTGATCTCAGTTATGAGCTGTTCATTATGTATAGTCGTTCAGGGAATGTACACTATAAGATAACAATCCATGAAGGGGAACAGCCCTCTAATCTCCAAATAAGACAGTCCTTCTGCTCAAAATTAGTAGTGTTTAATCTTGGGACCATATTGACTAAATTGCAATACAAATCAGAGGAAAAAGTTATATCTCCTCTAGCACCTTAGTGCTTAAGAAGAGAGGAACGGATAAGAAACCTAATTTAATACCAAAGCAAGTCTTAGGGGTTATATTGTTGACACTCATCAAATGCTAAAAACATCTCAATCACTGTTTAAAATGTTTTTTAATATTATTTCACAGAAATTGTTAAGTATAACCAGTTGGCAAATTTCTGCTGCAAATATTTCCATTTATTGTAATAAAAAGAAACCAGAGACAACCTTCCTCCATTAAATGACTTATTGATCCATTAGATTACAATTCCCTTCACCCCCATCTTGACCTGAAGATACCAGTTAAAAAAGGTACTGATAAGGAAAACAATTTCCAATTGATAATTTTGAGGAAGAATTGTGTGAAATGTTAGAGAAGGTTTAACAACCTTCTCTGCCCCACTGCATACAATGATGTATTGTTTGTTAATCAGTTCTTCAAATAAATCCACAAAGCAAAAATTTCAAGAGGGAACATGTGAGCAGCAACCGAAGACACATAATTCATTCATGAACATTTGTAAAGCTGGATAATATTACAAACTATAAAACTATGGTTCCAGCAAGTTTAGTTTCAACAGAATTCAAAAGAAATAGTAACAGTGGCATATAAATATGTCAGATAAATAATTACTGAATGACTTTTATAGTGAATTCCTCTGTGATACATTTTATTGTTACAAAATCTACAAGTCATTGAATCCCAAAGTAGGGAAGCTGGAATATTGCAATGCCTTAACTTTGAACATTTATCTGAAAACCCTATCCCAAAAAATTCATTGGATTTACAATTAGTAAGGGAGGGAGGCAACTGTCATAGAAGGGGATGAGTTTGTTATCTGAGTAACCACAAATGGCTCTCAACTGCACGAATCCTTCACTTTGAAAGCTGAGTGGGTAAGGTTAAGATTAGAAACAGCAAAAATACAGAAATACAGCAGATGTGAAATGACCATCCAAACAATAGGGAGGACTCAGCAATATTTCTTCAATCTCAACAATATTACTTCTGAGCTGTACGCTTATGTGCATAGAGAATGAACCCTGTGCACACATAAACCATAATAGGCCCACACAAACCAGGAGTGCTAAGAAATGTTAATTTTTTCATCTTTATTGAGAAATAAATTAAGAAACTGAATAGTTCACACTCCCAGGAACCTTGCTTGCATTACATGAAAACTTCCCTCTGGTTCCTTCACTCCTTTATCTCAATGTTCTGTTCCTGTCCTTGCATTCCTGCCAACAGTCTGTGAGACTCCTGGCACCTTCAGTGGGACTAGCTGGTAGAATGGGAACATCAGCAAAGCTAAATGGCTTGCAATGTTGCTGGTCAAACTGGGAAGAGACAGATCAGACTTGGTCCCATGGGTGGGCGGGACCAAAAGAGCTATCTTTTATTGAATCCATGCAATTGTCTTAGTACATTAAAAGTAATTTTTGGAAAAATATTTTTTCAGTATCTGCCAAATTTCATTAGCTGAAAATGTCATTAGATGCCAAAAGTCTTGAAGAATTATAATGAAAACATAGGAAGGTATCTGGAAATTTGAGTTCTTGAAGAATCGTTTGTTGAGTAAATCTCATATAATTAGTGTACAAAGACTCAGAAATTGAAAAAAAAGTATCCTTCACAAGAAGCTTTGCGTGGTTATGCAGCTTGAAAGCTTTATTGTAGTTTGTCATGTTTATTACTAAGTTGTATAATTATTTTCACCAAAATTAAGGAAAGTGTTTAAAAGTCTGTTTTAATTATATGATATGCACTTGAATATCACTGTCTCAAGGTGGACATTGGAAATCAAGTTGAGGAGAAAAGAAAACTCTTGTATATACAATCTAACAAAAATCAGAAGGAATGTTGCTCTCCAAGTTTCCTGTGACTCATCTAATAGTAGAAATAATCCATCATTAACACAAATACAGTACATCTAAATATTTATAGTTGTCATAACACTGAACTGCCAGCGTGAAAAATTTTATTTCATAAACATTTCAATTTTTAGGATTGTGAGGTTCTTCCTGGTGCAGCTCAGGCTTCTGCTCTGTTAATCCTCAAGAATCCTCAAGAATTCTGGATTTCAGTTTTTGTTTATGTCTATCTCTGCCAGACAAGATCTGAAAAGAGGCATAACATGATCAAGAAACAGTAAATAGTCAGACAGTTATTCAGTTGGGGAAGTAGCAACTCAGTAATTCAGTCAATAGTGTATAGTAACCTCTTGAAATGTAACCACATACGATAAGAAGGTTAAGGGAGAGGCAGGAAGAAATCTACCCCGTATTTCTGGAAACACTTCCTTTCCCCTCATTTCAGACTGATGGTAAGTATTTTCATAAACATTTTTTTCCCAAAGTAGTTACCTCTGTGACCAATTCACTGCTTCTATGCCATGAATAGATTGTCCTAGAACAGTGGTGGCTAACCTTGTTGGGCTCCTGTGCCAAAAATTGTGCACTTGCTTGCGCTCATCCGCACATTTGCATGCCAGTACCTAGGAAGCAATGCGCACGGGGCCCTCATGCCCCCTGCACATGCGTGCATGATCCCCCTCCCCCCACTGCCCTCTTACCTGCACTGTGTCTCCCAGTTGACTTTTTGGGCTGTTTTGAGGCCTTTTTTGGCCTCCTAGAGGCTTGAGGGAAGCCTCTGCAGCCTTTGTAGGCCAAAAAATGGACCTGTTTCGTCACTTCCAGTATTTCCAGAAGTATAGGAAGTGATGAAATGGGCCTTTTTTTCGGCCTCCAAAGGCTGCAGAGACTTCCCTCAAGCCTCTGGGAGGCTGAAAAAGGCCTCAAACGGCCTGAAAAATCAGCTGGGAGCATGCACATGCGAAGTGAGGTAAGTTTGCCTGAGGCTCACGTGCCCACAGAAATGGCTCTGCATGCCACCTGTGGGATGCGTGCGATAGGTTCGCCATCACAGTCCTAGAAGATCCACATCAGTTGGGTTGAAACATAGAACAGAGTCCTGGTGATTTTCTTGGTGCCAAGCAATGTACAGCACTTGTAATTGCATATGAAACTCAATAGGAAACACAAGTATAACATGATAATATGTCAGGTGAGATAAATTGACATTTTACAATATTGAAATGATTGTAAAAATGTACAGTAACTTCTGCACTGTTTTAGATTAAAGTTTGGATTTGCGATTTAATGTTAGATGTGTCACAAATAGATCTTTAAAACTGTTCGTGTTTGTTCCTGCAACACAACTCAGCAATAGAAGCACACCTGAGATAATTAACTACAAGAAGATGCTGAAGAAATGGCAGAAAGGAGCTTCGGATAGACATTTTCTGTATAAAATCCAGGAGAATATATCTTGTCAAATGGTCTTTGTTTTGGCAGGCTCTGTTGGTGTCTAATTATAGGCTTTTGAGACCAACAGAGCAATTAGACTTGTTCCCTTCCTAACTGGGAGGGCACCATCATGTTCAATGCTGTCTCATGGCTGCTTTCATGCGTAACCTTTCCTTATGTGTAACCTAGAAATAATGCACGAGTTCCTAATCAATGGTTTTGAAGTCAATAAAGTTATTAAAGTATACTTAAGAAATTCTCAAATGTTGATGTTGGAAATGATAACAGTTGCTCTTTTATAGTTCATTATTTGATCTCATACTTGATATGGTAAAATAATTGCAATGGGAAGTTATACACTGCATTGTGGAGTGTGAACATTAAAGAATGTATTATTAATGTTTTAGGCTAAGATGGAAACAGATTCAAATATCAAAATGCTTGATCCTATATTGCTACTGCGTTTTCAGCATTAAAAAACCCATTCAAAAAGTCATGCCTTTTCATTACTTTTGCTAAATTATATTCTATAATCATTTAAATCTTATATGTTATGTGGAACTATGAGTGGATTTGACATGGACATAATGAAGAGGCATGGGAAAGAAGAGAAACCATTAAAAAAAAATCTGGATCACTGACATTTATGTATTACTTTTAGCCTAGCAAGGTAGTCCAAACAAGAAGCATACCCAGAAGAACTGGCAGTACTTTATTGTAAGGTTGCATTAACAGAACCCTTGCAAGTCTGAAAGTATATTTCTTTCCATCACCATTATTGTCCAATAAACTAAGAAAGGTGATTACTGAATATTTGCCACATCCACTTTCCTGCTGCTACATTCTTCCCCCTGTCTCTTGCGGTCATTCTCGCATACCATAATATACCAACATACCAAATATGTTTCTGCTTACTTGGATTTCTAAATGCTATACATCATAGTAGAACCACACCTCTACTTCCCGTATAGCAACATTTTCCTTTTGGTTTGGCAAAATGTTACACAGAATTTAGACATAATGGAATGGTTTGGTCAACTGTATTGGTCTCTGATTCAGCATGTCTTGGAAAACTTTCAAAGTTTGGGTTGAGCCATCTGGTGACCTCTTTTTCAGCAGTCTGTCATTTAAGCAAATTAATAGCATTTAGTAACATCAAAAAAAGGATTGTCCTATTATAACCCATACACAATTATGACTTGTCATGGCCGCACAGAGTTAAAATTTGCTAGAGTTTGGGCAAAAGGCAGGCTACTAGACCAACTTATAGATGCCATAAAGAGTATTTATTAGAGCTTTCACTGAAAGCGTAGTCTGAGATGACTTACTGCAGGATAAATCCAGAAAATGCAGCATTTAAAGCAGGGGTCACCAGCCTTTTGGACTTCAGGGACCTCTAAATTCATAATTTTAAATCCCGCGGACCACTAATAATTTAATATTTTTTTAAAAAGATAAATAGTATTTAGTGCAATATAAAAAATGCAAATAATTTTTCTGTGGACCACCAAATTTTTCTTGTAGGCTACCAGTGATTGATGGACCACCAATTGGTGGCTGCTGATTTAAAGAATATCTACTTCATAATAGGAGCAGTTTGGGGTACAACAAAAGATTACTAATGGATTTAAGACAGTACTTTTTTTCCTGGTTCTTTTTCCAATTAAGTAAAATGTCTCTTAGCTCCCTCTAACTTAAAACAGAATACTTTAGGAATACCTAGATAATGTGTGAACAGATTTGAACTTGATTCTGTTACTGACCAATTTCTGGGCTGAGCATGTGTTTCAAAGATTTTTGGACCTTAATAAAATAAGTTGCTATTGTTAATTTATAATTTATTTCTCATAATGTTGCCATTTCTCTAATTCTATATTGTATCCAAAGTTTTTTGCCCATTGTATCATTATTTATTTTACTTGCTCATCTTCCATTTTCAAATTTAATAGAAAGTTATATAGTTTCTCAATACATTTTTCATTAAAGTTCAACAGTATCTGATCAAAGATTGTCTGTTCTTTATAAAAGCCATACATTTTTGTATCTTTATCATATCTAGATTGTATTTGCGGTTGAGGTCACCATGATAATTCAATACCCTGGTCTTCGAGCTCTTGTTTAGATTTTAATTTCCCTTCAGTATTCAAAATATCTTTATATGTCAAAATTTTCTCAAATTTCACCAGATTTGGATGGATAAACACTTCCATCATTGACAGCCATCCTGGGATGCTCAAACTAGAATTAAACTGAAAATGTTATAAGAATTCAAAGAAAATGGAGGATTTATATTACCAGATTAGCTTCTATATTATCAAGCATGTATTCTAACATAGCTAAAAGAATGGATAACCCTTCATTGCAAAAGATACCGTGTTTCTCCAACAATACGGCCTCCACCAATAGGAAGATCCAGCATGTTTTCTAGGCATAAAATGAAATTAAGCCCTTCCCCCCAAATTTAGGCCTAGTTTAAAACATGCTGGGGGGGGAGGCCGGGGGTTAAAACATGCTGGGGGGGAGGGCAGGGGGGGAAACTTGCCTTTAACAGTGCCCTGCGCGGCGCTGCCACTGTTCTCACGCCAGCAGGAAGTGTAGAAGCATTTCTGCTGCTTCTCGGGCGGGGAAGCTGCTTCCACAGTTCCTGCCAGCGCGAGAACCCGAGCAGCAGAAGAAACGTTTCCATGGTGTGTGAGGAAGAGGAGGGGAGGAAGGTTGGAGGCGAGGCTGCGACGTGTGCGAAACCACCCACCAAGGCCCCGGGCAGCTGCAGCAACTCTTTCCCCGGGACCGAAACAAAAGAACGTGGGTGAACCGCTGTGTGGGGGGAATG
Source organism: Bungarus multicinctus (assembly GCA_023653725.1). Classification (NCBI taxonomy): domain Eukaryota; kingdom Metazoa; phylum Chordata; class Lepidosauria; order Squamata; family Elapidae; genus Bungarus; species Bungarus multicinctus. The sequence goes on from CM042834.1 coordinate 218,924,607, forward strand.
GAAAGTCGTGCGTGGGTGGTGGGGATGGTACGGGGGTGGGTGTTTACCCTTTTGCTCCTCCCTCGCACACTGCCCCTCCATTCCATCTCCCCCCCCCTTCTCTCCCACAGCCGGATACTCATGAGCTGGGGGGAACGGGCAGTGCTGTTTGTTGTAACGGATACAGAAAGGAGGAGGCTTTCTCTTCTTCCCGGAAGACTCTTGCCAACCACGATCCAATTGCCCCCTCCCTGCCATCCTTGCCTTCCTGCCACCACCCCTCCCCCTCTCCTCCTCCTCCACCACCACCACCACCTCCTCCTCCACCTCTGCTGCCGCCACCGTTGTTGTCAATGGGAAGAAAGCTCACAACATGGCGAGTGAAAGACAGAAAGAGAGGGACGGACATACATAGCGGCAGCAGCTGCCCACGAGTGCGCACGCGCGCCGCCAACCCATCACTGAACGCCAGCACAAGGGAGGTACAGTGGGATGGCTTGACTTGACAGTGTGCGTGCACGCATGCGGACGCGTGCGTCCCGGCGCATTTCTCTGAAGTGTGAGGCGCTCGCTTGGCATCCGCTTTTGCACGTGCATACGACGGACGGACAGACGCACACCGGTGGGGTGGGGTGGGGGTGCAGGGGGGGGATATACCTAAACAAAGCCCATACCCGTTCAAGCAAAGAGTGTGTCACACAGGAGGCTTCCGCACACACCCGAGCAGCAGCAGAAACACTTCCATGTTCCCGCCGGTGCTGCTGCTGTTCTCGCGCTAGCACTGGTGGGAACTGTGGAGGTAAGCGAAGGAAAAGCAAGAGCGGCAGAGGAAGCAGCAGTGGCAGGCGCCGAAGGTCTTGCAATTTAAAATGCCCTGCCAAAGCCGACATCCACACCGCTGCCACCCACCCGCTGATGGGGGGGGAGAGAAATTAATTCACCCCCGAAAAGACAGCCTAGCCGTTTTTTCGGGGCTCAAAAAAAAAATAAGGCCCTGCCTTATTTTGTGAGAAACACGGTAGTATATTTAGAAGGACATGACCTACAGCTCAGATGGTGTGCATTTTTATAGTATGAGAAGGATAAAAGCCACAGATATTTCCAAAGTCACTATGTAAGAAATTCATTATTGTCTGTGTGGGAAAAAATTAAAGCTAAAATCTATTTGAGAATATTATTCCTCTTTCCATCTTGAAGTTGCTTCAAGATGGCGGTGCAGACAGAAGTTTCAGTGAAATGCTATCTAATGATTTCTTTATTTTTTATTATTCTCTGCAATTCACTATGGATTTCATACTCACGAGACCATCTATTAAGAATTAAGCAATGTTTCTTTAAGGAGCAGCTTTCACCCCCCCACCCCTCACCTTTACAAACTTGGAAGAGATTCTAACACAGAAAGAAGCAAATTTCCTGAAGCAATGGATTACCAAAAACAAATGGAGAAAGAGAGGTGGAGACGAAGATGAGGTAAAAGAGCAGGAATTTTGAATAGATTAAGGAATGGGGAGGCCATTTCCCTTCAATCCTTCTGACTAACTTACGTTCACTTGCTAATAAGATGGATGAAATACTCTTTTTAAATAGATGCAATTCATTTTTACAACTCAGCAGCTCTCTGCTTCACTGAAACCTGGCTATGCCCTTCCAAAGAGAAAGCCTACATAAAAGGTGTTAGAATGCTGTACAATCAGGCCAGAAAGGTACTAACAAGGGAGATCAGAACAGCAAAAAGTAGCTATTCTGAAAAGTTAAGGAATCAGATCTTAACAAATGAACCGGCAAACATGTGGAAAATTCTTAAAAATATCACTGACTATGGCAAACCTCCTTTCCAGGCTCAAGGAAATCAACAACTGGCAGATGACCTGAATGTGTTTACTGCAGGTTTGAAAGGAAACAACAGTCACCTATCTCCACAACCACCATCTCAGACACAGTAACAACAGCCAAACCTCCCACAACTGACCGCAACCTATTGGTGATCAAGAAAAAAAGTGCAAGATCTGTTTCACAGACAAAAGCCAAGAAAAGCACCAGTCCCAGGCAAGATAATTCCCTCTTGCTTAAAAGTCTGCGCTAACCAATTGGCCCCCATATTCATAAATCTTCAGTAAATCACTAGAGATGTGCTATGTTGCTTCAAATGCTCTACTATCATCCCAGTGCCGAATAAGCCCTCCATCAAGGAACTGAATGACTACAGACCAGTTGCTCTAACATACGTAGTTATGAAAACCTTTAAAAGGCTAGTGCTGTCCCACCTGAAAACCATCATAGATCTGCTTTTAGACTCCCCTGCAATTTGCATACTGAGCAAATAGATTGACAGATGATGCTGTTAATATAGCTCTGCGCTACATCCTACAACATCTTGAATCCCCAAAGACCTACTCAAGGGTCCTCTTTGTAGACTTTAGTTCAGCATTCAGGACCATCATTCCAGAGATTCTTCTAACTAAACTAAACCAGCTAGTAGTACCTGAACACACTTGTAAGTGGATCACAAGCTTCCTAACAGACAGGAAGCAGCAGGTGAAGCTAGGTAGAATCACACTTGATACCTGTACAATTAGCATAGCCTCCCCAGGTTTGTGTGTTCACTCAACTTCTCTTCTCCCTATATACCAATGACCGCATCTCAAATGACCCATCTATTAAACTACTGAAGTTTGCAGATGTAATTGGTCTCATTTGAGACAACGATGATCTGCATCGGGAGGTTGAACATCTGGGCTTGTGATGTGACCAGAACAATCTGAAATTGAACACACTGAAAACCATAGAAATGGTGATAGACTTTAGGAGAAACCCTCCCATACTACCACTTCTCACAATACTGGACAACACAGTATCAACAGTAGAGACTTTCCAATTTCTAAATTCTATCATATCTTGAGATCTAAAATGGACACCCAACTTTAAAAATGTCATCAAAAGAAGCACAACAAAGAATGTTTTTTCTGCACCAACTCAGAAAGCTCAAATTGCCCAAGGAGCTGCTGATATAGTTCTACAGAGGAATTATTGAGTCTGTCATCTGCACCTCTATAACTGTCTGGTTTGGTTCTGCAACTCAATAAGACAGACACAGACTTCAAAGGATAATTAGGACTGCAGAAAAAACAATTACTACCAACCTGCCTTCCACTGAGAACCTGTATACTGCATGAATCAAAAAGAGGGCTGTGAAAATATTTACAGACCCCTCACATCCTGGACATAAACTGTTTCAACTCCTACCCTCAAAACAACGCTATAGAACACTGCACATGAGAACAATTAGACACAAGAACGGTTTTTTCCCCAAATGCCATCACTCTGCTAAACAAATAATTTCCTCAACACTGTCCAACTATTTACTAAGTCTGCATTATTACTACTATCTTCTCATCATTCCTATCTTCTCATCGTTCCTATCACCCATTTCCTCCCACTTACGACTGTATGACTGTAACTTTGTTGCTTGTATCCTTACAATTTATATTGATTGTTTCCTAATATTATTTGTACCCTATGACTATCCTTAAGTGTTGTGCTTTATTGATTCTTGATGAATGTATCTTTTCTTTTTATGTACACTGAAAGCATACGCACCAAGACAAATTCCTTCTGTGTCTAACCATACTTGGCCAATAAATAATTTATTCATTCATTTCTATAATCTTTCCTGTCTAATCATCAAAACCAAAAGTCACAAGTTCATTTTTTTAATGCAGAAAGTCCATAAGAGATTTTCAGTTAGCAATAAATTCAGATAATGTCTTGTCGCTAATCATATAAGTTAATTTTGTTTTTTTTAATAAAAATAATTGCTTGCTTCAATCCAAACATTTGAAGCAAGCAATGATGAGGTGATATAATTAAACTCTTGAAATTCATTAAAAATTCACCCAGGAGAAACTTTCATTTAAGTTCTTTTTACTAAATTTTGGGTAATTTTCTACTGTTGAAAATACTCTTAAGTTTTGGACAATATAAACAAAAGAATGTATGACAAATTGCTCTGTATTGCTGTTGTACAAACATTGAATTTTTAAACTAATTGTTTTAGATTATCCTGGCATGTGATTGTAAAAGTGGCTGCAAATGAAATTGGTAACCAATTGAAATCAGACATTTCCTTGAACCTAACAGGGCATATAATCACAGCCAGAAACCAGAAAGGTCTCAACAGTAGAACTGTAACCCTCTATACTTGGCAATGACTAGCAGAGTAAAATCTGCATGATTCTTTTACCTTTTACCTCAGGGATAAGCATGAAAAAGAATCCTTCTAATGGCTGACAAGCTCGGGCATACTTTGTAGAGACCCCTGCAAATCTTTAGGTTTAAATAAGTACATAAGGAAGATGGTTTGTCTCTGATAATATATTCTTAATTACATTATTAAATCACGATACAGTGACGATAAGGCCTAAAATCATATTCTAGGGAATTTTAATATTCATATTGTGGTGGTATATTGTACTTAAATGGTGAAGTTCCATTTCTTTGATCCAGTTTGGTATTGTAAGGAAATATCATGCCCATTTTCTATGTGAAACTACTTTAAGGAATACAGCAGTATTCCAAAGCTCCACATTTACTCAAAGCTTTGAAAATAAAATAAAAGGCATTTGTTTCTGTGAGAAAACAGTGCTAGAATGCTGATACATTTTACATGTTATTGGAAAATCCATAAAGACAGGACACATAAATGCAATGCAAGTGACAGGGTGTGTAAAAACATTCTTGTTATTATGTAAAATAAGCCTTGTTACTTATTACAATCCTCATTATAACCCCAACAACTTGCTTGAAAATATTCCTTGAAATTAGTAGGAATAAGTGGGTTTTATATTTATTTTTTAAAAAAATACTAAATATAAAAAAACAAAAATGGTAAAAGCAGGGAAAAAAAACAGAAACAAAAGGAAACAATAACATACAGCACTTATATTTACAGACATACAGACATCAGTAAATTGAAGCCATTGATTATACATAGCTGATCTGTTTTAATCAATCCTGCAAACCACTGAATAGTTGGAGGCATATCATAATGACTCTGAAATGCTAGTAGTTCTAAAGTTTCCATAAGTCCATGTTTTTTCTTATTTCATAGAGGAATATCCAACAGACAGATATTGCTTTAACACAGCTCTCTCATTTAAGTATTCAAAAAATAGGAAGAATCCCTGTTAGGGATTTATCCATTGTATATTGGTATTATGTTGACTATTCTTATAGCCTATAAGATTTGTATAAATACATCCCTTATGGTTTTATCCTGGTTTGCTTCATATGTTGGATTATATGCCAAATTATATTTGATTAAGCAAGAATAAATATAAGGAGACAACACTTTATTTACATAACTACAATTTGCACATGAGATTAAATATTACTGTCTATTCCACACTAGACCTTCCTCAGTTAATATCATGGTCAGTTGATATCATGTCTGCTGCAAAAGGATTTCCCAATAGAAGCATTTCCCACATAGAAAGGGCATTCTTGTTTGCATAGTTGTTGTAAACTAAAGGTCAGCTAAACCTTTAAAAAGATTAAAATTAGAAGGGAGAATTTCAAAGCATGCATATTATTTATCATATTAAAGTTAGAATTATTTGATTATAAACTTACTTTTTTCATAAGAATCTGAAACAATGATATATTATTTGTGATGAAATATTATATGAAGACATTTCACTGATTTGGCTTTCATCCAAGGCCAATTTGGGCAAGATATATTATTGTACTAATCACAAAGGACCAAAACCTGCCAGGGAATTAGCAATGAAGTGAATCCTTTGGCAACTATATCCTTTGGCACTTCCACAGAAAATAAGTGTAAATTGATGGATTCTATCACAGCACACTTCCGAAAATAAAAACATTTTTAGACAAAAGGTGCACTATGTTTCATTCTTTTAAAATAATCTCTCTATACTTTTACAGATTTACTGGAGTAATTGGTTGCAGTATCTTGAAAATGCACACTAAAGATAAGGAGATTGTGGTCCTGAAACAAGTACCCAGAAGAGTGAGAGAGATGAGAAGAGAGTATCGATTCTTGACTAAAATATTGCTCAAAAAAGAGGTGAATTATAGATGGTTGATACCAGAAGGCTGAATGTTTACATGGCAAGAACAAAGACACAGAATTGACTCAACTGAGAAAGCAGAATTGTTTTATAAAGAATACTTTGGAGGGAAACAGGAGGAGACACAAAAAGAAATGTCACTAATTGAATTCCAAGAGGATGGTCAAGCAGCGATTGAAAAAGAAGGTGCAGTAGGTGGAAAGGTGGAAGCTAGAAAACAACAAGAATCAAGATCTACTAGAGCTGCAAAACCTAATTATAAGTATAATTATGGAAGAGAAAAAACTGATTATAATTAACATAAATGGACTTAATTCAGTCATTAAAAGAAGGAAAAGTTTCCATAAATTAGAGAAATTAAAATTTGATATAATTTGCTTACAAGAAGTACATATTAAAAAGCAACATGAACAACTATTGATACAGCCAAAGCTAGGGAAAATATTTACTTCCTTGACACAATGTAAGAAAAGAGGAGTGGTCTTATACATCAAAGATACTATTCCAGCCAAATTGATACATACAGATGATGAGGGGAGACTTTTAATGATGGAAATAATGGACAATAATATGAAAACACTCCTGATAGCAATCTATGCTCTGAATGACAATCAAGAAGAATTTTATAGAAAACTACATATGAAAATAATTGAATTGGACTATGTTAATATTGTTATGATGGGAGATTTCAATGGAATAGTAGATATTCTGGACTAGCCAACATGGAAAACAACAAAGCAAAGCAGAAAGATTCTCCCTAGATCCTTTTTTAAAATGATAGATGAAATAAACCTAAAAGATGCTAAAACTAAACAATATAGCTTCTATTCAAACAGACACTCATCATGGTCTAGAATAGATATGATATGGATGTCAACAGAATTGATTGCTAACCTTCAAGAAATTGATAAAGAAACAAGTATCTGGGCTGATCATAATCCAATGACAATTAAATGGAAAGGACAAAGAAGAAGATCCAGATGGACTTTAAATAACACTATATTAAAAGAAAAAGACTTTACACAGAGAGTAGAGAAAGAACTGGCTCTTTTCTTCAGAGAAAATAAAAAAGAAGACACTTCAATACAGAATGTATGGGATATAATGAAGGCATATTCCAGAGGCTTGATAATAGACTATACAAGGAAAAGAAATATTATGAAAAGACAAGCCTCTAAGACATTAGAGGATGAGTATAAAAGACTTGAAAAAGACTTACAGAAACTGCCACAGAGAAAGGATATTAAGTTAAAAATGGATACGATTAAACATAAAATGGGATTAATGGAAAAAGAAGAACTAGCACAGAAAATCAGAGATGCAAAACAGAACTACTTTGAAGATGCAAATAAGCCAGGTAGATGGTTAGCATATAAAATGAGAAAGGAGAGAGAATCAAGAAAAATATTGCAATTAATAGATGATCAAGGCCAACTTTGCTATGGAAGAAAAGAAAAAAATGATATGAGATTATTATGGGAAATTATACGAACAAGAGAATATCGATGATGAAAGAGTTAAACAGTACTTACAGAATGCTAATTTATCTCAGATACCTAAAGAGACTGAAATAATGTTAGAAAGTAACATAACGATGATGGAGTTAACTGAAGCACTTAAGAAGCAAAATAATGGAAAGGTACCAGGTCCAGATGGACTTCCAGCGGAATTTTATAAGACATTACAAGAATTGTTGAACCTTCCATTGTTAGAAGTCATGAATGAAGTTATGTCAAAGAAGAGGATACCCCAATCATGGTCAGAAGCTTATATTACACTTGTCCCAAAGGAAGACACCGATCCACAACAAATCAAGAACTATAGACCTATTTCCCTACTAAACTCAGACTATAAAATTTTTGCTTCAATATTAGCAGAAAGACTTAAAAAATATCTAAATAACTTTATTCATCCGAACCAAAACGGATTCCTGCCAAAGAGACAAATTAGAGATAATATGAAAATAATTTTGGATACTTTGGAATATTATGAGGCACATCCTGAAAAACCAATGGCTTTGATATTTTTAGATGCACAGAAGGCCTTTGATAATGTGAATTGGCGATTTATGTTATTATAGTTGGAGCAAATGGGCTTCGGTAAAAAAAAAAGCACACTGAAGCATTCTCCAATTGAAGTAATAAAACATACACTGGCAGCATTACTATAGAGACAAGTCATCAAAGCAAGGTTTCTTTGCCTGCTCATAAATGCAAACAATTGGAAAAGTTTAGCTGCTGGCTGAGACTTCTAAGAGAGCTTGCTCATCCTAACATACTTTGTGAAAAGCACCACTTGAATGTATTGCAAAACCCTCCTAAGCAACAGCTGTGCTATTTTGATAGAAAATATGCCTGGGCCAAGTTCTGAAAGTCGGTTTTGATTTGACAAAGTTTCAATCAAATTCCCCCCTCCCTCCCAAAAAAAAAGCAGATTAGTGAACTGAAGGCAAATCCCATATTAATACTATAATTTGAATCAAGTAGCTGCAAAGCCCTTCTCAACATTGCAGATTCAATCGCTTTTATTACCATACATAAGGAAAAGAGGGGCGTTGATTGGAGTGATTAATCATTAAACTCTCTGCCAGATGGAAAGCTTTTGGGGTGGCATAGCTGACACTGCTTGCATTTCTTTCTGCTCTTAGCTTTAATTTGTTCTTCCTTATCCTAATGTAATGCTATAGTTCCATGCTGAACCTGTCAATACAAGCAGGAATTCAGTTCAGCTCTCAGCATGCTAAATATGAGCTTAGAACTGATCCCTTTGTTAAATTCTGCTCATTTGGGGTTCATTTAAATCACTGAACATGGAAGTAGAAGTGTAACAGCCACTTTCTTTGTACTTGCCATTTCCCCTGTGCCTGTCTACTTCTGATATTGTTCTGTATATCTATGAGAGCCAGCTTCTGTTCTTTCTGCAAATCAACTCATTTCCAGCAAACCACAACCGTAAGTCAACACAGTCTTGCCCACAAGAGGCATGATTCCCAACCAAAGGTAGAGGTAATTTTTACTCCCTCCTCCTAAATCTAATCCATTTGCCTTAGTCTTGAACCAGACCTCAAATTCAGTTAAACCCTTTCCAGTCCTAATCAAATCAAGGTTGATTTGCCCCAACCTCACTCACCTTGAGGCACTGGTTCCTCTATGGGAAACAGATTTTTGTGGTTGTTATAAATGATATGCTTTTACATTCAAATTCAGGGGAAATAGGGAAACTTTGCCTGGATTCTAAAGAAATCTGGAAAACAATATTCAGTTCAGTGGATGGAATTACACCCACCTTTTTAAAAAAAGTAATAATATCCAGTTGTCTGTGTGTAAAGATTTCTTTAAACAGTAAATTCAGATGTATGCCATTTGCTGACTTTTTCAGTCTTGTAACATCTTTCATTCCTTTTTCTCTGTATATACAGTAACTCTATTTTTAGTAAAAAACATTTTATCTGGGTGTAATTATAAGAGATCACTCAGAAAGAAAGAAATTTAGGGGGTTTTTTTAAAGGAAGTTTTGGCAGACACCCCTCCGCCCAAAACATTTTATGCCAAGTCCTTGTGCAATGCCTTTCACTAATTTATAGTGGAAAAGTACAGTATATGGTTTTTGTTAAGAGAAGAAAAATGGGGGAGGGGAAAGCTGCAAAATAGAAAAGGGACCATTTTACACCAAGGAAACTCTGTTCTGGTAGGCAGATGCTCTCTAAGGTCTCAATTGATTTAATACTTGCCCCACAATTAAATCCAGAAATCAGGCTTGAAAAGAAAAGCTAGAGGAGACTAACAAGGCAGAAACATCTAGGGTGTGCCTACATAGTGCCTTATGCTGCCTTTGCCCCATATGGGTGCCAGTTGGACTCTAAACTGCTTAAGAAAATTCTTTCTGGGCTGGAAATGGAGCAACATGACAGGTGTTCAGTCCAGACTGCCAGATGCTGCTCTCTCTCCAATTGGACAGTTCCTCTGCTGCTGTGTCCTCCCAACTTTCTGTGCCAGGGAAGGATTGTCAATCATCTTCTCTTTCTTTAAAGAGTAGTAGTAGTATAGGAGTTTTTAAATACATTTACATAATCAACTTCCCCAGACTAGGCTGATTTCCAGGCAGGCATGGGGAGCAGAGGAATGACATTCTCTCTCCTTAGTGATGATCAGAAATAATCTTTTTCAAAAGCCTTAAAAAAAACCCTACACAAGCACAGAATTGCAGCCACAGGAAAATGAATGAATAGAGGAAAAGACTGGACTTGGAGAGAAGAGAAGACTTCTAAACTGGTAGGAATAGCCAACACCCAGAAGATAGGCTCAAAATCCAGATGGATCAGGACAGCCATGATCACTGGGCTCTATCTAACAAAATGAAATTCAATGTACAGAAAAGTAAGGTGTTACACTTAGGCAAGAAAAAACAAATGTACAGGTACAGATTAGGTGAAACTTGGATCAATAGCAGTAACTATGAAAGGGATCTTGGAGTCCTAGTGGACAATCACTTTAAATATGACTGGTGCAGCAGCCAAAAAAGCCAATGCAATCTTAGGCTGCAGAGGGATAGAATCAAGATCGCATAATGTACTAGTACCACTTTATGAAGCCTTAGTAAGACCACACTTGGAATACTGCATCCAGTTCTGGTCAACATATTTTGTAAAAGATATTGAGATCCTGGAAAGAGTGCAGAAAAGAGCAACAAAGATGATTAGAGGATTGGGGGATATCATAAAACTTATGAAGAACAGCTGCAGGAATTGAGTATGTCTAGTCTAGTGAAAAGAAGGATTAGGGGGTAATATGATAGCAATGTTCTAATATTTGAAGGGCTGCCACAAAGAAGATTCTCCAAACCACCAGAAGGCCAGACAAGAAACAATGGATAGAAAGTAATCAAGGAGAGAAGCAATCTAGAACCAAGGAGAAATGTCTAACAGTGAGAACAATTAACCACTGGAAGGGCTTGCCTTCAGAGCATTTATGGGTGCTCCATCACTGGAGGCTTTTAAGAAGTGACTGGACAGACACCTGTCTGAAATGGTTTATGGTCTCCTGCTTGAGCAGGAGGTTGGACTAGAAGACCTCCAAGATCCCTTCCAACTCTGATATTCTGTTATTCTGACTAAAGCAATTAGTTTATACAGGTAGTCCTTGGTTAACAATATTGAATTTCTATCACTAAACACAACATCACATGACCACACTGCTTAGCAATTGGATTCATTGTTGCCATTGTTAAATGAGGATTATGTTTCAACAAGTGAGACTAATTGGTTTGCAAGAAAGTTGGCAGGTATGTAAGTGGATGCTGCTAGGTGGGGATGAGAGCACAGGGGCATGCATGGCACATCCCCAACACTTAGGACTAGGTTGGTTGCTGCTAGGTAGAGAAGACTGAGTGCAACTTACTGGAGCAACTTGTGAGCTTCCGTGCCAGCTTTCCCATTGACAACTTGTGGGAAGCTTGCAGGGAAGGTTGCAAATGGTAATTATATATTGTGGCACTTTCATATTGCAAGTTGGTTGTCAAGCATCCAGATCACAATCACATAATTGGAGAGGAGCTAGAACGCCAAGGACAGGCGATAAGTACCATTTGTTAAGTGTTGCTGTAGCTCCAAATGTTCATTGAACAGATGGTTGTTAAACAAGGACTATCAGTAAGTATATATGATGCTGGCCATCACTAAAGATAGGACAGAAGACAAGTGGAATAACAGAGTTGGAAGTGACCTTGGTCGTCCTCTAATCCAGACAGTGGCAGTGAACCCAATTATTTCTCTGTCAATTGCAGAATGCCTACTCAGTGAAATCCTATATAAGATTATTTGCAAGATCATTTTAATCTTGTTATGCTTTGATATCAGCTTTACCATTTGAACTAATTGATACGCCATTGTCACATGGTTTACAACTTTTCCCGTAACAGATACAGTTCCTGTTTCTAAACAGTAATCCCAGAATAACACTTTCTTCTATTTGTTTATGTTGCTTCCTGCTCCTCACCTCAGCTTTCTCAAGTTGCTTTCAAACACAGTGCACATATAAGAAGGCCAAAGGCCAACCAGTCAGTGGGCCAAGGAAGCACTGAGAAAGCTAATCACCAGTTTACTTTGGCCTCTTTAAGCTCTTACTAATCAAGTCATTCTGAATTTCCAATCTTGGGCCTGGTTTGAATTAGTAGATCAATAAAAATGGCTTGTGAAACCTTTCCTGGAACCTATAAAGAAGGTTAAGACTGTGGGTGTGTTTGTATGACTCTAAATCACAGCTAGTCAAGTGTATATTAAACTCAAATGTTGTGCAAACCCAATTCTTGGCTCGATGTATTAGGTAATGCAAAAATTTGCATTACTTGATAAAACCACAGTTAAATAATGTGAACAAAACAAGCAAACTTCTTACAGTGTAGCAATGAAGTACAACAACCTATGCAGATATTCTTTTTGGTGAAGTATATAATTTTTAAAAGGAAACTGGATAATCCATAATCCTCTGGCTCATTCTTCTTTCAACATTTATTATAAGCCTGTGCCATGTGACAGGCTCATGTGAGTCTCGGTGAAGTCTCTTCCTTCTCTTTGGCTCACCTACAGAATTGCCTGCCACTTTGCTTGGGGGAAGAGGAACAAAGGAAGCAGTAGACCACAAGAAACACTTAATCCCTGCTCCCCATTCTGGCATGTCCCCAATGGCCCCCTCCATTGGGATGAAGAGAGTTCATCCAAACCATTGCACTCCGACCAGCCCTACCTCACTAGCCAGCATCTAATTCAGTCAAATATGGCTCCCCCAAAAACACCACTAATACAGCTTAGCCATCCCTATTACTGTTCTGGTTTGTCTCCATTCTTTGAAACTATTTCCAATTGGTGTTGATTGGGAGCCAGAGATCTGACCCTCAGCCCCTGCCTTGGATAGGTGGTTACTCCATTTTTTCCACTTCTATTTTAACATCTACATGAAAGCATTGAGTGTGATCATTCATCACCACAGGGTGAGATCTCTGTATGTAGATCTTTGCCTGTGATGAGTTAAGTATTGTCACGACCACCCTTTCATGGTGCCTGGAGGTTGTTGATGGGAACTAATCAACAACTTATGAACCTGCTGCCTGATAGGGAGCAACAGATTAAAACTAAACCCTGGAAGGCAGAGTGGCTTTAGGTCTGGGAATCCTTGATTTTTGCAGAAATGTTGTGGAGGTTGTGGGAGTTCTCCAGGAACTGCACTGCTCCAGACAAACCCACTGCATAATCTGGGGGCTCTTCTGGACTTGTGACTCCAGATTGCGGATGAAGCAGCAGTCATGGTCAGGAGGGCCTTTGCACACCTGTTTTCTGCACGAGTTACACCCTGGACCAACAGGCCCTTGTTACAATCACCCACACCCTGGTCCCATTTGGACTATTAAAATATGCTTTACATGGGCTGCCCTTGAATAGCATCCAAAAGTTTCAGTTGGTTCAAAATACAGCAGCCCACATGGTTTTGGGCAAGTACAAATTTGCCTATGCGACCTCTTTTGCAAGATCTGCATTGGTTGCTGATTTGCTTCCGGGTACAATTCAAGCTGCTTGTTACCACCTTTAAAGCCCTATAGGGCAATCTACCATTTTCTGATTACATCTACCCAGCCCACAGAGCAGGAAGGCAGGGCATATTGCAAGTTCCAAAGAAGAACATCTAGTGGGATCTAGGAACAACAACTTTTCTGTGGTGGCTCCCTCCCTTTGGAATATCATCCTTTCAAATATAAGATTATATCTCACCTTGTTGCTTTTCTGCAAAATCTTGAAGACATGTGTTTATCATCAGGTTTGGAACTCCACTCAGAATTAATCAAGTGGTTTGTTTGATTCTGTTGTCATTGCCACAGGGTAAGGGAGAGGGGAGGGGGATAAATTGTAAATATTTAACTGTGGATTTTTAATGTTATACGACACCCAGAACCATTCTGTGTGCATTTGGCAGCTATATAAATTTGTTTAATAAAATAAATCTTTATCTTAGCTTATATCATTACCATCCAATGTTTATTCAGATTTGCTCACTTCTTAGTTTTGGCCTAGTTCTTTTGGCTGCTTTTATGTTCTGCTGACTTTAAATGTTCTTTATTGTCTACTTTTAGCATTTCTCTTCTTTTCTTTAGTATTCTTCTGACTTATCTTTACTAGGTCCTTTCTATCAATTTAGATACTTTCCATTGATTCTGAATCTATCATAGTACTCACTGTACTATAGAGCCATTTTTTTTTCTCATAGTAGCTGAACCTCATGAATTCTGATATCTTTGTTCTCTGAAAAACTGGATATTTATGGACATCCCCCTTCTCATCCTCCGAGTTTCCCTGGTCATCATCAAAATCTTTGATTTAGCTATGTTATTCATTAGACTGAACAGACGAAAATGAAAAGTATGCTTTATACAGAATTCTGTATTTAATAATATTCAAAAGAATGACAAATATGAAAAGAAGATATACTCTAGTACTTGCAATTCCATATACTTTAGAAAATAATAAGAAAAAAACCCCATTCAAAGTATTACATTGCATTGTAGTACATTATATCATTATAGATGAGATATGAACAGGACCTACCTTAGACAAAATGTTATTAAATTCATGATCCCAAAGCTTTCCTTTATATAAGTTGGTACAAAGAGCCATTCGGAAACTCAATCTTCTTCTGTCTGCCACCTCTTCCACTAGAATCTGATGTCGTGTTCAGGCAGCGTATATATCTGGACTCCCACCCACTGCAGGAACTTGGCATCTTATCCTTCTTGACAACTATGGTAGCATGGTTGGGTCCCATCCTTTTAATTCTCTCTCACTTTAATTCTTTTTCACTTCATCTTCCTAGCCAGGCTAATATTATACTTTGGGAAAAACCTCAAGATGAAAAACATCATCATATTTGTCATCATTAATTCAAGGCTAATCCAAGATATTCAAGCATGGTATGCTGCTCACTACTATCTATGCCAAATTGTATTCTATCTATCTGGCATCAACTAAAAGATCTTACATCTGAGTCAGAAAATCCCACAAATGTAAAATCTCTCCCATTCTTTCTGACTGTCTAGTTGTCATCATCTTATTTTAAAGACAAATCATTGCTGGGTGTTTTCACCCACTTCACTTTGCCAGATGGTAGTCTGGTACAATCTTTTGAATTTTTGTGCTACATTTTTTGACGATCACAAGCAATCAATAGCAAAGTTAAATTCTACTGCTGATCTGTGGAAAAGCATAAAAGCTTTAAGAAGAGCAATTAAGTTCACAATGTGCTGAAAGGGGATCAGAAATGTACTTTGCAAAACAAGCTGACAATTGGAATTGATTGGCCATGTAAAGTACAAAAAAAAGTACATGTAAATTTGTGTGTTGTGAAAGATAACCATTAAAAATGTAAAACAGTTGTTTGGACTATGAAGAGGCAGCGAAGTTGTAATTATATTATTATGATGATAATCATTATTATTATATTTGAATGGCATAGAAAAGGAGATTCCAACATAAGTTAACTGGCTTTGGCCTAGTTTAGTGAAGTATGACAGCTCTGTCTATGGGCACTTAGAGAATCCCTAGGGTAAATAGAAGAGGATCATTTAAGAATCTGAGAAGTAAAATGTGACTTTTTTTGTCAGGATAAAGTATTAAACCATGTAGAAAGTGATGTCCCTTTAACAGCCAATGAGGATTTCCAGTGAAGACTGCAAATTCTCAGATATAGCTGTGTGTCTCCTATGTCACAGTGCTGAAAAGAATTGAGTTATAGATGCTGCTCAGAGTTCTCACCTCACCATTTCCCCATATCTTTTTTCCTCACCCCAGTTTTCAGACTGGCTTTCTACTTCAGCTTCCTTTGAAGCTTATGAACCTGCTGCCTGAAACTGAATGGTCCAGGCAGAGCGAAGATCATCAGGTATATATACAGCTATGTCCCCCATGACAATCTTTTTTTTATGCAATTTGAGGCAAGAAGAATAAATAGGTGGCTTGCTAAGCCTCTAATGAATGGCTATACATGGTGCTAGGCTATGAATAGATCAGGTGATCACAGGCTGAATCTAGAAATAGACTTATCATTTCAGGTCCATGGCATTTGCCTGTACCTCTAAATATCAAAAGTGCCAGATAATTTGGTTGGATATTGTCAGATCCAGATGCTGATTTCAAGCATAAGTGCCTGGGTCTGCTTTGTACCACTGTGAGAGACCAGGAATTTGGTGTGAGCTAGTGGAAGAAAAACAGAAAGAAATGAATACATTAATATTGCTTTCAGAGCATTTTGCATCAAAGTCAGCAGCATCTTATAAAATAAATGCTTTATTTTACACACTTTTTTGGATCACTTTTCACTTCATGAGCTAAATCAGGGTGGGAAACTTGTGGGCTGCGGATCGGATGCATCATGTGCTGGCCATAAATACGCCCAGTTTAACGAAGGAGAAAAAAGTCATGATACATCACATGATGACGCCGTGATGATGCATATTTGACACCCCTGAGCTACATGAAGTATATCAGGAACACTGAGAGCAAAAAGAAACCAATGACATCACACCTTTAATGGCATGCTGAAATTGTGGGATGACATCATGCTATACATAACACCATCATGGCTATACTCCCATTAGGGAGTATATTATGGCTGCCCTCTCAGTCAATGACTCTGGGTGGCTTGCAGTTCATAAAATGTATTACAATTAAACATTAAAAAATAAAATAATAAAAACAATAGAATGATTGAAAACATTAAAAAGCATCTAACTCAAGTTACACAACTGCAAGATATTTGGCTTGTTAGCAATATAATCAGAAAACCAGGCCCTTGGAATATTCAACACCCCAAGCTCGGAATCATAGCCAGGGTTTTAAGGTCTTATGAAGGCTAATAGGATTGGGGCTATTCTGATCCCCAAAGAGAGGGTGTTCCACAGAACAGGGATCACTGCAGAAAAAGCTTATCTTCTGGTCCCCACTAACCAAGATTCTTTGTCTGATGGGATCTGCAACAGTCCCATTTTGCTTGACATAATTGAATGGTTCAACTCCTTTCCTCAAAACAATGCTATAAAGCACTGCACACCAGAACAACTAGACACCAGAACAATTTTTCCCTGAAAGCCATCACTCTGCTAAACAAATAATTCCCTCAACACTGTTCAACTATTTACAAAGGCTGCACTACTATTACTATTAATCTTCTCATCACTCCTTATCACTCATTCCCTCCCACTTGTGACTGTATGACTATAACTTTGCCGCTTATATCTTTACGATTTATATTGACTGTTTCCTAGTATGATTTTGATTGCTTATTGTATCCTATGACTATCATTAAGTATTGTACCTTATGATTCTTGACGAATGTATCTTTTCTTTTATGTATATTGAGAGCATTTGCACCAAGACAAATTCCTTGTGTGTCCAATCACACTTGGCCAATAAAGAATTCTCTTTTCTCTTCTCTTCTCTTCTCTTCTCTTCTCTTCTCTTCTCTTCTCTTCTCTTCTCTTCTCTTCTCTTCTC
This sequence comes from Bungarus multicinctus, assembly GCA_023653725.1. Lineage (NCBI taxonomy): Eukaryota > Metazoa > Chordata > Lepidosauria > Squamata > Elapidae > Bungarus > Bungarus multicinctus. Next base: position 218,942,205 of record CM042834.1, read on the forward strand.
TTCTCTTTTCTCCTATTCTATTCTATTCTATTCTATTCTATGGGTAGTGGCTGTTGGAAAAAGGTGATTCCTTGAATATTCTGGTCCCAAGCCATGTAAGGTTTATTTATGATTTGTATGTTCCTGGGTTCAATTCAAGGTGCTGATGGTTACCTATAAAGCCTTATATAGGTTACCACCAGCACCTTGAATTGAACCCAGAAACTGATATAGTACTGTCTTTAAGTCATGTTTCACAATTGGATGAATTGCATCAAGAAGCCTTTCAGATCATTTGTTTTCCCGCATGAATTTTCAGAAGGCATCCATGCCCTTGCCAAAGCTTCTCCTAGGAGATCAGGATCCATGACAACGATTAAGAACAGGGTATCAGAAAAATTAGTGGGTGGCTGAAAAGGAGACAGAGGACTCTCCTTGAGCTTCTTCTTTAGACCAGAAACCTTTGGACGAACAATTCTGCACCGAGTAGAATGTGTAGTAAGGGTAGAGCAAGGCCAGAAAGCAAATGTGGCTATAATTCAAAATCTAAAAATAAGGAGCTAAGGAAAAAAATCGAATATTGAGACATTATATAAATAGCTTTTGTTCACTCTGTTAAAAACCCCTTAAGCTTTGAAAAATATATAAATAAGGTTAAAACTAACACTTTTCAGCTACCAGATCTGAGCTGCCAAAGTTATGTTGGTATCCTGGAGATTTTTGCAGGCCAGAACTGGTAACTCTGTTAAAGCCAAAGATAATGGTGAATAGGAAGACTCATCCCAGCAGCCTTCCATAAACCGCTATCCGCTTGGACCATTAAAATATAAAACTGTGGGTTTGATTGTTATTTTAGTTCTTGGTCTGTTCACAAGAAACTGCCTATCAGACAGTCAGGTAACAGTGTCAGGACATAGTTGTCAGACTTCACCGCAGAACTAGTGATGTGTCTGCTTTGTGATGATGTGAAGGAACCGGTCTAAAGGAAGATAAACATAGCAGCAACATGCCTTTCATGGGCATCAACATCTATCGAAAGTATTCCCCTACCAACATATTTTTTCCCAGGACAATGCTGGCATCCATTGTGATAATCTCATCCTAAAGATTATTTCACAAAACACAAACAACAGAGGTAAAGAAACTTTCTTCCCCTCCTAAATTGTTTCTCCTGCAATGATAGGCAGTAACATTTCTTTTTCATATGCTACATAAAAAAAGATTACAAAAGGGAACAGATAGGAAAGATTTCTCATATATGTCTCTAAGAATGCACGTACTTGGGAAACAGTGAATCAGTTACGGCAAACTTATGCACGTGGGCTTCAAAGGTGGACATTATGGGAGGACAGTCTATAGTCACCAAAAATCCTATATCCTTTTAGCTATTTCAACCATTTCATGAGGGGAACTGTAGTTCACAAAAGTAAATGCCTTTTTAATTAAATCCAGTAAATGCTACCATTCCTTCTAATTTAGAGCTTCCAAAGTGATTACAGTATATCTTCTGGGTTAGTATTATATTTCATATGGCAGATTTGCAATCAGAAAAGCAAATAAATAAAAACGTACTGGTGTAACTGGGTAGGTTTTTTTATATTAAATTGATTGAAAATGTACAAAATTGGGTGACTGATTCAGGGCATATTCATTTCAAAGAGAAAATTTGTGGTAAGACTGCCCTCTCCTGGACCTTTGAGATAGTGGCAAGGGCTTACTTCAACAACTTGCATTTGGTTTGCATGCAAATATTACTGTCCAAAATTTTCGGGTTCCTAAATTACTTTTAATTATAAAGCAATTACAATTTAATTTTAAGTAACCTGTAAATGTTGAAGATAATTGCTGGCTACATAATATTGGGAATTCTAATGGACTAAATAATGTATTTTCTTCTTGTGAAAAGTAAATTCAGAGGTGGTATTCAGCCAGTTCTGGAGAACCAGTCACGGAAATTTTGAGTAGTTCAGTGAACCAGAAAATACCACCTCTGGTTGGCCCCGCCCCCATCTATTCACTGCCTCCCGAGTCCCAGTTGATCGGCTGGGTCTTCTTTTGTTGCCCTGCACCAGAGAACGGAGCTGGAAAGCAGGTTAGTGGGGTGGGGTGGGAATGTGGATTTTACAGTATCCTTCTTCTGGAGTGGAAATGGAGATTTTGCAATATATTCTTCCCCTGGAGTGGGGTGGGAATGGGTATTTTACAATATCCTTCCCCTGCCACGCCCAACAAGCCAAGCCCAACAAGCCATGCCCAACAAGCCACGCCACACCCACCAAGCCACAACATTTATTTTATTTTATTTTTTATTTTATTTATTTTGTCAAGTGATTATAAGATAACAGGTATAAGTATAAACATAGTTATGAATACATGAAATGGATACATATAAGAAAGATAAAAAGAAACAATAGGACAGGGATGGTAGGGACGTTGGTGTGCTTATGCACACCCCCTACAGACCTCTTAGGAAAGGGGTAAGGTCAATAGTAGATAGTCTAAGGTTAAAGTTTTTGGGGTTTGGGGAAGAAACCACAGAGTGAGGTAGAGTATTCCAGATATTGACCACTCTGTTGTTCAAGTTGTATTTCCTACAATCAAGTTTGGTGCGGTTTACCTTGAGTTTGTATCTTTTGTGGGCTCTTGTATTATTATGGTTGAAGCTGAAGTATTCGTTGACAGGTAGGACATTGGAATATATAATTTTATATACTATACTTAGATTGGACCAAAGGCTGGTGTAGTTCTAGATTTTCTAGGTCTAGAATTTCAAGTCTGGTGGCATAAAGTATTCTGCAATGAGTAGAGGAGAGGAGAACTCTTCTTGTGAAACATTTCTGGACTTTCTCAGCTGTATTAATATCAGATACGTAAAACGGGTTCCAAACTGATGAACTGTATTCAAGTATTGCCCACCAAGTCACACCCAATAAGATTTTAATAAAAAATAGGTGCCCTTCCAAAGTAGGAATTTCTTCTACTTACCATAACTCCACATTATATATATATTTCAGGACTTCTGCTACCAGAGATAACAGGAAAGAAAGTTGAAAAACTATCTATTTTTTAATCTTCTCTCGATGAGGTTCTGCACAATTATAACTATTGTTTTCATTCTCTGGTTCTCTGCTAAGTTTCCTGATAGAGGTAAAGAATAGTGAAATAGACAATAGACAAGTTGCATAATTATTTTAACCACATCTGTCAGGTCTAAAGTATTATTATTTTCCCCCTCCCTCCTGAATTCATCTGTAGGACTTGGGAATCTACAACCCCTTCTGAGACCATATACTTAATGTCTCACATTTCTGTAGATAAATATCCTTATGCTAGATATCAGGAGAATTTTTATTCCGCTTAATATCTTTCAAAGAAGAATGACAAACACTAAACGTGAAGTCCATTTTATAGAAAGGTTGTTCTTCAACCAGCAATGACATATCACTACTTCCCTTTTTAATTTAAAACATACAAAGACAATAAATCCTCCTTTACACAATAACATTACTGAAAACTATTAAAATTATGATAACAATACAACAACAAACTATCCTAGGAGCTGAATTATGAACTGCATTTTTTCTTCTTTTCAGCCACAGTTAAATCTGTTGTATTATAAGCCAAGATGTTATCAGTTAGAAATTGGAAATCTCACAATAATCTGCTCATTTTTTACTACTTTTCAACTATATGAAAATTATTCCTGCCAATTGAAATGGAGATAAAGAAAGAAATGATTTTACAATTTTAGACTATCTCTTAGTGTCCTTTTATTTAAATAAATGTTTACAATTATTTAACAATTAACACAAAGACAGGAATTTTGGAGTAGAGAGCCTGGCTAGCATCAATGGAAACAATGTGTGTATGATAAGTCCCCTGTTACATTTGAGAGCCCAGATTTTATTTCCATTATATCTTTTTTTTTTCTTTTACTGGCATTTTCCATTACATTTTTTCTTTATATGAGACAAAATGAAATTCAGGAACTCTTCAGGTACTAAGCCAATTTGTTTCACTCTTAAATTGCTGATAAATTAAGACTGAAGTCCGGTTCAAAAAAAGATCGTCTTTATTTGTAAGCTTTTTATACCAGGACACAAAAGTCAATAGAGCTATTTCAGACACTATTCCAACCTTATCCTTCAGCTGTTTAAGTTGCAAAATTCTGTTCTTTTGTCCTTCAGGTTTGCATCTTCCAAGCGCATTTGTGTTTTAGCATACAAAGACATTGCCTACCAAGTCTAAATCAAGTTGTGGCAGCATCTTTGAATGGAGAATGCCTTTGAAGTAAACAAATTTTAGTTTCAATCCAGATTTATCTTCTGGAATATTTAGAAAAGTTTTTCTTTTCCAACCCTACCATTATCTTCTTTCAATTATGTTAGATCTGAGCCATTTATATATTTTTAAAATTAATAGCCCTAGGACATATAACTTACCAATTTTAGGAATTGAATGGTAAGAAATAGAAAACTGCAAACTGCAAACTGAAAAATCCAACAATTATATTTAGTACATATACTTTATAAGGAATAACCTGTTACTGTTAGGGCTAAATGATATAGTAATGGGTAGCTACAAAACAATTCTAGATTGAGAATTTATTATTTGCCAATTTTTTACCTTTTATGTGAAAATTTAGTTATTGGCACATTAGAGCATAAGAAAAATATTCTTGAAACAGAGAAGTTACATTTTTAATAAAAGAATTAATCATATCAAAGTTCTCTCCAGTTTAATATTTTTCTATAAATAAACTCTTTCACCAATATTAAACCTGTCTTTTAAAAAACCGAATATTGCCAGAGCTTACACACTGATAAATTGAAAGTTTTAAGTTTGTTGGGAAATTGATGTATTCAAATAATATTTTTCTTCATAAAAGCAGAACCTCTAAATCTCATGAAGCTGGAAATAAGGGAAGTTGACAGGGTTATAAAATATAACATTTCATCACTGTTGTTCTAAACCACTAGAAAACACAGCTACATTATTTTAAAATACAAGTTAATGAAATGTAGGCTTCACATGCCAAGTTTTCAACAATGCAAAAGTCCAGCTTAAGCATATTTTTTCCTATTCCTTTCCTATAATAAAAAGGTACCTTTTCAACAAGCATACAAAGATTGGTTCAATTAATTTCAGATGTAGAATACTCTTCCTTGTTGATGAATTGAAACCTTTTTTCATTCAGATTGTACATATGTTATATCTGAGTTCTCTCATCCAATCCTTGAAGACATTTTGGTAAAACTAAAACCTTTAACTTATATGTTATGCAATGCTTATAGATATATGTATTTGTTATATATTACTCACATATAACAAATACTGTAGTTAGAATAGCCACTATTGAACCAACAACAGGTATGACAAATCTTATTTCATGATTCAGGTCTTCAGGTCTCCAGACATGCAATCTTCAATTTTCACTGATTCACTCCTATTCAAAAATATTTCTGTTCTGTATTATATTTCCATTACCAGCAATGTGATAAATATCTTGGAGGTTTGGCCAACCAGTTCAGGATTGTGGTGAATATACTCTGAGTATCTCCTTATACCATCTTTGCCATTGAAAAAGTGGTATCAGTTTATTTTTACAACCCTACCCATAATTAGTAATCCTGGCTACTTGGATAAATGAATATTTGGCAGATTGTGCTGTCTTGATTGTATGTCAACATATATGAGTGGCATGGGGGCCTAGTAGTGAAGACGTTTGCCTCCCACTCAAAAGGTTGAGAGTTCAATCCTGGGTAGCAGCAGATGTTTCCATCTCACGGTGCAAAGAGAAAATATCTACTGCAAACTCCATGTAGGCATCAGGAAGGGCATCCAGCCAGTAAACATTCAGTTCCATTCAGTCACCCAATCCTACCCTAAATAAAGGGATTTCAGGGGTCATAAAAAGAAAAAAAATGTATGTCAACATATATAAGTTGAGATGGTGAAAAATGGCTGCTTCTTCTGAGCAGTAGAGTTCTCACAAGCATTGTTCTGTAAGCTTGGGTGTTGAACCAATGCATCACAATGTAAATGTTTGGCTTTTTAAAAAAAAGTTTGATGAAAAATCTGACATGAACTTCCAAGCTCGACATCTATTCATCAGCAGTGAGTGTATAGAAACTATAGTTTGATTCTCTTCCTTTATGTACAGCAAACCTTTACTGGATGCAGGTAGGAAAACAGAAGAAGAATAACCAGATTCCACTTTTCAAGATAACTTGATTATGTTCATCAAGGGTTATTCACTGTTTTCATCTTTGTCTGAAGAGGCAGGACTATCCCGAGGAGGCAGCAGGTCATAGTGGCAAGGGATGTGGCTGTTTTTTGGTAAATCATAAAGATCTTGGCTTATGGGTCCATTATTACTTAAATTGCCTTGGACAATATTAACTGTTGGTTCTGCAATTGAAAAAAAAAACTATGCATTATTACTTTGATATTGTAATTGAGAAAGAATAATAAAATTTAATCAAAATTAATGAATTCATGCATTTAGGACTTTCCATGCTTTAAATAGGACTCTCAAAGGGACAAAGCTTCTGGTAGCAAGTAGCTCTGCCAGAAAAGAAGACATTCCCCACTTGTTTGCAACCCACAGCTTTTAAACTCTTTTGAAGTAACTTCCCTTAACTGCCTCAGCCAATAGTAAATATACATGAGGCCAATGTCATCCAGAGACTTCCTATGTTTCAGGAAGTTCTTAGGGTGCAAGACAATGGCCAATTCAGGAAAGTGTGAGGGGATATATATACACTATCTTACATTGCCCCCCGCCCCCCCCCCCAATAAAGGTGGGATAAAAAAAATCTAATCAACCAATCAATCACAGAAAAGGTGTTTTATTTCCAGGAGTATGTGTGGTGAAAAATCTTTGGGTCATATTGGTAATGAAACTCATAAAACTGAAATCTTTGGGGAAAATCTACTTTAAAAATAGGTGATAAAATGTTCTATTGGAAACCTGGAGTAGAAGCTTTTGTGACTTTAAACTAATTATATCATAGTTGTTTTAAGGATTTATTCTGACTTCAAATTAAATTTTGTCTTCCAGTTCACACCGGTGGTGGTATATTTCAACTTAAACATGTCCTAATGGTTCCATGTGCACCAGATGCTCTGGCATCTGAGATATTCAATTATTTGAAGGAATCCATGGCAGAAATAAAATTTGTAACATATCCCTATTTAAAGTTTAAGTATATTTTTAAAATGGAACTTCTAAGATATTCAAAACATGGACTTGAAAATAAAAATCTTTGCTAATGTAATGCCCTATCAAGGGCTTCATGTCCTTACAAACTTTAAAATGTATCAATATATTTGAGATTGATTCATCAAAAACTTGAATTATGACCATATTGGAGTCCCCAAACAATGTCTTGAAAGGATAATCAACTTGGAGGTATAAAAATTTTTGAGGAATCATTGATTCATATTGTATTGATCATCTGGTACCTTTTTGGAATATTATTTTAATATATATAAAAGGTGGAAAGGTATTTTAATATACATAAAAGTACATTAATGTACATGTCATTATGTAAACTGGCTATACAATGTGATACAAAATAAAATAATGAAATGAAATAAAATAACTTTGGAATTATTTCGGATCCTTGACTGTCCAACTTTGAATGAAAACACTCAATGATGTAAGAGCAACAACTCTCACTACTTATTCATTCTCATGATCCTGAAATTGATTTTTATTTAGAATTTGGATTTCACTTGCTAAAGCTGCCATCCATTGGATCTTGTCCTACACTTGAACTCTATGGAATTGCTGCATTTGTCTCCATAAAAATTCTTTCCACTGGGCATTTTCGTCTTTCATTACACTGGAGCTTCCAGATGGATAAGATAGTACTGCCCTAACCTATCTTCTTCTTGGCCCTATATTATTCCCATGAACACAGACTTCCCAGAGTAATTGGTCCTGTTTTCTGCCTCAGGCTGTTTAATATCCACCTGTAACAACCAAACAAGATAGATGAAGCTTAGGCTCCAATCTTAAACTTAATTCAAAATCAAATTTAGTGCTTTCCCATTAATTATAACTGGAAAGCACAATATATTAGTCGTTGTTTTCCCATGTTGCTTATATGTTTATTGAATTAATTTTATCCTGCTTTCCATGACAAGAAATTTGAAGTTGAGCTGAATTTTCAGGAATTGTATCTAAATTATATAACAGAATAACATATGCCAAATTGAACAAAAACTTTTTTTAAAAAAAGCTGCCAATATCATTTTTATTTCTTTGCAAAATTGGAAATAATTTTCGGGCATAGTTGCCTCTTGTGAGCAATAAGTCCTGCCAAGTTTTCAGATGATAACATCCAACAATTTTATATTGTTTTTCAGCAACTACCAAATAACCAAAATGAAATTATGAAAAGGTTCTTCATTTTCACAGTATTTTTATTTAATAAATGTATGTCTATTGACATAATAGTTTCATTTTCTTCATTTTGGACTCATTAGCAATTTTGAAATCAGTTATATGAAAAAGCTTTAAAGTTGTGGCTCTTCAACTAATGAATTGGTCCTCATGTAGCACTTAAATAATTTCTGCTTAAAATTATGTTTTTCCCCTTTCCCAGGCTCTTTTGATAATGGCAATAAACAATTTGCATTTATTTCAAAATATATTTTATCATGACAACATAAGATAGAGAACAGCCTCCTCGGAGAGCATCCTAATGCTTTCTAATTTAAGATTTTTTTAAAAATCAAGCTGTTCATTACCATTATTTATAGACTATCTTTAAATAGATGGTAGAGTTGTAGAAACTGACAGAATGCTGATGTGGAAGCAAAAAATGAGAAAAACAGAACAAAGGTTACTGTCACATAAGTGGTAAATTTCTAAAATTGGAACTTACCAACTTCATATACATTTTTGTTAGATGAAACAGAGTTATTAATTTCTGCATAGGCAGAATCCCTGTGTGCTGGCGATTTCATTTCAACATATCCACATTCTGAATTTTTTGGCATAAGTGCTGGGGGATCTTTAATAGTAGCATATGGATTTTCAGAGCTACTTAAGGAACAGCTACTTAAATTATATTCAGAATTCTTTATTAGATCTAAGAAAACAAAAATGATAATTTAACAATACTATAGAATGACAATGAATAACAAATTAAAATTATTATTTGAAATGTTTTGGTTATTTGTCAAGTTTCTATTTTTAGTGTAACTTATGCAGCAATAACAGTGAAACAAATAAGCAAATTAGTTCATACTAAGCCAATGATTTCTTCTGCATTGTTTCAACTCTTCACAGTAATGAAAATGAAAGTCCTTGGAATAGTAGCTGATTATAAACTTGATATAAATCAGTATCATTATGAAGCTGTAGAAAAAGCCAACATTCTTTTAGGCTGCATCTACAGAAATATAGTTTCTGAATCATGGAAATGAGTATTTCCACTTCAGTATTGCAATAAGTTCTGGGAACATTTATAATATTCAGATAAAATTGAAGAGGTTCAGAGAATAAGGAAGAAAAACTAAACCTTATAAAGGCAGATTGAAGGAGCTCAGAATGTTTAGAATGTGTAGATTACAGGGTAATGAAGATTCATAATTTTTTGCTGGTGAAACCAAAAAGTGTAACCAAGGAGATGGTGGGTTAACATTCATTGGCAGCAGAAATGGTGCAGCTATATTTCTTGCCACAGCTGTTAAGTGAATCACTGCAATTGTTAAGTTAGATGTTAGTCCCTATTGACTTTGCTTGTCAGAAGATCGCAAAACGTGATCACATGAACCAAGACACTGCAACTGTCATAAATATGAGTCAGTTGCCAAATGTCCAAATTTTGATCACGTGATCATGGGGATGCTGCAACCATCATAAGTGTGAAAAAGTTATTTTTTTCAGTGTTCTAAACTTTGAATGGTCACTAAATGAAACATTGTAAGTTGAGGGCTACCTGTGTTTCTGAGGTTCATGAATTAACATTTGCTCAGTATTGATTTATAGTTCCTACATATCTTTATGGGTTCTATTCAAAATAGTATCAAATCTATGGTTGCCTAACTTCAAGAAATCTACTATATGCTGATGTATTTTCTTTTGGGGAAATTTCATACTCACCTTTCAAGGATTTCCCTAAACAGCTTCTGTCACTTCCAAAAACTCCTATAAATAATGGACAACAAGGAAATCTAAATATATTAGCAGCCTCTTCTGCTGGGAATAGTTATATTTATTGTACTAGTTGTTCCTAATTTTTAAAATCTACAGTATTATGTTCAGAACTGTCTGTTTTTATGTTCCTACCAAATTCATTGTGGTAGCCTCCATGCTTCCAATCAGCTGGCAACGTCCCTGTGTAATCCAGGACGGGGGCTCGCTTCTGAGGATCCATGTTTTTAAGATTCACAAACAATTGGTTCTTGTTTGACTGTTTCAAATTAAATAAGGTAAAGGAGATAAATAATGATATATTTCATTGTATAGAAGGCAACTAAAAGTGTGGCGTTTTACAAGTATAGTCTTTTTTGAAATAGGCAGTTGATACATCCATCTAGCACAAAGTACGCAGCCTTTTTATTTTCTTACCTTGGACAGAGTTATCCTATTCATGTTGTTGGCATTTGCTGTATTTGAGCTTTGTGTTAGAGTGTGATAGCTGGGGTTGGAGAAGTAGCGACTATTAGTGCTTCCACAATTATTATGAGAAATGGTTTCTGAAAAGAAAAAAAAAGTAGATCTTTATCATTATCTATCCTTGGCTTTATATCATAATTCTTAAGAACCATCCAACAGCTATCTTAAAATTAAAGCACAGATTAAGAATGGTTTATATCATTGCTTTGCAATAATTTTTAAATTCCTAAATTCATCTTCTGAACATAGTTTAGTCTCTTCCTCAATTATTATGATTTTTTTTTTAAAAAAATATACTAAACAGTCAATTAACATTTCATAGATTTATTTAATAATTCAAATTATTGCTGGCCTTTCATTAGTTTTTATGTGGATGTTTCAAATGCAGCTTATTACCAAAATGGGGTATAATGGTTTTTCAGTCTATATAAAGGTCAAAGCAGATATAATACTGCTCCATCCAGGGGTGGGATTCAAATTTTGTAACAACCAGTTCTGTGGATGTGGCTAGGTGGCCGTTTTTGCTCCCAGAAGGCTTCCCTGGGGCTCAGAAAGTAAAAAAAAGGAGCATGGGAGGGGGCATGCAGCACTCCTCGGCATTCTGTTTTGGGGCTCCTGGGCCTCAGAGGAGTCTCCTAGGGGGCGTTTTTACTCCTAGAGGACTTCCCAGGTGCTCAGAAAGGAAAGAACTGGAACATAGGGGGGGTATCCAGCACTCCCCCTTGCACTCCATTTTGGGGCCTCCTGGCCTCAAGGGAGCCTCCTGGGAGCGTTTTTGCTCCCAGAAGACTTCCCTTGGGTTCAAGAAGGAAAAAATGGAGCAGGGGGGCATGCAGCAGCACTCCCCTGTGCTCTGTTTTGGGGCCTTCTGGGCCTCAGGGAAGCTTCCTGGGGGAGTATTTTTGCTCCCAGAAGGCTTTCCTTGGGCCCAGGAAAGTAAAAAATAGAAGGGTAGGGGGTGCTGTGCCCCCTCCATTTTTTTGCCTTCTTGCACTTCAGGGAAGCTTCCTCAGTGAAGCAGTAAGTAAGTGAGGGGAATCCCGGTAGAGTGATAATAGGAGCAGCTGATCATCAGGAGGGGGAAAAAAATACCTTAAGGAGTGACTGGGCGTGGAAAATGCAGTCAGTGATGTCGGGCATGCGCACAATGTTGCACATGTGCAATAAGGACTAACTAGTCAGAGAGGGACGGGGCCAGCCAGGGGCACAATTTGCTGGTTCTCCGAACTGCGCAGACTCATAACAACTGGTTCTATAGAACCACTCCAAACTGGTAGAATCCCACCCCTGGCTCTATCCATATCCATACATTTGCAATATAATCTATTCGTTCCTGTCCCTCCATCATGTATCAATTTCTTTTTAAATAATAGGTAATAAATTCATTAGCAGGAGCAATGAATGTTAATTTGGTTTCCCCATACATTACTGAAATAACTGTCTATAAATTGTCCTGATAAAGCAAGACAGGTAAGTAAATTTTTCCAAATATTATTGGATTCCCATCATTGTTTAATAGCAGCCACTCTTGCTTTGGCAGATAAAAACTGTAATTCAACAACATCTGGAGATCAAATATTGCTGTGTTAAAGACATTACATTACTTGGGGGCTATACATTATAGCTAAGCAATGTACAGAAAGTTAGTGGTTAACATGTAGGAGATGCTAAATAATTTCAACTATAAAATGCTATACTGAGGGTATAAGAAAGAATTCTAGATTTTCATTTTTCTTCATAGCACTGTGGTCTATCTATGTGGTCATTAGGAGTTGAAAACACCCTAATGGCACATAATCAACCAATCAATTAAAGCAAAATCTTCTGTTCCTATAGAATTTGCTAATACAGTTGTACCTCTACTTACGAAAGCCTCTACCTACGAAAGTTTCAGGTTACGAAACGCGTCTTCGAGAAAATATCGTCTCTACCTACGAATATGTTTCAAGATACGAAAGACTTTCTTGGAAAATGGCGCGTCCGAGCTGCACTGCCATTGGTTATCTTTCTGGCATCCCATTGGCTAGGAGGGATCTGTGCGCACACACCGCGCCGTGTTCTCAGTCTCACACTAGCAATCCAGCAAAGCAGGAAGTAATAACGAAGAATTACAGTTCGGGGGCTTGGAATGGATTAGGACATTTACAGGTAAAATGTGCCTCTACTTACGAAATTTTCAGGTTACGAAACGGCTTCCGGAACGAATTAATTTTGTAAGTAGAGGTACCACTGTAATGTACAAAGCCCTTAACCACTGAAACAACTTTAAGAATTCTCTTTGCTAAAATTATGTCTAACAGACATATGTCAATGGCAATTCTCAGTCATCCAAGTCATGGCTGTCCCAAAGGTGCTTTTTCAAAAGGCAACTGGACTTTTTGGTTTTTTTTTCTTTGAAGATGTTTCATTTCTCATTGAAGAAACTTTTTCAGCTCGGAAGCTTGGAGCTAAAGAAGCTTCTTGGATGAGAAGGGAATCATCTTCAAAGAAAAACCAGAAAGTGTATATGTCTAACAGAGATAGAATTAATGCTTGCAGTATTATATTCCTACCTGAAATGGTGTAATCTGCATTGATAACTCTCATGGCAGGTGTATAGGTAACCGCTGGCATATTTGTTTCTTTCCCTTTCTGCTTTTGTCTATAAATAATGAACAATGCAAGCAGGAAAAGGACAACAAGGACAAGAATGATGACTCCAGCAATTGCTCCAATTTGGTAAGAATCAGATGGGATGGCAGCACTAGTACGGCTTAAACTGTTCAAGTTTCCTACAATGATCACCCCTGCTACAAAAACAAAGGAAAGAAAAGAAAAAGAAAACAAATGAAAAGCCAGTCATAAACATATAAAAAAAGTCCTAGGTGCATATTTTGATTCTGATTGCCTAGCTCTGAACAATATGCAGTATATTAAAATGTATGACACGTTTTGAAATAAAAATGTTGTTCAATCTGAACTCTCTTCTTACCTATTGGCAGCATTCTGACACTGTTGTAACCCCCCCTTCCCTTCTCTGAGCTAGAACATAGTATTCAGAAATGGGTACATTTCCTGTAAGGTTAGAACAAATTTTAGAATGGCCATTCTAAGGTGGAAACAGGGCATTTGGGGATCATCATGTATCTATCTCAAAATGTTTTGAAAATGTCTAATATACATTAATTTATAAATGGTTTAAGTATGCTTGAAAACATATTAGAGGATAAGGTGCCAGATTTTTTTTGAAACTATGCTTTCACATAACAATAACATTACATGATTGAATTATATATTTAAGAGTTGCTTTAAGATGCCTGGTTCTTAAAAGTCACTCCACACAGATGAATGTAGTAGTTAAAACAGTGGAATAGAATTTGCTGACTCAAATTTCCAGTGGGCAATAAAGCTCTGTCAAAGACTTTAGAACAATCCACTACCAGCAGCATTATTATCTAACTGTTCTGACCTGAGGTTGATCCAAACTAGTTTTAGTTCTCCCCCCCCCCACCCCGATTAATTGGTGATTAATCGCTACATCAACAGGTCTCAGCACTATCCAGAGTGTCTGCAGAACCCTTGCCACAATGGCTAATACATATCTTCCTCTGCTCAATTCAGCCATTTTGGAGGCAGTGGGTCTGTGAAGGGAAAGGGAAGCAGCATAAAAGAGTGAAGGAAAACAGAAGGGTCTACAGCTTGCAGGTGCTTGTCCAACAATTTTGTTTCTTCTTCTCTGCCCATCTCCTGTTGGGGATCTGCAATCAAACTTGTCACACTATATATTGGCTAATGGAAAATCTGATTGGCAGACATGAAAATGTACTTAGATCAAATAGGTAGATGTTTAATTTTTAATCCTGAACCAAATTATTTCAGATCAAACCCTCTTAATGTAAAACAATGTCTATGGAGATTCTCAGTCATCTAGGTCATGGTTGTCCCAAAGGTGCTTTTTAAAGAGACAACTGGATTTTCTGGTTTTTCTTTGAAGATGTTTCATCTCCCACCCAAGAAGCTTCTTCAAGAGCTGAAGAAGCTTCTTGGATGAGAAGCAAAACATTAATGTAAAACAGTTTTCTTTTGACTAAACAAACATTAGATTGTGCATTACATCTGATCTTAATCATGCTTAGGAATAGGTCGGTGCCATCTAAAACACAAGGAATTGTGTCTCATTATGCATATATAGAGTGGGAGTAGGATCCTAATAAGCTTTACATATTGTGAATTTAAAATCTCAGCATTCTTCATCGTTATCTAATATTCTAATCCGAAAACTGAAATAGCAAAAGCACCTACACAAATTTACTCTGGGAGGCCATCATCTTTTTAATGAACAATTTTTAGAAAATATTACCTTGGTCACATCTTGCTCCTTTCCAGCCAGGGCTACAGTAACAGGTTCCAGTGATATGGTCGCAAGTTGAGTTGTTCAGGCAATCGCATATTTGCCGACAACCATAACCATAAGTACCCGGGGGACACTCTTTAGAAAGCAAAAAAAAAGCACATAGAGGATTTACTTTATGCTAGTTTGCTGTTAAATTCATAGTCATAAGTGACTATGAGCAGCTTAGAGGAAAACTGAGAGTTCCAAATTCTTAGTAATGGAGAGTGAACATTTGCTTCATTAATGAATATCCATTATCAGCAGGGCAGGAAAGATTCCATTTCACCTTTGTCTCCCCACCTTTTTTGAAAAGCAGATCTTAAATGAATTGAGTGTATGCAGGAAGAAGGAAAGCTCTATTTCATGATAGTCTTCCTATGTAACAAAGTCACGTGTGTTTACATTGCTGAAGCCAGACTAGCTTATAAGCTTTTTTGAATAAATTCCTGGAGTCCCTGCAGATGTAATTAGTCACCACTAGATGGCAAAGTTTCACAAGAAGACTTTATATCTAAGCCATAGCCTGCTGAAAGATGTTTATAAACGCAATAAACTACAATTTAAAATAAATGCATGTACAATATAGCATTCACTCAATAAAAGTTAATGTTGTCACCAATTTTCTAAAAAGAAAATCAGGTTGCTAAAATAGCTGGGAAACTATTTGTTGCAATAGAAATGAAACTCTCAGAATAAAATATAGTGTGATGTTTTACATATATTAAAAAATATGTATGTTGAGTAATTGCAAGCTGAAATGTAGTTTCCTGGGTATTAATCCAGGTAAACATTTTCTTTAGAAAAAATAAAATTTAAGGGAAAAATATTAGTAAACTGTTTCTCATAATATGTCAAAGGCAATTATAATATTCAGAACATATACCAGTTTTAGAGGAAAAGTAAAAGAAAACTGTAGATGGTTTTTAAACTGATGAAATATTATTGAAAGTAACTTTACCTACAATGCAAACCTTTATCTTAATCTCCCTATTTACATTATATTCTATTGATTTCAATGGAATGTAGATGCCAGTGACTTTGCTTAAAATTGCATTTTCAGGAGTTATCTATGTACTCTTAATCCCACCAAATTCAGTGAAAATCATGACTTAAGATCAAACTTTCAATAACCTCACTTTGGACTGAATTCACAATGTGTACAATACAGTTCATAATGTATTAAGAATCACTGTCTTTGTCTTATCCATTTAGGTATCTGTGTAAAATTTTAGTCAGCCTAGTCCGAATAAGAAAAAAGAGCTTAGTAAGTTTTAATTCTACATACATCATCTCTTAACAATGTGTAAGAAAAGTTCCCAACTCACTCTGTTCACAGTATTTTCCCATGAATCCTGTGCGACATGTACATTGGCCTGAGATGTGATCACAGTCAGCTCCATTCTCACACTGGCAGATTGAAGCACAATCTTTCCCAAAAAAACCCAGTGGACATCCTTGAAGAAGAAAGTAAGAAAATAAAATCATAACTGCCACTCTGAAGCAAATAACCTATGTCAAAAAAATACACAATCCATAACCCAAAGAAAAGATAAAACATCTTTAAAAGTGTTTATAATTGCAATAGTACTTCTCTAATAACAATTCCTGAACTTCCTTAGGAAGGATCTTAGTAGGTATAATTCTAAATAAGTTTATAGGCTTGTTCTAAATCTCACTACTTCATTACTTTGAATGAAATCCAATAGATTTTCAAGGGAGAAAACTATTTTGCATATGTTCCAGAGAATCCAGAGTTATGAAACAACAAAATAACATCAGCGCAGAAAAGAACAAAAGCTTGAATAGTAATGATTCCAATAACCCAGAGTAACACTATGACTCTATTTCTTCCAAAAATAATGTAATTCTGGTGCGATGTAAATGTTGTATCATTATTATAACTGTAGGAGATGAATATTCAGAAGTCATGTCCCCTCCCCATCCTTCCAAATCAAGAATTGTTTCAGAACTAATTGCTATTACTAATAAAAATAGTAGGAGGGTTACACTTTCTTTGTAAATAATTCTGAAAAAAAAGGTTATGTGAAGATCTAAAAGTATGGCTGCAGACCTTCCTGTAATTCTTAAAAGCAACCTCACTTTCTTCATAGTTCTGTGCAATCCACTCATATATTGTAATGTCCTAGCTTCAGCTTCAACCATAACAACACAAGAGCAAACAATAGATACAAACTCAAGGTTAATCGCACCAAACTTGATTGCAGGAAATACGACTTCAACAACAGAGTGGTCAATGTCTGGAATACTCTACCTGACTTTGTGGTTTCTTCCCCAAACCCCAAAAACTTTAACCTTAGACTGTCTACTATCTCTCTACTGTCTCACCCCTTTCCTAAGAGGTCTGTAGGGGGCATGCATAAGCGCACCAACGTGCCTCCCATCCCTCCCCTATTGTTTCGTTATATTTTTTTCAATTTTTCTTATATGTATCCATGTATTCATAACTATGGTTTTTACTTATACCTATTATCTTGTAAGCAATTGACAAAAATAAATAAATAAATAGTGACTCTTAAAGCATTGGCCCTTTTGAGTTAGCAAGGAGGGGTTTCATGCAGAAGCCTAAAAAGATCAAACTGCTTAAATCACAGATGTCAAACCCGATTGCATCACATGACATATCATAATGTAAGAAGATGGGATTTTGCTTTGGAAAGGTGGGGGAGGGTGGCTTGTGCATGATGCAATTGGCCCATGGGCCACCAGTTTGATAGGCCCGGCAATGAATAGAAAAGTGCTATATTCATGCAAGTTTGATGCATTTGTAATCATTTTTGAAACGTACATAGCTGTTGAAACTCCAATTTCTCATTCTGGTTTATATCCTATACAATACCATTTCTCACTTTCTGACTTATGAATAGTATTATTTGAAGGCATTAAAAATTCCTTTAAAAAAAAAACAGGAAGCAGATAGATTATTTTGTCACCCAGCAGGAGTTCCTCTAATTTTTAATTTTGATATTACTCTTTCTGAAATGCAGAATAAATTTATCAAGGCAAATATGTGAAACTCACTTTGTGTGCAATAGAGACCAGTCCATCCTGGTGTACATTTACACTCTCCATCGTAAGCACTACAGTGAGCGCCATTGTGGCAATTGCATGTATGAATACAGTTTGGGCCCCAATGAGAAGGAGGGCAAGCTGAAACAAAACAAAACAATTAGCCTTATTACAATATGAAAATATGCAGAATAAATATGAACTTAGTCTGACAGAATGGGCATAGCAAAATTATCCAATTATCCAAGAACACAACAATAAGACTATCAAAATTTGGGTTTACTTGTTTTTTTTAATGTCCCCTATAATGAACAATTTCTTGTCTAGGATGAGTGAGAATTGCCAAGTCACATATATTAAAAAAAACCAGAATTTTATAAAGATAATTACAAAGGCTTTTTAAAGTAATGGGAATATTTTTTACTTTAAATATTATTCCTTTCACGGGAATGACATAAAATGGATTTTTCTGGTTTAAAAGTCAGGCTTAACATATATCTCCTTTCCTTCAATTGGCACATTTATTTCTTTTCACCAATTTATCAGTTGCTCATTGGTAAGGAAACAAGAACCATTACCAACAGTAGCCAAGTACTGTAACCAAGTAGTAAAAGGAGGTCAAATTGACAACAGTCCAGAAACTGGACTCAGGTGAGAAACAACTGACTTGGAAGAAAGGGAATGCAACACTATTAAGTCCTGTTCTTTTAACTAACTTTCCCAATGCCCCCACTATTATATTCCTGGAACCTAATCTAATTCCCAGTCTCTCCACCCCATTCAGCCCTTTCTACTCATCCATTCTATTAGCATTGAGTACCATGAGGAGAACACATCTGAAGATAGGTCCAGAAAATTCATTCAGTTGTACTAACCATTGGCCACTTTGAACATGAGCCTCTGCCACCCTCTCACTTCTGTTGCAAAGATTGTGACATTTCTTTTTGCCTCAGTCTGTCCTACCGTTGAAGAGTAGCAGTGGCCCAGCAAGCAAATATTTTCCCAAAATTTCCAACTCTCTTAAAAAGTCCTCCAATTCCATCAACTTCATATGCATACATAAGAAATGAGGTAAGTCTATAATTAGTCAGTGAAATAGGTAAGTAACTTGTGAAGATTTCTTCTAAGCCTTCCAATTATTTTTGTTAGTAAACGATAGAAGAGTATACGTAACTAAATGAGCCCATTATCGGTGAAAGATACTGTTGGAAGGCAACAGTAGCTCTCCCCCACTTCTGTACTATCATGTTTCCCTGAAAATAAGACCCTGTCTTATTTTTTTTTGCTATTAAAAAAAGGCACCAGGTCTTATTTTCAGGACTAATCTCACTTGCATGTATCATCCCCGGCATCCTTTTCGCTGTCAGTGGTCTTCAGAAACTACTTCTTCTGTGGCTGGCAAGGCTTTCTTAAAGATCTCTGCAGCAGATAACAGAGTTCTGGACGATCCGGAGCTTTGTTATCAGATACAAAGGCCTTCAGGAAAGCCTGGTCAACCTTACCGGCTGCAGAAGAAATGGGCCACAATGCAGGTGTCGGGGTGTGGGAGGCCTGACTACAATGGTAGTCCAAAGGTAAGTAGTAGGGCAGCTCCACCACCACCCATCCCCACTGTAGCTGAATTTTTATCTTAATTGGGGATTATTTTGGGGTAGGGCTTATATTGGGCACACATGTAAAAATCAAGCTAGAACTTACTTTAGGGTAGGTCATATTTTCAGGAAAACAGGGTATTTGCCTTAAGTATATGGCTTCCATACTAGTTTAATTCTTCTCTGCCCACTAATTTTGTCAGCCAACTCCTCTCAGAAACATTTGATCACCAAAAGTATCTGAGCCCCCCACCCCTCCAAAAAAACCCTCTTTAAATGAAGGGATTCTAGTTGTCAAAAACATTGGCAACAATATGATGGCAATTATTGTATACACCGGGGAATACATTCTTCTGAAATAGCATTTGTCAGTTTTCCCACCTTTCTAAATTTCATTTTCAGACTCTACACAATGTTTTCTTATCCTGCTAGTTGTTACTATATCTATTTCTGTCTTGGGGAGGCAGTCACTTGGAATTAAGCTTCATTTATTTCAAATTATTGACTCCCTAGCTTTGCTCTCTACTTACCATTTCTTTACTGGCCCCTGATGCCTCAGTTCTCCTTTTAGCTGTGCCATGCTGTACGTTCACTAGATTAAGCCTTAAATTTTGTTTAGATGAACTGATGTGTGCAAAGCTCAGTATGCCAACTCCTTCTTCATTACAGCCCAAAACTCTAGTACCATCAGCCAGTCAACTGTTCAGTACTCTAATGCAGGGGTCTCCAACCCTGACAACTTTAAAACCTGTGGATGTCAATTCCCAAATTTCCTCAGCCAGCAAAGCTGGGAAATCTGGGAATTGACATCTACAGGTCTTAAAGTTGCCAAGGTTGGAGATCCTGCTCTAATGGGCAGCCATTTTGTTCTCCGGCTATTCTGGTCTTTATCTGAATTTTACTTATTAGTTAGCAGCTGGCCAGTAGGTGGAGAACACACAAAAGTACATATTTTTTCAGAAAACATGTGAGTCTACATATAGGAAAAGAGCTTGTATCTTTGAGAAATTTAACTTCTTTCCAAAAAACTGGGCATATGGGGGAGCACACTGTTTTAGTCTGTTACAGCTGTGCCAGTCTTTATACACTTATCAAGGATGGTTCCATAATAAAATACAGGAATGATTTTATTTATTTGTACAGCAAATATTTAAAAGCTACTGAATTATTTATAGAGTTTATATCAGTGGCCGTGTTGTAAAGTTTGAATTTTTTAAATGTGAAAAATGCACATGGCATATATTTCATGCACTATTAGAAATGCAAATGTATATTGAGATAAATTAGCCATGCTGCTTTAATCATTGTATTTGGTTGAAAATTTTAATGAACTAAACTCTAATGAAAATGCAGAAACTTCCCAAAGAAGGAAATGCTAATACTTACGCTGGGAGCAATCATTACCAATCCAGCCAGGATAACATTGACAAGACTTGTCAATTGGATTACAAGTTCCATTATTTGTGCATGTGCAAACCCCTGCACAGTTCTTTCCAAATCTTCCACTTGGACAAACTATAGAAATAAATTACACAGGTCATGAATACTTATATTTTTATACTTCTGCCTTGCTGGTGCAGTAGTTGTGGACTAACTTTGCCCACAGCCTGGATTTTGATCCTGACAGGCTCAAGGTTCACTCAGCCTCCCATCTTTCTGAGGTCAGTAAAATGAGAAACCAGATTGTTGGGGGCAATATGCTGTCATTAAAAACCACCCAGAGAGTGCTCTAAAGCACTATGAGGTGGTATATAAATCTAAGTCAGGGGTATCAAACTCACATCATCACATGATGTATCGTGACCTTTTCCCCCTTTGTTAAACTGGGCGTGGGCATGGCCAGCATGTGATATCCAGCCTGTAGGCTGGGAGTTTGACAGCCTGGTCTAAGTGCTATCATTATTGCTATTGCTACTTTTTATTTTTTAGATGCTTTTATACTAATAGTCAGATGTCAGTAGCTACCATTTTTTTCTATAACCTTTGTTTTTCCCATTCCATTCTCTGGTTTCTTTCCCTTTACTTTTGAGACTTCTCACATTCCCTCATTATCCAGGACTCACTATTTTATCTGTCTTCTATTTATACCTTTTTCCTTTTTCCTTGCTGGTTTCTGTGTAGTGTATTCACCATGACTCTTCTTCTTAGTCCTTGTTCTCATTTACTACTCAATAATCTTATTTCAGTAAGTAAAAATATCATATACGGGAAATTATTTCTATGATTTTTTGTTTTGTTTTTTTGTTAGCACAAGGTAACCAAAAAGTAAGAGGATCTGGGAGCATTTTTTCTGATTAACAAAGAAATCAGTTTTTATGAGGTGCAGTTCACTAATAGGCCTATATGTATCATTTACTGAAAGAGGCTATGCTGCTCAGCACAACAACTCATGAAATGATTTGTACAAGTCTAGCAAATAAGGACAAAACTGCAAACAGTTGTTGGCATCATTTGGATGATCCTACCTTCATTACAGAGAGCTCCAGTAAAACCAGGTAAACAGTCACATAGCCCTGTTACATGATGGCATGGGCCACTGCTGTGAACACACTGGGGGCATGCCTGGTTACATCGATGGCCATAAAATCCAGGAGAACAAACTGAAAAAAAAAAAGATGCTATCATATTCACCATCCACACATACTTTTCTAATCTAAAAGAATTGAGCTGGATTCATTTGGAGAGATTTGGAAACACTGGAGAAGTTCTAATTTATGCAGATTTGTTTCATACAGTTTAAAGTATTAAATTTTCTTCAAATCAAGCGGGTCTCCTCATCCAGTTGAGTCACCACTGACTTTAGGCTTTGTTTCCTTGGCAACATTATGAAAATAATATATTATTGCTTCTTTCAGGACTTATTTTCAACTTCCAGTGATTTTCCTTCAAGATAGTAACTATTTGAGATTCAAAGAGAGCTTGATATGAATTTTACCTAAAATTCTGTTATTTTTATTATAGTATCACTATATATAAAACCATTATGCTCATAATTAAATGTTTCCTTGTCATGATTGTCACTATGTACAATTGGGTAGTCTGTATATTTCTTGGTACAAGAGCAAGTTCAGACTGCTGCACATTGCTGTGTGTTTTTGTTCTGTTCATGATTTAAAGAAGAAAATCCTATTCACTCTTATGCCAATACACCAGTCCTTTCTTCAAAAAGATACATGTCCCCATTTGGATTGATTGAGGAAGAAATAAATTGTTGGGTAGAATTTATTTCTTTATAACTCTAATATTCTGGCATTCCTTTAAAGGACCAATCAATATATTAACAAATGTTTCAAGTTATTAAACAGCAATTAACATTTACATGGCTAACTTTTGCCTTCACATTTTTAGAATTGTCTAGAAGCTACCAAATAAAACACATTTTTCCATCAGCTTTCCTGTGGGTATTGTACCATTGTGAATAATTTATTCAATTGAACAAAAGGCAATTAAGGCATTTCCTCCAGGTGTGTGTGTGTTTGTGTGTGTGTAAATACATAACTATAGTCCTTTTTAACATTGGATTATTTATATGATATATTTCCATATGAAAAAGTAGTTAGATTACTAACTCACCATATCATTTTGTAGGAATGTTTTTCTATCAGAAAATAATTTGCTTACATGTTAGTATTATAATCATAATAAACTGGGAACAGGAAACTTACTTCTTTGACAAGTAGCACCCCTGTAACCAGGTGCACACTCACAGATTCCTTCATCTGGAGAACATGATGCTCCATTTTTACAGTAACAGGACAATGAACAGTTTGGACCCCAAAGTCCTTCAGCACATACACTGTCACAATGTATACCTGCAAACAATTAATATGCATAGTTATCAATAACAATACTAGAAGATCAACAAAACTACCAGAAATAAAATAGTGAATGAAGCATTATATAAATCTGGAGTTTCAGCATGATGGCTATAGCTTCTATACACCTAGTTACATATCAAGTAATTGCGAATCTGTGGCACACATGCCAGAAGTGACATGCATGTCTCTGGACATGCCAGCCATTGCCTGTTGCTCTTCCGAGTTCTGGCATGCGCATGTGTGCCAGCCAGTTGGTCTTCACATGTGCGGTAGCGCCGGAAACTGGAAGAGTAGCTCCCCTGTGCACATGCACATGCTGGCCAGCTAGTCTTTGTGTGTGATGCATGTTAGAAACTAGAAGATCAGGTGGGCAGTGTGCATATGTGCATTGGGAAGCTGAGAGATTCCAGTTTCAAGCGCTCCTGCGCAGTGCACCAGGGAGCTGCTCTTCCAGTTTCTGGTGTGTGCGTGTACACTCCCATTTCAGCACTCACTGCCGAAAAGGTTTGCCACAACTATGCTAGACTCTATGCCCCATATGACTATTTCTTTCTATCTAAGGGGAAGCTAGCAAATTGCAAAGCAAAGTATAGCTCAAGTACATATTACCAAGAAGACTTCTGGGCTATGCATTCAGAGGAACTCTTTGAAAATAAAATGACAGTTATCTACTTAGAGGTACTCAAAAGCTAAATAAAAATTATGCTCATCTGACCCAAAAGGAGCATTGATGCAGAGATTATTTACATATATCTGATTATTTACTATATTTGAAGCCACAAGAAGCAATTTTTGGGTCCCTGTGATTAAACAAAGCTTATTAAAACATGGAATGAATGAACTCAGAGTAGGGAGAAACAGGGATAATTGCTATAAGAAAAAAGAAACCAAAATTATTGGGTGACCAAAATAGATAGTGATGTGCTATTCAGTTGATGCCAATGATGGAATCAATTGGGTTTCAGATCCAGACCAACTTACTTTCAGAAATAAGTGAAATTGCTTTTATGTGCAATTTATGAATATGTTGCCTTAAAGCAGGGGTATCAAACTCAAGGCTTGCAGGTTGAATCCGGCCCATGGGGTGCTTAAATCCGGCCCACAGGGCTGGCCTGGAACTATCAAAGGACCGCCGACTCACGGTGCATTTGGCAGCTAAAACAGGCTACATGTGGCCCCCTGCAGCTCATTTTCACCCCCCATAGCCTCCTGCAGCTGAAAAACAGGCTGAAAATGTGCTGAAAACGAGCCAAAAAACAGCCTGGAAATAGGCTGAAAAACACTCCAAAAATGGGCTGAAAACAGGCCAAAAATGGAGCAATAATGTGCCCTAAAACAGCTGGCATAGTGCTGCAGGAGACCATGGAGGGTGAAAACAAAGTGCAGGGGGGCTACGCATGGACCCCCTCACACCCCATTTTGGCCAGCAGAGTGCTGCAGGAAGCATCCATCCTGCCTCCCCCTGCAGGCCTGCACAGGAAAACTACAATGCTGATTTGGCCTTCAAAGAAATCCAGTTTGACACCCCTGCCTTAAAGCATTATATAATCGCAATATATTATGAATATATTATCTTTTCAATAGCTTAAATATCCCAGTTTAATCTATTAGAAGGGCAAATATGAAATAATTTTAAATGCTGTTTGTTTATTTAGAAATACAGTATATATACTGGGGACACAAAATACCTACACAAATAAAAGTTCACTTGATTATGCAAAACAAGTCAGTGAAACTATAGTTTCTCTTTCTTTTACAGTTAATAAGTTGAAAATATCATTTGATGTGTTTGGGAAAACTAAACTTTTTTTCTCTTTTTAAAAATCATATATTGAATTTTATGTCTGGAGTTATCTTGCTAATTTACATCTGTACTTGAATGGTATTTTTTAAAAATATTTTTATTTTATTCTCTTTCCTTTCATTTTTTATTAGTAGAGTAAAACTAAGGAAAAAAATTCTCCTTACAGTAATCCATATGTATTAATCCTTATGGGGGTTGGGAACAGAATCCTGTTTGGAAAATATCTTTCTTGGTTAGAATAAAGGGGAATGTAGGTTAAACCTATTATGACCTGGGTCTTTTTATCAAATTTGCTAGAGAAATAATGACAGAAATAACTGAAGTGGAAAATGTATCACATTGAAATTTGACAAGAACTCAGAAACTAATTTTATACAGGATACTGAACAAGTATAAAGGGCTATTTTTCCTGATTGAATGAAAATTTGAATGGACTTTGAATTGACTGTCAAGACATGAAAGAAGTTATACCATCAACCTCTTGCAAGCTGATTCTTGTCTAGATAGCTCAGTTTTCAGAATCAAGTCACAAAGTAACTTATTTTTCAATAGCTTAGAACAGACATTTTTTTTACTGGAATTTTAAATTCAGCCACCTATATTTGCAAACAAATTAAATTCCTTGTTGAATCTATGCTGGGTATCATTAGATCCACTGAAAGCTCTGCAAACATCACACCTTAAAATTTTAACTGCGCTGGTACATTTTAATAATATTAAACTTGAATGTAGAAATTAATGCACATGAGTTTGAAATAAGCAATTTAAGAGAATATTTTGCTACTGAGACCAAATAAGGACAAAAAAAAGATTTATTTTAGAAATTGTTTTCTCACTTTTTATTTTTTCATTCAATATATTTCATCCAATATAAATATTTCACCAATATAAATATTCTCTTATTACTCATCTCCCCCAAAAAATGACTATTAAACTTAACAAAATTTATTTTTGAGTAGACAGATAGGACTTTCTGTTAATAAATTAAATAATTTATTTTGGTTAATACATAATATGATATGAATATATCATAAATACATTATTTGCTAGTTTAATAATCTATGGAAATAGAGAATATAAATTGAAATAGCATTTATGATTACAACTTGTTTGTAATCCCAAATTATTGTTTAGCAAAATAAATATCATCTACAGATAGCTCAAATGTTTGTGTTCTTCTTTTCTCCTTCTATGCCCAACAGCGAGAAGGAGATTGGGAACATCTATTTTTATTTTGCCTGAAATCTAAATTATGTTAACATTAACAATGAATTGTTATAAACAAATCAGTTTGTTTTTAATTTGATTTCTTTTCAATAAAAATTTTATGTGGCTAGAAATCACAAGGTTACATAAATGGATATAAAAATCTGATTATCCTTATAGCTCAAGTAGAGAAGACGTTCAGTGCAATCTTACATGTTAAGCTATTCTTAATATAATATGACTATATATCTGACTGGTATTGAAAAGGTATTATTTTTGTCCACATGCAGAGCAATTATTTCCCTGATGAATTGTGTTCCTACACATGTCTTTATTAATTCATGTATTTAACTAAACACTGCTAAAAGAATTAGGAACACAAACAGGAAAAGGAACATATTTGTACACATTCTTGTTTTGAAGGCCACATGTCAGCAAGCAACTCTGCCTAAATATTTAGATATTTTAGCCCTTAGATGACTACATGAGTACCTGGCATAGGAAGCTTTTACACTAAAAATTACACAGATGCTTTTTTTGGGGGGGTATAATATTAAATGAATATTTAAAATGCATTTTCCAAAACAAAAGAATTATTAGCAAATAAGTCCATTAATTTCATTCTTGATGAACAGATCAGTCAGGAAATGTTTTGCCAGGAGAATGGACAAAGGCCTCTTTAATGGCTTTTGCAAGTTGCTAGGCAATAGCAAAATGGTCATGATAAACTTCAGCTAAGCAGCTCTGAAGAAATCCTCAAACTCAGAGAACTATGCCAAGAGCTTCACTTCTAAATTAGCATTCCTATAGCACATACAATGGTGTGAATGAAGGGAATGATTACTTAGATAATATTATTTGTTCCGCTATAAAATTTGTAGTCTACATGTAGTCTATATAAAAAAAACTTTTTCATATATTTTAACAATAATAGTACTATGGAACGCTGTGGTAACATTGACACGTGGAAAACCTAATTTCTATACTGTGTAGTTGGGATCTAGCAAATGATTCATGCTGGCAGCTGCTGGAGTGCATATTAAATGATATTTTATATATTTGCTCATGTTTCAAAGGTACAAACAAGTCAAAGGAAGGCCCTCTTCTCAAGCAGTAAATACTGGGATTGTGCAATATTTTGGATTCAAAGCCAAAAATATGCTTTGTGGTGTGCAGGATTGCAAATGCGGCATCTGTCTACATTTCCTTTGACCAAACATATTCTTTTCCAGGACAAATGGAAAAGAATACAAGGAAGAGCCTACACTAAAACAATAGACAAATATCTGTTTTTCTAAAGCAAACTGTAGAAATAATTGCTCTGTCAAAAGGAATAGTAATTTTAAAATTAGAAAAAAGAAAACTTGAGTTTGGCATATTGACCCATCCCTACCCAGGATTTTTGATCCCAGCAAAGAAAAAAAAACTCTACAGATTAGGATTGGAGCTGTTACATCGAAATATTGAAACTTCCATCATGTCCTATTTATCTATACTATATTATATTTAGATTTTGATTGTACTTTTGGCAAAATCGACCTACTCTTAGCAGGGATTTCCACATCTAGCATGGTATGACTAAGGCTGAAAACCCAGCCATCAGTTTAACTATATCACTAAAAGGATTGTGTAAATGTCTTGATTGAATAAAGCCATGATTGGTGATAGAAGCCAATATCTACAAACCATTCTTAATAGAATATTAATAGAATACTAAGAACTGTGATAATAGAATATAGAATAGAATATAAGAGGAATAAATAATAAAGCATGAATTCACTAACAAAATGAAATAAAAAAATTGGGGAATGGATGAAGAAGGCTAAATAGTCTAAAATAGACAGTCTTCAGCAGAATAGAATGGAATAGAATAGAATAGAATAGAATAGAATAGAATAGAATAGAATAGAATAGAATAGAATAGAATAGAATTCTTTATTGGCCAAGTATGATTGGACACACAAGGAATTTGTCTTGGTGCATATGCTCTCAGTGTACATAAAAGAAAAGATATATTCATCAAGAGTCAAGAATGAATGGAATTGAAAGAAAACACAATGGAATAGGTTGGGATTAAATAGATTGGGAGGGAATATTTCAGATAAGGAAATAGTAATAACATTTTGAATAACAGAATTAAAAAAATATTATAAATGTTAATGTGCAAGAAAAAATGGATGAAAAGAAAGTCATCCATGTTTGAACAAGGATAAGCTTGTAAGTTGTAAAACTTAACATGTTAATGAAGATTGCATCTGACAATTGTAAGAATGCTTTCATTGTTCTGTTTACTGAAATATAGCTGGCAAGAATGAATTAAAAGTCTACTGAGGATTTAATTTTAAATTTGTTAGTTTAAGTGTCAGGTAAAAATTGGTCTGGTTCAAATACCCCTAATCATAAAGGAACAAAAATTGACAATAAATCAATTATAATACAGTATAAGTTTTAAATGCTGATTTGATATTTTTTTTAAATCTTAGAATTGCACTCCAAATTTAAAGACGCTTGTAAAATTTCTCATCCTGAGAAAATGGAATCAAGATCAGTTTGCTTAGTGATGCACACTGAATAAAATCTAAAATATATCTGTTATGGATAACAAGTATTACAAATCCTTACTTTTTGGCCTATTATTGAATTAACAGATTGTGTTGTAATAAAATGTAAAATATCCTACTAAGACATCTTTATACATTTTTATGCTCTGCTATCTTTAGTTGTGAACAGTTGGTTTTAGTGGTGTTTTTATTTTATTTCTTAATTACAGTATATGTTCTAAGTAAATAAATATATTTCAGCCTACTTGGACTGAAATATTGAAAGAAAGAAATATGTCAGTAACTTCTAGATACATAACATGATACAAACAAGATAGCTTTGCTGGTACTGCGTGTTTCAAAAACATTTTTGCCCAAAGACAAATAGCACTATAGTCAAACACAACACTTATTCTGGCATGTGTGAAGGTGAACTATGAAAGATGAAGATGGGCTTTAAAATAGCTATATCCCAGATTTGTCATTTGTGAGACATTTAGAACACAGCAAGAAGATTTTTATTAAATTAGAAAAGAGAAAGCAAAAAAAATCTATTCATGTGAACAAAATAATGAAATGTCACATTCACATTAATTAAAAGACCCAGTAAATGGAAAGCATATTTTCAGAAACAGCTCAATAGGCTACCGCCAGATTACAGAACAGTTGCCAAGATTAACTTTGTAGATATAATACTGATATTCTTTTTGCTAGCATCAGAGTTGTAGTTGTGATAAAGTTCAGTGTGAATTTAGGTTTTGAAAGCTAGGAGTTGAAAGCAACTTGATGGCACAGAATCAATGGGATTCTGTCATGATAGGTTAAAGGCCTACAATTACTTAGATAATATTATTCCATTCCAGAGAATTACTCTATCTCCAGATGTTCATTTTCTGAGAAAGGTTTATGTAATTAATCTAAATAGCACCACATATATTTGGAGTTGCTGTGATTAAAATAGAATCTATTCTAAAACTTTCATATCTTGATCAAAATACTATGTATTAATTTACCCAAGGGTGCTAAGAAGAATCAAAATTTGGATGGCACTGTTGTATTGTTACAATTTCAAATTTACCTGACCATCCTGGAAGGCAACGGCAATAACCTGTTACTGGGTGACAACCATCTGCATGACTGCAGTCACAGCGCTCTGAACAGTCCAGGCCATACATGCCATCCTGTCAGGAAGAAAATGAAATGAAATTAAATTTATTTTAGTGCAGTCAACATGGAAACCTTACATTATTGACATAATAAGAGAGTTGATTTGTGAATGAAACATATTTCTTCCTTCCTTCCTTCATTCCCAAGCTCATGAATGAGGTTTTCTACATTGTTTATACTTCAAGATGAGTATAGGAAGACGTGTAAAACTTACTTCAAACTGGAACATCAAAGAACAAATTTAATATGATGATAGACTAAGGATGAATCAAAGGCCATGCCCTGAAGATTTATCTTCTAAAAGGATAACATCATGGTGCCATCGTTAATGGGTTATATCAGGTGTCCCCAAATTTGGCAACTTTAAGACTTCTGGACTTCAACTTCCAGAATTCTGGGAGTTGAAGTCTACAAGTCTTAAAGTTGCCAAGTTTGGAGACCTCTGGGTTATACGGTGAACTGCTAGTTTACATGATGCAATACCTCTGATAATATGGACATGTTTTATTTAAAAATACAGCATATAATATTGTAATATTCAACACATTTATCAATGCATTATATTATAATGCTAAATCAAGCTTTCAGTGGAGTCAGCTTTATTACCTGGCAGGGGTATTCACATTTTTCTCCTCTCCAACCTGGAGCACAGGTGCAGGTTCCATCCAGAATATTGCATGCTCCTCCATTAAGGCACTGACATGTTAAATTACAGCCAAGGCCCCATGTCCCACTAGGACAATTTATAGAGCAGTCCACTCCGTGCCAACCTGACACAGTAAAAAGAAAATGTCTCTGTTCAGTATAGAGTTCTAAGATCTTACTTGATAAGAACAACTGAGAGCTGATAGGCACCTTTTTCAGGTTTTGAATAGGAAGATATTTTTAAATATATCATTCACTTGCCAGAATCATAGGAAGATGGCTGTGTTAGTCTATGGCAACAAAAAAATCAGGACTCAAACAGCATCTTTTCCACCTAGCCATTGTTATTAAAAGACATAAGCTTTTGTGAGCTGCAACTCACTACATATGTTGCAACTGACTTCACAAGATGCAGTTACTGATACAGAGTATTTAGATCTACAAATGTCATTAAGCAATTTGAAGTGAGGAGTTGTAAAAATACTGTCGTTGATGAGCAATCAACGTCAAAAAAACGGTTAAAACTAAAAATACAAATGTTTTTAGAAGAATAAAGGCAGTTATACTTTTGAAAGTGGATAGAATACAAATGATGGAAGGAATTATTTGTTTTCTTTTCATTCTTTCTTAATTTTTTGGAATTGGGCTCTGATAATTTGTACAGCTGAACAAAGTTCCAATCAATGGAATCACATCTTCAAACTGAACCTTGAACTGAAAACCTAAAGGAATTGCCCAGTTGAATTAAATGCATCCACCAGAAATCCTGAGTGTATGGTACTGTACTGCATATTCCTCCTACTTGGTGGAATGCAGCAATCGTATATTGACCTAATGTAGTATGAGCATCTTTTAGGTAAAACTGGTCTTTATTTGGATTGCACCAGTGCAGCCAAAATATACCAACAATGAATGCTATTATCCTAATAATTAACAGAGAATTCTGCAGATGGCATGCATAAGATTGCAACTGATTGCAACTTATTTCATTTCTCTAGTTTACTAAACAGAAAAGTTATACTGTATAAAGGCTTCAACTGACCAAAGATATGATGGTCAGTATCCATGCATCCATTTGGGTAACAACCTTGGTAAATGGTAAAAAGAGTGAAATAATGAGTAAAATGAAAGATACAAGAAGAAATGGAAATGTTGTCTGTGCATGTACAACTGAAAAAAAGAGAAACAATGTAATCATTCTGCATAAAATTCTGATCTTGAGCACTGATTAATATATGCACAAAGTGAAGGTATGGGTTTAGTTATGAACAAACTTGATAATACATTTGCCAGAAAGTAAAGATTGTATCATTTAGGTTGTTATGGGGCATGTAGGTAGGGATCTGTAGGCAAGTAATAATTGTGATACTTCACAGTGAATGGTGGTAATAAAAAACGAGGTAAGTTTGAGAACAATTGTGTAACTTGTGATCAAAAGGTCATCTCTGGGTTCTTCTTTTGTGAAACACAGGAAGTGTGCATTCTTTATTGCCGAGCTTGCCAAGTAGTTTCCCTTAAGATCCACGTAGTCCTGACTGTGTTAGTCTTCCAGAAAGATCAAACTTTCCCCTGAAGCATTGGGGCTGGGGTATTGGTAGAACATTATAGCATTGCTGTTTTTATACTTTTTTTTATTGTGAGATGCCTGGAACCATGGATGGATGGCTGTACAGTATACATTCAATAAATAAATAGAATTCTATTAGACATCATGAATGTAGAAGTATGGAAAGGAATAAAATGACAAAATACAGAAAAAATGCTTGGATCATTCATAAATGAATGATAGTGTTGATTGGTTAGTATTTGCTTAGAAAAAAATCTGCTTATTTCAAATATGTACTTTAAGCTTAAGTCTATTCATACATTTACAAAAATAGGGAATGGATCAACCTCATGAATGATTTGAATGTTTACTACAAAAGACTGAAAAAAATTAGTGAAGTATATTGCAGTGACGAGGTGCTCTAAATGTGGGATTATTTTGGCAAGAATGGATGTTAAGGAAAAAGTGGACATCAAAGAAAAAAAAACGTGAAAGGAAGAATGGAAATAGAATAACTGCTATACATGAGAAAAATGTATGCAAGGATGATGCAAATACTACTATAAACTATATTGAGAGAAAGCTAATTGCAAAATAGGTAGCCAAAGAGAATAAGGAATAAAGATGTTAAAAGGCAGAGAAAACATACAGGGATCTTGACGAACATTTTTAAAAAAATGTTTTGGAATTATCAACAGGAAGGAACCTGTAGTGGAGTGAACAGAATTAAAAAATGAAAGTTAATTCTGGAAATTACAGCACAGTGTAGTTTAATTATTATTCTTTTAAAAATCTCTAATATATATATATATATATACGACTTTCATAGTACAAAAAATGTAAATTAGATCACTTACCAGCTTTGCAGACACAAGAACCATCTACTGGGGAACAAACAGCTTCATTTTTACAGTTACATATAGATGAACAGTTAATTCCATATGTTCCCACAGGACAAGGTGTAGAACAATCAGAACCCTAGAACGCATTTGACAAAAGATAAGAAAAATGCAATGTTAAGGAAAATGGTTTAATTAGATCTTTAAATAAAAAGGTAACTTTATCAGTGTAATGATGTTCCCTAATTGGGTAATGAAACTTCTGCAAGATGATAATATTTAGTTGAGTAATGAAATGGCTGCAAGCAACCACCATCAAGGCTCAAAGAACATCAATAATTCCACAGTTCAACTCTAAATTCCATATATATTCTCTTTTATTAAAACAAAGATGTCTTAACTGCACTCCTGTTTTGAAGCACCTCTTCTAATGGAATGTCGTAATCACTATAGGAGTACTATAGATTACTGTAGAAGTTGCTTCTATCTTCAAAGGCAGACAACCACTGAAATAACTATCAGAACTATTTACCTTAAATCCTGGAGCACAAATGCATTTTCCAGTCACACTGTCACAATCGGCACCATTTCGGCAACTGCAGATTTGTTGACAAGATTCACCATAGAATCCTGGGGAACAGCTTTCATTACAAGAGAGTCCAGACCAGCCAGGCTTGCAAAAGCACTCTCCAGACATTGGTTGGCAGCTGCCAAAAAGAAATGGATGGATAAAGCATTTGTAGAGAATCTGATACCAAGAGCCCAATGATTTTCACACAAAGAAGTTATTTAGAAAAATGCCCTCACTTGAGGACAGGGAGTGGGTGGAATTAGAGGACCATGTAGTCTAATATTAATTTACTGCAGTATTAATACTCTACTAATAATAATAGCATCTACATATTTATTTTTATTTATTTATTTGTCAATTGCTTACAAGATAATAAGTATAAGTAAAAACATAATTATGAATACATGGATACATATAAGAAAAATAAAAAAATAAAATAAACAATAGGATAGGGATGATAGGCATGTTGGTGCGCTTATGCATACCCACTATAGACCTCTTAGAAAAGGGGTGAGGTCAATAGTAGACAGTCTAAGGTTACAGTTTTTGGGTTTGGGGAAGAAACCACAGAGTCAGGTAAAATATATAGAGTGGTTATATTTTAAGTTTTAAAACAAAATCAGCGCTGAGAAAATCTACCAGATAGATATAATTACATTCATAATTAAGTTTTTGGGATGAAATATGACAGGTATTAGCCAAATATGTACAGGTAATCCTCAGTTTATGATTAAAATTGAGCCCAAAATTTATATAGCTAAGTAAAACCTTTGTTAAGTGAATTTGTCCCATTTTACGACTTTTCCTGCCACAGTTATTAAGTGAATCATTACATTTGTTAAGTTAGTAATACGGTTGTTAGGTGAATCTGGCTTCCCCATTGCAAAAGCTGATCACATGACCCTGGGACACTGCAACCATCATAAACATGAACCAATTGCCAAGGATCTGAATTTTGATCATGTGACCATGAGGATGCTGCAACAGTTGTAAGTGTGAAAATGGTCATAAGTCACTGTTTTCAGTGCCGTTGTAACTTTGAACAGTCACTAAATGAACTGTTGTAAGTCAAGGATATAACCTGCAGTTATATTCTATAAAATCAAATGTAAACTCACTGATTCAATATTCATTACCTTGGAACTGTAGAAATAAACTAAATAGGCTACCATGAATATTAGGAACATATTTTTGTACTCTGATTGTTTAAAATAATAATAAAATGAAACCCTATTGAAATACATTGTTATATTATTTTTATGAGTGCTCTTTCCCAAATACTCAGGAAAATTAGTGTTTAGTTAAATGTATGTATGTATTTCTATCCCACCTTTCTTTGCAACAACAATTATAGATCTCTCTTGCCCATGTTTTCCCAATAAAAATCCATGAAGTAGATTAGACTAAGGCATGTGACTAGCCTGAAGTTTCTCAGAACACTTCCAAAGTTAAGGATGGGTTTCAAACTTGGTTTCCTGATCCTGGACCAATCCTTTATTGACTATATCTGTGATGGTGAACCTATGGTACATGTGCCGGAAGTGGCGTGCAGAGCCATTTCTGCCGGCATGCGAGCTGTGGCCTCCCGTCAGCCAACTGATTGTCAGGTATCTGCCACCCATGTGTGGGGGTGGGGCATGCAGTGGTAGGGCGTGCGCATGTGCAGAGGCACAGGGCGCAAGTGGGGGTTGCACATCCATGCACAGAGACGCACGGCATGGGAGTTGTGTGCGCATGTGCAGGGGGTGGGGGGGGTCATTCATGCATTGTATTATGGGTGCAGCCACGCGTGCATGCACACACTTTCGGCATGCAACGATGAAAAGGTTTGGGTTAGGGTTAGGCTATACCATACAGTAGATTTCTTAAGAAAAATAGTAGCTTCAAGGAATGTATTCTTGTCAGGACTGCAATAAACAAGGTTTAATCAACCCCTTTATGCTAGCTGCAACCTTGTAACTATTCCCCAATATTTATTCGTTTTCTCAAAAATCTAAACCAAATTCTATTTAACAGATACATAATTTAACCTTGCATGATCCTATGAGCTTTCATTTAAATTCCGGTAGGTGTTTAGTATGCAAGTTTTATATTTTTTTACTTAGAAGGACTGCCAAATTGCTTTACAGGGGAAAGGTCAAGGGCAGTCTTATAGTCTTCAAGAATGTTGCTATTTTAGCTTCCATACCTGGTGTCGGGCCATCTGTTCCTACCTGAAACAGCAGTTTTATTCAATGCACAACCACACAGCTGTTATTTTGCAACAAATGGAACCATCAGCTGTGCTAGAATATATGTGCCAAGACAGTAAACACAAGGACAGTTCTGTGGTCCTCTGGCAGGAAAAGCACTTAGCTTAACTCTCACCAAAGGGAAGCCTTAATATCCAGATCAATTATATTTACAATAGGCAGCCTGTTTAAAGATGACTGATTGAAGTCAGTGACTGATCACTGATTGAAGTAATATTCCCTAAGGCATTCTAAAAGGGGGGGAATGTACTCAAGTCAAGACATATTAAATGAACGATGACAGAAGAGTGTCTTTTGTGTTTTTTTAAATGCCTTTTTTCAATGCCCCTTACTCATTTTGCCAGTGTAATTCTTTACAGCGAGCTGTTCTTTATCCCTATTATTAAA
Source organism: Bungarus multicinctus (assembly GCA_023653725.1). Taxonomy (NCBI): domain Eukaryota; kingdom Metazoa; phylum Chordata; class Lepidosauria; order Squamata; family Elapidae; genus Bungarus; species Bungarus multicinctus. The sequence goes on from CM042834.1 coordinate 218,978,586, forward strand.
CTGCAGTCAATCTCCCCCCAAGATGTCTCTTTTTAAAGAAAGAAACACATCTGTTTGTGTGTAAAACATGTTTTCAAACAAATATATGGAAAACCAAAAAGGCATAGTTTCTCTTATATTGTCTGTGTTTAAATGGTTTAGAAGTACAAATTATAATTTGTTACTATTATTGTTGCTTAAAATACATTTGTTTCAACTGTCATTGTGGCCTTGTGGCATATTAGACACAATATTAGACACATTATGCAAACCCAATGAAGCAATTCAGCTCCCAAAATCTTCATCTAATCTCAGCTAGGGAGTGTTGCTCTCATTCATATTTTGCAGAGAAGTTATATCTCTAATAATTAGTACATATTGACAAAGTGTATTTTGGGTTCCAGGCAGAAATTTAATCAAATTCTGACTACTAGCTGGGACAATAATACTTCATTGATAGAATAGGAGTTTGCTACTTCTCTCTTTTTAGTCATTTTCTAACCCAGAAGAATTCAACTGGGTCAAGGACAGATATTTCCCAAGCACCACTTCAACGCAAGATGATGTCACTGACCCAGGACTAAAACCTATGTGTCACTTGGGTAAATGTTATATTGCTCCCAGGCAGAAGTGCTCTGAAGGACTTTTCCCTGGAGCCAGCACTTAAAGGTGCTTTTAACAGGGAATTGGTTCCTAAGGAGTTTGATTCAGTCACCCTTTATCTTCTCTGTCTCTGAAGAAGAAAAAAGAGAGGATTGTATGCTTGGAAGTGCTTTTAAGAGTAGATCACATGGGCTAATTATGCTTTTTATTCTTAATCATTTTTTTTTATTTTTGGCTTTAAAAATAAGGAAAACATCTATGTTATTTTAGATTAATGAGACATTATATGGTAACACCTGACAGTACTTTAGAAATAAATAATAATTAATTATTGTACTTCAGGAAATTATTTTAACTCTGGTAACCATGGGCAACATCTTAGCATAAAACCAATAAAGAAACAGAAAGATCATTTTAGAATACTGTTTTCTATCTTGTTTTCTCTTCTTGTTGTGTGTGTGTGAGAGAGAGAGAGAAAGAGAGGGAGGGAGAGAGGGAGGGAGGGAGAGCGAGAGAGCAAGTAATTCATGATTAAAAATAGGAAATTAAAATACTAGAATGTTTTTGGTGTAGTTACTTTAACTGCCAGTGCTTAGGTTGCATAGGGTTTGAAAAATGATATAAATACATAACACTTTTTAAAATAAATCTTTGGAAATTAGATTACATGAAGATCAAAGTGAATCTATATTTAATCAACAATTGGTAGAGAAATGTGAAATGTACAGACTGTCAGGGTATTCCAACTATTAGTGGTTTACATTTCAATACAATACAATATACTCACACTGACCAGATTTTTGAAAGATTTTCATACCTAATATTGGTGCATTTACTTTGTTGATATGTATAAGAAAAGCCTTCTTGATTATAAAAATCAGAATTTGAGCATTATAACTTTAACTTTAATATATCTGCAGTATTAATTTTTGGCATTGACTGATATTTTTGCTGTTTGTGCCCACAGCACATACATATACAATTTTTCACTTACACTTTAAGATAAATATTTATAATATCAATTAAATTTCATTCTTCTGTATTCTAAAATGAACAGTACAATGCTGCTACACTCATATTACTGCTAAAGCCATTCAATTTGTTACAGAAAGGAAGAAATGTTTAAAAAACACATTCTAAAATAAGTGCTTCTATTTGAATCAGAACATTTTTAGTTTGACTTGCCCACAAGCTTTTCTTCAGTGGTATAAATGAACAGCTGTGTTAAACATGAATCAACTTAATCCTTGAAATATCAGAAATGCTATATAATGTTTGCCATACATTCTTGTCAATTTAAAATGTCTACTACAAATGTAGTTATTTTCTAAGTTAATGTCTACATTAATTGCAGGACATTTGATAAACATTTCAGCCCAGGTCCTACTAATTGAACAATGTTGTTGAAGGACAACAATGGAAAAAAAGTGAACATACCACCAAATAGACAAGTTAATGGAAAAGTTGCTGGTTTCCAACTCTAGTACTAAACATAACAAGCACTTGGAATTTTTAAGCATATATTCCTCATGAACAATGATATCAGAGAATGAAGGAAGCATTTCTTTAGAAATTTCTCTGCTAAATGGATCATTAAAGATCTCTAACTAAGCAAATCATGCATGATTTACTGTAGGAATAAATAACCTAACTTAATTGTTGTCATAACAATCAAACTCAAAATAGCCATACAACGCATGTTATATGATGGCTTCAACTCAGACAGTAGCTCCTTGATTTTTCAGAACTACACTCAATTTTCTCTCGGTTGGAACATAAAAGATCAAACTGCTCCATTTTTTCCAATTGTGGCCTAATGCATCTATTTATCTAATTTCTTCTTTTGTCCTACTTCGATTACATGTAGTCCTCACAATACAACCATTTGTTTAGTGACCATTCAAAGTCACAACAGCACTGAAAAAAATTGCTTATGACCATTTCACACTAATGACTATTGCAGCATCCCTATGGTTATATGATCAAAATTCAGACAGTTAGTGTGAAATAATATATATATATTACCATGCCAAGACCTGCATATTATATATATATATATATATATATATATATATACTCTCTGTGTGTGTGTGTGTGTGTGTGTATATATATATGTATGTATATATGCAGGTCTTGGCATGGTCTTGGCATGTTCAGGTCTTTTCCCGTGTAAGATTGAGAGTATCTTGGCAACGTTTCGACGAGATCTCACTCGCCATCTTCAGGCTGGTGCTTTCAGTTTCGTGCTGTGCGAGCAAAGTATGATCGGAGCTGCCAGTCTCCCTATATATACTGGTGGGGAAGTTGGCTGTGTTGTCATTTCTTGATTGGTTGATGGAGTTGATGTTTGCAGATTGGCTGGCTTTTTCGTAAGAACATGTGTGGCTGAGGTGTTGGCTGTGTGTCTATCAGCTTTCTGTGTTGTAACGACCTGGGTAATAGACTGTGTGATGACCTTCTGAATTCTATTGTTTTGACATCCTGGGCCTTGTGCTGTAATCTCTTGGGTTGTAATGACCTGGGTCATGGGCGGTGTGATGACCTTCTGAGTTCTATTGTTGTGACATCATGGGTCTTGTACTGTAATCTCCTGGGTCGTTGGCTATGTTGTGACATCCTGAGGTTTTGTGGTGTAAGCTCCTGAGTTCTGTGATCTGATATCCTGAGCGGGTGGCTGTGATGTGACGTTCCGGGTTTTGGTGTGGCTCTGAGTTTGAGGCCTGGCTATGTGTTCATGGCATGTGTCAGTTTGCTTGGTTTGACGGTCGGGGTGTGTGGCAGCTGGTGATGCAGCCGTGGTCTGGTTTCTGGATGGTGGTTGCCTTTTGTCTATGGGGTGGGTTTGGGTGTGAGTCTGGTGAGGGAGATTGGTGGTGGCGTCATGTGTTGTTTTGGTTCCGGTGTTGGTTTTCATGGCTGGGACTTGTTTGTTGATAAGGGCTACTTTCCAGATATCTGGTAGATGGGAGGTATCATCCCGTTTATTCATGTAATGTGGGTGTTTCTCTATTTCGATGGCTTCCCTGATTATTCTCTTGTTGAAGTGTTCAGTATTGGAGATTAATTTGGTTCCCTCAAAATTAATTTCATGTCCTGTGGCTTTAAGCTGCTAGAAAAGGGAGGAAGTATTTTCTGACTGCATTCTTGTGTTCTGCAATACGTACATTTATTCTCCTGTTGGTTTGTCCAATGTATGTGGCTGGGCAATTGTTGCATGGTATTTCATAAACTCCTTGGTTTTCTAGCTGGATCTTGTCTTTAGGGTTTCTTAGGATGTTGGCTATTTTTTGGTCAGTGCCAAAGCCTGTCCTGATATTGTGCCTGTAGAGAATTTTGCTGATTTTATCTGTGGTGCCTCTGATGTAGGGGAGGAGGGCGATAGCTTTGTCCTGTTCTGTGTCTCAGTTTCTGAGGGGTGTCTCCTTTAGGATTAGGTTCGTAATTGTGTTTCTTTGGAATCCGTTGGAAATTAATACGTCAGTGAGTGTGTGTAATTCTGTACTCAGGTGGTCTTTGTCAGCTAGGCATTTGGTTCTGGAGATGAGGGTCTTGGCTACGGAGTTGAAAAAGCTAACCAATCTGCAAACATCAACTACTTCAACCAATCAAGAAATGACAACACAGCCAACCTCCCCACCAGTATATATAGGGAGATGGCAGCTCCGATCATTCTTTGCTTGCACAAGCCCGAAGCCAAAAGCACCAGCCTGAAAATGGCAAGTGGGACCTCATCGAAACATTGCCAGATACTCTCAATCTTACACGGGAAAAGACCCAGACACGTCAAGACCTGCATACATGAAAAATCCATGAAAAATCTCTGAAAACATATATATATATATATATATATGTGTGTGTGTGTGTGTGTGTGTGTGTGTGTGTGTGTGTGTGTGTATGTATGTATGTATGTATGTATGTATGTTTGTACGTACATATGTATGTATGTATGTATGCATGCATGCATGTATGTATGTATATATACCTACATATACACATATATACATATATAAATGAAAGCTCAAACATAGTTTTGTATTTTGGGTTCTGGTTCTGGTTTAAAACAAAGGTTTTTTTTCCCCCTTTACATATAATATTTGTGTATTACTTATTTTTTGTGTGTATGTTGTGTATTTTTTAAAGCTAATAAAATATCAAAACTAGAAAAAGTATTTTCTCCCTTTAGGGTTAAAAAAATTAAAATAATATAGAGGATTCTCTGAATTATGATAAAGATTAATGAGTTAACAGAAGCATATACTATTCCCCACAGCAAAGAGAAGTAGAGATTGTCAAATTGATTCTTGTAGCCAAAGAAAAGAATATATCTAACCTTGTTTCTATTCTGAAATTGCTTTCGAATTTGGTGCTTACAATAAAAAAAAAAATGAAACTTTGATTTTATTTTTGCTAATTAGATAGGTTTATTGTTATAGAAATGGCTTATACTGTATATTATCAGGGTTCCGACAGATGCTCTAATTAAACCATGAGCTGTTATGTAAAAGTATAAAGTTGCAGTTTTAATGTTGTTATCTTCTACCATGCTAAAATGTTGTGGTTCACCGGCAGCAGGTGTGGATGGCTGAAGTCTCGGAGAGTGAGGGCTTAGATGAGGAGCCTACGTGTGATGCAGGGATAGGGCCAGGACCATCAGGGAGTGGAATGCTTCGGAGATTGTGGAGGCTGGCAGCAGTGATGAAGAGGTCCCCTAAGTGCCTGTGCCCAATGTGCATGCATGCAGGGCTGTTCAAAGGAAAGAGCAGCTGCAGCAGCACGGGCGACTTGGGAGTAAGGCTGCAAGGTAATGGCCCCTCCCTTAAGAGATAAAAGCCAGTTGAGAAAATGGAGTTCTTTGCAGGAAGGAAAGAAGTTTTTGCACTCAAGCCTTGTGGACATTCAGAATATCTTGGTTGGTGTTTGGAGACTCTTTGTTTGAAATATTTCTTAGTAACTTTATCTAGTGTTCTTGGCAGCCTTGCACAACTTTGGCAAGGCTCATTCTTATCAGAAACAATTAGTTTGAAACAGTCTTTTAACCATGAAGGAACGGAAACTAGTAAAGAATCATTAAAAGGTTTTGCTATTATCTTTGTTCCATGTTTGTTTCCTTGGAACAAGGTTTGGGTCAGAACATTAAGAGAGCTGGAAGTCAGTGCCTTTTTATTTCCCTTCCCTTCTTTACACCATTTTTTTCTCTTCGTCCCTTCCTAGTTTTCTATTATTTTTTGGATTTTTCTATATTTTGTATATTTCTATATTTCTATATTTTATAAACCGATAAAAATATTAAAAATTCAGATATTTGGTAACAGTCCTCTATTTATGCGACCTTCTGACAAGCAAAGTCAGTGTAGAAGACAGATTCACTTAACAATCATGTTACTAACTTAACAACTGCAGTGACTCAACAACTGTGGCAAGAAAGGGGCAAACTCACTTAAACAACTGTTTTGCTTAGCAATGGAAAAGTTGGGCTCAACATGGTGGTAGGTGGAGGACTATCTGTAGTAGCTTCCAAATTTCTGTCAGGAAAAGCAAATAATCAGCGGCTTTTGTTTTTATTAGTAGGTCAACAACATGAAACCCACTTTCTTAATGTTGTATTTTTTCCCTCCAAGAAACAAGAACAGCATTTATAGAAAGAAATCCAAAGATTTTAATCCTTGTGAACAACTTTAACTACTACTACTACTATAACAGGATATCTGGAAAAACAAATCCTTCCTCACATTCTTATGTTTCCTGTCATATTCTCACTAGTGATCCATGGTGATATATTGTTATTTCTGTGGCAATATAAATTTGCCTACATTCGTGATTTGCTAAAAAAGTTGAGCAACATTATAAGAGCACTATAAAAAAACTACTGAAAAATTTGCCCAAGACTAATTGGTGAAAGTTGATTCCACACAGATATAACAAAAATATCTAAAGTACCTGTGAGTATTTGGCAAATGACAGGGACACTTTTTGTCGCATTTAAGACCATAGACTATTTCAGCACATAGCCTCGTTTCACAGCGTACTCCTGTATATCCTGGCTCACAAAGACATTCTCCACTAATATGATAGCATTTTCCACCATTCATGCATTGGCAGATCTCTGCACACTGTATTCCAAAAGTTCCAATTAGACATTCATCCTGACACCTGGTGAGAAGACCAGGAAGAAAAAGATATTTTCACTTTCTATAAAAATATTCTAAAATGTCCATTTAATTCTTCTCAGGTAACAGCACTATTGCATAACAGATACAAACACAACCATGCATACAGATACAATTTCATGCAATACAAATCAGCTTTTTAATTATGGTTTTCTAGATAACAATTAAAGCAAACCATGCTCTTATATCTTTAAGCAAGATCATATATACCTCTTAACAGAAATATTACAGATACATTACAAAAAAGAAGAAATGATAGAATATAGTATTGAGGCAAATTATGCCAACTGCCAGCAGTTCAATCCTGACCGATTCAAGGTTGACTCAGTCTTCCACCCTTTTGAGGATGGTAAAATGAGGAACCAGATTGTTGGGCGCAATATGCTGATACTGTAAACTGCTTAGAGAAGGCTGTAAAGCATTATGAAGTGAGATATAACTCTAAGAGCTATTGCTATTGTTTTCCTTTTAAAAATTGTTCTTCCTGACTGGCCATTATGAAGGACACCAGTGAGGTAATTCTAAACAGCTCATTTCTATATAAAATGAAGTGAATGCTATTGCTAATGTTGAGCTACGCAGGTATTGAGTTACATAGAAAAATAGTCTGAATATATATAAGAACAGCTTTTTAAAATTTCATATAAAATAGGCAATTCCTGATTGCTCTAGTGAAGGACATTTTCCTTTGTCAATTTTCTACTCTATACTTCCAAGCATCTAACAGAATTTTGATGCATGAAACAGAAATTTGCTATGATATTTAAGGAAATGCTTATTCCGCAAAGTTTCATTTGATTTATTATGTGAGGATCTATTCACTTAAGCATCCATCTCTAAATCAAATCCAGTACGACAAACTAGATAATGTGATATTTCCTGTGAAAGTTAAAAGAGGAACACCCGAGACATCTGTGTGCCATTAGATGCTGTTCTTTATAACATAAAATAAGTTATGAAGAGATAATTGAAGGTTAGAAAAAGAGGTCAGTTGGCTACACATTCTTTTCAAACAACACACATAGTATGCAAGATTTTAGAAAATACAAAAAGTTCTTATAATTCAATAGCTTAAAAATCAATGTAAAGTTATTCTGCACAAATCCCTATAAACATAAGTAGTAGGATAGAAAGTTAATTTACTAGCATAAAATTCACTTAAAAACTTCTGGGACAAAATTTTCATCTTCTCCCTTCTGAAAATGATTTGTGTTATCATACCAAGAAGATTAAATATGGGGAAAAATAAAACACTAAGCCCCTAACATCTACAGGGACGAAAGAGTTCTATTGTTGTACCCCATAGGAACTGGAGAAAATGACAGTGATGATATTTGGAAAAATAATGGGTGGAAGAAAATGTGTTTACAACTTTGTTCACAGTCATGAGAGACTTTACATGACTTATTTCAGAGGTCTCCAAACTTGGCAACTTTAAGACTTCAACTTCCAGAATTCTTCAGCTAGCTATGCATAAGTCCACAAGTCTTAAAGTTGCCATGTTTGGGGACCCCTCATATAAAACTGTCATTGATTAAAGAACAATAAAATAAAAAGTAAAAAAATGAAATGGAGCAATGATTTTTAATTTTTTCATATTGCAGTGAAATGACCAGAATGAAGAAAAAAAAAAGTCCAAAAAATGCAAATGTTTTTTGAAAATAAGATGAATGAAAACAAAGCTAAAGAAAATGACTTAGCTATATATAGTAATTGAATTAGTTTCTTAAGTAAAATTGAATCAGCTTGGGTTTTGCTTAGCTTTAACCGGACAGCAATAAATTTTGCATAATATTGTAAAAAAAATTTTTCCACAATCATGATGGTCGAGAGTTCTGAAGAATTGTCTTCTTACCGTTCTCCTGTATAACCTGAACAGCAATGACATTGACCAGTGGCTAAATCACATGTCCCTCCATTGTGGCACTGACATTCTTGGGAACAATTATTTCCATAACGTCCTTCTGGGCAAGGCTGACCACAGACTGTGCCCTGTTTGAAAACAGAACTTCACATTTATTCATGGGATTGCAGTATGAGATTGCATGAAATGTAAAAAAGAAAAAGAAAAAACTTTGCACTACTATATACTGTATGTTTTCTCATGAATGTTAGATTGTTAATTTGGTGTAATGTTTATACTGTAAAAGAAAGCTAATCCAAGATTTCAATCCTACATAATGGTAATAGGTTCAAATGAACAATTTCTCTTTTTTCTTGCATTTAACCTAGAACTAAAACATATCAATGAAATATCAAAGTGAAAAGTGATGAAATTTTATAGAAATTATAGCTACCATCCATCCAGGAGGGCAGGCACATTCTCCGGTTACATGATGACAAACTCCTCCATTCTGGCATGGGCATCTTTCTTCACATTGTGGCCCATGTTTGTCAGGTGGACAAAGATCCTCACAGCTAAAAATAAGGCAAACACAAAGACACATTCACAGAAAGTGTTTAGTTAAAGTGTTTCTTACGTATAAGAGAAATAGTGAGATATTTATGTTCCTAATAGGGTTAGGGGTGTTAATCTGTAAAACTAAGGAAAATATAAATACTATATTTATATATAAATAATATATATATACATATACATACATATATATATATATATATATATATATACATACATACATACATACATACATACATACATATATATATTTGTATATAAATAATTTCTTGACACCCCTGATCTAGACAATTTCAAAGCAACTTTTGCATGAACAGGCTGCTGGTGAATTCATTGCCGCTTTATCTTCCCTTTTTCCAAATCAACTCCAAGCAATTTTGCAGTCGGATCTATTTAGTTATGATAGGATGATATGAGGAAAATTATTGTGACTGTTGTGGATTCTAAGTCATAAAGTAATAAGGATTTGAACTTGCATTTCCTTGGTGCAAATACAGATTGTTACCAGAGTTTTCTTGAGAGTGTTTCTCATATTTACTATCATAATTTATTATAAAATATCCTGAGAACATTCATTTTGGCTTTTATAAATCAAAGTCCAGTGCGTTGGATTATGAAATGGTAACCTTCCACACAGGGGTGGGATTCAACCGGTATTACTACCAGTTCAGTGATTACATTTTGCAATGTGCACGCGTGTAGTAAACCTTAAGCTATGCCATCCAGACAGCTGATAAGCACTGCATGCAGGTGTGCAGCATTTGAAAAGCCACTATTTTACTGCTTTTTCAACCTCAGCTGTGCCGCGCAAAGCAGCTGAGGTTGAAAAAGCAGGAAATAAAGGTCAGGTAAAAGGTCGGGTGGGCCAAACAGCAGCAGATACAGAACCGGTTCGGTGTCTGATGCTCTTCAGAGCTACCGGTTCTACAGAGCAGGGCAGAACCGGTAGCATCTCACCCCTGCTCCCACATCTCATCCAATGGGTTCTGATTCAACTAGAATCTATTTAAACTGTTTCTACCCTGCCTAAGGATAAAAACCCTTCCAATATATTAAAAAAGGAATCAAGCATTAATAAAAGTAACATAAAAAAACAATGCATTATATACATTTAATCTTCCTCAAAATATTAAAATATAGTTCATCTTGTCATATTTCTGTTGCTTATTAGTTATTCACGAGTTGGCATATTGGATTTGGAACTGAAAGACCATTTCAAATCCCAATAAAACTATTAGTAGAGTGCAAATTATTTTTCTATCTTCACCAGAGGAATAATCATAGCATGAAGATGATATTGCCATCTTCTTTGTAAAAGAAAAAAATAATTGTGAAATTCACTAATATTCCACACATAACCAATATATCAATTGCATACAAAGCTCCAGTATATCCAGGGGGACATCTGCATTCTCCAGTGATGTGATCACAGGTAGCTCCATGCTGACACTGGCATTTTTGGTGGCAATTATTTCCATATGTGTCTTGGTCACAGTGTTCCTCACAGCGCCATCCCTTGAATCCTGCAGTGCAGTGGCAGGCTCCAGTGATGGGATTACATAAAGCTCCATTTTTACACTGGCAGCGACTATTGCAGTGGGGTCCCCAATGGTAACTATCACATGCTGTGCAGAAAACAGAAAGCAAGATTATAGGCGCTGCCTTGTCAACCTATTCTCCTTGTTATTTAGTTAATTATGATATTGTGCCAAAGTGAATTGCTCAATTTTCATCTTAAAATCAAGTGAGAAAAAACATATCATTACACTATACTTATAATTATAATGATATAATATGGTATTAAATATAATTTGCTTGGATATAATTATATTATTACACATAATGTATTTACGTATTATATTTATAGAATTATAAATCATATTTTAAAAAACGAATGCAGTCTTAACAGTTGTATTACAACAAACCATATGATGAGAAATGTTAAAATATCATTTGTAAGCAAATGTAACATGAAGTTTTAAGCAGGAAATATGCAGACACATCTTGAAATCTGTTTCCTATCGAATTTTCTTTATGGACTTATTATTATTATGCTATCTGATGTAGATCAGCAATGCCTCAATTACTTTCTGAAAATTTGAGATAATTGTTTTTCCTAACCTATCTCCATGAATGGAGTGATAACAGAAATTATGCAGAGTTGTCAAACTCCCGGCCCATGGGCCAGATGCGTCACGTGTTGGCCACGCCTGGTTTAGTGGAGGGGATAAAAGTCCCGATATGTCACATGAAGCCACCATGATGTCATGAGTTTGACACCCCTGCAGTAGTGCTTATGAAAAATGCAGAATCTAAGAAAATAATCTTTTTTAAAAAAGAACATAGTTATATACTATGAATTAGCAGCCCAAACAGTACCAGTTATGGACAATTCATTATATGTAGACCTAGAAAAAGGGCTCAAGAGCTGCCAAAAGGGCTTAAGAGCTGCCTTTTGTAAAGTTTAATAAGATAAATCCTTGTAAACACATTATTTTCCAAGCTTCAAAGAAAAATGCTGTGGAAGTTTTTTTTTAAATGCTAAAACTATAAATAACCTCTAAAAGATCATATCAAGTTCACTAGGAATTTACTATATATATGCTTACAGCATCTGCTTTCATTTTCATGCTGAACTGAAAATAAAATGGAAATATCCTTGCTAATAATTGTCACTGGACTACTTTAGTGACTATTATTCCCATAGCTTTCTCCTGAGGCAAAATAGATATATTTATTTAGTCCTTAGAGGAGACTCAGACCCATCATTACTCTAGCATAAAGCTAAATTCTTCAGACTGCACAAATAACAATAGTGGGTTCTTAACAAAGATTTTTCCCCATTAATGTGTCTTGTACATTACTTAGATGTGACAGCTTTGTCTTGAACACAATTGTCTAATGATGTTGTGATTTGTAATACACAATAAAGCATGGTTGGGAAGTCCACTCAACACAACATGTAATTTTTTATTACTCTTTATTCATTGCTATGCTTCTTTACCACTCTAATAAAGTTTACTGTTAAACTACTACCCTGTGTATGTAGTACACAATATGCTCTTCCAAACTGTGTTTGTGTGTGTGTGTGTGTGTGGTAGTCCTTGAATTATGACCACAATTGATCCCAACATTTCTGTTGTTAAACGAGACATTCGTTAACTGAGTTTTGCCCCATTTTATGAACTTTCTTGCCTCAGTTATTAAGTGAATCACCGCAGTTGATTAGTTAGTAACCCAGTTGTTAAGTTAATCTGGCTTCCCATTGACTTTGCTTATCAGAAGGTCGCAAAAGGGGATCACATGATCTTGGGACACAACGGTTAAAAGTATGAACCAGTTGCCAATCATCTGAATTTTGATCATATGATCATGGGGATGGTGCAACTGTCATAACTCTGAAAAATTGTCACTTTTTTCAATATCATATCTTTGAACAGTCATTAAACAAACTGTTGTAAGTCAAGGACTATCTGTATAATGTAAATAATATAAATGTTTCTGGTGAACTAGAAAAAAAATATGTTCATGTGCAATTGTAGTGGAACATCCAAGTCTACAGTATATGTAAAATTAATAATAATTTAAAAAATAAGTCTACAGGACAGAAACCTGGAGATGTTAAACCTCCTACCAGAAGCCTTCTGAGTTTTCACATCCTGGATCTTGTCTGGGATAGAACTTTAATAATTTCTGCTATCACCTACCAATCTTCCCAGTAAAGCCTTATATCCATCTGCAGAAAGATTGGGGATGTAGGAGACATATCAAAACTTTCCCTAGTTTCTTAGATTATAAATGCAAGAGAGGAGAGATGCACTTTCAGACTTGCAATTCTCTGTTAATGTAACCTTCCATTAAAGATAGAATTAATAGTCCTTCTTGTCTGAACTATCTTGAAGGGCTGACAAGGACTGAGATGAAAAGGTTTTATTTATTTATTTATTTATTTATTTGATTTGTCAATCGCTTACAAGATACAGATATAAGAATAAACATAGTATTGAATACATGAGATAGATACTTATAATAAAAATAAAAATAGGACAGGGACGGTAGGCACGATTGGTGCGCTTATGCACGCTCCCTATAGGCCTCTTAGGAAGGGGGTGAGGTCAATAGTAGACAGTCTAAGGTTAAAGTTTTTGGGGTTTGGGGAAGAAACCACAGAGTTGGGTAGAGTATTTCAGACATTGACCACTCTGTTGCTGAAGTTGTATTTTCTGCAGTCAAGTTTGGTGCGGTTAACCTTGAGTTTCTATCTATTGTGTGCTCTTGCATTGTTATGATTGAAGCTGAAGTATTCATTTGCAGGTAGGACATTGCAATGTATGATTTTATATACTATATTTAGATTGGACTGAAAGCGGCTTGTCTGAGATTGAACTGCAAGTATATTGTGTTTTGTGCTTATTATTCACCAGGGTATTTAGCCTTTTTTAATCTTGGAAAACAACGTTTTGAAAATACATGTATGCTTGCATTAGGTTTATTGAACAAATTGAGCTTTTCTAAAGACTTATCAGATTACAAGATTAATTTTGTCTAGTATAAAATATTCAGGTTAGTCTTCTTTAAACTGAAAGAAAAATTGTTCTAACCAAAACATTGGAAATTGATTTAAATGTTCTGAAATATCTGAATAAAGTATCACTGATCACTGAAGAATTTTAAAGGAACAATTAAGCAGCAATGATGTAAAATAAAATGGACATGATGTATCCCTACTGTGTACATGCATGCTATGGTGTTAATATAGACTTGATAGGGCATAGCTCACTTGTATAACTAAAAATTATGTATAAAATATTGCACAGCTATTAAACAAATGCCATTACTGAAACACCCAATTATCCTTAAAATGCTACTTCTTTTATGTTAAAGTAAGTTGCATATTACATCTCACTGTGAGTTTGAATTTACACTTTTTCAATCATAAGTCATATTATTATGACTTATTAAGAGCTGAAACAGCATTTTTTCAGTCCATTTTAATATTTGAAAGGACCACAAATAGAAATCAGTTAACAAACTGATGAAAGTGTTAAGCTTTGAAGTAAATAGTAGTAAGAGTTGTAAACCTTTCAAGACACAAATCTTGTCCACATAGCCCGCTGAATGTCAGAGCCCTGAGATAATTTCTTCTGGTTTTCAAAGCCAGATCATGACAGATAAAACAATAATAAATACCAGAGTAGACTAACACTTCAGGATCATTAGGATTTTATATAGTGGAACTGAATTAGAAACTAATCAGGACAGAATTAAGGAAAAACCTCCTAACAGTGAGAACAATAACCAATGGCTTGCTACCCAAGTTGTAGGTGCTTCATCTCTGGAGATTTGTAAGAAGAGACTTGACAGTCACTTGTCTGAAATGATATAAGGTCTCCAGTTTGAGCAGGGGTTTGGACTAGAAGACCTCCAAGGTCCCTTCCAATTCTATTCTGAATCATTAATTGATATTATAATGGCTGAATATCCAGGCATTTATGAAAGCAAATATTGGATAATGTTTTAGCTAGAAATTGGCTTTTAGATCACATGACTGAAGAAAATAAATAATATGACAATGTTTCATAATGGAGTGTTAATTGAGAATAACAGATTGTTAATTTGTCATCATATATCTTAACTATTTATATAGTTTATCTATAAAAAATTTGGTATAATGATTAAGGCCTCAGACTGTGAGCTCTAATCTGTCTTAGCCACAAAGCCAGCTGGGTAACCTTGGGTCAGTCACTTTCTTTCAGTTCTAGAAAAGAGACAATGTCAAACCACTTCTGAAAAACTTTACTAAAAAAACCGCTGGGACTTATCCAGGCGGTCTCCCACAAATCAGGTATGATTGAATGGTGGGGAAAGCTTAATTACTTTAGAATCACAAACTCATTTATTTTTGTTTTTTTTTAATGCTAACAAAAACAAAATAACATATTACTGTAAATACAACTTGTGGCGGTTTTCCCCTTAATTATATCTCTTTGTGTCTGTATGATGAATAATAGAAATACTATGAAAATCTCATAATTCACATTTTTTTTTGAACGTTCATTTTATTTCAAATGATTACTATTTTAGAACTCTATAATACATATTGGGAAGATCATAAAAATATGTAACAGCAAACATTTACCCATATCTCAAGTGAAATCTCACACTGGGGATTATAATATATATTAAATAAATAAAATTCATAGGGTTCTCAAAATATGTATTCACTATCAACTACAAGAAAAGTATAAAACTTCATGTATTTCAGTGATAAATACAATTGTTTTTACAAAAGGAGCTTTGGGAACAAATCTTTTTAAAAGTATAAATATAACTGGAATATCAGAATTATTATTGGGACTCTCACATATTTAAAGATTCATATTAGGGTTCACATTATAATTAAACTTCAATAAATATTATTAGACTATTTAAGATTCACTATTTATAAATTGCTTTCATAAATTTTAGAAACTGAAAGGCAACTTTGCAATTTTGTACACTGCAATATAAAATTTAAGACATCTACATAGATTTATAATTGTTTTAAGATCTATTTTTGAGTTAATAGTAAATAAATTATCAATCTAAAATATGCAATGATTATTCTAGATTCTTCATCCCACCTACACTTTTCTTTCATCCCACTTACACTTGTTAATATCGTTTGAAAAAGTAGAAAAAATAAACTTCAATGAATCCAAGACAATATTTATATGAACATTTGTAATATTTGAATCCAAGAATTTTCCTGCTGATAATAACAGAATTGCATGCAGTTCTATTTTCTTCTACACAATAGCATAAAAATAATCATAGAATATCTGATGGTTGCAAAGAACAATTCAAACAAAATAACTAGCTAAAACTATATATTTAGATCTACCATATGATTTTCTATCAACTTATTATTTATGATTAATTATTTCAGATATTTTGCAACTTATTCAGAATATGAGCTTATGTACTCGCATTTCTTCTTTTTTCTTCTTTTCATCTTGCAGTCCAGACTACATACCAAGCAAATAGTAGCATTTTATGCCTGAATGCAGCATCAGACACTGTTAACAAAGCCGATGGCTTTCTCAATAGGAACATATGGCTTTGAAAGCTGTACCATCTGAAAAGCTGGACAAAGACAAATTTGAGGCCTTTGAATTGAGGTGCTGAGGAAAATTGTTAAGAGTACTTCAAATCAAAGTAGACAAATCACTCCATATTTGATGAAATAAAACAGATTGCTCTCTGAATTAACTAATAATGAAGCTAAAGCTTACAACTGTTGGGTGCATAACTCAAAAGTAAGAGTTCTTGGAGAACATCCTGATGTCTGGAAAAATTGAAGGCAATGAAAAAATGTCAAAGACAATATGGTTAGATATTATTACTGATGTCACAAGCATGAGAGTTTACAAGAATTCAAAGAAGCAGTTACTGATACACAATCCAGTAAGACACAAAGAGACAGGAATGATTAAATAACTCGAAAACAACATGCCTAGTGTTCCTTTAAATTGAGTGACCTGACTTCAAATCCCTACTCTATTACAAAGCTCATTTGAGGCTTTCATTCAGCTATTGGGCTGGTTCCAGTCAGTCTTTGAAATACATGTAAGTTAAACTTGTCCTGACTAACTTGAGCTATTAATTTCTGTGGGAAAAAGATGACTAATACAGGCTGAGGTAACCCTGGTTAAACTCAGAAACAATAACTGGGATCATATGTTTTATATGTCATGTTTTAAGTTTTTTAACTATTACATATCAACTGCATTTAAAATCTTGATTACAGAAGCAATTTTTCAGGAGGTTACCACTATATTCTATTGTTCAAGAAAATTACTGACCTGACTCCATATTCCTTATCTAAAAACACATTTTCAATATTAAATTATGTATAACTTTGAATGTGTATCAATACATTACATATACAGCAGAAGAAAGTGAAAGTGTTGATTAATTTTGAAAGGGCTAAAACATCCATTCTAAAATATGTAATGAAACAAGTTTTCTATATTCTTGTGCATCCATTTCAAAGTAGATATCATGAGTTTATCCCCTTTTTTGCATCATTTTCCTTCACAAAATAATCATTTAGAAGAAAAATATAAAATGGCTGCATCATGCTTTTCTCTTTAGACCATCAGATCAATTTGTTTTTCCTTAGTTTCCCAAATTTTCATTCTATTCAGTTCTACTGATTTCCTCTAATAGTTTTCAAAGGATGTGTTATGTTTATAAAAGGAATATAACATGGATTGTGGGTTGTGTAGAAGAAGCAAATTGCTCTATTTTTTTTTTCTGTGATAGAGACAAGTGGTTTGATTGTTTAGGTGTGTGGCTGTGGATTTGGCTGTTGTTCAGTCTCAGAATGTATGCACATTTTAAATATAATGGGAAGAAATCTATGGATGGGCTGAAAAACAACATTAGCAGCAGGATTACCCTTACTATTCAACTAAATACTTCCACATTCTTTATCCATAATAGAAAGAATATAGTAAAATGAATGTGACATATTATTGAAAGATATGGGTGATTGATAATTTGGATAATTTGGATATATTACTGTATATATATTCTGGCAACATTTGTTTGGAATGATTGACAGAAACTTATGCCATAATAAATTGGCTATTTTTTAGGATGTTGTTATATTCTTCAATCATTGTTGCTATTTTAGTTACAAGAAAAAGATCTCAATTTATGTTTCATGTGTATTCAAGCAATATATATTCACATTGCTGTATGTATAATTCCTTTCATATCTAGTTTCCTCCTATTTTATTTTATTACATTGTAGGGTTTTTTCCCATTTAACATATTCATCATTTAATTTATTTTTGAGCCATGAAGACAAAAAAAATGAAGAAACGTTATTCATGGGTTTTTTTTAAACTGTATTTTTTATTTTTTTCACAATATTCATAAATAAATTGTAACATGCAATACTGAAGAACCTTTAGGAAGATAGTTTAAACATGTACTGAAAACAAGAAATATGGTGTGGGAAGAGAATCATGATGACAGCAAACTTAGAAAACACAAATATGAGTGTGGGTTACCACCGAGCTACATTTTGTGGTGACTTTGAGTTGTCATTATTATCTGTTGTTAGTTCATTCATAACAATACTAGGAAAATTCGTGAAGTCTCTGCTGAACTCTCTCTACCACTTTAAATCAGTAAATAAGATGGTAATCTATTTCCATTTTCATTGGATCAATTTTCTGATATAAATTTGATTCCAAACAAGGTGCCAAACACTTAAGGAAGATGTTAAGTTTATTAATGAACCTTGGAATGATGCCAAAAATGCTGCAAATGATTGAAACTACTAGTAAACACTTGATGACCAATGTGCACAGGACCTAATGATAAGGATGAAGATTTTGGATATTGATATCCCTCTTGTACAATATTTCATTCTTTCTATCTTTCTTTTAACTTCTTTGAATCAGTTACTATCTGTCCATTGGTGTCCTTTAGCATTACAATTCAATTCAAGATTGGAACCTCCTTCTGAATATAAGAGATCTTTTGGAAGATTTTCCTTGTCTTTTCATGTCTGTTTCCATCTTCAGTGTCTTTTCAGATGTCACTATAAAAATAACTCCATTCCTTTTTTGTTTTTCATGTCTGAGTAGTAAAAAAAGTGATTTACTTACTGA
This sequence comes from Bungarus multicinctus, assembly GCA_023653725.1. Classification (NCBI taxonomy): domain Eukaryota; kingdom Metazoa; phylum Chordata; class Lepidosauria; order Squamata; family Elapidae; genus Bungarus; species Bungarus multicinctus. Next base: position 218,997,419 of record CM042834.1, read on the forward strand.
AAATGTCTAATCCTGGTCTATCTCAATTAATTAATACCTAAGATGTCAATTATTATCATTTATATTCCAATTAACATGTTTATTTTCTGCTTTATAAAGTAAATGAAATGGAAAAATATACGTAAATGAAATGGGATTACAACATAGTCATATCAAAAATTATTTTCCTGAAATTCATAAAATAAATTTAAAGTATAAAATTTACTTTAAAGTATAGTAAAATATTGAATTTATTTAGTAATATGTATTTTTTTAAAAATCCTTCTAAGCAGAACTTCAGTTACTATTTTCCAAATATTTTCCAAATATTATTTGGAAAATTATTTTATTATTTTACTTACATTTGGGCAGTTATGGTATTTTCCAACAATAGCTGAGACAACACTTATTTCTTTCCATTGGGTATCCACCATGTTATATTATCAGAATTTAATGCACAAGCAAAAGTTGTGTACTTTAATGTAATTTTGGTACCTTGGTGATTTGCTGCCACCAAATGATTTTCAAAAGTAACATTATATGCAATAGAGAATCTTGGCAGATTAAGATTACTAATTTAGGTGATAATCATGTATAGCCAAGTTCATTAATTTCACTTTCTAAACATACCAGGATGTTTTTATTCATGATTTTACAGTCATCTACATTATTCAAAATAGGTTCAGAGCTAGGTCTGCGAAAGAAGCATGAAGTACAGTAATAACAGATTTTAATTACCCCAACATATGTTGGAACATAAACTCTGCCAAGCATAGTCAGGAAATTCCTGAGTTTTTTTCTCCTTCAGAGAGGGGAGGAAGACAGATGTTGGAAGTTCTTTAAAAAGAAGATCCTAAAAGCACAATTGCAAAAAGTTCCAAAGAAGAGTAAAAATAGAAGAGAATGGAAGAAAACAATATGCTGTACAAAAAAAAACCTATCAAGAATCTGAAGAAAAAAGAACCTGTATAGAACATAGCCTACAGGTACTTCAGAGTTAATTCTATGGTATCAGAAAAGCTAATGCTCAGAATGAGTTGAGGATGATTGGGAAAGATGCTTAAAAAGAGCTTCTTATAAAAAGAGGAATCCAACATATCAGTCTCTTAATGCAGGTAACATGCATTCTTTAAAGAAAGAAAACAAAGAAAAGGCAGAATACTCATTTCCTATTTTGATTCTAGATGGAATAAATTCTTCCAGTCAGCTGTGAGCAATAGGATGAAGGGACAGGATTGGATTGGATAGGACTAAAATTCAAGGTAAATCGAAACATGTTACCAAATTGTTGGAGCTGAAATATTCTGACTGGATGTCTAAGTATTCTTGAGAACAAGTCTGACCCAAGCAAGGATTAGTGAAGCAGATTTTACTATTATAGCAGAAAAGAGGAAATATTTATAGGAAATACATTATAAACCTGGGAAGTAAGACCTCAGATTAGCAATCTTGAAGACAACAAATCAAGCTCGGTGCTAAACGAAGAGGGGACAAATAAACTTTTACCTTTTGTCATCTTCTGGTCATAGATAATGAAATGTTAAAGAAACAATACCAAATTGATTTGGACTCTCAACTTTCTTTGACATTGGCTCATCAATAGATCCACAATTTTATCAATTCTTGAAGGTTCCTTAAGAGTTTGTCTGCCACTTTCTCCTGATCAGAAGTATTTTAGTGAAACATAAGGAAACTCTAGGTATTCAGGTATTAGACTTTACCTATCTCTATCATGTACTGTACTTTCTGTAAACAAATCTCCTTTCAATTATAGTTGTAAAATCTGATTTACTGATCATTGTTCAGAATAGTATCCTGCTCTCAGAAACAACCATGTGCACACAAGAAGACTTCAACTTTAAACAGAAATAACTCTTTAAAGAAACAGAAATATCAAGAGCCAGATTAATTTTATAAAATACAGAAGATGGTCTGGGCAACTCTTAATTTTTTATTTTTAAGAATAAACTGTCAAATAATTGAAGGCAGAAAAATATTACTCTTATGTTCTAAAGCAGAGGAATAGAGAAGCAATGAAACAGACATCAGAACAGTTTCTAGAATAATTCATAAACAGACTGAATAATAAGCACCATGAAAGCAATGCAATAATTAGGCATGGATTAGGCAACAAAAAATCTTGCCAGATCCATTTTATCTCAATATTTGATTGGATGATTTTCTTAGCAGATTGTGGGAATGTTGTAGATGGAATTCCAGTAAAGCATTTGACAAACTAGCCATGGCATTCTGATTAACAAGCTAGTTAAGTCCTGGCTGGATGGCATGACAACTAAGTGAAAACACAGCTGGTAGCAAATTGTACTCAAAGTGTATTCATTAAAACTTCATCAGACTGGTGGAGCAAACCTAATATTATACTACAAAGGTTATGTAGTCTTTGGTATTTTTTAATGAATCACTTGAACAAGAATATGGGAAGAATGACTGTCATATTTGCAGTTGACTTAAAATTGGGTGGATAGCTCATACTTTAGAAATCAAAAAGAAAATTCAAAATGTTCAGGTTAAAGGAATGTACTAATTCTCATTTCAGTTTGGTTCAATGAATATATCCAAGTGGAAATATCTATCAAGGATGTATTAATATACTGTATATTATTACATTGAACTGAGCTTGATTTCTATAAATTTGGCTCAGCTTGAAGCAACTTTGAAATCCTGTTGTGTTTTGAATTATTTGGATTTTTCATTTTTCAAAAATAGTTTCATATCCAACTTAGATATAATTAAGATATACAAAGCAATTATGCGGGTTTTTTAACTGGCATATAAATTTTCATCTGAATAAAGCACTACAGAAATCCAACCATTATTTGAGTATCCAGGATTCTGAAGTCATAGCACAAATTCTACGCCATCTAAAACAGCCCAAATATCCCCACACAAGAAGTATTTGTCTGAATATTCTCACACAAGAAGCATTTCTCACTCATTGCACAATTTATCTTTCTAATTCCAAGCAAATATAAAATAGCATGAAGATTAAATCCTGAGGGAGACCAATGAACAATAACCAGATGAAAGATTGCATTACCATCCTTAAGAAAGGATAAGGGTTATGCCAGAATAGTATCTACTGAAAGATGGCATGAAACACCAGTAACAGAATTCAGAGGGAATATATCTCAAACCCAGGTCTGATTCTTATTGTAAAAGTCCAGAAAATGGCCAAATATTCAGCTGATGCTTTAATACGACTTTTATATGGGTTCAGTTTTTAAAAAATTCTAGTTTAGGTTTTTTTTTTTTTTTTTGATTCCTTGATTATTCTGCTTCTGGGTTGAGAAAATGCAATTGTCTACTTTGGTTGAGTTCAGTCTTTCAGCAGTTGATTAAAAACGAAATGCTTCTCTGAGAATCTGGCAGAGGTTGTACCTCGTGTGAATGTCCCACAGAAATTGTGCCAAAAACTACTGTTTTTATTCTCTTCTGCATCTGCCAGATCCTGTGAGAAAAATAATTGGCAGTATGGAACTTTACAAGACCTTTACAGACATTCTTGATAGTAAATGACACTGCAGGGAAGCATGAAGATTGTGTCTGAAAATTTCCATAATAAACATGCGCTCTGAAAGCAAAAACACATGGAGTTTTGTTTCTAGTTTTGTTATCTGTCATGTCTTAACAAGAAATATCAGTTCAGTTTCTGAGTACATGCTTTGCATTCAGAAGATCACACATTCAATCCAGGGCGTAGTGTTAGGAAAAAGGGAATTTGATACCCTAGAAAGCTACCATCAGTCAATACAAATCACAAATAAGCTATTGAATATACATGGGAATGAGAGTCCAACTGAAGGATTTTTTAAATCTCTAGTCAAGATTTTCACATGAAAATATACTGAGATCTTACAGAATCTCACGAGATTCAATCATTTTATATCCTAATTTACATGATTTCAACTGTGATCTTGCAAGTTTTCAGATGTTTAATGTAAAATGGCATAATGGTACCAGGATGCCAAAAATGGGTGACTGATTCCAGCTTTTTATGATATTTATTATCAAAAAGCAGTTTCCTATTTCTTATATTTTATCTTTATCAAACATCTTTGCTATTACTATGCTTCAGGAAACTACAATTGTACTGTTATCAAGAAGCTGTCTCCTTAAACATCTTTTGAAATTCCTTGACATTTCAGAATACAACATAGAGCTAACTGATCTAGGCTGTAAATTTTTTTTTCATTAAATAGGAGCAAACAGACACATGGTAATGTTCACTCTTTGCTGCTATTATCCAGATTTTTAAAATCTGGTAGGCCTAATACCATAAAGTTTGTTGATTTGCCTAAATTCAGTAAAAACAGGACATTCTCATTTAAAGTAGATTTAAGTGCATTATTTTTTACACTGTTGGTGGCAATAGACTTACAAGTGTCCCAACTAAACTTTTTTAATGATATATACAAATATTCTTTTCTTTTATGTACACTGAGAGCATATGCACCACAACAAATTCCTTGTGTATCCAATCACACTTGGACAATAAAGAATTCTATACCATACTATATATTCTATATTTGAGAAGAAGGAAGAAGGAAGGCTGAGGAGAGGTTATATGCCATTTCTGGTGTAATAGAATACGTGTCTCATTTATGATTTCACACATCGCACTAACAAGTATTACCTTGTAGCAGTAGAGGGAATCAAAGTAGTTCTCTGCTGTTATAGAGCCTTATTGAGATTGTTGCTGCACAGCTCTGTATCATATGTCACAAACTCACTTGTGTAGAGGGAACTTCAAGAACCTCTTGTAGGAACGTTCCAAGGAAATTGCCCAACATCTGTTGTACAAAATCACTTGGATTTGCTAGCAGCTGGATGCCAGACTTCTTGTACAGTAAATCCAGAAGAGATGATTGGGGTAATGTTTGAGGAGTGATTTGAACATAAACCATTCCACACAATCTGTCCATTGTCTAGATGTCGAATGGCTTTGAGTTTTGGGTCCTATTGGTTTTAGGATTATGCCATATTTAATGGCAATTGTGATTAGGAGGGCCTTTGCATTGCATAGCATTGTGTTATGTGTCAATGGTGCCCCTTCCTAGATCAGGATGCTCTGCTCAGTCACTCATATCCTAGTTAGGTCCATATTGGACTACTATAATGCACTCTACATGGGACTGCACTGAGAAGCTTCAATTGGTACAGAGGAAAGGCGCAGTAGCTCAGTGGCTTAATGATGCTGGAGATATTCTGTTTCCTTTTTTTATAAAAAGTTTTTTTATTTTTTACACATCTCTTCAAGTGAGCAACGTGATTCCAGGTTACAACATTCATACATAGTCATAATTACATTTCCAACTTTCTTATCTAATTTCATATCAAATCATTATCTATTCCACTGATCTTTAAATAAGTTCTCACTTCAAATTTCAATTCATTAATTCAATATCAAAAACATTTCATCCTCACATATATTTTCCACTCTTTATCCCCTATTATTTCCATTTTCAGTTTACCACCTATTTTATTTTACATTGTTATCTTCATTAACTTTCTCAAAGCTGATATATAATAAACAAACAAAAAAGAGTAAAAATAAAATATAACTAATATATTTGGGATCCACATAGTATATGCCTCAATCTACAATAAATCTTATATTTATTCCAGAGATATTCATATATCAATTTCATATTTTTTCTTTGTTTCCACTTAACCAAAGTTTACCTATGAAATTTTGTTAAATTTTCATTTCCTCCTTTTTAATCATAATATAATACTCTCATTACAAATACTTTACTTTACAATATAATCCTTTCTGGTTTACCATATTCTCTATTTTCTCATATCCTTTATATAATCAATTACATTTTCTATTTCATGTTTAATATAATATGTATACAATAAATAAAAAGAAAAAAATGAGTTTCCTTTTTGTTTCCATTTAACCAAATTTAACCTATAATATTTTATTTAATTTTCATTCCATACTTTTTGGTCATGATAACATAATTTTTTTCTAGTTTACAATATTCTTTGTTTTTCTAATATCATTTGAATAATCAATTACACACACACAGCACACACAGCACACACAAACACACACATATTAACAATAAAGCCATCTTAATTTCTCTTACTCTATCATCATTTTTCTCATATATAATTATATAATAATCTTAAGGTAATGACCAATAAGTTTTGAACTCCTCCTTAAACTTTCTTTGTTCTTCTGTGAACTGCATTGCCATTAATTTTTCTGCCAGTATGTCCAATAATTCCATTCTTTCTTTTAACATTCCTCTCACAGTTTGCAGTTCCAATTTGAATTTTTTGCCCATTTCTTCCATTTTTTAATCAGTTGAGTTATTCTTTATTTTATTAAAAGTCAGTCTTTTATTTTAGTCTTTGCCAAAAATATCCATTTATCTCAATTCCTCTTATTAATCCTTCTGTCTCCTTGTCACAATCAACACCAAACAATCCCAAGATATTATCTTCACTTGTCCCTTTGCTGCAATCCTCCTTTTTTGTGCTTCCAGGGTTATTGTTATAATATAGTCTTTTATTTCATTTCATTTCTCATTCATACATTTGTAAGACCAGTAATTTTCCATGGAATTGTAAGAGAAAAAGTGCCTTTAACCATTAGATGGCACTCTACATCACTTTCTACTTTTCAAAGTTCTTTTTCTCTTTTCAATTGTATTAATTCTGCTAATTTTCAATCATTAGCTCTTTTAAATATAGTCAATTCTGGGCAAGTCCAGCATTCTATCCAATGCCTAATTAATGCCAATTTCTGTATCTTATTCCAAATTTGGTCTCTAATTCCGTTATAGTCTGGTTTTTTATTTACCTTATAATTTCCTCTTATTTTCCATTCACCGCTGCAACACTCTTAAACGAGGGCTCTTTTCTTCTGTTTATCAGAGTTGTGAAAAGAAAAATCCAAAATCCTTTGCCTGGTTACACGCAGCTCACCGCTTTACTGCTCCAGCACACACTTAAAGGTCCTGGAAGCTTTTCGTCTTCAGTGCAATCATTAAAACTGCCGCCACCTCCTGTCTTCAAGGGGAGTATACCTAGCCAGGGAGGGGAGATGCAGCTCCCCTCAACCCAGCTGGCAGTCTCCCCCTCTTCCCCCACCCTTCCGAGGTGGGTGCGAGATGGAGCTGGTCCCGTTGGGACCCTCCAACAGGATAAGCACAGATCAAAGCCACGCACAATCACGGTCTTTGGTCCATCTTTGACGGAAGTGCCACCAGAAGCCTAGATAATCTCTATTTCTTGGTTCAAATCTCAGCATTATCTTACCATCAATCACCTCAGCTTCTGCCCATCTAATAGTTTGAAACCATGTTATATGCAAGTAGATAAATAGATATCACTTTGGTAGGAAGACCAGCTGGTGCTTCATGAGGACAGTCAGAATGCTGTATCTTCTCAGAGGTGACACTTGTTTGCAAGGTGGCTTCAGTGGAGGGAGAGGGTCCCAGATGTTGCTACAAGATGCTGTTCATCTTTCTTTCTGGTGTGAAGCTAGGTCATGGATGCACCATGAATAAGGCATGACAGAATGGACTAGCAGTCCCAAGCAACTAGAACCTACTATGTGTTAGCCTCCTAACTGTTGTCTCCAGATTATTGTAACATTGCCATAACCTAAATAAATAAACAAACTGGTGCAGAACACAGCAATACAAATTGCTAGCTCTTAGAAGAGCACATATTTACACTTCTGTTCTACAAGCTGCATTGATTGCCAGTCTGCCTCTGCATCTAATTCAAGGCGCAGTTTGTTTTAGCATCCTGAAATCTAAATGGACTACCTGTCTTTAAATAAGAGATAATAATCTTGTATTTGATTTTATGCACTTCTGTTTGTCATGGCCCAAAAGAGCAGTACAACTGCATCTAGTGGTTGTCACCCGATTAGCACTACTCAGGGAACCTGTGTAGCTTAAGGAATGCTACAGACATGGGTGATTATTTCTCTCATTCCTCTGCACTGGTTACCATTACTTTGTAATACTTCCCCAAATTAGATGACAACAAGCTTTCATTCGGCTATGGCCAAGGATGTGAACAACAAACTCCTCTCTATTTACCAGGATAATGCACAACCCATCACAAGTTTGAAATCCTGTAGCTTAAATCCAAAAATACCTGGAGTGAGGAATGGTCCAGGGTATATTCTTCTCACCTGACCATTAGTGATCCTCTACCAAATGATTTTTATCTCCTCACTTTGTCTGTTTGAAATTGAATAGAATTAGGTGTGATACTGGAAGAAGTGCCTCTCAGTGGGATGGAAATTCCCCTTGTTGAGAGTGTGGTGTTGATATGCAAACTATTATACTGTACATATTGTCTCCATAGAAGTTTTACGTGGACTGAAGTTTTATATGGAGGGAGAGATGCAGTCCATCTGCACGGTAAGTGGGAGAGGCAGACTTGGTGGACATAGGGGGCCATATCAGGTTCTGGGAGTGCACCACCGCTGTTTGCGTGAGGTGATGCGCTCCGACCCCCGAGTTATCTCCCGTTCCCCGGGCTGTCTGAGTCTTCGGGCCCTGGGCCTTCGGCTGATGCTGTGTAATGCCAGGACCCTAGTTAATAAGGTCCCCCTCATTTATGATTTGATCTGTAAGGGGGGAGTAGACTTGGCAGATATTACCGAAACCTGGTTGGGCCAAGAGGGGGTGTTCTCCTGGTCGAGATGTGCCCACCCGAGTTTCGGGTTTTCCATCGGCCGAGGGCTCAGGGTGGTGGTGGTGGTGGTTATTAAGGAAGATCTGTGTCCTAGGGAATCCACTGTTCCTCAGACGACCGGATGTGAATCCCTTTTTGTGAAGTTTGGCTCCGGGGTTCAGATGGACCTATTGATCACATACCTGGCTCCCTGCTATGTGACATCAGTCCTGCCTGAGCTCCTTGAGGTTATAGCCGGCTTATGGTCATGGGGGATTTCAACCTACCCTCAGCTGGCGGGACCTCGGGGATTGCTCAGGAGTTCATGGCTTCCATGACAGCCTTGGGCCTGACCTAATTAATTCGGGACCCCACACACACTGGGGGTCACATTTTGGATCTGGTTTTTGTCTCTGGTCAGTGGCAGGATGATCTGGGTTTAAGGGATGTCTTAATAGAGCCCCTGTCATGGTCGGATCATTTGCTCCTTAGACTGGAATTCCATTCCGCACCCCCTCGTCGCAGGGAGGCGGGACCAATAAAATGGTTCTGCCCTAGGCGCCTGATGGATCCAGATAGGTTCCTGATGGAGCTTCCCGAGACTCGCACACACGACTCGGTGGGGGACTTGGTGGCCACCTGGGATAGGGTGGCTGCTGGGGCCCTTGACCGGGTCGTGCCCTTGCGGCCTCTGACCCGGTGCCGATCTCAATTGGCTCCCTGGTTTTCCGAGGAGCTGAGGGAGATGAAGCACCGGAAAAGATGCCTAGAGAATGGTTGGAGGACCAGCTGCTCCGGATCTGATCGAACACTTTTACAATCCCATATTAGGGCGTATTTAGTGGCGATAAGGGTGGCAAAGCAATCTTACTTTTCCACCCTTATTGCGTCCACAGAAAATTGCCCGGCTGCCCTGTTTAGGGTGACCTGCTCCCTTTTGGAGATGGGAGCATGGGAGGATCCCTTGCAAGGACAGCCAAGGATTTTTCTAGATATCTGCAGGACAAAATCACTCAGATCCGGAACGGGCTGGACTCTGACTGGGCATCTCTGGGTGGGAGGGCTTGGGCTGATTCCGGTAAGGTCATTTGGGTTGAGTTCGATCCTGTGACCCTAGAAGATGTGGACTGGATACTGGGTGGGCTTAATGCCACCACATGTTTATTGGATCCGTGTCCCTCCTGGCTAGTTTTAGCCACTCGGGAGGTGACACGAGATTGGTTCCAGGGGATTATTAACGCTTCCTTGAGAGAGGGGCTTTTACCCGTTGCCTTGAAAGAGGCAGTGGTCAGGCCCCTCCTCAAGAAACCGTCCCTGGATCCAACATTATTGTCAAGTTACCATCTGGTCTCCAATTTTCGTTTTGTGGCGAAGGTTGTTGAAAGTGTGGTGGCACGACAGCTCCCTCAGCACCTGGATAAAGCGGTATATCTAGATCCTCTCCAATCAGGTTTCAGGCCCAGGCACAGCACGGAGATGGCATTGGTCACATTGGTGGATGATCTCTGGAAGGCTCGGGACAGGGGTTGTTCTTCTGTCCTAGTCCTGTTAGATCTCTTAGTGGCTTTTGATACTGTCGACCACAGTATCTTATTGTGGTGGTTGGAGGGGTTGGGAATGGGAGGCACTGTGTTACGGTGGTTCTCCTCCTTCCTCTCCAACCGCTTGCAATTTGTGTTGGCAGGGGGGCAGAGGTCGAGCCCGAGGCCCTTGTTTTGTGGGGTGCCTCAGGGGTCTGTGCTCTCGCCCCTGCTGTTCAACATTTATGTGAAGTCTCTGGGTGAGATCATCCATGGCTTTGGAGTAGAGTTCCATCAGTACACTGATGACACTCAGCTGTACATTTCTACCCCGGGCCACCCTGACGAAGCCATTGAAATGATTACCCTGTGCCTGGAAGCCGTGCAGAGTTGGATGGATCTTAACAGGCTTCGGCTCAACCCGACCAAAACCGAATGGCTGTGGTTTCCTGCGCCCAGATACAGCCAGCTCACTCCATCACTGGCCGTGGGGGGAGAAATTCTGACCCCCACGGAGAGAGCGTGCAATCTGGGTGTCCTCCTGGATGTACGGCTGATGTTAGAAGAGCATATAGCAGCCGTCGCCAGGGGGACTTTTTGTCAGGTCCATCGGATCTGACAAAAGTTGTGGCCATTTCTGGATCGGGGTGCTCTTCACACAGTCACTTCTCCTCTCGTCATCTCCTGCTTAGACTATTGTAATGCTCTCTACATGGGGCTCCCCTTGAAGAGCATCCGGAGGCTTCAGCTGGTGCAAAATGCAGCCGCGTGGGTGATCTTGGGGGCTCCTCGGAGCTCCCATGTTACACTGCTCCTGCGTGAGCTGCATTGGCTTCCAATGGCCTTCCAGGTGCGATTCAGGTGTTGGTGGACACCTTTAAAGCGCTCCATGGCTTGGGACCTGGGTATTTACGGGACCGCCTGCTGCCACCATTGGCCTCCCACCGGCCAGTGAGCTCCACAGGGTAGGCCTCCTTGGGGTGCCATCAGCCGGATGATGCCGGCTGGCGGCCCCGAGAGTGCAGGCCTTCTCTGCGGGGCTCCCTCCCTCTGGAATGAATTACCCCCGGAGATGCAGATCATCACTGACCTGCAGACCTTCCGGAGCGCATTAAAGACACACCGTTTCCAACAGGCCAGTCTGGCCTAGTATTAATTATTAGGGTTTTAAATTTTGGATATTTTTAACTTTTTTACCCCTTTTTATTCTGCTTTTATTATATTATTCCAGCCACTAGTTTAATTTCTTTTAAATCTCTTTTAATTTTTTTACTATTTATGTCAATTTATCTTGGTTGTAAACCGCCCCGAGTCTCTTTTTTGGGAGAGGGGGCAGATAAGTTACTTCTCTTCTGTCATGTTCTCATCATACGCTAAACAATAATAATAATCTTATATTACTTCTGCTGATGAATAATCTCTAATCACATTTATTAAGATTATAATTATCATGTAATTGCTTTTATTATGGCTTCTTTTCACCATAAATTCTGAAATTGACATAGCAATCAATGTTCCAACTGCTTTAGAAATCTTTCTCTTAATGTAATTCTAACAAAACTGTAAACTGATATCCAAATTCTAAGGCTTGTTGTTTTCTTTTAATCTCAAATGATATTGATCTACTATATATAGGGAATAAAGTTTTAATAACTTGATTTTATGTCAGAATATAAATATCAACTGCTTTGCTGAACAGAAAATATTTGTAGAGATACATTATTTCATATTAGTAATTTTTGTTTTCAGAAACATAGCATTCTTTTGTATCTGTTTTCATAAAACACATTTCAGGTTCTCGAAATATCTTTTGATGGGCCAAAGACAAGCATATAGAAGCATAAAATAACATATTTTTACCAATCTACTTTTGGGGACATTACATTCTGATTTTTTTTTCCTTATTTTTTTGTTTGAAAGAATGTTTAAACTTGTAATATGTGCTTATTAAATCATTAAAACAAATGTTCATTGATTCTATGACTAATTATTACAAAGCAGAGCAATGTGAGAAATTCAATGTTTGGGACTGGTTTGAGTGTACCCTCAGGGTAAGTTATAAAAGAGCTCTGTTTAGAAACAACATGAAAGGCAAAATGCAGTGAAATCATGGCTGATCTTAGAAAGAACTAGAGAAAAAGGACAAGGGGGGAATCAAAAGTTACTTGAGAAGTTGAGAAACTATGGCACATCACTTGGCTCTTTTACAGGCAAAAACAAAGCTTTAGTATTCCATTAAAGTACGTCCAAAGCCATTATGAAAGGAAAAAAGACATTATCAGTGCTATCTCAACCATTCAGTGGAGTGATCCTAGGAAGCATCAGCAAGGTGCTTGGAGAAAAAAAAAAACTATGTTCCTTTAGCCATCCTGAAGGCATCCCATCAGCAGCATTGACAAAAAAATTCAGTGTTCAATATCATTTGTTTATGTACATGCAATAGAAAGGGGCTGAACTGAAGCAAGCTCTGGAGTAACCTAGTTGTGAAATCTGTAAGAGCTATTCATGTAATGTTTGCTAATCTGACCTGGGAAGTAAGTCCAGGTAAAAAGGATTGTTCTTCCTGGCAAAAGTACCTAAAACTCTTCTGAATGTTAAAAGTTGCATCTGGGAGAAGGCATAATATTTTCAATGCAATCTGATTTATTATTATTATTATTATTATTATTATTATTATTATTATTATTATTATTTCTCTTGGGTCTTAGTACAAGCATTTATTAATAACTGAATACATTTTAAAGTAACATAAATTTTTCCATAAAATGATAACAATAATAATAATCATATAACAATTCATTTCATTTTCCAGAAGATAATTTCATGGGATGGGAAATCTCAAGAGGGTAAGAAAGCAAGCAAAAGTATGCGCAATGAAATAGATTTTATGTAAAAACCAGGAATTATGGTAAAGATTCCATCTTACTTTGGCATTCCTATGCAACTGTCATATAATGGTTGAGTTTTAATTACTACAGCATTGTTCTGTCCGTTATAATTACTGACTGAATGTATAAAGGCAGACAGATAACTCTACAAAGGCGTCCATGCAAATTTCTTCATTGGTTCATCAGGTATCCTCATATATAACTCACGGTTACGTCGACATTCATTTCAATGTCCAAATCTTTGCATAGCTGAATTCATAGTTATCTGTCTGCCTTTATATGCTTAGTCAGTAATTATAAAGGACAGAACAGTAAAAGGATAGTGATCGTTTCATCCCCATAATGAAGGAGCAAGTGGGTGAGGCACCAGCATGCTGCATTATTTGCTAATTTGTAATATTACCCTATCTAAGTAATATCACTATCTAGTATTACCTTAGCAAGTCAGTAAAATTAAAATACCAACTAGCAATTTTATTTATTTATTTTATTTTGATTTGATTTGATTTGTCAATCACTTACAAGATAATAAAGATAAGAATAAACATAAGTATGAATACAGGAAATAGGTACAAATAATTGGAGACAATAGGATAGGGACGGTAGGCACGATTGTATGTGTATTAACATATCATGTAAAGGGATCACCTGACTCTTTTTTCTGAGCTTGCATTTTACTTGTTATAAAATACATATTTGCCCATTAATAATCAAAACATTGAAAGGAACCAAACTTTTTCAATTACAATGTATTTGTATTTCCCAAGTTAATGGGAACACTAAATCTAGCTTGACGTTGACAATTTTTTAAAATCACTTAGACATGGAGATACAGAGGATATATACTAAACTTATGAGATGATTTCTTCTATTCAGCTCAGAAATCATGTTGAACTATATATTTGATATTGTCTATGTCACATTTTAACACTTTTATATTTGATAATAAAAGAAATAAGTCCTGCATATGGCAACCTGAATAAAATATAGGATAGGAAACTGATAAACAAATGGATCAGTTCAAACTTAGCAGACTTAAATAATAACAAACTCCAGCAGTTGCCATTTTCACTACAAGGGATAAAAGACTATTAATATTTACAACAAACCAGCACTTTTGTGCAGCTGGATTTTTTCTAAGTTTGAAAATCAAATAAGGGATTGGTTCCAATCTAACCACTTTATAAAGTTTTATTTTATGTTTTTTAAAATTTGAAAACTTAATAAAAAAAATTTTTTTTAAATAACCACTGTCTCTCAATACTAAGTTCAAAGTTAAGTCATTCTCCCATTACATATTCAATTACACACTAGACACAAGTCTCTAACCCTTGCCCTCTTGTCTGCCCTTTACTTACTTCTTTCTGTTATACTGGAACACACTTTTAAGAGGACAAAGTACTGTAATGCTCCTTTCAGTTGCTACTGTAACTCCACTGTCTTAAAAATTCTTGCAATGAATTAAATATATCTGCCACTTTGTTCAGAGATTTTTATCCATATACAGTTACTATCAAGTGAAAAAATGAGTAGGCTAGAATATTCTTCTGATTAAGACCCACTGAATTCATTCTTGTCTGAGTAAATTGCACAGAATATGTTAGATCAAGAAAATGGTTCAAGGAAAGGAATCCTACATCACTGTTAACATTTTAGTAAAATTTAATGTATTAACAGACATGATTATGTGAATTTGACTCTGACTTACAAACAGTTCAAAAGCGACAGCACTAAGTTCTTACTGACAAAAAATGGATGACCTATGTTGAATAGTAACAGGATGTAAAGGTTTATTTCAAAACCATGTTTTGAATATTGCTTCCTTCTACCAGCCTATATAATTCCTACATACAAGTACTGCTATATAGTCAACATGGATACTTAATTCCATGGGTGGATTCCACTCTGGAATAACATATATGGATCTTATTTAGTTGTAATGATTTTATAATTAATAATAATGGGTTATTTGTGATAAGTAAAAGATTCAATTTGAAAAAAGCTATGGTACTAGCTGATTTTGAACTCTGTTAATGATAGGAGTATATATGAATTTATGATCAAACCAAATTTTGATGAAAAAGTATAACAACAAGGAAGGAAATAATTTCATTTCAAACCGGGTTATATTTCTTAGAACAAGTAGTCCAGGGATGGGCTGCTGGGGGTTCACAGGGGTTTGGAAGAACCCCTAGCTAAGATTCTGCACAGTTTGGAGAACCCTCAAATCCAACTCCTGGCTGGCCCAGTCCCGCCCACCCCATCCCTCCCAGGAATTTGGTTGCAGGTAACTGCAGAGCATGAGCAGAGGCTCAGGGAGGGTGAAAAACGGGCCATCTGGAAGTTCAGGAAGGCTGAAAATGAGCCCGTTTCCAGCTCCCAGAGAGCCTCCAGAGCCTAAGGAGGCCATTTTTGCCCTCCCAAAGGCTCGAGGAAAGCTTCTGGAGCCTAGAGAGGGCAAAAACACCCCACACCATGGTGCAGGGGAATGACTAGGCCATGCCCACCTTGGCCACACCTACCCAGCAACTGGGCAGAAAACCGGTTGTAAAATGTTTGAAGCCCACCCCTGAAGTAGTCTGACTAAGTTCAGGTTTGCTTTTTTTACGGATTGTGACACATCTTTTTCCTATTTTTTAATCAGCAGAATAGTTTGAACACTAAATCTATCTTACAAATAAATTCCATATATTTATCGAAATCTCCCAGCACTTTCTTTCATTATCTCTCTCTTTTTTTTTTTTTTTTGAGTGAAATATCTTGTACTTCTCAAGAAAAACTATGGTAGAGGAAGTCATAGTTATCTCATTATGTAACAGTAACAAACTGAAGTGTTATAAAATTATGCAAGCTAAATTTGCCCTTCCATTTTGGAATGACTAGAAAAAATAAAATTTGGAGCAATACAATGTAATAAAAACACTCTCTTGTTTCTCCTTTTGTCTGCTACGGTTAAATGGATGCATGCTAGACAGCTAGGCCTCTTGTTTACGAAATCCTGCTTTAACAGTGTGTGAACAAAGCTGTACTTTCTATCCTGAAGTGCCCTACAAAAATATTTTTCAAAAAAAATATTCTTTAGCATTTCAAGTTCAGTTGCAATGAGTATGCAATTTTTTTATAAGGGATCGCTAACATCCCAGGGGTTTCTCAGTTTATTATTCACTCATTCAGAAACAACATGTCTTCCACATAATTCTGTTGTGTAAATAGACAACATTTGCACTATTGAACCTGATGAAACTGGCATCAAGGGGAAATGGAAAGGAAAGGTACAAACAATAAAATAAGCTTAAAATTATATGGGAAGCATATAACAAGTCAGTCTCCAAATAGAGTCAGAAAATAATGAATATTTAATTTTAGACTGAGTGGATCAGAGAGCAAAGAAGCTTCTTGGATGAGAAGTGAAACATCTTCAGAGAAAAGCCAGAAAATCCAGTTGCCTCTTGAAAAAGCACCTTTGGGACAACCATGGCCTGGATGACTGAGAATGTCCATAGACATGTCTGATCATAATTTGTCCTATATCATTCAACACACTGTTTCATCCAGGCAACATTTTCTGGTGTCTTAGACTTAGAGTTCCTTCTTTTAAGAATGTTCCATCTTCCCTTATGATGACTGTATAAACAGCCCCATGAAGTTTTCTTGTCAACATTTCAAAAATGGTTTTCCAATATCTTCTTGCTAGGGCTGAGAGTGAGAATGACTGGCCCAAAAGTCTAAATATTTTTTCCTGAAGAGAAAACTTGAACTACCTGTTCCTAGTTTAGCACCTTTTGTGTATGTGCTTCAAGTCAGTATTAACTTTTGGTAATTGCCTGGACAAATCCCTGCAGTCTTCTTAGCAAGTTTTCAGAGATTGCTTGCCATTGCTGTCTTCCTAGGGCTGAAAGAAAGTGACTGACCCAAGTGCCATAGGTAGGACTAGAATTCACAGTCCCCCGTTTTTAACCTGGTCCTTTTAACCACTACTTTAAACAATATGTTTTACATTTCACCATTCTGATCTTCCTTTAAGGACAAGAACGAATTAGTCATGAGATCAACTCCACCTTGGTAAGGACTATTTTAACAAGTAGTATATCTTGAAAAGTCCTGATGTAATGACTGGTAGCCCTTTTCTCTTCAAGTTCTCTGATTCCTTAAAACTATATATTGAACAACTAGGCAATTTATTGCCACATCAATCTGACAACCTTTCAGGTCTAAATATATAAAAATAACTTTTATCAGATAGCCTGAAATCAGGGCATGGGAATTGGGTTTAAAGTCTATAACCTGCTGATATTCTGCTAGAATTTTGGCAGGAGATATTTCCAAAATGGAAGAGATTAAATTGTTTAATCATTTCCCCCCCTGTGATTCAGATGCTCTACCCATTTAATTTGCTAAAGACATACTATATAATAATAAAGCAATGCTGGTATTTCATAGATTGAAAACAAGACAGACTGAATCACATGTGGAGCATTCTATCCCTTTGGAAGTGATATCTTAAATGCGGAAGAACTATAGCACAACAGTGTTTTAATCTCCCTACAAAGAAGAGCAACAGAACAGACAGAAGACTGACAGGAGCAGATGCAGACTTACCACTTGAACAGTTGGGTCCACCCCAGCCAGGCTCACACTGACAGGTGTTTGGAGCAATGCAACGGCCATGAATGCATTTATCAGTACAGTGAGCTGTCAAAGAAACAGGGTGAGTGAAACAGATAATGAAAAATCAAAAAGAATAAAAACAATAAAGGGGCAGGTTGCATAAAAGCAACAATGAAGGTTGCTTTTCTGCAACCTAGCCATTTCCAGTTTCCTCTTAAAATTAAGAGGCTAAGTTGTTCAATTCCTGTTTGCATTAGTTCTCTATATGTCATTATTCTATCATCCATCTATATGCATTTATTTACTAATTGTCCCAGTTCGCTATAGTTAAAACAAAGACAAAACAAAAAGAAATTAAGAAATTAATATTTTAACCCTGTAAATAAAGATTCCAGTGATGAAAAACAAGGAACAGTGGTATTAAGTAATATTAGCATTTCATATAGGAAGGTTTCCTAAAATCCAAATTTCATATTTATTAAATATCATTCATACAGAGCTTTCTAATCAAGCACTGAATTCATAATCATTAAAGATTACCATTTCTAAGATAAAAATGCATCCAAAGAAAGGTCTCCTACCATCTTTTCTTTATTTTATGTCTTGATAAATTAATGTAAAACAGTACCTTGGTAATTAAAACAGAAACTTCTGAAAATTGTCGTGTTTTAGATGTTAGGTCAATGTCTGCAAATAGTCAATGCAAACAGCTTCCTGCCCCCTCACTTTTCTATTTTTATCATCACCTATTTTATTCTTTGATCACTTATCTGAAATAATACTAATGTTTCTTACATGAATATAAAACTGCAGTTGCATAATTTAGTCTTTCTTCCCTAAGAAACATTTAAAAAGAGCGCCGCCAAGAGATAAATCATAGATTAGAAGTAATTAGACTATGGCTGGTTGTTTAATAACTATTTCAGGTCACAACAGCCTTGGAACAGATGCCTTATAGCACGGGTGGGGAACTACAGTATGGCCCCTTTATGACTTGTGGACTTCAACTCCCAGAATTCCCGAGCCACCATGGCTGGCTCAGGAATTCTGGGAATTGAAGTCCACAAGTCATAAAGGGGCCATAGTTCCCCACCTTTGGCTTACAGTATAAAGCACTCCCAACACCATTGTAAAAAGATCTATCAGTTCCCCTGGTCACATGATTCCATTTCAGGTAGTTGGAAACCTGTTCACATTATCAACTGGCTTCCAAATGCCCTGTGATCATTTTACAATCTTGTTTATCAGCTTCCCCAGAAATGGGGAAGCCAGCAAGGAAGATTGCAAGCAGAAGGATGCTGGATTTGAGATCTGTTGCCCTAGCGAATCCAAGGGATTTATTCTCCCCTCCATGCAGAGAGCAGAAATCCTCTCATACACTGGAGAAACAAGATCTCAAATCTGGCAAAAAGGCCAGCATTCTAAGCCTTCCAGAACATGCTGTTTGCTAGTGTTTTTGCCAGATTGAAGGGCCATTCCTCTAGCATGCCAAGAAATTTTCAAGGGAATGGACTTCCACTCTGTTAAAATCACTATCAAATAGTCTCATTCTTCAATCATTTTCCCTAGTGAACAGAGAGAAGATCTGGCCTTCTGGGTGTCTTGGGAGGCTGGGGTTCTGCTTAACAACCACAACTGGGAGAGCCAGGATTGTGGTCATCGAACAAAGCAGTCACATGTCTCATTTAACAGCTACTTCATGTAATTATTGAGATCCTGGACCCAAATGGAGAACTACCTATATTATGATATTTATGATAGGATTGCAGAAATGGGGTTGCATTGAAGATAAAAAGATGTTTTTATTTTATTTATTTATTTCATAATTTTATATACCGCCCTTCTTGAACAGCCAACTAAAATACATACAAAACACAGATATAAATACGATTAAAAAAGAATTAAATTATGGGCTGCCCAAATAAAAATCTAAAACCCCCGATTAAAATAAATTAAAACTTTCGTACCCCAACCAAACTAATCTAAAACCCCTTATTTAAAATCCCATTTGAGTCAGCTCAGGCCGGCCTGCTCAAAGAGCCATTATCATAATTTTCCAACACATTTAACAATAAATATAAAATATGTTAGAAGGATGTTAGTCATCTTTAAAGAACAATATCTAAATCTTAAGAAAATATAACATGAGACCACTAATCTGCTACATTTGAAGTTATGCTAAAAATCCATTAAACTAGCCACTGTTGTCCAATAATATTTATCTGTCTTATTTCAGACAGATGCCTAATCTCTATAGATTAATAATGGTTAATAATGTGTAGAGTAAAAAGTGATCATATGTTGTTATTTTCTGTTGTAAGATTTCTAGAGCAAGATTCATAATTTTGTGGAGGGGGTTGGTGGTATATTTGTATTTTAGAAGCAAGGACTTGTAAAATGGCTGCTTTGTAGGACACAGGTAATAGAAGATATCCATGAGATTACTAATTTATCCATTGTCTAATGTCTCAAGTTTTTTTCCACTATTGCAGCATTCTGTAGAACAAACATTATCTGACAAGATAAGATGGTATCAAAAGAGATATCAAAAATTGATCTCACAAACGAATATCACTTAGAAAAGAATGTTTCATTAGATCTACAAAAGAAACTGGATGAGATTTTAAAATTGAAAGGGAGAATACAAATGACAAACTCAAAGTGAATATTTTTTTCTTATAGGATTTACAAAAGAGGCTTGTTAAAGTCTTGAAGAACTCGGTGAAAAAAGACAAAGAAGAAATTAAGAGAAATCAAATCTTATAACAATATTTGAATGAAATAAAGCTTAGACCAGCTTTATTATTTATTTAAAGCTTAACATGTTCAGCTGGTGGCCCTTGAACTGGTTATGGCCCATGCAGGCCACAGCCACCCTGGCTCCACAAGGGCAAAAAACATCCTGATACGTCATGATATGGCCCGCGATGCAATCGGGTTTGACACCCCTGGCTTAGATTGATAGAAGTAAAAGGAAGGAATATAAGAATGGTTTATTTGATCAAAGTTAAAACAAGATATGTTGTTACCATAGTTCTGGCAGTCTTTTATGGACTTTCTGTTGACATCATAACTTAAAAGATGTTGTTTTAGGGAGTTGTTTATAGATAAGAGATGTGAAATGATAAATGTTTGTAACTTTAGTGGAGGTAAAGAATCATTACATTTGTTTATACTTGTAGAAAGAAAATCACTTCTAAATACAATTTTCTCTTTATTATATTCTTACTTTTCTCTTTCTTCTCTCTTTTTCTTTTCTTTTTCTTTGCACTTTTTATTCTTTATTTCTATACTTTCTTCTTCAAGTTTAATTAGTATCATATTTTACTATTATAATCTAAATATATTTTAAAAAGGAGTTAATCTGTGGAATCACTTCAGGACATATGAAGCAGTGGAAGAGATAAGGGACAGCAATCCCATGTATGCCAAAGAACTAAAGTGATCTTTTTTAATTATTAAAAAAAATACAAACAGATGGGACCATTATGGGAACTGGTGTTTAGGAATAATAGCTTTCTATCATGCCCTTCTCACAGTCAGTGTTTGTGGAATATAACTTTTCTTGCATAAAAAGAGATTATGGTTTTGTCTTTAGTTGCTATGCTGTTCTATGACTAAACTAAAGGATATTCCTTCATTCATTTAGTTTTAATTTGCTAAAGAAAAACACTATCCATTTTTAATCTTATAGTAATATCCTCCTGACTGACTGACAGCTGAAGAAATAATCAGTGACTCTGCTAATTCTGGCACCAGAGATGCTAGACAAGAAATCAAAACTGCCAACTGGAGCTGTCAATCAAAATCATGTACACATTAATATTGCACTTCACTTTGAAGGGAAAAGAATGCAGGAAGATGATTTAAATCATAAAAAGGTGTATTAAACCTCTAAAATGCTGACAAAATGGGATGCAAGTTCTCAATATACATCATAAGAAGTCTATCCAGGCAAATCAAGCTTGTATCTTCATAAACTCTCTGCATGCCACAAATCACCAAGTTCTATACACTTAAATTATGTGCATTGAGACTCAAAGGCATGTAAAAGAGCTGCTGTTGTGTTTATGCCTATATCAGTATTATTTTAATTATTTATATGTTAATCTACAATTACGAACAAGCCATTTCCCAATGTCTAGGCTGTATGGTAATGCAAACAGTCCTAATCTTAATTTGAAACTTTTTAAAGCTCCTTTTAACGATGGCTGGTTGGATAGTTTTCACACTGGAAATACCATTTGCAAGTATAAGACAATAAAATAAGAAAAACCACTGTTTTAAAAAAAAATTTAATGGCAGGGGCAAATATATGCAAACATACATTTCTTTTGACCAGCAGGATTGTTTCAATGCACACTGTAACACATTCAGTGCACTAAGCTACAATACAGTCTTGGTTGCCACAACATAAAAAAGATGCTTTAGACACTTAGAAAGAGTACAGAAAAGAGCAACAAAGATGATGAGGGGACTAGAGGATAAACCATATGAAAAACAGTTGCAGGAATTGGGTATGTCTAGTTTAATGAAAAGAAGGACTAGAGAGTGACATGATAACTATGTTCCAATATGTGAGGGAATGCCACAAGGAGGAGTGGAACAACCTATTCTCCAAAGCACAAGAAGCAGAACAAGAAGCAATGAATAGAAACTAATCAGAACAGAAGCAATCTAGAACTAAGGAGAAGTATCCTGATTCTTACAACAATTAATCAGTGGAACGATTTCCCTCTGGAAGTTGTGGGTGCTCCAACATTGGAGGTTTTTAAGAAGAGGTTGGACAACTTTGTCTGAATGGGTTTCCTGTCTAATTAGGGTATTGGATTAGAAGACCTCCAAGGTTCCTTCCAACTCTGTTATTCTGCTAAGACCTTTCCCCCTCCACCATCAATTAGTGTCACAGAAGCATCCCATAACTGTAAACCACCATATTTGTCCCATTGCTCTTCTGAAGACATTTTATTTCTTGGGAAATTCTCATTAGCATTCTCATTAACATATTATCAAGAGTTGGATATTCTTATGACAATAATTTTACTTACGAATGCACATTTCCCTGCTTTCATAAAATCCAGGGCAACACTGAGATTTCCGTCTATACATAGTCTTTTCTCCATGCCTATAAGCGGTTCGATAGCTGATTCTGTTAAAATATGGACATGTAAAAATTGTGAACAACTATTTCAAAAGATCCAGCTATGGCCATTTATGGATAAATTGGATTGTTCTATAAATCAGCTACATCCCTTACAAAGAAAGATGAACAACATTACTGGCAAACTCATTATCTGCAAATGGAGATCCTTTTCAAGGTCTGTGACAAATACTTCAGAATTGCAGCTGATGTTATATGGATTTGTAATCTACATTTGTTATTAAATATTTTAACTAATGAATTAGTACACATTCAGACCAATGTTTAATTTTTAAATGCACAAAACTCTTGTCAGATAAGGGAGCACAGCAAGAACAAACTATACTTTTCTCATGTGTCACCACTTTACAAATTCAGAACTTTTAAAACTCAAAATGATTCAATATTAAAAACAAATTCTGAAGTATTCGAAAAGAGTCAGTAAATAAATACATGCATTTATTTGTTAAAGTAATTTATACAGGGTGGAATCCAACAGGTGTAACTACTGTTATACCGGCGGATGGGCCAAAACAGCAGCAGACATAGAATCAGTTCTATGTATGCTCTCCGTTTGCTGCTTTTCAGAGCAACCGGTTCTACAGAAGTGGACAGAACCAGTAGAATCCCACCCCTGAATTTATATAACCACCCAATTCATACACAGTGACTCCACTATGCGTAACTGAAGCCATAATTTCACTTCTGCCAAATACAAGGAGGGCTATTAAATACAGAGTAGTTATAATTGAAATTTTTTGTTCTCAAATAATATTATATCCATTTTACTATAATTATACTATTAGAAAAAGAGGAGATCTTTGCAAGTCATACATTCCTCTTTAATCTAGTAATTCATTTCAAAATTCAGGATAATATTTTCAAGGCTATTTACAGAAAATTATATATGTAAATATCCATATCATCTGATTTTGCAAATGCCTATCAATGTGCCACTATGCTTCAACACGTTTCTACTGTTTTTAACATATATCAACTATTAAGTACTTATAAAACATCACTTTAAAAAGGGTAATCAAGATAGAGTTTCTAAAAATTACCTGTGTCGTGTACACTTAAACCAGTTCAGTATGTCTGTACAGCTGGTGTAGTAAATCTGATCGAAAGGATGGGGATAGGATTCTTGCACTGTAATAGAATAACTGTAAAGAAAAAAAGGAATAAAATTATTAAACATGCACTTAGTTTGAGTAATTAAGTGAAGAAATTTCAATAGGGTGGAAATAAAAGTTTATATGAGAGACATTATTGCTAATAGTGAAAATAATTACATAAAAATGTTTACATTCTGCACGGCAGTGACCTGAGGTTAAACGTAAAGGTGAATAACAATGGGGGGCATTGCAGCACCCTTACTTTGAGTGGGGGTGGTAAGTATCTTTTAGTGGATCTGTTGTAACTTTGAATGTCCATTAAGTGACCAATCATAAGCCAAGGACTATCTGTACAGTTAACATGAGACAAATTTAATTCAAGTGAGCCTATCTTTTCAAGTTTATCTAAACAATTTATTTTTTAAAAAAAACAAATATACAATGTCTTACAAATCTAATAAGAATCTACCCATTTTTATCCCAACTGTTTATGACAATCCAAGAAAGTTCATCCCATTCCAAGTCAACATAGACAATGTAAGTCCCAGACACTAGAGTAAGGATGCAGATTGCAGCCTTTAGCTAGGAATTCTGCTTATTAAATTTAGATACAAGATTATTTCTATATATTTAATACATTTACTCTTGCACACCCTTGAATATGAGAAGTCACATGAAAGGTTGCTATACTTAGAAAAAAAACCACTAGCCAGATTCACAGTTTTTTATTTGTTTTCCTTCAAGCTGATTGTGTTAGAATAGTTTATCAAAGAAAAAGAAGACACATTCTGCTGGTTCTGCTTTTTCCATTCTCAGAAAATTTAGAAGAAGTCAAAACTACAAACAACAATTACAGTATGCATTGGTACAGGAAATGTTTGATTTAATTTTTATATTATTGAATACTATAAAATAATAAAATGCATTATTTTATGGGCATACAATGAAATGATGAATATTATGCTTGGGTACATAGTTCTCCAGATGTTTAGAATGTTTGGGGCAGTTTTGGCTAGCTATTGAGTCTTTCCCAAAGACCTGGGAAAGGCATTTAGTCAATGATATTAAAGGATGTAAGGATGATTTTACAGAATGCAAGCTGTTCCAAGTAGAGCTGACTTTCGCAATTAAGTGATGATGATCACAATAGTGATTTTGTCAATGCCAATAGGGTTCAAGTGGCATGCGAGATATTTTGAGACTGCATTCAATGTACCTTTTTATTATTGGATCTACCTTTGCTTTTATTTGCCACAATTGTTCTACTTGTATTTGCAGGACCTTCAGACTTTTTAATGCTTCTTATCAACAATTGTTAAGTTTGGGGTAATTGGTGCAAGTATTTGTCCCATAGTACTTTAGTTTCTTCATTTTATGTTATTTCGTCTATTTTGTTTGCAGGCAAATGATATTTTTGTAGATATTGCAATCTTCTTGGGGCAGTTAATCTTGTAGAGTCTGCCTACTTCATAGATGAGATGCATCATAGATGGCTGCTATTTTTGCTTCATACTTATACCCTGATTTAGTAGTTTTATGCCATTCATAAAAATACATGCATACATTTGTGGCTTGGTTTTATATTTTTTAATATAGTCATTTCATAATGTCACCCATGTCTCGCTATTCGCATATAATGCACATTTTACATAGATATTGATTAAAATAATTGTGCTACAAGAACTATTGATTAAAAGTAATGTTACCTCTCCCAGTGGCTACAGACATTTGGATCCTCAAGATTTAGACATAGAGTTGAGACTATCCAATGGTTCAAAAGAATGAGCATGAAATGAACAAAAGTATCCAAATAAAGAACCATCTTTTCAACAAAATGCCTGTAAAAAGAGAAAAGAAAAGGACTGATAATATTAATGGCCAGGTAATATACAAACTATTATAAAGTCATATACTTTGGGATAAACAATTAAAGCCAGTCCTGCTATGCAATAGAATTAGAAAACCTGCTTCATGCAGCATCTTAAGGAAATAATAGAAAGTGATTGTGAATGGTGTAACTCAACTTTCTATGTGCAAATGCATTAAATTTCAGACTTATATTTCTGCTTAAACTGTATGTTGGTTTGGCAGTGACAGCTCAGAGATAGTATTCAGCAGGTTTTGACCAGTTCTGGAGAACTGGTATTGGAAATTTTGAGTAGTTCGGAGAACCAGCAAATACCACCTCTGACTGGCCCCACCTCATCTATTCTATGCCTCCCAAGTCCCAGCTGATTGGCTGGGTCTTCTTTTGTTGCCCTGCACAGTAGAATGGAGCTGGAAAGCAGATTGGTAAGGTGGGGAGGGAATGGGGATTTTGCAGTAACCTTCCCCCAAGCCACATCCACCAAGCCATGCACACAGAACCAGTAGTAAAACATTTTGAATCCCACCACTGTGGCACCTGTTTTAGTGACATGCAAGAGTTCAGAAATTAATATTACATCCTTTATTGCCTGTCTGTACTTTATGAAATGTCCAAGCAGTTTCAAGTTGAACTATAACTTTGTTTATTTACAGCAACAAACTATAACAACTGCTCAGTCCTTAATCTGCTTTTCCTAATCAAAATTTCACCCTCCAGCTAAGTTCCAGATAATTTGGGAAGTGGCAGTTAGCTCATCTCATATCTGTTGGTTTCAGATTTATAGTTAATATAACAATAGATAAATAACTTAGCCCTGAGGTGAGTTAAGGGAGAAAGACAGTAAATTTGGTAGGAAATAAAAAGAATATTAAATTAGAAATCTGTCAAGACATCAGTTCTGAGTGTAGTAGATAAGCAATATATTCCAGTGTCTACAATGTATGTCAGGCATATTACAGTTGTTTGCTTCTGTTTTCAATTTCTCAATACTGAAATTTTGTGAATTTATTTGTATCCTCATGTGTATTAATGTTTTAAAGCAGGGGTCCCCAATCCCCAGTCCATCGGGCACCAGTTCATAGCAGGCCAGCAACCGGGCTGCACAAATAAGTGGAGTCCTATCCATGGAATGCAAGCAGCCTGCAAAACAACAACACCATCGATCCATGGAAAACCTTTCATCATGGGACCTGTCCCTGATGCCCAAAAGATTGGGGGCATCAAAGATAACTGTAATTTGTGAATTCAGATGTAAATTGTGCTGATATTACTGATTACCTGATTTTTCAGTTTCTCACAAAATATTCTTATTAACTGTGTAAATTCAAGTATAATGACAAACCATAGTATAACGTTATATTGAAATGTGGCAGTAACTGAAAGCCAAACTAAATATATGAACAACCATGTGTTTTCAGCAGAATTGTTTTAATGACACAGAATGCATGCCTTAATTAATCAATTTAAAGACCAAAAGGACTAATTCCTGCTTGCAGAAAAAGAGTCACATTTAATATTAAAACCCATCTGATAAAAAAACAACAACAACATAGTGGTATAGGACAAAGGTAACAAGGGAAGGGACTACAGTTAACCACTCTGCTCATACCTTTAAGCATATCTAGATCCAGGGGTAGGATTCAAATTTTTTAACAACCGGTTCTGTGGGTGTGGCTTAGGTGGTGGGCGGGGCTTGGTGATCATGTTATTGGCTGGGTGTGGCCAACTCAATATCACTCACATCGAGATATGCATCTCCTCGCCTGACCTCCCATGACTGTGGGGATGCTGCAACAGTTGTATGTGTGAAAAATGATCATGTCACTTTTTTCAGTGCCATTGTAACTTTGAATGGTCACTCCACACAAGCAAAGTACCAGCAAAGGAGGGAAAAAAAACTCCAGAGAAATTCCTGAGACAGGAAGTCTAGTCCTGCCAAGAATGTAATAAAAGTTAACAGAGAGGCAGTTTCTGTAAGCAACACCAGAATGCTTCCTTCCTGCCTTCCTTACAGGATTAGGCCAGTAATTTCTTCTAATAACCGGTTCTCTGAACTGTGTAGAATGTTAATAACCGGTTCTAGCGAATAGGTCGAACTGGTAGAATCCCACCCCTGTCTAGATCCCCTGATCAACATCAACATTTTAAAGTAAATAATTTTTCAATAGTGAGTCAGTTACATCAAAAATACATCAGGATTGTTGGGGGCAATAAGCTGACTTTGTAAAAAAATGCCACTTGGGGGAGCCAAAAAGCCCTAGTAATAAGCAGGTATATACAATGGAATGAAGGCTATTGCTGAGCACTTAGCATGGTGCTCTAAAGACTGTAAGCCGCCCTGAGTCTCTGGAGAAGGGTGGCATATAAATGTAACTAAAAAAAAAATTAAAAATTGTACTCTCTTGTGCATTTTTATTTCAAACGTGTAGTATTTCACTTATTAAGAAGGTAATTGTATTTCCTTTTTTAAAAATGTCAATAGTTTTTCTTCTGAATACATTTAACAATAACATAAAAATCAATGTAAAAAAGTTTTGAGCTATTTGCATGAACTCCCTAGTGTAAAACATGATTGCATCCTAGATCTTTTGCCTAATTATTAAGAAAAATCAAAACAGAAAATCAGTACAGCTGATTAGCATTGCTAAAACAGTCATATTAGCAATAAAATGCAGAAGGTACATTTAACTCTTGCTATTTCCAATGCTAAGGCACACATTTTAAAATGCTAAAAAGAATATGTTGAGAGTAAAGACTATTTAATAAATGCATCAAATATTTTATATATTTCAAACCTGCAAAACTGAAAATGTATCTTCTAAAGAAGATTTACATTTAAAATGCTGATGATGTATATAATAAAGACATCTAATGACTACTACCATGTTTCCCCGAAAATAAGACCAGGTCTTATATTAATTTTTGCTTCAAAAGATGCATTAGGGCTTATTTTTCATTGGGTCTTATTTTGGGGAAACTATAGTACTAAATGCATCCATCTGGCTGACAATCTTATTTTGGGGGTAGGGCTTATGTTATGAGAATCCTGAAAAAAAATCATGCTAGGACTTATTTTCCAGTTGGGACTTATTTTTGGGGAAATACGCTGTTCAGGCTATACTCAGTTTACTG
Source organism: Bungarus multicinctus (assembly GCA_023653725.1). NCBI lineage: Eukaryota > Metazoa > Chordata > Lepidosauria > Squamata > Elapidae > Bungarus > Bungarus multicinctus. The sequence continues at coordinate 219,026,338 of CM042834.1, forward strand.
TTGAGTGACAGAATAACTCAATATTAAATTATGTAATGAGAACATTTCAGAGTAATCAAGAAATGCATAAATAAGCTATTCCTTATTTAACAATGATAATTAGGATTGGCAACTTCATCACTAAGCAACAGAGTCAAAAATAAGGATATCACATGATTGCACCAACTAACAAAGATAGTTGTGGCAGTGATTAAGCAAACCGTACATAGTTCTTCAATGTAATGTGGTGCTTACATGAGCACCATTTGGAGAATCTCTTGCCAGATTCTTCATTACTTTTGTTTGTCAGAAGCTGACAATAAAGATCACAAATGGCAATCATGTGACTCTGCAACCATTTGCCAATTGCCAAGTGCCTGAATCTGGATACACTGTTGTGGATGCATCTGTGAGGACCAGTCTTAAGTCTTGTTCTTATGTAGTCTTGTAATTTCAAACTGTGGCTGAATGAGTGGTTATTCTGTAGTTAAATCTGTACTGACATTAATTATAATAGGAAAAATATAAAAGAAGCTGGTGATTTAGATAATTATTTTTTTAAAAAAATCAAAATCTTTATGAAGATACCATAAGTTTGAACTAAGGAGGCACTTCCTTGCATTGAGAAACAAGAAAAGAAGAATGTTTAGGAACTACTGTCCACTTTATATTGAATGATCCCAGACTGGCATATTCTCCATTAATCTTTTGATAGGAAATTCAGAAGTTAATTCCTTGCTGTGAACAATAATGTGTGTATATTTTTGTTAACATAAGCAAAAAGGAATTTCAGTTTTCAAACAGAGATCCTAACAAAATATTTGAATATATTAAATCTGACCATATTCTACCGTAGAAAGCCGATAGTATTGATAAAGTTCTACACAGAGTATATTTTACAACAATTATTATTGCTTCTAGTACTACCTAATTAATTACTGAGATATTGCATTAAATAAACAAAATTTTAGTGATATATTAACTTAATGAGCCACTTTATTAAACTTATGTATTCTCCATAGTAAAAATTAAGAGAGAATGTTCCACAGCTCAGTTGCAACATGAGTTGTGAAGTAATTTACAATGATTTATTGGACTGTGTATTACTTTGTGCCAAAAAAAATAAGGAGATGATACGTAAGTAGACTGTACATTCAACTGGAATCAATAGTTTGACTCATACAATATCCTTATTGTATTAGTTTTTAAAATTAGTCTGTTATAAAATATTTGTGTACATTGGTTATTTGGTACTTTTTGTTGCTAATTATCCAAATCTTTTATTTTTAAAAGCCAATATTAATTATCTTTGTTTTAAGTAAGTCCTTTTAGCACAGTTACATCAAGCAGAATAGAGAGAAATCAGTGTGGGAAATATGACAGAATTTCACTCAAATCATAATAATTATTAACTTTCTTATTTGTTTTGTATGCAAACTGATAAAGAAGAGTACAAATAAAATGATGGGGGGATGGAAACCTCTGTGTCTTCTTTACAAACTTTTCCTATCTTTTAAAAAAATATTCATAAGAAAATAAAGCTCTCTGTTCAAATTTTGTAGTAAGTTTAACTGACAGGTACATTTTGGAAACAGTTGTAATCTGTCTCCTGAAATAAAGATTAAAAGATCAAGTTTCCCTTAACTTCCAAACTGGTCAAACCACAGCTGGTGCATCAGATTTTGAGCAACTGTTCAATGTATATACAACAAGGCTTCTGTCTTACTGTTGGGTTTGCTCAGGTCATCTGCATGTGGCATGGATTAAAGTAGCTATAAAACTTTTTTATAATATAAAACTAGGCTAAACTCTGAGATTATAGAACAAACTCTTCTGACACTGGTAAATTTTGCCTTATAATATGTTAATATAATATGTTTAAAGGGTTTAAATTCACATGGCAAAATTGTATGAACAAACATTTTTGCAACAGTATTGAAAGAATGAAAAAGTTGTGATTTATCCCATGCATTACTAAGCTGCATGTAAAAAAGGCAAAGGGAATAGAAAATAATATGGGGAGGGAAATCTCTCAAAATATCAAGCAAATATTTTTTCAACAGGAACAATTCACTTCCTTGCACCAAAAAAATCTCCTTCATAAAAAAATTAATTAACAAAGCATCTTTTATTAATGCAATTGATTCTTTATCTTCAGAATTGAGTATCAGAATTTTGCTGATAAAAATCAACTAACCTATTTCAATATTTTTAAATAATAAATAAATTAAAATAATTTTTCAATTATTTTTATAAATTAAAAGAAACATGCAAATTAATGATACCAAATTATGAAAATCTCTTTCAGAATTGTAAGAAAAAAATCATTAAATTATGTTAGAGAAACACTAGAGTAAATAAAGTATGGGTTTTTTTTTCATTTTCACAAAGTAAGCTATCCTTAACCATATAAATAAAGCATTTTCTAATAGTGAAATCAATAGTGGCTATATCAGTGCAGCTTATTTGTAAACAAGGACTGAACTATCAATCATTTTGACATCATTATTCCACTTTGGAAAAGCATCTTATGTATGCTTACTACAGAATAAATCCCAAAGAACCTAGATGTGAAAATATTTAAGACCAAAGACTTCATTCAATGCTTCCCAGAGAGATTTTATGTCTTCTCTCCCTTGACCCAAACAGGCCTCTCCAGATACAGAGATCATGGATACATGATTTCTCTGACAGAGTTTAGGGCTGATATAAATATTATTTTTGATGTAATAGAAATCAGTTGAGATGAAAACAATTCAAGTGTATTTATATATTAGACCTTTTCAACCAATGGCACCAATATTTCAATTTCAGATTTCAACCACAGGGCATAGCTAGACAGAACATTAGCCAGTCTGAACCAGTCTTAGTACACTGAACTGTAAAATCAATTCTGATTCATTTTAATCCAAATCTACCATTTAAAAATGTAGGTAGTCCTCAACTTGCCACCATTCATTTAATGAATAGCACTAAAAAAAATGACTTATGACCAGTTCTCATATTTAATGGCTGTTGCAACATCCCCAGAATCATGTGATCAAACTTTGGGTGCTTGACAACTGGCATGCATTTACAAGGGTTGCAGCATTCCAGGGGCCTGGGGTTGTTGTTTGCAACCTCCTTAGGGAGCTTCTGGCAAGCAAAATCAAAGGAGGAACCCAGATTTGCTTAACAACCACATGATTCACTTAACAACTTCACTGATTCACTTAACAACCATGGCAAAAATGTCATGCTTAGCAAGGAAAGTGTTGGGCTTAATTATGGTTGAGGAATGCCTGTAAATGAATCTGTCCTTGAAGCATTTGATTAATAAGAAGCAAATGAAACTGAGCTGCTACATGTGAGTGTATACAGCCAGCAGTCCTTTGATAGATAGTTCCAATTTAACCAAAATAAGGTAAATAATCAAGTTCACTAATCCCTAGGCTGAATCAAGTTCTTGCATAGGTATTTATTACCATTACTGCAGAATTATTTTTTAAGTCTGAAATTGAAATCACAGACAATAAAGTCTGCTTGTAAAGTTTTTAATAACATAATTACTTACTTTTTTATTTAATATATCCTCACTAAGTACTATAATAACCAAATTCCTTTCCACTTTCTTTCTTTCTTCCACTTTTAAATAAAGCAAATAAAAATTAAAGGAAGTTTATTTATTCTAAATGTCCTTATCATCCAAAACAGGATTTCAGGTGATGTACAACTATTTGAATAATTACAGCATTAGAATAATAATGTTAAATGAAACCAATAATCATCAAGATGCTAAAATACAGATGCAATAAGCAACGCTTAGGAAATGCAAGCTTTGAAAAATTATACACCTAGTTAAAACAAGTTATTTCCCCGTTTCTATCTGAATCTCAGTCATTACTTTTTTCTCCTTATTTTTTGAAATTACTTACATTCTTCTCCTATGACATCTAACTGTCCATTTTTTCATCTGCTTTTTCCTCAAACATATTATACAAAATGTAAACTTTGAAATAACTTCTTCTACCTAAATTCATTTGAAATTTGCTTTGTCGTAGTAGGCCTCACAGTCATAGCCTAAACCTAAATTGAGGACGCTTTCCATCTTGTCCTACTTATTTATTAAATTGTTTATTAAACATATTGCCACTCAACTCACATACTGATTCCAGGCAGCTTACAACATTAAAATTTCATAATATAAAAATCCCATAAACCCCACTGATGGGCAAATAACATGGATTTTGTTATTTGTTAACTAACATAGTTATTTCGTATTTTAATTTGATTTATTTTCTCTCTTTTAAAATGATGTTCAGATTTATTAGCTTTTAACATTCCTAAACGGGTAAACAAGCTGGAGATTAGCTCCAGATAAGACAAGTTAGTAGAACTTGGGGTTTGGCTGATCTCTTTTGTGAAGTCTAAACAACCTTTTTCCTTTACAATTACGCCCCTTCTGATGTCAGACCTCATTTTAATGAGCCTGTGTGATATTATGGGATACAAATATGTAACATGTTTGACTACATGTAACTGGTTTCCTATGCAAAGAGAAGGTTACTTTTATTCTGTCCAGTCAACTTTCCTCTTGCATTTTCTTTGTTGTGTTAACTACCGCATAAAAAGGAGGGAGACATGGGGCTCAAAGTTCTCTCGCTTCCATTCACATAGAGACCCCACTTTACCAGGGTATCCTAATAAACTGTTTTTAAACAATCTTCCGACTCAGTTACTTATTGAGAAGGTAAACTGAGGCAGAATCTAGAACCAGATTTCGCTTTCACCACTGACCCACCACCCATTTTCCTGGCAACAAGCACAATTACACCAGCACTTGATTACCCACTAGATGTACTTTCCTAACAGATGGGATTAGTAACATACCTTGCCTTCCTGGTCTGGTGGATTAGGTAGATTTAACTAGGGGTACTTGTGAAGTTATCAGAAGCATCCTAACAAACAGAATGCTTGACCCTGATTCCTGTTGATAATCTTGCCAGGATCCTTTGCCCTAAGGGTATGTGTGTTTGTTGTATGTGTGTGTTGTGTGTGTGTGTGATATAAATGTCCTATATTTAAGTGATATATTGTATTATAGAAGCAACATTATTAAACCTAGAAAATAACTGTTGTGATTATTTTTAAATTACAATTCTTCAGTTACTCTGTGTTGCATTAGAAAATCATAAATTTTGATTTTATTTTAAAACACATTAATATTACAATAGAAGATAATATATGTAACTTCGGGCTGATCTGTAGAGTCCTTCATGTTTCTGAGCTTAGTGTTTGCTTGCAAATGTTTCATTACCCAACTAGATAACAACATTTAGTCAGGTAATAAAACACCTGCAAGCCAGTCACCAAACTCAGGCACCAAGAACTCCATGTATTAATATTGATTATTTAATATAGAAATTGTAACTTTTGGACAGAGAAAAATGATACATTGCAGTTTAAGATATTCTTCACTGAGAGCTCATGCAAGCCTTCCAGGCATAATTTACAAAGTATTTTTGAACAGCATATGGTCTATTATTCACTTTCCCACCCACCATGTCTGGTATGGCTGAAAATCCCAAAGGATTATTTTTATATTTAAATAAAGGTTCTTCTTGTCAAAATTGCTTTCTACAAATAGTAACAGTCTGTCTAGTCTTTATTAACTTAACCTATTCAGCTGTGTTGTCACTTTCCCTAGAAAGCTTGATGTAGCTGGTAGAAATAATATATTACTCTCTTCTGTTAGTATAGACAAATTCCATTTCTGGACAAGGGATAGATGCATTAATTGTTTCTTCAACTTGTTCCTTGCTTAGTGCTAAACATAATCAGGAAGTTATGTTTTACAAAAAAAATCCTATGGATTCTATTGAATTATTGCAGTTCTCTAACTACTAGTGTGCTGGAGTAGCTTTCAAATTTCATTGTATTCGTGGAATGCAATGACAATAAAGGTATTCTCTAATTATTGTTTTAGGTATGCTCTTAGTGCAAAATAGTTTGTTATTTAGATGATATGTTATTTCTAGATTGAAATAATAAAATTGAAATATATATAATTGCATGTTATGATAGTTTATTTATTATAGGAGATGACTAGGCTGAGCCTGAGGGAATGAGGGAATGGTCAAATGTGTTATAAGTCACAAGGCCCTTGCGTGCATGCAAGAGATCTAAGTCTAGCCCACCCTGAATCTTATCTCCCACTCAATTCCCTTGACTGTTAGTTGGTCAAATTCTTGTAGGGAGCTTAAGTTGCAATTTATACTCATTTGAACTGCCTGAATTTACTGATTTTCCTGGCGCTTGACATTTATTATTATATGTTATGACAATTGTAATTAAAAAATTTCAGACAAATGGTTAACACAGGGAAAAGGCTATGAGATGCTAGAAGCATGGTATTCAGATAAATCAGCCATCAATAGATACATAGACATAGACCACATTTACACATCATTCATAAGAGACAATAAAAAAGCTACACAGAAAAAACAAAAAGACCAGAATATATCCTTTCCAACAGTCAACAACCAGATAAGCAGGAACCAACATGAGGCAAGCAGAAAATAATAACCTAGTCAAGGACCTATCAAGGACAAAATCATAGACATTCCAATACTGGCAGGGCAAGCTACTGCATATAAACAAGGAGCAAACCCTACACTCACCAGCACTGATGGTGTTACCTAAGTTGGGTAATGAAATGTCTGCAAGCAAATTACCAAGCTCAGAGAGCACCAAAGATTCCATAATTCCGTCTTGCATTCTCTTCTATTGATTTAACTATATTACTCTGAGTCTAGATGCTTTGATAGGATGAAGAAAGTACTATTCAATAACATCTTGCAATATAATGTTTTTGCTTCCAGATTGAAAAAAATTATTGTTATCTAATTTAAAATATTCAGCCAGTGAAGATGGTATCAAATTAAAATATTTCAATGAAAATCATAACATTTAAATATAATTTATTGGTCTATTTATGACATGATCTTACAATAATTAATTTAATTAATTAGAATTAGCAATTTAATTAAAGCTGATCTACAATTACCTGGTTTCATTGGCAACTGATGTCATTTTAATGGCCATAGATGGACTCTTAAATGGGCAACTTGAATGTAAAGAAAAATATTAAAAAATGTGGTTTGTTGGATATGGAGAGGGTCATTTTGTAGTATGAAATACAAGGGGAAATTAAAGAAATGGTAGTTTCTTACCTGTCATTAACTGGGATTGTAAGAGTAGCTGGGGGGGGGGGGGATGACCACATGTGTTGTCAATTTTAGAATATTCCTTGAATCTAAAATCCAAAATGCTCTACTTTTATATTTGCACAATAAAGCAATTGCTACAAAAGAACTGTGAAAGAAATAAAGCCAAGCAGATTCTAGTAGTAGAAAGTGTTAGCTGTTTGCAAGCAAAAGTGAATAATCCCAGATATTTTCTAACCTTAATTCTGCCAAGTTTTCTTTGAATTTAAGCAGACTGAAACTGCAATTGAACATGCATAATGGTTTCTTTGTCTAGTTGTCACATGAATAACATTGTTATCATTATTGTTACATAAGGTTTAAAATAGAAAAGATGCTTTCCTTTAAACTACTTTCAGAGTTGCAGAGCTGTTAAACTGATTAAGTAGTAAATAGTTTTCCTTCTGTCTATTTATTATATCTGAATTTTAAGGCATGAATTACTTTAGTTATATAATAGTCTTATCATACCAATTTTCTGTTGTCAGGATTATTTGCAAGGAATTAATATCACAGTATAATTTAATATCAGTGTGATATATCTAAGGGTTTATCTACAGAACAGTTGTCCCCAAAGATTACTGAATTCTTCAGCATGGTTCACAATCACCAGTTGCTTCACTGCTGAATGAAAGAACTCAACATATGTGGACCCCAACATATTAGAAGACCAAATGACAATTAAAACGAGTAAGTAGATTGAACTGTCTTCATCCTGTAATCTGCCTTACAGGATGTTGTTGAAAAAAATCAAAACAAAAAGGGGAATTTTTATTTAGTTAAAATGTTTTAACTGCCTTTCAACCAATAGATGAAGATGTGTTTGCAGCTGAATATATACTGTATCTTGTGAAAATATTGCAATATGCTTGCATCTCTTTGTGTAAAGATGTGGATTTTAAGGAGGAAAAGACAAAACTTCTTAAGGATGTATGTCCATTGCATGTTCATGACATGTATATAAAATACTTCTAATAGGTTAAATTTAGAATATTTATAGCCACATACAGAAATATTCCATGACATTTCGCTGTTGGAAGCAAAACAAAGATGCACACTTTGAGGGAATAACAAGATGAACTGTCCAGAGCCTGAACTGGTTATATGGAATGTCATTAGGTTAATTACAGTGAGATAAATAAAAAAAGCAAATTCCACATACTAAAAGCTAGTTGAAAGTATTTTCCTTATTTGGTTCCATATGTCTGAAGGCAATATTGAGATATAGGAAGAGTACTTAGAGCTTTCCAGAATTTGTTATGTAATAACAAATTTGACTTTGCCTAATAGTATGGTTGGTTCTCTCCAAAATGTTCAAAATCTTTCATAACAGCTAAAAGGCCGGAATTCTAACCTTGACATTTAATTGATATATTAAAATCAAGTTGGTAATACGTAAGAAGTTATTAAGTACTATTTGCTGTGATGAACTCAGTCTACTACTTTTGTTGTAGTATGCATATAGAAATAGCAATAACACATAGACTTATATACAGCCCCTTAGTGCTTTACAGCACTTTCTGGGCAGTTTCCAGAGTCAGCACATTTCCCCCAACAATCTGGGTCCTCATTTTACCAATCTCAGAAGGATTGAAAGTTGAGTCACCTTGAGACAGTCAGCATTGAACTCCAGACTGTGGATAGAGTTAGCCTGCAATACTACATTCTAACCACTGTGACACCATGGCATATGATATCTCTATCAAAATACTTTATAATTCAACTTAAATTCAGGAGTGGATTTGCCTTTAGAACTTCACTTAATTAAACCATCACTTGGTACTGTCAGTATTTTAATTACAGGAACTATAAATCACAGTCAAAAGAATTTTTGAATGACTTAGGTCGTTCAATATATTTATTTTGTGCAAAATAAAAAAACTCCATCTACTTGAGTTTAATGAAGAGTTAAATTCTTTATAAATGTACTAATTCATAAAAACAGTTAAGATAAAATTACAAATAAAGAGATTAACTTTTAGTATCATGCAAGTAATAAATATTTTTTATTGTGTCTGGGAAGGTTTGGAAGAAAATATACTAGAATGCTCGGTGGGACAGGGGGTCACCAACCTTTTGAACCTCAGGGACCACCAAACTCATAACTTTAAATCCCCCGGACCAGAGACCCTGGGAAAATCCCCAAAAAAGTCTGTAGGAAAATTCAGGGGTGGGATTCAAATTTTTTTAACAGCCAAGTCTGTGGGTGTGGCTTAGTTGGTGGGTGTGGCTTGGTGGTCATGTGACTGGGTGGGCATGGCCAATCATTGGCATCACTCATGTCAAGGGATGCTTCTCCTCGTCTGGCCTCTCATGACAGTGGGGATGCTGCAACGGTTGTAAGTGCATAAGTTCATAAGTTACTTTTTTCAGTGCCATTGTAACTTTGAAAGGTCACTAAATGAACTGTTGTAAGTCAAGGATTACCTGTGCAAAAATACAAAAAGCTTCTTTGCTTGCAAAAAGCTGTCCTAAATACCAATCATTAGATTAAAAATACTTGCAAGACAGAGTTATAAATCAGGCAGAGTGCCAGAGCACCTTGAGGAATTAAAATAGTTAAAATGCTATTATAACTATCAGCAGCCAACTCTTGCTCATAGTGAAAGCCTTTAGCAGAGAGATCATTTAAGCTTTCCAGAAAGAGCACACCCAGAAGAAACAATCCTTTTGCACCATTTAAAGATACCAGCTGGTCTCACTCATCCTGTAAGATATCCTAAGGAAATAATCCAGGTTTAAGGAAAGATCACATGCCCCCCAGAAAGGCAGTAAAAACTCAGTGCCAAACTTGCATCCTGCCTCTTGGAAATATACCCCAAAAGGACAGTGCCAGATACCACTAAAGCAGTGAAGGAAGACTCCCGCCCCAGATAGAAAAAGAAACCATGAGGCAGGAAAAAATTCAAACACAATACAAATAATTAAATCACAACAGTAGGTGTTGCTTGTTAAACCAATTACCAGAACCAATAGACACAGGAACTAGCCAGATTTCTCAAACCAGTTTCTTTTCAGGAACAGAGAATAATCTTTTTCCTTCCAAACAAAGCTGAATAGGGAAAATTATCCCATCGATAAACATAGGATTAAACATCACCAAGCACAGAATTAAACTTCACCAAAAACCAGTTTTAGACCAAAACTCAGAAAGGGTATGTAAACTCACATTTGAATGTCAATCTTTCTAGCTAGCTAGAAATATTTCCAGGGAGTATTTTCTCCCAACAGCAGAATAAAGAGCTTAAAACAACCCTTCACCTTTAAGAAAATATCAAGAAAAAAAAACCTCCTTCAGAGACAGTAAGTCTAGGCATACTGCCAAAAATGTAATAAGGGTGGAAAAAACAAAAGGAGATTTCTTCTAACTACCAGTTCTCCAAACTGCTTAGAAAGTTAACAAGGGGTTCTATAGAACCAGTCAGAACTGGTAGAATCCCACCCCTGGGAAAATTCCCCACCCCGTTTTCCTACCAATCGATCATTCTTTATTTGGGATCACAGAATACCGTCTCCAGCTCCATTCTCAGGAGATGAGGGAGGGAGGGAGAGAGAGAGAGAGAGACTTTCGGCTTCATGCAAGGAAATCAGCAGAAGTCTTTCTTTCTCTTTGTGAGACTTGTCGCGCCAGTGCAGCCCTTTGGAGCAGGATGCCTTGCAGGGTCCCAAAGATTAATTTCTGGTGGAGTTTGGGGAGAGAAAAAAGACTTTTGCTGCTTTCCTTGCGTGCAGCCAAAAGTAGAAGAAGAAGTGGAAAGAAGCAGTCTGGTGGCCAGATGAGACGCATGGGGTGAGTGGAGTAAGTTCCCCCCTCTGCCTTTTTCCCCTCCCCTCACTACCTCATGTTCTCAATGCAAGTAATGTAAGCCCTGTGTTCCTGCAGGCCAGATGGGCGGCGCAGCCTTGTGTTCTTGTGCAGCCTGGATTAATTGCTTTGGGGGGGGTGCTTTGGGGGGGTGACATTTCTCTGAGGACCACCAAAATTTTTGGTGACCAATGGTCATTCAGAGTAATCTTTCTAGCCTTCCTATCCTACAACCCAGTTTATAGATCCAAAGCCCATGTAAATGATTTTCCCCTCACATTGAAGACTAAATAACAGTATTGTGCAGGAGCACCAGATTTCTTTGGAATCATGTTATCTATTTAATTATATAACTATATTTTAACTATAACCAATGACACTTGAGCATCATTATCAATTAATAAAGATGAGTGAAGTCTTTTTCTTACATAAAAGAAAAAGCTGTTAAAAACAAGATCTGCTTGACCTCATGTCCTAATGTTTCAAAGTCTGACTGGTGTGCTTATTTACAATTTGAATATCTGCTTTTGCTTTGAATCTACTCCTGGGCTAATCCTTTACTGGCATTGGTTTCTATATAGAATATCTGATGCATGCATTAAACTTTGACTCTTGGCATAACGATACTGGCCTTGGTCTAATGGACTATAATTTTCTATTTGAATAATTTCAAAATAGAACAGTTCATTTAAACTTGGTGTCAAGGTTTATAGGCTTCTGGAGTTCTTAGAAGATTTGTTTCATTTTTCTTGAAACTGTTCCACTGCATTTTGAAACCAGTTAATACATATTATTTAAAATTAAGATATATTGTTTGGTTTGGCTAAAAAAAAAGTCACGTGGCTAGCACATTAAATGCTCATCTACCCATAAAATAATTTTACAACAACCTTTTTCAGATTAAGCAGTTTGAAGTGATTTCTAACATTGATCAGTATAAAGTAGTATATTGATCAGTATAAACGGCAGACATTGAAGTAGACAAATGTAATAAACATTTATTTTCCTATAATTTTCATTGCCTGTTCCACTGTATAAAGAGATGTTTTCTTTTTCTTATCTATCATGTTGAAACAAACAGTACCAAAATTCCAATCAGTGTATCACTGTAATATATTCATTATTCAATTATCAAGGTTCTCCAGTACCGTTGACTGTCATTCTTAACTTGGCCCTGAAAAATGTAAATAAACTTCAACAGCATGCTAGTTACCCACTTTACTGTTGTGCTAAGCCCATTTCTTTACATCCCATACTGCATGCACATCATGAAGAACACACATTGTTAATTATGTATGCTCTCATTTTGAATAGTGTTACTGGGCATTCAGGAATGTTTACAGAGAAAAATGAAGTCTGAAGCCAGTTTTCAGTTTCAGCCTTGCATCACATATGGAGCTCAATCAATGGGCACATTCTTTTGAAGTACAAAACAGTGGCTTAGCTGGTTAGAAAACTTCCACTTTTACAGATCTGTTATTAAGCTTCCCAATTGCTAAACATTTACTTTCAAAGCTCTGCCTTGGTCTTGTATCTAGCTTAACCAATATTTAGGAAATAAGCAATCTTGGTAATTCTGAAATTGAAAAAGAAAAGGGGTGAAATTGTATTTTATCTATTTCATATATTTGCTAACTATCCAAAGACCTTGTTTCTCTTATAAGTTAAAATACAGAACACAAAGGAATAAGTAAATGATGGTAAAATGACTGATACGAAACAAATAAAACCAGCAAGCATACAATTCAAACATAGAAGGAAAGTAAGTTAGAAAACTGAAAAATCACGTGTGCTTAAAATCACTAGAGGCAATGTAATATATCTGTACACAATTAATACAATTTAAAATATTTAAATCCTATTTGTTCATCTAACAAGTGTTATAAAAATTAAAAATATCCCAAAAAGTTCAATCATTTAAAAAAATCAAAACATAGTATATTGTATGTACATCAAAACCTACTAACCCTAATCCTATTAAGACTATCCCAGCACATAGTAATACTTCCTGAAGGTTTCAGAAAAAAGGAATAACAAAGACAATCAGGATCAGACAAGATAATCAATTGTGTGTGTGTGTGTGTTTCTGTGTATGTGTATGTGTCGTTCTTACATGATAGAGTCATCTCAAATTGTTCAACCACTAATAAAATCTCATAGCTTAAGTTTATGGATAAATCTGTTATTTTGAAGTCAGTTTCAAAGACTTTATTCAGGCTCATGAATGAAATGTATAATCGATGAAATATAAAAATGATGCTGCCTATCATTAGTACAAATTACCATATCAAAGAAAATTAAAGGATTACTTTTGTTTTATCATTTTATTTCTTTCTGTGAATTCCTTCTTGCTCATAAAGACCTCATTATCATCTCATTTACTTGCTAGAGCAAAAAGTAACCCTGTTGTTACTCTGGTATCCCAGTAGATGGGATCACTGGTCCTCTCAAAAATAGCCAAGAAACTATTTCTAGAAGTTCACTACTGATGTTATCCTCACATCACAATTTAAGAAAACAAGATACACCCTCTCTTTTTGTACAGGCAGCAGGGAGAAAGGTGAATCAGAGAACATTCTGTTAAATCTATTTATCCCATTCGTGTTATTAGCTATAGCTATCAGAGCTACAATAAAACATTACATTGTGAACTGAACTTCTAGCCAAACATTTTTCTATTCCATCTGCTATTTCTCCCACCCAAATAATAGTCACCATTTGAGCTCACTCATATTTTATTGGTCTATTTCAGTAACCCAAGAGATTTCTTTAAATATTTTGTTGCTACAACACACTTCTGTTAATATTCCATGTACCTGAAGATTGCAGCATAGAAGCCATTAACATCTAATAAATACTATAGGACTTAAACAACACCAGAAGCTTTTGTAACTGTGCAAATCTGAGACCTACAAAAGATTCTCTTTTACGGCAGGATGGGAAAATGCTATGGAATGTCAAACCATCAAATCTAATTAACTGGTTTATTGATACTGGTCAAGTGTTTGAAAACTAGTGAGCCTGCCAAGCTCTTGTTGGGGAGAATCAAATTACAGACAGCTAGCCTTTAATTTGTAAAACAAGACATTCAGTCAGTCAGTCTATCCTTGCTATTTTTGTTGTCCAAATGGATCACAAAAAGGGTAGCTTTGTAAACAAGACAGTGTACTGTCACTCAGTAAAAAAAAAACCACTGTACAGACTTTGTATGTTGCATTGTCCTTTAGAGTCACTTCACATATTCAAAGTAGTGACAATGACACTGGTAACATAATAACAAAAAAAAGCCGACTTTGTTTAGTGTAAATTTCATAATTAAATGATGAAAAAACTCCGCATTAATGACAAATTATTAATGCAACAAAGAGTGTTGACCCAACATTTTGGAATGTAAAATTCTTACTTAAATTACAATAAAAACTGAATGAACTTCTGAAGTGCGGCACAAAAGGAAAGGTACCTCTCTTATTTCCTTCTTATACTAAGAAAAAAAAGTCTCTTAAGAAGATAATGAAAATTGGAAACCCAGAGATCAATTGATAAAATGTGGGCAAGTTAACCTAGAATAGCTGAAAGAGTAATCACATCCATTGTTTGTAGTTCTTTACACGATCAGCTTTTATGGGGAAAACTTGCTTTATTGGATGAGTCAAATGAAACAAACAAAATGTTAAAAAGTTGCGATGTTTATGTAATTGCTTACCAAGCACATCTAAATAATATTAAAGTAACGAAAATATCTTTACAATCCCCAAGGCATATCCCAACTTTTGAGCACCCCTAATGTTTGGAAATGGAAAGCTGAAAAATTTGACAAGTCCTAGAATCATATGGGCATTTTGAACTTACAAAGGTATGCTTCCCTAGTCCATCTCCAAAAACATAATGCCAAAAGGTAACAATTTCATTTTCCCACTTGGAAGTCTTTACACAACTTTACACAAAGATGGCACAGGTGCATGTATATGTCACTCTCCCCATCATCCCCTGCAACACGCAACAAACCAGTCTCAGAAAACACGATGGGAGGGTGGGGGAGGGTGTTAGTTGTCCAGAGCCTTTTCTGAACCTTTCCCTCCGCACGTTCATCTAACAGAGGTTTCGCGTTTACAACCAAAAAACCCCCGCCGCCGTCCTAACTATCACACACCTACCCGTTCCACAACTACCTGAACAGTTTTAAGAGTTCTAACGCGCACACACGTACCTGGCTGGCCACGCATCGGGAGAGGGGGGAAATCCTTCATTTTTGAACTGCTAGAGCTCTTAGGTTATCCACATATTATTTAACACCCGATGACTTTACGAACTCTGAACGGGGCGAACTAAATCGCCACCTCCCCACCGCGAACTCCTCGGCGCCCCCAGCTTCTCTCCCCGCCCGAGAGAGTCCTCGACAAAGAGCATCCCCGAAGTAAGGCACCTGCCTTTCCCGCTCCCTACATCCCTCACCTTCTAAGCTAGCTGTGGGTGCGGCGGACGGGGTCTCTCCTGGAAGATCTGCCGCCTTGCCAGTGTTCCTCCTTTCCTATCGCGCTTCCTTGGAAAACGCCATCGTTTTGGCTCTAGTTCGTCCGAGCTGAAGACAGCAAAGTCTCTCAAGTTGGCCCGAGTCGAAATGCCGGCGAAGCTCCCAAGACGAGACTGCTGAGCTGCTCCCGTCCCACGGAGTTCTTCTGCCCCCGCTCTGTGGGACAAGGCGGGGGTGGGGGGTGGGGGGGTGGGCTGGGAAAATCGCCCCAGAAGCGCCAAGCAGCGCCTCCTGCTGCTTTTTGTGCCTCGGAAGCGCTTCTTCTCGGGGATTCGCTGTAAGGCGCTCTTCAGCCACCCAGCCGGGCCGCCCAGTAAAGCGCAAAAGTAGTTGGCAGCAACTGCTCTCGGCAAACTTGGAGCGGCGAAGCTCCGGCTCAGAGATGGTTTGTGAGGAGTGAGTGCACTTCTGCAGATTCCTGGTCCGAGTTAGCAAACAGGTGCCCGCCCCCCAAGAGCGTGAAGCAAAGGGACGTTTCATTCTCCTCCCAATCCAAGCAGAGACGCGCGAGCCGAGCGGCATGATTCCGTTCTGCAAGAAATCCTTCGGATCGCACCTCAGTGAAAAAGAAAGGAAGGAAGGAAGGAAGGAAGGAAGGAGGGAGGGAGGGAGGGAGGGAGGAAGGGAAGGAAGGAAGAAGAAAGAAAGAAAGAAAGAAAGAAAGAAAGAAAGAAAGAAAGAAAGAAAGAAAGAAAGAAAGAAAGAAAGAAAGAAAGAAAGAAAGAAAGAAAGAAAGAAAGAAAGAAAGAAAGAAAGAAAGAAAAGGGGAGGGGGAGGGAGAAAGGGAGGGAGGGAGGAAACTCCTAGTTCAAAACTGTATAAAAATTAGCAATTCAAGCATCTTTCTTTCTACTTATACATACTTGTTGGTTGACATTATTTATGGATACCCCAAAACAAATAAATGTTTATTGCATTTTACAATAAAGGGTATAATTCTTCTTTCAGAGACATAAGGTCAAGAATTATGGCATTTGTTCCAGAGCAGCTATGGAAGGCACTACTGGGTCCTGCTTAGATGGCAATCAATTTGGTGAAATGGTTAAAGGGCAGGTCTAAATATCTGGAGACTGTGAGGCAATCACCAAGAATGTTCCAAATGACCAGGTCTAAGGATGTGTTGTCATGACTTTATGTTCAGCTATCTTGGTTTTAAATTCATGTCCCTCCTGGCTGACTACCTGAGAAATGACATGATAAGTTTTGGATACAGTCAAGAAAACCAAATTAAGATGCACTTAATCAATTTGATGGGACTTAATATGGATTCTAAATTGTGTTCACCTCTACTGTCTGATGGATTCACTCTATGTTGCTCCTATGTCGTCAACTCTTCACAATAGAAAAAATTAGGAAACAGACTGATCCATAGGAAGACTGCAACTATGTTACAATATCAGAGTCTTGCAAGCCTGTTTGTGTTTTAACTTTCTTTCTTTTTACAATGGATCAAGTAACAGCTTCTTTGAGTCTCTTCTGACTCTATTATCTTGTTTCCCAGGACCTAAGGAATGCTTCAGTCTTCTTAAATTATTCAGTGACTCTTATTATCTATTTCCTTAAAATGCTTCCTGATGCTGTAAGGCTCTTTTGGCATCTCTTATCTTCATCTTCCTAAGCATCTTCATAAACTGAGGGGAGATCTGAGATCTACTGGAGGAATGAGACCAGATGAGTATGTGATCCAACCCTCCGGAGCAACAACAGGTTCCCTCTGCAACTCTACTGACAATGGATATCTTGTTAAGAAATGTGAAAGGCCTGATTGGAGTCAGATGATCCTGGAGAAGGTCTGTTAGGTGCTGTCATGTAGTCATTATGTGTCAATACTTTCAGTGCATGGCAGAAATCCCCAATCCATAACTTCACTGAAAGGGGGACAATCCTCGCTGCTCACATAGTTGTGAAGATAACTATGTGAGCAGTGAGGATTGTATCATATTTGCCATATCAAATAAAAAGTATGTACCTTGGTTTTCCATAAACACCCCAGAAGACTCTTTGGGCTGGATTTAGGTATTTCTGTACTCAAAAATTTGTATCCCTTTCATTCTGTATGGAGGCTGTGATCTATATTAAAAAGAAAATATTATATGTATCACAAACCTCTGTCTAAATGTACATCTAAAAGGCATTGTGTTTGCAAAAAAAGAAAGCTTGTTGCTTTGCAAAAATATTTTAGTAGCCCAGTCATAAATACAGAGAAATACAACCATGAATATATACAATTAGTAATGAACTTTCAAGTTGTGAAATTTTGCCAATACAAATAAATATGCACATGTGGTGTGCCGGAAACTAATTCCCTCCCACCCGCTCCCGATACACACACCCCAGAAGACCCTCTGGGCTGGAGGTGCAGGCCGGAACAGCACAATTCAGCACACAAACAGTAGTATGCAGCAAAACCCAACTGGTCCAGCAAACCCTGGGCTGTAGTGGGAGAAATGGGAATGGGCCAGTTTCCAGTGCACTTACGTGGCATGCCACATGCCAACCCCTTCCTGTTACCTCTCTGGATGACCATCCATGCAAAGTAAGAACTGCATTGTACTGTGCATATTTTTATGCTTGTTGGACTTGCAAACAAAATGGACTTAGGAATGGTCTCTTAGAATGCATTCCATTTATAAATAGTAAATTGTCTGTACATTGAAACTGACACAATATGTATTCAATGGGAATTCACTGAGATTTCTTCTTGAATAGGTATATTTAAGCTCTACTGTTCTGAGCACATGTAGAAATGTATTTGAAAACAGAGCCATCTGCTGTTTATAATAGTCTTCTGCCAGTTGCAGCCTTATTTTCTTGCCCATTGCAGTAACAAAGAATGGAATACATTGATTATTTTATAAAATTAAATATTTTAATTATTAAATTTAATTAGAATATTTGCTAGGTAATCCTTAATCTATGACCATTTGATCAGGAACTGTTCTAAGTGCTGAACACATTCTTGCAGTTTCACACACCTTCCCAACCTCTCTCACACCCTTGCAATCCTCCCCATGCCATACCATCCTACTTGTGCAGCCTCCTTGAACCTCTTCATTCTTCTGCATCCTCAGGCACACTCTCCAGCCCTTCTCCACATCTTTGCACTCACATCCTTCCTCACTCAGCAGCAGCCACTTATCTGCAAGCCTGCAACTTGTAATTTCCTACTAACTTATCCCACTGACATTGGTTGTGTTAAGCCAGAGAAAGTTGCCAGTCCTAATGACCTTAGGGTTCAGGTGATGAAGCAACCCAGGACCAATAGGAAAGCTGTCGCTAAGTGATGTAGTCATGCTTTATAATCGCCTCACTTAGTCTAGGATGACCTGCAATTTCTAGAATACAGGAAACAGAGAGAAAGAGAGAATGGGAATATTAAATGTTATGGGGGCTCAGAGAATATTGTTATTTGTGTCTGTAGGCAGATACAACAGGGCAATGGTTATGACTGAAAAGATTCAAACTCTAATCCATTCTTAAGCCATGGGAATTTACTTGTTTGACAAATGGTTGTTTTTCTGGAAATAAAATGAAGGGTAAAATGCCTTTGTAAAATGCCTTAATCATGTAAAATTCCTTAAATTCTTAAAAGAGAGGTGATATATAAATCCAAAAGTTTTTTCCATAAAAATTCATATGAAAGCAATACTGGAGCAACATAACTCTTTCTATACAGATCATGGTATGCTACTGTAGTGTCAGAGATTATGTACAATGACTATTTCTGCTAAATATATTTTCCAGATCAAATTTAAAATCCTAACAATTAAAGAGGTGCTTACAATCTATTTCAACTTCATATCCTGCTTCATGTCATAGAATGATTTGTTAAGTCTCACAATGTTGTGGTTTTGAGTTTATTTTTTTAGACCCTGTCTTTCCTCTTAAGCTGCTCAAGGTGAAATAAATGTTCTTTTAATTCAAAATGTGAAACATGTATCTGTGCTGCAAATTACAGAAGATACTCACTCACTAAATTACTGACTTGTCCCTTGTTTCTATATTGGCAAAATATTGATTATAAATGAGATTGGCCCTGAATAAGTGTCTGAAATATGAGTTCAGTCAGACTTAGTTCCATTTGCAATGTTGCCTTTAACATTTGCTTATATAAACTATATTTAAATAGCCAAAAAGCAGTCCAATACATTACTTTTTTCTTTAAAAAAGCACCCTTTAATACTTATATTGCTCACAATATCGATTAAAACAATTTTGTTTAAAAAAACACAGTAAAACCCATATTCGGTTGTGTGAAAATGAACTATTTTGAAAGAAAGGAGCATCTGCATCATTCTGATCCAAAGTAATAATCTTTCACCCTGCCCATATTATAAGGAGTACACAGAATAAAATGACATTTCTGATATCTAATGCTGAGTATTCATTTAGCGATGCAAATCAAAAGAAAATTCAGTAATTATTTTTTATAATGAAACGACAAGGCTTAGGTTTGCATTGTTATTGAACTGCCAACTTGTGATTATTTTGGAACTATTTTTGAAGGGATGGTTGGTTAGCTTTTGATATCTTACTGTTTTTATGTTGTTTTATAGTTGTGAGCCACCTAGAGCCCAAACTGAGTAAAACAAATGAACAAACAAACTATGGTTGAGTAATTTATATACAGATAGTCCTCAACTGTTCAAAGTTATAAGTTGATGTCTTAAAAAAAATTAAATAGAATTTTGGCATCCAACCTAGCCTTCTTTCATCTTTGTATGAGCTCATATAAGATTTGGTTTTGGAGATGATGCCAGTTTTCCATATCTCAATCTAAACAGAATCAGCCTTTCTGACATTTTGTTGATCTTTTTTCAACTGTGGATATCATTTGTGTGTCAAAACTGAAATATTTCCAGCAGAGGGCACTCTCATACAACTTTGCGATAGATTTCTTAATATTAAAAAAAAAATAAGGCTATACTTTTTTTCACTGAAATATATGTCAAGAGTTTCAAACAAATTATATATTAAAATAAAGAATGGTTAAGTTAAAATCATAGAATAGCAAAATCCATTTTTTCAATAGTAACAGCAATGAGTTATTAAGAATAGTAAAATAAGGGATTATTTTAAAACATTATTCATTTCTCTTAGACTTAATATATCAGCTTTAAACAGTAAGATAAAGAAGAATGTACACAATAGTATATTTGATCAGTGTCAGAACTGAAAAGTTAATATATAGCTCAGATTATGACTGTATTCGTTTGTGTATGTCTTACTTATAATGAGTGCTCCACTTCACAAAACTTTGGGTTGTTTTTGTTGTTGTTAAAAAAGAAGATAATAGGACCAGTAACCCTTCATTTAAAAACTCACATTCTATTTTAACTTTCCTCCAAAAGTCTTCTAGCAATGATCTTAAAAAAAAAAACCACACTATATTTTATTTTGAGGTCAGGAAAAAAATTTCTATTAATTCCTTGCCATTCATGATTAGGATAGTGGTGTAAGTATAGGTAGTCCTTGATATACGACAACAACTGAATTCCAAATGTTTGTTGCTAAGTGAAACATTTGTTAAGTGAATTTTGCCCCATTTTACGACTTTCCTTGCCACAGTTGTTAAGTGAATCACTCTAGTTAGCAACATGGTTGTTAAGTGAATCTGGCTTCCTTATTGACTTTATTTGTCAGAAGGTCATAAAAAGTGATCATATGATGCCGGGGACACTGTAACCATCATAAATATGAGTCAGTTGACAAACATCTGAATTTTGATCATGTAACTATGGGGATACTGCCATGTTTGTACTTGTGAAAAATGGTCATATTTTTTTAAGTGCCCTTGTAACTTTGAATAGTCACTAAATGAATTGTTGTAAGTCAAAGATACCTGTAGTGAGATTGAATTTAAATTCACCCTCCCATCTCTTCAAAAAATCTCAGTACCTTGGTACCATTTGACATTTGGTAATATGATCGACATTTGTTTCTACCAAAAGGAAATACTTAGAATAAAGTAACCTTGTTATGCAAAAGTCACTCAAGCTAATTCCGATTTAGCCACATATCAGGTTTCAACAAGTTATGGCCCAGACATATACAGTAACTTCCACCCTATATTGTGGGTTCCTGTAATTGCCCAATAGAGGAAGCTGAAATTTGGCAGTAAAACTTTAATTTCTGGAAGTGTAATGATATATGTTTTCAGTATTGGTTCTCACTATTATTGCTACATCACAAATTAAAATAAGGATGTTAAGCTTTTGCTTGGATGAAAGCATGTTTCACTGAATCTCTGTCCACCCAGAACCCAGAAAAGTCCAAACATTGGACTTTTAAAATTTTTGGCCCCGTGCAGTTCATTAACATCACCTCATTACCTGACACCTCTAAATGAGGCCTATTTTTTTTCCAAGTCCATAATTTTAAAAATTATGATCATTCAAGAAAACCAGATAAAGACTGAGGCATGACATTACATGCAAAAGTTCACCAGACACAATGATAAAATCACACTGATGTTACAAATAGATGAATGAAGAAAGAGAAAGAAAGAAAGAAAGAAAGAAAGAAAGAAAGAAAGAAAGAAAGAAAGAAAGAAAGAAAGAAAGAAAGAAAGAAAGAAAGAAAGAAAGAAAGAAAGAAAGTCATGCTCAATTGAATGCTGGACAAATTGGCAGAAACTGACTTCCAATAATGAGACTTTCTGAAGTGCAAGATTACATTTATGAGGAAATAGCATCTGGATCTAGGCCAGCTAAATCTCCCCAGAAGAAACATGTTGAGATCATCCATGTGATTCCAGATAGCAACTCTTCGTAAGTAAACTGTAAATCTGCTGTTATGTCAGCAGCTTATGAGTGGAGTTGGGCTCCATCAAGCTCACCCCCATAATGCAGTCTGGACTCAACCAAGCCTTATATCTTAACTACCTGTCTGCTTTTTAGAATGTGATTCCTGGTATTCTTTGAGACTTGATATTGTTGCTTACATGACAAGTCCATGAAGTTCTTCAGACAGCAATTGTGATGTAGTATGCCACTTCTGTTTTTCTACGGCTGATAAGAAATGATTGGCCTTCGGGTCATTTAGCTGTCTTTCAAAATTAAGGCAGGATAGAACTCAGATTCTCTACTGCTGGTCCAACCCTTTGACACTAGATCACGCTTGTTGTCGGCACTCTCTTTCTTTATCCCTATCCAACTGTCCTCTCCCAACCATTTCTTAATATCTTATCTCCCAAAATTTCCAAAATGCTGAGAATTCCACAAAGATTGAAGTCTAGATAAGTAGACCAGCCACAGGTTTGTGAACAGTGAAAAAGAAAGCATAAACAATCACTTTCTGAATTCCTATACAAAGAAACAGAGTTAGAATATATGTCTCTGGGTATCTTTATTAATTTACAATTAATAACTTATCTTATTTGAAAAAAAAGTTTTTATACAACAAATCTTCCTGCCATGTAGATTATGAACTAATTTGACATCTTTTTATCATCTCTATCAAATGCAATGGGATTTTAATGTTTAGATCTTCAACAATATTTTTGCCAATTCAGTGTGATTCCATCATTTTAGTTTTCTGTTCATTTGTTTGTTTCTTTGTTATTTGTTTCATAAGAGACATAATTTGTTCTACCTTGAAAATGGCTTTCAATGAACTCATCAGAGTAATCCTGAGTGGAAAACAATATTTGTGGTTAGGGAGGTAAAATGCTTGACATTCCATGTGCAATGCGAGTGAACAAAAGCAGTCCACCTTCCAAGAGCATCACACTGGGGAAGAAAAAATAAGATGATAGGTTATCTGCATTTTAGAAATATTTTCTCAACCTTTCTTCCAGAGGAATAAAAATGTACATTTGTGGTTATTTCCTTGCTTTTGAAGAAGATAACAGAGTTCTCTTAATGAAAGATAACACATACATAAACATACCACAGAAGAGCTACAAAATCACCAAATTATCTAAATTTGATTAGATCTAGCCTAGCATCTTAGAAGATCCGAACTCTTAATTTATGTCTTAGTGAAACAAATGATAAGCAATTTGCATAAGCTTCCAAAAAACAGCATATTCTACAGTCTGGGAACTGAAATTGGGGGAAAAAAAGGGGAAGACAAAACAAAAGCAGTTTCAACATAGCAAGTGGTTAATGGGTTTGAGTTAAATGGTATTGCTTTAGTGTTTTGAGGCAGGGCCTCAATGTAGAAAAACAAGTCTATCTACATTACTGCCACTTTAAATCATTGTGATGGGTTGCTTCATTTATTCTGATTACTTTATTTTGGTGGAAATGCCTTCTGTATATCTGCAAGGGTATATTGAAGATTGTTATGAAGCAAATAGTTTGATGCAATAAGTTAATTCTGATGTGGCTTCTTGGAACTTCATCAAAGAGCACTTCACTGAATTCTTGATCTAAATTACCTGTCACTTTGAAATTTTGTAATATGCCTAGTGGTTAAGGTAGATCCAGCCCACTTAGCAGCAGGCTGGTATATGTGCACATTAGAATTTCTGATTCCAATCACAATAGTAAGTACTTTGTCGATCCAGAAATCATTATGTTGCATACATCCATTGGAAAAGAGTCTCAGGTAGAGGATGTTTTAGTCTCTAACAGAGATGTCGATGTAATAGAAAAGAATACTTGTAGCTCAGGGTTGATTATGAAGGGTCCTTGGTGCTTTCTGAGTTGGTTGTATCTTTGGAAAACCCCACTCCTTACTAGTACTGATGATGTTACCTACTGTGATGACCTGGGGCGTGGCACAAAGGCAACACAGTCAGATAATCAGTCCCTTTATTAGCTCCAACTTTACCCCCAATGTTTTGGTTATCTTCTGGCTGGAGAAAAACTCTCCCATGAATAGCCTTTGGCTGCAGAGAATATGTCCAAAATGTGGTCAACAAAAACTGTAACTATAAGTCCAAACATGGCAAAATTAGGAAATTAGTCTAGCAGGGCAGGAGACGTGAAGACGTGAAGACACGGCAATAACTCAACACAGCTGGGAGGATGCCAGGAATGCAGATAACCAAAGTACACACAAGATAAACTCAAGTTTGTTCCCAGCAGACACTGCACTCAGCATGCATCTCTTTTAAACTCCCTTCCCAGTTATGGCTAATAAAGGGAATCAGGGCCCTTTCTTCCCCGGTAAGCCACGTAATCCACAATGCTATCTTCTCCGTTCCTTCCTGCATGCCCTAGGATGAAGAGGGGGTAGGCCTGGGTCTTCCTCTGAACTCCCTCTCCCTTGTTCTACCTCTTCCCTGCTCTGCCCAACTGGACTTTGCCCTTCCCCAGTTTCCTCCACAGCCAACGGAGCCACACTCCCACTCCCTGTCAGCTGTTCGTCTTCCTCCTCGATTCAGACTCTGACAGGGGTATGACACTTTCATAGTTTGAATAATAAAACATCTGCAAGAAAACAATCAAGCTCAGAGGGTACCAAGGACCCTTCATGTCCAAATGAGCATCTGGTTTCAGAAAGCTGAACATTGTAAAATGCAGGCAGAGGGTGCCTTGGGGGGGGGGTGCATGATGCAAGAATGAAACCATTGGAGCTCTTGGGGGGGGATGTAATGAGAGTGGGAGTGACTTATAGGAGTGATTTGTGACCTTGTCTGCTGACTTTCCTTGACTTTGCTTGCGAGAAGCTGGCAGAGAAGGTTGCAAACGGCAATTATATGGCCACGGGACACTACAACTGCTTTAGGATGCCAAGTGCACAAATCATGATCGTGTGACAGCCAGAACTTCATGGACTGATCATAAATGCCACTTGTTTAGTGATGTTGTAACTTCCAACAGTCACTAAACAATTGGTCATTAATTGAGGACAACATAAAACTATAACTGGAAACAGAGACAAAAAGATGCAGGCTGAGGATCAAAAGTGGGGAAAGCAATTCTCATGTCTATATCGCTTGCATGGAGAATGGCTCAAATGAAATAACTTTATTATGGCCACAGACCATTGTAAAAAACAAAAACCATAAAAAGAAAAAAGTAGCAAAGTAATAAATGTCATCTTAATGTGAATTGTGAAGCACAAGCACTTACGTACTCAGTTAGATATTAGTTTGTTATCATTTGAAGAGAGAGAAAGAGAAAGAGTTGTCATCTCAGAGTATTCTAAATAAAAAAGATCTCAGCCCTCTGGATATTTTGTTAACATCAAAGATATAAGGCAGAGATGAGTGCTTGTATAGAATTGACAGTAAAGGAAGACATGATGAATTCATACAATGCAATAGTGCCATAAAAAGCATAATTTTTCCACTTGCAGACTTGTCTTGAATCGCTCTTCAGTTACTGAAGTAGGAAGAACATTAAAATGGGCCAAGGTTAATTTAGGAACTGGATTTGATTTTAGCATTCCATCATCTAAACTCAGGATTGATTTTCTCAGGTCCTAAAAACAATATTATCTCATGGGAGTTAAGTGCATGTTGTGTCAAGTAATTTTTTTTTTCAGCTGGAATTAAACATACCACTATTAAAGAGACTGAAGCAACCTGATCCAGGTATAATTTTAGTCTCAATATGCTTAGCTGGAGTCATCTCTAATTTTGATGACTTCTGACTGCTGAGTGCCATGTTTGAAACAAAGCAAGCAAAACTGAAATGTATTTAAATTTCATCAGAATTCATAAAATCATAGAGTTGGAAGGGACTGAAGAGATGTTCTAGTCCAGCCTCCATCCCCAGCACAGAAATCTCTATATCATCCTGAACAAATGCCTGTCCAGTCTTTTCTTGAAAACATCCAGTGATGGGGCAACTTCAGGAACAAGCTCTTGCTTAATAGCTCTCACACTCAGGAAAATCTTTAGTTCAAATCTGGATTTCTTATTGAAATCTACCTCTTCCTGTGACATTACTTTAGGTATTGGAAGACTGCTATTGTGTCTCTTTTTAGCTGTTTCTTCTTTAAGCTAAACAGGCCAAGTACTTTTAATTGCTCTTTGTAGGATTTAGTCTCCAAACTCCTGACCATCATTATTGCTCTTCTCTGTGTTCTTTTCAGTTCCTCAGAAACTTTTTGAATTGTGGTGACTAGAACTGGGCACAGTATTCCAGATGTGGTGTGATTTGTGCAGCCTAAAGTGGTATTATCATTTTCCTTGACATTATACTACTAATGAATAGCAATAGCAATAGCACTTAGACTTATTTAGACTTATATACCACTTCACAGTACTTTACACCCTCTCTTAGCAGGATATTGCCCCCATCAATCTGGGTCCTCATTTTACGACCTCAGAAGTCAACCTTGAGCTGATGAGACTCAAACTGTCGGCAGTTGGCAGTCAGCAGAATTAGCCTGCAATACTTCATCCTAACCACTGCGTCACCAAGGATCCTTCATGTCCAAATGAGCAGCTGGTTTACACTGTAAAATGTAGGCAGAGGGTGCCATGGGTAAGTGCATGATGCAATAATGAAATCCTTGGAGCCATAGCTCTAATGAAGCAGTCCAAAAAACTTTTGGCTTTTTTGACTGCAGAACATTGTTGGCTCATTCTTAAATATATAATTGGTTTCTTAACACTTCAATAGTTTTCCTTTAATATTAATCTGTTATTAGCAGAACTTTTACGTTCATTGCACATCTTTCCTCTTGAAACTGAACCTAGTACTAAAGTTTCTATATTCAATAGCACATAACAAACAGCAGAATTTGGCATTTTCTTAGCTAAGCATTGTAATAGCATTGCTTGACCTCTCAAAAATGTCCTACCCCTAAAATATACAATTGGTTTCTTAACACTTCAATATTTTTCCTTGCAATTTGGGTGCCCAATTTACTAATTAAGTGGAATTAGGTGATAGGCCATGTATATGATCATTGCCACAGTCTTGGGGGAGTTGAAATCATGTAATAACTGCAAAAAGAAAAACCAGAAAAGAGCCCTCCATTCCAAGTTCATTTTTAGGTTTTCTACAGTAATAAAGTCCAGTCTTGGGGCCATGATAAGCTTTTAGAATTTAGATAATTAATTCTAGCAACAGTATTATCCTCAAGCATGTAACCTCAAGCATGTCAGTGTGGGAAAATAGTGCAGAGGACAAACTCATCATTAGATGACCTCAGTAGAACAATCGTGCAGCCTGAAAAAACACTCCCTGGGGAATTGCTGCCCATTTGGAATGTCTCTTTACAATAACCTAGTTCGATGGATATATTTGGAAAAATAGAAAAGCTACGCAGATCATGAAATTCTGTTTTACAATGGTTGTTTATACCAACACTCATCCCCAAAAAAAATCCACCAGTGAATCCTGTCATATTTCTCCTGGCACTTCTTGGCATGCTGCACCAATAAGCTAATTTTGGCTTATTAAACCACAAGAAGAATTGCTGTATGTAGCCGCTTCTTTTTTATCAAGTCTTGTTTTATTTTATTTTTTTATTTGCTTTTTCTGCTTGAACAATTAAGTAAATTAACACAGCAGAAGCTGCAGTAATACATTGTCCATGGTTAATGTAATCATCTACTCAATTAACCCAATTTTCTGGTTTCAGATAGAACAAAAACCTGAAATTGTATTATGTTTGGATACCTTAGTATTCAGTGTATGGTGCAAACACAGCCAGGATGAACAAATCCAAAAATATGCTTTGCATCCAAATGAATCATGATTCGCAACCGAGCTCAACATTGAATTAAAAGTGATTTACAGTCTTACTTGCTTGGATGCAATAAAACATAATTCTCAACCCAAATATAATGCAGGCTTGTTTGCTGATTTTGACAGCATCAGAGCACAACAGACACAACATGCATTATAGCTTTAGAAATCTAGATATTAGACTCTCTAGGCATTGTCAGTGTTTCATTGTTATTAGGAAAGGTACAGGAATTTCTTTTATATTCAGTGCCCCAAAGCACACATTTTGTGCAGCCAAATCTATCATTGTGGTAGATTTGCTGAACACAACAATATTACATTAGGGATGAACAGGTTAAAATGCTGACCTAATAGTAAGAGAATTACCAATAAATCCTTCAATGTGCAACCAAGGGATTACATAGAAGCAGGTACTTTATTATTTCAATAGTCAAGAGGATTTAATTAATCCCATTTAAAGATTTGGTATCTTTTTTGTTAGCTATTTTAAAATAAAAAGTGACTAGGGACTGTTCTATTTGAACTATAAAGTTAAATTAACCCAGTGATTAATCCCTTGCACAAAGAAGAAAAAAGAAGTGTACATTAGATATGCCACTGCATGTTCTTCCAGTATTAACAATCTGGAGATTTCTAGCTGGTAGTAAAAAAAAAAAAGTGTAAAGTGCTGCAATATTCCTGTTAGTGAGAGCTGGCAGCAACTCTCTAATTATGTGAAATTATTTGTCATCACCAAGCTATTTACACTGAAAGCCAGATGGTACATCATGGTCATTGAAGATGTTATTTAAATCTTGTGTCCAAATTTTCTTCTGCAAAACAAACATAAGCCAGATGCTTTTATTACCCATGTCATGAAGCTACTACTTTTTTATAAAGTCCCTTTGGTGCAGAGAGGCCTGTCTATGCAATCATTAGTTGACCTATCCATGTTTCTTTGGTGCCCACATGTTCTTTCAACATATGGTTTGTCTTGGTAACTTTCTCTATTATTTCACTCTTCTCTATTATTTCACTCTTCTCTATTATTTCACTCTTCTCTATTATTTCACTCTTTCTCTACTGATAAAACACTAAATATCTAGATAAAAGTACAATATGTTCCCAAGATAAGATATTTGTATCAATGCAATCTGAATTCTGATTCAACAAATGTGGCAGCTACTTAATTACAATAAGTTGTGACATTTTTATTTTTATTATTAGATTTATATATTAATCTAATTTATATTATTAGATTTACCCACTTTATTTTGTTCAACCCAAGAGGGCATGCATAATACTCCTGTCTGTCATTTTCTCACAACAATAAACCTATGAGTTGAATTGCACTAAGAGAATATGACTGACCCAAAGTTACCCAGTCAGCTTTCATGCCTAAGGAGCCTAGAATTCAAAGATTTCTAGTTCCAGTCCAGTTCCTTAATTATTACACTGAACTGGTCCTCAAAATGCTTTTTACAAAATATACTCAACTGTGTATTTTCAAGAAGCCTTCAAGAAACGATCTGCAGTTACTTGCTGTACTTGAAGCTTATGGCCCCACAAGACTAGAACATGGTGCATCAGAGAAAAACTGACACCATGCCTGAAGTTAAGATTTCATTAGTCATGATATGAGAGGTAGGAAAGAACACCCAGCCAAACTATGGGATTGCCTTCAAGACAATTCATCACTTCAGCAAGGAGTTCTCAGAGAAATTGCATATTTTAAATCTTCAGAACGTGTGCTGAGAACCAAGGGGAAAACTGCCATAATAGGAAGTAGAAAATTTCATTTTCCTGATGGTGACTAAGGAACATGAAGACTATGAAGATATGGAGATTGCTATTATATGGGGGAAAGGAGTATGTAGAAATCTCTAATGTTATGGCTATAGAGGCATATATAGGAAAAAATATGTTGGATGCCCAACAAGGATTCAGAAAACACAGTATTACTACTATATTTGAAAAGTACCAGTTCGGGTCCCACAAGTGTACAAATAGGTTTGTAACAGAATTAAGGCAGAAAGTCAGGAATTGTGAATTTAAGGACATAGAAAGTATGATCCCATGTTATTAATTTTTGTTCAGTGTTTCAGATACCAGATAGAAAGACAAACTTCTTGAAAATTTCAATCTCATCAATCAGATTATAGTTAACTGCATAACCAAAGCTTTAGTATTGGCTCAGCTATGAGCAATGTCAGGAGATCTGTTAGACCCTCCTATACATGCTGAGAGAAAACCTTGTGAGTTGGGCTGCTAGCAACCATAAGAAAGACCTGCAAATCATATGTAGGTGTTGTGGATAAATGTACCAAACTAGAGCATACCTATATTATAATGTTATATGTAAGTAGTATAAGGCCTAAATCCTTTCACCAGTAGCAATAGCAACAGCACTTAGACTTATATACAGCTTTATAGTCCTTTACAGCCCTCTCTAAGCAGTTTACAGAGTCAGCACATTGCCCCCAACAATCTTGGTCCTCATTTTACCCACCTCAGAAGGATGGAAGGCTGAGTCAACCTTTAGCCTGGTGGGATTCAATCTGCCAAAATACAGGCAGCTGGCTGTCAATAGATGTAGCTGGCAATACTGCACTCTAACCACTGTGCCACTGAGGCTAACCACTACAGTACTGCACTCTAACCACTGCGCCACCACCAAACTGAGGAAGAGAAAACTGTCCACCTGAGTTGAAATGCCAAAGGAACTGCACATTGTCTGTTTATGGGTATAGTTGTTTGATGACACCAAGTACTCTTAACTTTGTAGCCCAGTGATAATTGGGATAACATAATTGCAATATCTTAAAGTTAAATGTTAATGTCTTTCAAACTGAACAGTTGTGCTGAGATTACTGATGGTCAAACCTCCACAAGCAGGTACCAAGGTGCTACTAGTTGCCTTCAGGAGATCATGTGTGAAGCCAAAATGAGAGAGTTAACCTGGCACGAGATTTTTTTATGATCAGTGATATTACTTGGTCCATATGCTTGTGCTCAGAGATGGGATTCTATCAGTTCGCACCTATTCGCTAAAACCGGTTGTTAACATTTTAAGCAGTTCGGAGAACCGGTTGTTAGAAGAAATTACTGGCCTAATCCTGTAAGGAAGGCAGGAAGGAAAACATTCTGGTGTTGCTTACAGAAACTGCCTCTCCGTTAACCCTTATTACATTCTTGGCAGGACTAGACTTCCTGTTTCTCTGGAGTTTTTTTCCCCTCCTTTGCTGGTACTTTGCTTGTGTGGAGTGACCATTCAAAGTTACAATGGCACTGAAAAAAGTGACTTATGACCATTTTTCACACTTATAACTGTTGCAGCATCCCCACAGTCATGAGAGGCCAGGCGAAGAGATGCGTGCCTCAATGTGAGTGATATTGAGTTGGTCACACCCACCCAGTCACATGACCACCAAGCCACACCCACCACCTAAGCCATGCCCACAGAACTGGTTGTTAAAAAATTTGAATCCCACCCCTGCTTGTGCTGGATCTCATAGGAAGGATACTCATTGTGCTATTCAAGTTTCCAGAAAGTATAATAGACATATTTCAAATCCCCACCTTCAGTATCATCTTAATTTTCATGAAGGTCTTAAGTCCCATGCATTATAGAAAATAAAAATGGTGGGAAGTTGAAAGTATGTCTACCTATCCTGAAAAAAAAGACAAAGATAAAACAGT
This sequence comes from Bungarus multicinctus, assembly GCA_023653725.1. NCBI lineage: Eukaryota > Metazoa > Chordata > Lepidosauria > Squamata > Elapidae > Bungarus > Bungarus multicinctus. Next base: position 219,058,174 of record CM042834.1, read on the forward strand.
TTTGGTTTGCTACTTTCTTATCATTTTGTCTTGTGATAATGGATGGTCTGTAACTGGTTATATACACATAGCTAAAATTTGTGAGATAGCCCAATAAAGTAGATATGAAATTCTAAACATAACTCTGACAAAGGATTTCAGCAATAAAATAACAACTTCCTTTTATCAAAATATGAAATTTCTTACTGCTTTGTTATTCAAACCTTTATAGTCAATAAATAAGGACAAGGGCAGTTTATCTGAAACTGATGCAATGTCTTATCTATATAAGTAAGTCTAATTATAATTTATAGTCAGTGCACTTTAAAACTCTCTGAGAAGGCATATAAATGAACAGCACATATTCTGTGGCTCATTAAGTTCCATTCTTTGTTAATTAAAATGAAATATTAAGTCTGCAAAATTTGATGGCCATATTTTTGCATCTTTCATTGGTTACAACATTTCTAACTTTTTATCTTTTGCATATTTAAAAGAGAGAAAAAAATCCCAACTATATAAGAGAAGCTTGCTTCCAAGTATACATATGATCAAGCTGAATTTTCATTCTTTTCTTCTCAAGGAATATCAATCTTGATTTATCATTTCTGGCAACCATGCTAATAACTTGAAGTATTATCTTGTAAGTCCATAAAGTCTCTTTTGTATGTAATATAATGTAATGTCTTTACTGACCTGTTGACCTACACCACCATCCACATATTATATTTAAATCTTAATATTTTGAAGCATCTTTAGGAAAGAAATCAAAAGTCAGGAGAAACTTAATGGCCAGGTGGCAACTGGTTAGGGGCATTCTGGGCATTGAAGTCCATAATCTTAAAGTTGTGAAGATTGACCTACAATAAATTAAAGCATAGCAGGCAGTGAAATGCAATGCTTAAGCTACAAAAAAGCAATATGTTTAATTGGGGGCAATATGTTTAATTGCAGTGGGGTGAGGTGAGCAGAAAATGATGCCATTCATTCCTGTTCTCCATAAATTGTTGAGGAAACCTAACTATATGGATATGCTTTTAATTTTTTTACTTATTCAATCTAAGGTTGGAATAGAACTCACATCCCTCCCACTAATAATTTAGCATATTTTATCACTGCACCAAACTGGCTCTAATGCCTTCAAAAGCACACATTGGGGCGGGGTGGGATGGGGTGAGGACCTAAAGTCTGTTCTTAGTTTTATTCTACTGCTCTAGAAAACATGTAACTCTCAGAATAGATGTTATTCGTGCCAATTTGTTATCTAGAAAATTCTTCTGCCTACAAATTCCATCTTAAATCTGAAGCTAAAAGTAGATATTAAATCTTATCCATTTCCAGCCACCATCTGGTAACTTCTATCTGTGTGTCTTAAGGCAAACACATTTCCTAAGGCAAGGAAATGAGGGAGTTCTGTCTGCAAAAATCAGCCAGAACATACATATGTATCTTATAAAGATGTGCCTTCAGAATGCCTGCAATTTTAGTCTGGTGGGTTTCATAGAAGTAAAAAAAAAATGTCTTCATGAAAAAAGAATCTCGGTCCCATTTAATAGTCAGATTACCCACTGCAAAGCTTGCTACAATCTAAAATAAACGTATTGTTTAATACAAGGGAAACCTAAAAGGAATTAACTCGGATAATAATAGAAAATGTGAATGAAAATGTTGTCAGTTCAGAACAGGCCTTGATTTCTGGAAAAGAAAGAAGAATGAAATGGTCAGAAATGGTAGAGAAAATGGCAAGGAAATAAAACATGAAAATGGTATTCAGCTGCTCTTTTCACCTGCTATTGATGCCTATCAATCACATTTGGTAAGGGATTCCCTAGAAATGTGCCTTTTGGCAATTCTACCGTATGATATTTTTGAGTCAGGCTGCAGCCAGGCTTAGTTGAAGGACCAGAACATTTTATGACTTAAAAGTTGATAAGGAATGGTTTTTGATAATGTATGTTTTATCTATTTTGGAAAAAAGCAGTGTTTTCTACTAAACCAAAGGATGAAGCAATATGCAGTACTACTTTGGCAGAGATTTGGGAAATTTTATAGCGATGCTTTGTATTGATTACTTCATACTTCTGTTCACACATTAATGAAACCAACTGAAGAATGCTATGCATGTGTGGTGACCTGTCAAAAATCATCAAGCACAATTCACGGGTGGCTACATTGAATATCAGTTTCGTACTTGTGTGGCTAAATCTTCTGGTTTAGTTGACACTCAGGACACCAGTGATAAAGGGAAGTAAATGCTGTAAGTACTACATGCCAGGAAATGGATTCCAACAGAATTTGGCAAACAGGAACTTCAGTGAGTCTCTTCTAAGCGGGGGGGTGGAGGGGAAATCCAGCAGAACAAAGAAAGAAAGAATATGCAAAAATGGTGTTAAGACATCATAGACTTTAAGAAGCAAAAAGGTCATTACAGTATCAGCAGTAACAATAAAAATAAATCTGAGATGAAAGATAAGTGAGAATCCAAAGATGAACATATTCACAAATTAGTATCTGAACCTTATGCTAAATATGAAAAGTGTCAAGAAGGAAAAAACTGCAGAAATATGGTCATTCATGTAGGTAGAAATATAATCAAGCAAACATTTGGGTAGATGAAACCCTGAAGGAAATGCTTCCTTGCCTGAATCAATATGGAAATAAACAGCTTCCTCTGTTGCTCTGCTCTGTAATGCAGCCTTCTGGGGATCCTGTAAGTTAATGCAGAAATTATCACTACTTTATGGAGTCAGATGTAATTACTGCAGGAAAATTTCAAGTGAATCCTTCCTTGTAGTCATGCTTTTATTTATTAGTTTAATCATCTGTCACTTTCTATTTATTTGCTCAGAAACGTTTTGTTCCCCCACTTCCTAAAATCAAACTGAGTTCATGCATTATGGTGTTAATATGCAAAAAGAAATGCCTATGTGCTTGTCTGAAGACTCAAATGTGGACAAATAGCTGTTATATTATTTAGAAGGCTGTGCAATTTGTACTTGCATTCCAGCTGTGCTTCACATTATTTGAAGAACCGGGTATTTGCCAATGTTGCTATTGCCTAAAGCACAGCCTGCCAGCGTGTTCCATCCACAACTGTTCTTTGTTCATTTATAAGCTCACAGTTGTGCAGAAACACCTCAAAGAAAACAGTATCATAAAAACATTCTTTTTACATCCATATATGCTCAAAATCAAATAATTCATGCCCTCATTTTCCCTTAAGCAACTTCCAGATTAGGCTGGTATAGCATCATGCCATTTCTATTGCTTTATTAATATAATTTCAGTGAAGGAGAAGAAGTGATTTCACTGATCATCTTTCTGTGTTTTTCAACTCCTTTAGTATTTTTCTTTCTTTCCATATCATTATGAAGAATCAAAATAGCAGCATGGTGTCTTTTGACGGTAGCTCCAGGAGCTATCTTTCAGAAGAATCAATGTTTGTATAATTAGTAAAGGATCTTAGTATACTGCTGCATTATATATATATTTTTTTGCTTTTCTTTTCATTTAAATCACATAACAAGAAAAGCAAAAACCTCCAGGATAAGCTTGAGGAGACAACATGGAAGATATGCATTCTTCTTTTTTGTCAGTTGTGACAGTCACCAAAGATGGATTACAAGATACTAGCCCAAGCCCAGAATCAGGGACAAGCAATATGAGCTATTAAAATACTTCGCAATATTTCAAACTGAAGCAGCTATGCCCCACAATATTTGAAAAAATATCCTAAGGGTTAATAGTAGGGAACTTAACAAATCAGTTGCTGTGTTTGGGATATGCTGCCAATAAGGACACTAGAGTGGAGAATGAGTAGGTTTAACAAAGTTTTCTGCTTGTTCCCAAAGGCAGTATCTCCATACAGCTGGCTGGGGAATTCTAGGAGTGAAGTCCACCCATCTTAAAATTGCTAAGGTTGATAAATACTGCAGTATCTGATTAGTTCCCCTGCCTGCTCTTTTCTCGTTGATAAAATTATGATATGACTGCTTTAGTTTTGTTTGGCAAGCATTACAGTGAATGTTGGTTGGGAGTTGGCAAATAGGGGAAGACTAGTAGAAGATGTTGCTGTAAGAAGGAAGGAAAGAAAAATCCCAGTATAGCACATAAAAAGTCCTCCGATGCAGAAGAAGAGAATTAATCAAATTAATACAAGAATAGACTTATCAGATTGCAAGACCTGGATTTTTTAAAACTGCATGTGGTCCTTTATCTAGTATTGATTATTGATAAATATCAGAGGAACATGTTTCAAAACTACAACTTTGCAAATTGTTTCAATATAGAAGCACATGAGGAACAATGTCCTGTTTGGTATGCGTATTCAGCATACTTCTCTTCCATTTTTCTGAGCGGACAGGTGCAAAATGTTTGCCTTAACTCAAATTTGCTCCCCTTTCTAGATATCTTTCTTGTTTTGCCAGGAGAATGGGCAGGTGCTCATTCCTTAAATTCTTCTATGCTTGATGTACTTCCTTGAGTATGAAACACCAATGAGGCACTGAAGATGCAATTGCATTTGGCTCAAGAAAATGGACATGTAAAGGAGCAACAGCAGCTGCTGTGAGTCAGCCAATCTTTGGCAACATCTAATTGTAATTCATGATGAGCAGAGTCTTCTGGTGATCTAGACAACCATGGTCATTTATTTAGTGTACATCTTTAAGCGTACATGTACCTATGCACATATCATCAGGGTATTCCTTTTCAGAGTAAGCAACATTATGCAAAGCATACAAAAGAGGAAGAAGTAACAAGCAAAAGAAATTGGAGAAGTAGCAGGAGATTTTTTTAAAAAATGAAATCCACTATAAGTAAATCTAGTTTAAAATCACACCATTCACTATATCTTTCTTTACTTTTTCATTCTTGAAAACATTTCTACCACTACCATTCACTGATTTGTGCTTTGCCTTTTTTTCTTTAAACTTCTCGCCTCTCTTTTTTGATCATGTTGTCAATTCCATTCAGCCAATTCAAAAGCTTCTCTGACAAGTAGGAGTTTCTATTAATTATTAGAAATATAGTCCAACACATGGTCCAGATGTGGTTCATCTTTTATTTCAAGCTGCAGGTCCCCAAATTTGAGGCTATCAGGAACTTCCTCCTGTAAGGGAACAGCACCAATTATTTTAATCTCTGGGGGTTTGGGGATTGGAAAGATCTGGGGGAGTGGGTGTAAAATAGAGAAGAATGTCTTTGTATTGGAATTCGGAATATCTAAATGTCTCATGACAACAACAGGTATATAGCCAGATTGCTGCTCATCAGCAGCACAGGAATTATATTTCTCAGAATAAATGTTTCTACCAAACATATGCACCAATGACAAATTCCTTGTGTGTCCAATCACATTTAGCCAATAAAGAAAGAATACCCTGGGCAGTTGGTAGGAACTAGATCTATTAGAAATTTAGCTGTTTTGTAGGTTACCACTGATGTTCCTCTCAAATAATCATAATCTAGTCTTGATAGTATCAGTCTGTCCCAAGTGCAACAGATTACTGATGGAGAATAATAACGGAATAACAGAGTTGAAAGGGACTTTGAAGTTCTTCTATTCAAACACCCTGCTCAAGCAGGAGATCTTATACCATTCTGTACACATGGCTGTCAAATCTCCACTTAAAAACCTCCAGTTACTGTGCACCCACAACATATGAACGCAAGCCATTCAACTGATTAATTGTTCTTTTTAGTTCTAGGTTGGATTTCTTTTGATAAGTTTCCATCCATTACTTATTGCCTTGACCTATTGAGAATAGGTTGTCTTCTTCATTGTGACAGCCCCTGAAATATTGGAAGACTATCTTCAATGAGCTGCTTATTGCAGAATGAACAATCATTTCCTTAGACTTTTCCCTCTCAAGATCACTGTTGGTAAAACATCCTTGGAATTATCTGAGTGTGAGTTGTTAGTTTACTGTATGTTAAAGTTCCAATGGCTATGTTGAATTGGCTATGTTGAATCATGAGTGAGCTGGTTTACTGCAGGCAAAAAACATGGATTGGAAAAATGGAAAAAGTGGTTTTAGAAAGTTTTTGTTATAATTAGCATGCTGGGAACTATAAATTTCCCAAGTGACAGTAAGATTTGCTAGCAGCTGCCTCTAGGAGGAAAATATTCAACTGTCTGTAGATCTCTGGGTTGTTTTTTGCAGCCTAAAACCTAACTGAAGGATGTAACAATGGCTTTTTAAAATCTCGATCAACTTGTTTACTCCATTATTTATAATTTGCAGGATGATCTGATTAGTTGGTATATAGCATTTGTTTTTTACAACCCTTTCCTCTTCAGCACTTGATTATTTAGAACCTGCCTTTCATTCTTCCTTATGAAATTGCTAATCTTTTCCATTAATTTCTTTTCTCAATTTAAATCTGACAATAGTTAATTTTTCCCCCTCCACCATCTATATATGGAGGATGTATTGTGCACAGGTCTTTTGTTTTCACAGTCTGGGAATATTTCTTTGGTTGACTCTCAACAAACTTTCAATTCTTAATAAACTTTAATCAACTTTAGATTCCCAGTGATTATTTGTTTTTAACTGTGGTCAGTAACTTAGAGATCAAAAGAACAGTTTATCTGGATATATCTTATTCCTTCTTCCAGGCATTTTAAATTTGCATCCCTTATCTCCACCCTGAACAAAGGATGCTGAACAAACAGCAGCAATCTGAAGGAGAAGGATTTTCTTTCTTATTTATTTATTATTTATTAAATAATTTTATATACCGCCCTTCTCCCGAAGGATTCAGAGCACTGAACAGCCAACTAAAATATATAAATAACAAATTACAAGATTAAAAGAGATTAAATTATGAGGCTGCCGTTAAAAAAGTTAAAACCCCCAATTAAAATAAGCTAAAATTACCATACCCCAACTAAAATCAAATTCCAAAACCCCTCATTTAAAATCCCAATTGAAGTCAGCCCAGGTCAGCCTGCTCAAAGAGCCAGGTTTTCAGATCACTTCTGAACGCCCTCAGGTCAGTGGTTGCCCGTAGCCCTGGGGGGAGCCCATTCCAAAGGGTGAATGCCCCCACAGAGAAGGCCCTATTCCTTGGGGTCACCAGGCGGCACATAGATGCCGTCGGGACCCAAAGGAGACCCTCTCTGTGGGAGCACACTGGTCGGTGGGAGACTACTGGCAGAATGTAAATATCCTGGTCCGATGCCATGGAGCGCTTTAAAGACCAAGACCAATACTTTAAAGCGAACCCGGAAGGCTACTGGCAACCAATGCAGCTCGCGCAGGAGAGACGTCACATGGGAGTATCTCGACACCCCCATAACCACCCATGCGGCCGCATTTTGCACCAGTTGGAGCCTCTGGGTGCTCCCCATAGAGGGCATTACAGTAGTCTAGGCGGGAGGTGACCAGGGCGTGGGTGACCGTGCGTAAGGTATCCCGATCAAGAAAGGACCGCATCTGGCATATCAGGCGAACCTGATAAAAAGCCCCCCTGGAGACGGCCATGATATGATCTTCCAAAGACAGCCGTACATCCAGGAGGACACCAAGATTGCGAGCCCTCTGTGGGGGTCAAGATCTCATCCCCAATAGTCAGCGACGGAGTCAGCTGACTATATCGGGCTGCCGGAAACCACAGCCACTCAGTCTTGGAAGGGTTGAGTGGAAGCCTGTTCTCGCCCATCCAGTTCTGCACAGTCTCCAGGCAACGGGACATAACCTCCACAGCATCGTTGGAGTGGTTTGGGGTGGAGATGTAAAGCTGAGTGTCATCAGCATAAAGATGACATTTCACCCCAAAACCATGGATGATCTCTCCCAGCGGCTTCACATAAATGTTGAACAGAAGAGGACCAACCCCTGAGGCACCCCACAAACGAGGGGCCTAGGGGTGGACCTCTCCCCCCCATCAACACAAATTACGAGCGGTCCGAGAGAAAGGAGGAGAACCACCGCAAAACGGTGCCTCCAATTCCCAACCCCTCTAACCACCGCAATAGGATACTATGATCGATAGTATCAAAAGCCGCTGATAGATCTAATAGGACCAGGACAGAGGAATAACCTCTGTCACTGGCCCTCCAGAGATCATCAACCAATGCAACCAATGCTGTTTCGGTGCTGTACCCGGGCCTGAAGCCCGATTGGAACAGATCTAGGTAGATTGCTTCCTCCAGGTACTGAGGGAGCTGACGCGCCACCACACTCTCAACAACCTTCGCCATAAAGGGAAGGTTGGAGACAGGATGATAGTTATTTAAAAGAGCTGGGTCCAGGGAAGGCTTCTTGAGGAGGGGTCACACCACTGCTGTTTTCAGGGCAGTAGGGAGCGCCCCCTCCGCCAACGAAGCATAGACAATCCCCTGGAGCCAGCCTCGTGTCACCTCCCTGGAGGTAGAAACCAGCCAGGAGGGGCATGGGTCCAGTAAACATGTGGTGGCATTCAGCCTCCCCAGCAATCTGTCTACACCCTCGGCGGTCACAGGATCGAACTCCTCCCAGATAAGTCCAGCCCACTCCAAATCTGAGCGATTTTATCATGCAGGAATTGGGAAAACTCTTCTGTCCTACCCTGCAAGAGGTCCTCCCATGCGCTCGGCTCAAGCAGAGAGCGGGTTACTCTAAACAGAGTGGCAGGCCGATTTTCTGCCGATCAATAAGGGCGGAGAAATGCGAACATTTCGCCGCCTCTATCACCACTAGGTAGGTCCTAATATAGGACCTCACCTGTGTCTGGTCAAACTCGGCGTGACTGGTCCTCCAGACACCCTCCAGACGTCTTTTCCGGCACTTCATCTCCATCAGCTCCTCCATAAACCACGGAGCTAAATGGGATCTGTGCCGAGTCAGAGGTTGCAAAGGCACAACTCGGTCCAGAGCCTCCGTGGCCAATCTATCTCAGGTGGCCACCAAATCTTCGGCCGAGTTATGAGCCTGAGTTTCAGGAAATGGCCCAAACTCCATCTGGAACCATTCAGGATCCATCAGGTGCCTGGGGCAGAACCATCTCCTCGATTCCGCCTCCCTGCGATGGGTGGTGGTGGCACAGAAGTCAAGTCTAAGAAGAGAATGATCGGACCATGACAAGGGCTTTATGACTAGATCCCCGGAATGATCATTCAAGCACTGACCAGAGGCAAAAATCAAGTTCAGTGTGTGTCCCCCCGTGTGAGTGGGGCCAGAAACCAATTGGGTCAGGTCCATGGCCGTCATGAAAGCCAGGAACTCCTGAGCCACCCCAGAGGTTTCCCCGAGTGAAGGCAGGTTGAAATCACCCATGACTAAGAGCCTAGGGGTCTCAACTGCCAGCCTGGCTATCACCTCGAGGAGCCCGGACAGGGCCAATGATACGTGGCAGGGAGCCAGGTACATTATCAAAAGGCCCATCTGAACCCCCTGGCCCCACTTCACAAAGAGGGACTCATAATCAGCCGTCTGAGGCCCCACTTCACAAAGAGGGACTCATAATCAGCCGTCTGAGGTACAGTGGCCTCCCTAGGACAAAGAACTTCTCTAATAATTGCCGCCACTCCACCACCCCTTCCCTGAGACCTTGGTCGATGAAATGCTTGGAAACCTGGTGGGCACATCTCTATCAGAGGAACACCACCCTCTAGGCCCAATCAGGTTTCAGTGACACCATCCAGGTCCACGCCCTCCTCCTGGATAAGGTCGTGAATCAGGGGGGCCTTATTAACGATGGACCTGGCATTACATAACATCAACCGGGTACTCAGGGCCTGAGACTCTGCACAACCAGGCCTGCAAGACGGTCAGGAGGGTCGGAGCGCGCTACTGCTTGGAGACAGTGAGTACGCAATCCCCTAACCTGATATGGCCCTCTACCCCCATCATATCTGCCCCTCCCACTTACGGTGCCGATGGAATCCACCCCTGGCTGTCCAAACTCAAGCCGCCCCCACGACTCACAACCCTCCCAGACATGCACGCCAGCCTGGCTGACTCCAAACCCCCCCGGGTTATCTCCCAAACCCGGTTCGGGTCTCCTCCCTAACCCCAATAACTCGCCATCCCCCAACCCCCTCCTAGTCACCCTCCACAACCCAGATAAAACTCTGAATAAAAATTGAAAAAGTTTAAACCCCCCCCTACAACTTCTTTTCTGATGGCCATGCCACCTCTCCGGATCCCAGGAACCGTCCTTGAGGTAGGCTGTTGATAGACTGGAGGGCCATTTCAGGGAGTGGGGAACCCTCCCGAGAGCCCGTAAGTCTGCCGAACAGTAGTTAATTGGTCTTTTAGCCACCGTCACTGCTGGGTCAAGGACCATCGTCTTCATGCCACGAGCCAACCCCGGACCAGACCCCTGCTGACTCCGCTGTCATCAGGACTGCACAGCCACCATCGCCAATGATGTCATCGGGGCCATCGTCTCCGTCCCCGGGGCCATCTTTGTCAAAACCACCGGCATCGTTTGGTCAGGCCAGCACCGCTGTTGCCACTGCCATTGGTGCCCTCGGTGCTGTGGTCTGCTGCACCGTCTACGTCGCCTCCGAGGCCGCAAGGGTCTCCCAGTCGGCGCAGACGCTGTCTCCACGGTTGCTGATGGGGTCACCATGCCAGAGGGGCCGCCTATGGGGGTGACATCCTCCAAGGCCAGGCGATCACCATCTATGACAGCCGCGGAGACCAGAACAAGATTGTCCAAGTCCTTGGAGCAGCAGATGGAAGCAGGGCAGTTGGAAGCAAAGCACGAGGCCACAGCAGAACTACCAGCCACAGGGTGACCCACTGCGGGGCGCCCATGGCAGCCATAGTGGCAGCAACACCGCCATCACCCGCAGCTGCCGCGGCGCCGCCCGCCACCCGCGGCCATCACAGCACCTCCCACCATGGCTGTGATGGTTAAAAACTGGCTGTCCATACCCAGATCGCCAGGGCCACGGTCATCCATGGAGCAGTCCCAGAGGGAGTGATGGGCCATAACCAGGTCCTTGTCCACAAGGCCCTTGTCCACAAGGTGGCCATGGCAATCGTGGAGGCCACAACAAACCCGCCGGCGCCAGCGCTGCCTCCGCCCTCCATGGCCACCGTGGCAGCGCCCGCCACTACTGGCCGCCACGGCGCCGCCCCTGGCCACGGCAGAGCCAGATGAAATGGGGTCCAGGCTACTCATCCTTATGGAGGATGACAGATCTATAAATCGCTGGCTGTCTATCTCCATTTGTAAGTCCCATTCTGAAGACTCATACCTGTCAGGTGGACAAGGACAGATGTTGTTCCTTACAGGGAAGGCTTGCTTGCTTGTGATATATCTGTCAGCCTTCAGTTGTTTCATAGGATACACACTGACTCTGCTGTTTTTCTCCATAGTAATAGGGCAAACATTCTATTTATTAAAATGTTCCAACATTAAGAGGTGAAGATGAATTAGAGTAAATAGTATACCGATGACATAAAATTAAGAGCAACTTAAAGCAGCTCATTATAGGTGTTGCTACCTCATCGCCACCTTGGGCACCTCTTCATCCATGTGGTACTATTCAAGAAAGATCTAAAAATAAAATACCGTATTTTCCAGCGTATAAGACGACCGGGCGTATAAGACGACCCCCGATTTTTGGTTGACTTTTTTCAAAGTCATCTTATACACCAGAAAATACGGATATTCAAAATTAAGCTGCAAGGATTTGTAAACTAAGATACTTCTCCTTCCTTTGCGCTCGCATCAGCCGACCGTACAACCTTCCTCCTCCGGCCCCAGGGCGGCTCTCTCGGTCTCTCTCCCCCACACACGGAAGACGACCCGGCCTCCCGCGGAACATGATGGGCCGGCAGAGCGGCCGCCACCTTGTTCTGTTCGGGAAGGGGAGGAGCGTCTCCCGGCGACGCCGCCGGTGTGGTGGGGAAGTGGCTCCGTTTTGGTTTCGCTCCTGCTTGTTAACCAGCCCCTCGAAGCGCTCAAGATTCACTCTGATATACCCATATTTTCCGGCGTATAAGACGACCGGGCGTATAAGACGACCCCCGATTTTCGGTTGACTTTTTTTCCTTTCAAAAGTCGTCTTATACGCCGGAAAATACGGTATAAAAAGGAACCATAATCAGGTTGGCATGATTGAAAACACAGTTGGTTTGGCTAAAGTGACATGAAGTGAAATCTATTCACTACTATGAAAACTTTTCTATCTTAATCTAAGTTTATGAGAATTAGTCCAGTATAATTATGTGTATGATACTTTCAACATTGTTCAAATTTGAACTTTATCAAGAAAAGATTCCCTTTATCAACCACATCTTCACCTTTGCTTTTGGAGAGTGACAAAAGTAATAGTTTGGCTTTTATGTATTTATTTAGAAAATTTATAGGCCTCCCATTTTTTATTTGTTGCTCCACTTATTTCTTATTTTAGTTATCTAGAGGACTGATATTTGAGCAGATATGGATATTTTTAACATGTATTGCTTTTTTTTAGCAAATTCTATCTTTCAACTTTCAAAAAATACTTTAATAAGATAATATAAAGTCATCACAGCTTTTCCAAAGGCCCCTTGATGAAGATGTAAGCAGCACTAGAAGTGGGATCACAGAGTTGATTAAATCGTAAACCATAATTTAGAAACCACAATAATGAAGTTAATAAACCAATGCCAAATAAATTATATTATGACTTAGCAAAACCCAGATTCTGAGTTATGGCCATCATATAGAATTAATTATATTTATTAGTATAGTGTTGCCGGATGTTCTCCTATTCATTCAATCATATGTATATTTATTTATCTTTTGAAAAACCTGTCTTCATATAGCACATTTCAGTATATTTTACCTATTTTTTCCTCTCCAACAAATAAAGTAATAGCTACAACTTCAAAAGGTACAGAACAATTATTCTGCTGACAATAAGTCAATTTTGTTTCAAGATGAAATATTCTCCTGCACCTGAATATGCACATAGACTTTCATGGCCGGAGTTTAATTTCTGAGTTAGTTCTTGCTTTATAGTTACACTACAACTTTTTGCTCCATGTGGAACAGCTTTGGGAATATTTCATTATGAAACAAAGAATTGTGGCCTCAACATGAATACAAAATTTCATTATAATATCCTGGAGTATTGAAGCTTTATTGTTTTTTAAGCTGCTCATTATACAATAGTCTAATTACATTTTTAACTAAATAATGTGACTCCTCTTGAGAGATGCAATTAAAAGTAATAGTGCTATATGTTTAAATTATTAAAAGAAGGAAACAGAAAGGATTTCTTAAGTAAATTGTTGAGTACACATACAAACTTATTTAGAATCATAATTTGGACATCTGAAGCTGCTCCTTTTGTGGGAAATTGGGGGCCTCATGCTTTTGATCCTTTTCCATTCTTCTGCTTATCCCCACTTTCATGCACATGGACAATTGCAGTTGTATTGTTAAAAATTGTTTAGGAAATTAGTTGTATTGTTTTTAAAAAATAGGTTCAATAATAGAAACCAGCCCACAAAGGATATCTTACCAATTTAGAAACCAACCATTTTGTACCCAAAGTCTAAAATTAGAAAAGGCAAAGCAGTTATCTTTGTGGTTGTCTACACGTGATATGCTGAGAAAAACATCTTGGGAACTAGAAGTTGTTAGAGTGCTATTTCTAGCTCCACTTCTTTTGATTTTGATTTACCCAGTGTTTCAGACTCTCTTTCAATCTCAAAGTGAGCAAGGACTCCTAGAGCATGTGGAGACTTATAAGTGGGATTGTGCATGTTCTGCTTGCCTAGAATATCTCATACTGTCATGCATCCAGCTCTGCCATTCATATATAAAGTGAGAGAATGAATAGTATCCTTATTAGATTTCTATCCTGTGTTTATTACTTTATAAGTAATTCAAGGTGTAAAATATACATAATACTTCTTCCTCCTATTTTCCCTACCACACCAACCCTGTGAGATGAGTTAGACTGAGAGAAAGTCACCCAGCTCTAAGGCAGGAGTAAAATCCCAATCTCCTGATTTCTCGATCAGCACCTTCATCACTAGGACAAATCAACATCTATTCTTTATATTCATAACTATTCTTCACATCAAACTTTCTTAACCAGATTCTTTTCAAATGAGATTGGCAACAAGCCCCATCAACCTCAGCCAGCATGGCTTGGGATAAATTGTTTACAGAAGGTAGATATTACTGTTTCAGAAATGTAGAAAGTACTGGATTTACTTTCAAAGAAGCTTGTGGATGAAGGGAATGAGACTCAGGTATTACTTTAAGTTGATTTTTCTTTTTTCTCTAAATTTGTTTCCTTCTGAGCCTTGTATAGAGATCATTGCTTAATCAGTACAATGTAGTTGTGCTTTCTTGCTTGCTATTTGTTTCTGTTATGAATACACTGGACAACAAAGATTTTGCTTCCTGAACACTGTTAGGTGTATTTTATAGATTTTTGGCTGCTTATTATGAAAATAAGCTGTAATTTAATCTATCATGTAATTTAATCTATCATTTATAGAAAACTTCTATTTTTACACAATGGCAATCTATAACCTTCAGTACCTGTCAGTTATGCTGCACACATGAAAGAAACATACAAAAATATGGAAGTGTTGTTTATAGAGTACACCAAGTACAACTGGAATATTTGTGGAGATCTAAAAGTAGCTCTGCTCATAAAAATGCAGCTCAGATATACCAAGTACTATTGTTATAATAGTTATGCATATGGTTGAGTCGTGCAAGAGTGACACATTAAATAGGAAAGAAATGGCCATGTCAAAATAATTTGGTCCCAGAACAGAGTAACCTGGCACATAAACCATTTATTGACCTAACGAAGTTATTTTTTTCCTTTGTTTCACGTAAAATGGAGATTAATGAATAATTTTGATGAAAGCAATGAAGGAGAATGAATAATTTTCATTATTTGAGACAGATGTTTCCAAGAATAACCAATGCTAAGATTAAGGAAGGCACTTTTGTTGGTACACAGTATATATATCACCAATGACAAGCAATTCAAAAATCTGTTAGTCGTGTCAGAGAAAATTGCCTGGAAAACATTCAAGGATGTTGATGAGAATTTTCCTAGCTACAACACACCAACAAACTACATCCCATTAGTTGGCAAACTTCTTACAGCATGCAAGACTATGAAGCGCAACACATTATTGAAGATTCCTTTTCTGCATTCATATTTGGACTCCTTTCCCAAAAATCTAGGTGCAGAAAGTGAAAGATTTCACCAGGACTTTGCCAAAATCAAAAAACGGTAACAGGGCAAGTAGAATCCATTAATGCTAGCTGACATTGCCACAAGATGCATGGAATATTGAGTACAAATGAAAATTAGCAGCAAAACACTTTTAGCCCTGTTGAAATCATGCAATATGTTGGAAACATGCAATTAAATACATTACAGTCATGCTATACATTACTGTATTAAAAGTTAATTTCATATTTCTCAAGATTCCTATATGATTCAGTCATCCTGAAATTATACTTGTATTCCATTTGAATGGGTCAATTATTATCACCAGGTTTTCGAGGAACAGTGATACAAATGGAACAGGGAACCTGATAGTTGTTGCCCAATAGATCTCTTCAACTTAATTCATTTGTTGTAATAAAGACACTTCCCAAGTCAGGACTTGCTAAAAAAATAATGAATAATAATTATAGCATTTCAATAACAGGTGTTTTCACTTTTATAAACTATTTACATTGAGAAGATGATGGAACTTGCTGAGATGGCTAAATTGACTTCTTTGATCAGAGAAAAGATAATACTTGCATTTACTTTTGATTGGAAACTCCTTGTAGACTTTATGCTTGTTTCTTTTTGATGTTTCTTTTTTTAATTTTCTTGAACTTTAGCTTTCTCATTGATTTTTTCTTTTTCTTTTCTTTTTCTTACTTTCTATTAGTTTTATCTTCCTTTTCGAAAACATCTTTAATAAAAATTATCTAGAAAATAGCTTCTTACACTTAATTATCTATACTTGTGAAATCCAGAGTTCAGAAACTTGATATTTCACGTTCTGTGGCAGCCCCTTTTAAATAATTGCATTAGATCTTCTGTTAAAAAATAGTTTGGTATAGAAGTTGCAAATGAGTCAGAGGACTCAGCTGATTTCAACCTTCATAGCATTTCTCAAGAGATATAGCACTTTGCTTTTTAATTAATTTTGCTTGCTATGGAAGCAGAATGCAGACATGTTTTTGGGGAAAGAAAATTACATGATTTGCTATGATCCTCCTTGGAGATTATGACATGAAGAGCTAAGCTGGAACTTGAATAAAGAATGGATGCATCTGGATAGGATATTTACAAAGTAGAGTAAAGAGAAAGGGTAGGAAAAGATTTGTGTGTAGAACTATGATTTTCTATAGATGTTATAGTTTAAATGCATAAATAAGAAATAGTAGCAAAGATAGCAAAGAAGTTACCTGAGATACATTATTACTTTGGTTATTTTTTCTTTACCTTTTCTTTATACCTCCCTTGTAAGGTTTCTTAAAATTTAATTGTAGTCTTCAAATAGGTTGTGCTGGAAAAAATTGCCCAGATTCTCATCACTTTTCTTCCTTCTCAGTCACCTAAGCCATTTCATAAGAGTGCAGTTTGCAATGTCTCCAATACCTTTATGAAGACTCTGCATAATCTGGTCAAGTATACAAAGAGTACATTGGAGAACATTTTTTTGAGCATGACCCAAACACACAATAAACATGTGAGCACAAAGAAGTGCAAAGAAGGGGTCACAGGCAATTACTCAATTTTGCTCATTCCAAGACAATAACAGGAAGCCTCCTCCTTGTGGGTATGATAATTAATGATTTAGCTTTTGGGAAGTTCTGCTTTTTGCAATAGTGGTTATCTCTGGCCTTGGTGAAAATTGCGGTCCTGCCACTGTAAGGTCTTTTTTTGACTACTTCTGTATGTGTAGGTGACTTCCTCAGTAGTAACGAAAAGAGTCAACATGGCTAAGTAAAGGTTTGTTCCATATTTAACCGAATAGGTATGTCTTTCACAAGTGTGTGTGTATGTGTGTGTGTGTGTGTGTGTATGTATATGTATATACAGTATATTATGTATGTTCCAAATTTGTTAAGTGGACGAATTTTTGATAAAGATTCTAGAAAGTTTCCAGGTAAACCCTAACTACCTTGATTTGCTTAATCTGGATATGATGGCTACAAATAGAGAGAGGGATGTTCTAGTTCTGCAGACTAATGCTTAGATTTGAAAAATGTCCAACTGCCCACAAGAAAAAGAAACAGAGATAAGTTATGATAGATGTTTTGTTAACATTAAGTTTTTGCAAAGTTTTGTATGTCATGTTACTCCTATTCCTCCTTTACATTAAATAATGTTTTTTAAAAATTATTTAATTCACGCAATTCAAAATTTCTTTACCCTCAGCTACTCCAAGCTGGTGTAAGATTCCTCCCATAAATCTTGCTATCCCAGAATCCTTCGTTCCTTTCAAAATATGACTCTGACTGTTAAACAAGAAACAATCTTCCACCTTAATTTGTTTCTGTGGCATTGTTTTCCACAGATTTCTAGAAACTGAAATGTTTATATTAAATATTTCAATCCTCCTAGCTAAAGCCAAAGATTATAAATCCATGATCCTGATCTTATCTTGGACTCAATTAAAATGTCTTTGACTTGTGTTGAAAAATTTCTTTGAAAAATGGCCAGATTGGAATGTCTTTAATTCTTGTCCATTTTTCATGAGAATACAACACTGGCTCGTTTTCATTGCATGCAGTTTGGCCTTTGGTGGTACGTGCTTTGGCAGTCTCTGTGATACATCATTCTCTTCTTTCTGTTTCTGAGAATGCAGATGCCTGCAATTATGATGGCATAGATTGCCTTCAGGAATAGTTATCTCATAAAAACTCTGTCACAAGCCCAGGTGATGCCTATTGGGGTAGTTTTATCTATAGATTGTATCTTATATACCAGAACTCTGTATAATTGAGACTAGAGGTCTCTGAATGGTCATATGTTAGACACTGCATCATTATTTTTGGAGTTAGGAGTCTTTTGATGACAAATGGAGAGAGATAAAGGTCTATGTTTCCCTGATGTCTGTCTCTCACCTGGCCTATTTTGTTAAATGAGTCTCTGAGTTTAAACAACAAAGAAGCTTCTTATCTTTCTGCCTTTTCAAGTATAGTTTAGATAGAAGTTACATTTTTTACCTTCATGTATTTATCATTCATTTTTCTTCAAATACAGTGAATGTTTGCTACCATTCATTGATAGTGGAGTCAAGTCCACCTTCTGCAACCAAGACAAATATATTATGAATATTTTTCTTCTTCAGTCAAGCCTTTGCTATTTATTTATTTTGTGGCTTAAAGGCCACTCCAATCACAACCAGCACTAAGTAGCAGAGTACACAACAATTGTCTACAACAATTTTGATGGAGATGTGCAGGAACTCTTAACCAGGAAAAATGGACGGAAGCATTTTCAATGCAGAGTGAGATAGCATTTGGAAGCAGGCCTAGGACAGCCAACTCATCACAGGCAGTTTGCCTCAACCATCTCACACCAGCCAACTTGTTGGGGGACAATTCCTGTGGGATAATTTAACCAGGATAACTCAAGAGAGGAAGAAGTGAATTGCAGTGAGCTTTATCTTACTTTAGGTTTGACTCTTCTCAAGTTAGAAGCCCTCAAGGCTAGAATGAGCTGCAATTCTATTTATCCCTTTCTTGAGTTTTAGTTACCTCATGTTGAATTGTCCTGCGGCTGTGGTGGGTTGGCCTCAGTGAGATTGCTGGGGAGAGTCAGCTGGGGTGAGTTGACCATGGCAAATTGAACCATTTCACTTGGAAGCAGTTTAGGGAGATACCTCCCTAATTCACTGGATCATAAGAAGAAAGAGGAGCACAATAGACTCATAGCATTCTGTTATTTTAATTAATTTCAATATGAGTAGTTTTGTGGAATCAATTTCCTTGTCTGGTCTATCTAGTGAGGCTAGCTGATACAGAATCAGTTGGGATTGTGGCAGTTTCAAAATGTTGTAAAATCAATATAAATAAGGTTGTCTGTGTAATTGCTTACAAATTCATGAGCAGATCCAGGTTATCAATAGGTAGCAGTTTTGGTCCTATGCCCCTCAGGCGTTCTGTTGCTTTGGTTCTGCAAACTTGCACTGAGTTATTTTGATAAGCCAAAAAAGGCAGATAAGAGTCAGACCCTGGGGTCACAGTTTTATGTAGCAACTTCTTTATTGCTTTGACAAGAGACTATTGTTCCATTGCTGTGGGTAGAGAAGGAAATCTAATTGCGCTGAAGAAAATACTCTGAATTCAATACACATTAATCACAGTATTCAAATACTGTATCAAAACCTTTCCAATATTTGGAAAGGTTTGGCTTCACTTTCTGGATTGTCTCTCAGATTCCTATATCCTGAAGGCCATAAGTAAAGTTGGAATAGCAATCTTCAAAGGTAAAATATTGCTTTTCTTTAAAATGTAATCATATCCGCAGCTACATTTAAAGTGAATATATGTCAATCTTCTTCCATGACCTTGTACAAAATTTTGATCCTGTCAAAAGCAACTGTTGAAAGATGTCATGTTTCCATAACTCTGTTATGCAGGAAGGCTAAAATAAGAACGATCTGGTCAAAGTATATTAGGCCATGCTGGACATAACCTTCTTCCTTTAACAGTACTTCTGCTCCCACAAATACATGGCTTTTATTTACAAGCCAGCCTTCCAAAATGACATGGTTAATTATTTGGAACTGGGCAAATTCATTTATTGTAGCTTTGTTATCTAAATTCAGAGGAAGTACACCATGTTGATTGCCTAATGACTTCATAGACATCTTTTTCTTAGACATCTTTTTCCACATTACATAGACAGACAAGTCTTATTGTGTTTGTCAGCAGGAAAACTTCCTGGGCAGTACCGGATCTGAACTTATCATGGTTCTGAGCCTGTCAATGCATGTTTTAATCATTTGGGTGTTCTAAAGAATACCTTTGTTACTGTTTCCAGTCATTTGTGATCAGAAACTACCATTATCAGTTGCCCATGAGCAAAATATTGGAAAGAATTTATTCAAACATCACAGATGGTAGTTCTTTTACTATTTATGCAAACCCCTGTTGAGCTACTGAAAGGCTCTGCTTGCATTGTCAGTTGGTTGCTCCTGTGAAACCTCCCAATTCTTTTTCAGAAGAATCGCATTGTAAAATCATCTGCTCCCCAATTGGCAGTATTTTATGGCAGGTGCTTTGGTGATTAATTGCTTTAATCTTTCAAATGTTTTTTCCTGGAGTACCAACTAGTACCTTCTATGTTCTTTTTTAATATCGCTTTAGCACCAATTGAATTGCCAAATCTGCACAAATTTTAGCTAGGAAGTTTATTGTTCCTGTGAAACATTGAATTCTGGTCACATCCTTGGTCATAGTCTGTTCCAAATTGCCTCTTCATTCTGAGATGAGCCTTTAGACCTTGACCTGAAAGATCATGCTGTACATTTGACACCTTTCCTTGGTTAAATCTAATTTTGCCTGGATTTAATTTGATATCCTTTTCTTTCCACCACTGGAAGGAAGACTGTAACTTACCAATAAGTAGCTTTCTATATTACTTTGTCTTCTCCTATAATCAGAATGTCATCAACAATTAGCTTCAAACTGGACTATCAATGCTTGGTTTAATTCCAGTTGAAATATTTCACGCAGCAGAGATGCCCAGATATAGCCATCTAAAAGGATCAATATGTGAAAGATGTAGAAAATATAGTCAAAGTTCCTCGACTTTTCATGCAACTTCGCAAACCAGAAGTCATTGGTGTTATCACTATGGATTTTCAAGTTCCAAATCATACAGATACCATCAATTGTAAGTATTAGATAATCAAATTATTTTCATGCTCAGTTGATGAGGATTCCTGGATCTCTAATTGCCCTGATGTTTTCTTTGCTATATTTAGAGCCTACTGTACATTAGGGATTCCAAATCCTTTGAAACAGTATTTTTAACTATGTATGATCACATCCGAAACATCTCTTTCCCAGTCCATTTGGTGTTTTGTGAAGCTACTTTCTAAAGTGTTTCTGGTGTACATGCATGCATAGTTACGTCACTTTATTGGATAGCAAAATTAAGTGGCTTTGAGAGAGACAGCCAAGGCCTGCTGATCAAGAAACTGGGAGAAAATGTATTTGTTTCATTCTTTTGAAAAGAGGTACAGGTAGTCCTCAACTTACAATCACAGTTGAGCCCAAAATTTCTGTTTTTAAGTGAGTCATTTGTTAATTGAATTTTGCTCCATTTTACGACCTTTCTTTCCACAGTTGTTAAGAGAATCACCACAGTTGTTAAGTGAATCTGATTTGCCCATTGACTTTGTTTATCAGAAGGTCGCAAAAGGTGATCCCAGGACCCAAGGACACTGCAACAGTCGTAAATATGAGGCAGATGCTAAGCATCTGAAATTTTGATCACATGTCCACAGGAATGCCACAATGGTCATAACTATGCAAAAACAACCATAAGTCACGTTTTCCAGTGCTGTTGTAACCTTGAACAGTCACTAAACAAATTGTTGTAAGTCGAGGACTGTGCTTTGGACTATCATTTGTTTAAAAAAAATAGTCTTAGACAAAAGCTGTTTAATACATTGCAGAAAGACTAGTGAATGTTTGGAAGAAATCTTACCAATTTACATTTAGTGGCTGTCCCTTCCGCCAACCATGGAAACCATTCAGTTACAGTACTCTTAATATAGCTTCAAAATTTGAAATCTACCCAATAGTCCCTCCTTTGCTTGTTATTGATCTTACCATCCCAGGAATAATTGAAGAAATATTGATAGAGAAGCACGCATGAGTTTTTCCTTGGGTGTCATGACTCAAATGATTGGAGTCCTGTTTAGTGGGAGGTCTTGATTGTATTAAGGGTGTTGTATTGGAATTTAATTTGAAATTGTTTTGTTTTCTTGCTTTTGTGTAAGCCACGTGGGTCAAATTTGTGGTGTAACATTGACATCACATGATGTTTTGTAATGTTTTTTCACTTCATGGAGCTGGGATGGGTGTAGCCTACACATATGACACATCTAGCCACCCCTGGTATAAGCCATCCAGTATCACAGTGCTCAAGTTGGCTATATAAATGCTTCAAATAAAATAAAATATTGGGAAATCAATAAGGAAAATAGTTAATATTCTTTCCTAGGATTTATACGTTATTCAGCTCATTCTAGCTGTCCTCTAGATATCTAGCCATACATTCTCCTGCATCATATAAAACAGGAATATGTGATTATGAAGGTGGTAGCCTCTTAATGCCTTAACTCAAAACATGTATTTCCTATGAAGGCCACAAAAGGAATGAAGCTCAGACAGGTCCACTGAGCATATCCATGCTGCCTCCCAAATACATTTTCAACTATGGAACTGAATGCCTGCACATCCCTAAAGTGGATTTTGCACTACAAAAGGAAAGCAACATCCTATATCTGGGAACAAGACCAAGTTCATTTACATCAGGAAAAGATCAGCTATAATTTATTATGACCGTCCCCGGACAACCAAGATTATATATCAATTTCAGTGTGGCACTAAAAATAGTTCTCTTCTATAGTAAGTCCTCAGCAATATGATGTCATGCCATCATATTGCTGAGGACTTAAAAACATATTGTTTTAATCTTTGCTTTTTGTCTAATACACAATAGGTCAGGGCTGTCAAACTCGCAGCCCGCAGGTCAGATGTGTCACATACTGGTCACACCCAAGCCTGGTTTACCGAAGGGGGAAACTGTCACAATATATCACGTGATGTTGCCGTGATGCTGCAAGTTTGACACCCCTGCAATAGGTGGATTTACCCACAACATTAAGTTACATAGGCTGGATCCACATAGTATTAAGACACATTGTTTCTGTTAGTTTGTCATGATGGTTGTTGTTTGTTTCACCACCTTGTCTTACATTTTTAAAAGGTAAGATAAAAATAGAATGATATCTTTAACACCATCAAACAACATCTATATCCCCAAAGTCCCACTAGATGCATAAAAAAGCCAAATCCATCTAAACATCTGGCTGACTATGTGACCAATCATAATGAATGTATGAGCTTATAGATTTATTCTTATGGCCAATGTCACAAAGACTTGATCAACAAAACATGATATTCTAACTTCAGAAGGGTAATTTAAAAAAAATAGGAGACTCTTCCAAGGGTTTTCTAGTAAAAGGTAATATCATGGTTCTCATCAGATTGTTTGAATTTTTTTATACTTCCTAGTTCATCCAACTATATAATATTTAGCTCTCCTGACAAAGATGCTTTATACCTTTAGAAATGTATAAAGGCAGGTGCCTTGAATCATACTACCCAAAGTACAAAATTATTGAACTTAATAAACCTTGTCTAGTACTAATTCCTGAGGGGTTCTTGGTGCTCTTTGAGTTTGTTTTCTTGCAGACATTTCATTACTCAAACTAGATAATATTATCAGTGCTAGTAAGAAGTGGGGTTTGCTCTCAGTTTATATGCTAGTGCAGGGGTGTCATAGTGTCATAGTGGCATCACATGACTTTTTCGCTAACCCAGGCATGGGCATGGCCAGCGCGTGACAAATCCGGGCCACGGGCCACGAGTCTGACAGCCCTGTGCTAGTAACTTGTCCTGTCAGTGTTGGTAGGAATGCTTTTGGAAGTTCTTTGGTTGGGTTGTTTACTGTTAGCTTGTTTGGCAATTTCTTGACTGAAGTATTGTTTACGTGATTGTTGGTCTGATATTAATTCTGGAGTTAATCTAATTCCTAAATGATAAGGATAGCTGCACAGCTATGGTGTCTTTGATATCCAGGGAAGGTTTAAATGCAAAACTCCTTATTAAACCAATGAAGCCAAAGAACTCCCCATAAAAGGGGGGGGGGGAGAATGGATAGAGAAGAAAGCTATAATGGGAAACTTACAATTCCACTTCCTCCTAAAAAACATGTCAGCTATTACTATATCTCCTTAAATAAGTCTAGCATGTGTTCCAAATTAATTACATCAGGTGGAATAATTGGAAGGGAAATCATCCACCCTTTTGCTTGAATATTGATAGATCTATGCCTTTTCTTCCTTTAGTGCTTAGTTTGATAGAATAGGGAGAATAATTAAGAGTTTATTTGAGGAAAATGACTACTGCTTTATTCAATCATTGAATATCATGTTTCTGAGATCTTGGATTTTTTCAGCAAATCAGAAGTGCTGGCCTCACCTTCTGAATGACCTTTGTGGAATGATAAAAGTGCAGTTTGGTTTCTGCAGTTATGTCATTGTTTAAATGCAAAAGGCTTTTGGGGAAATTGAATGCTGCATTCCATTTATGCAGACCTTTCAGCATGGAATCAACTTACCAGATGTTCTGCATTCCAAAGGCTATGATTTATCTCAGCCCAGTGCAAAAGCAGCAGGTAAAGCAATGAATGTGAGAGTAAATGGATCACCAGATGGCACCTGTTTTGACTCTGCAGCACCCTCTGATTTTTATTAGAGAGAAAGAACAATTTATATAATGTGTATATAGTAAACCTGCCATTTATTTGGCAGTGGGACAAGAGATCTCATCTAAGATTCCGTTGTGTATTCAGCAAAGAAAAGGTACTCAGTTTAATAATTAAAGACACCTTAAATATAAGGAGTTAGCTCTATACCAGGGGTGTCAAACTCATGTTGTCATGGCAGTATCATGTGTTGTGTTGTGCCTTTTTCCCCCTTTGCTAAACCAGCCAACGTGTGATGCATCCGGCCCATGGGCCATGAGTTTGACACCTCTGAACTAGATAAATTAGAGCTGCTGGCAGAGGGTTGTATGGGGAGGAGACATGGAGTTCCTAAGGGTATTAATAAGACTTCAACAACACTTGATGAAGCAGGCTTTATAATAGAAAGATATATTTACTAAGGGAGCATCAATAAATCTGTACTACATGTAGCTGTTCTGTGCAGTTATGCGCTTGTAAAGACCCAACGACATTGAATATACACATGCAACACTACAGAAATAAAGGTTTGTTTTTTGACATAGTTCAAATTAACTGTCTTGACACCATGTCTGAACATAGTGTAGTGCCTTCATTTTACTTAGCAGTTGTTGTCAGGTATTTTTTGTAGCAGCCAAAAAATGCTGCTGCTCCTTTCTTATAAGAACACTTCAAAATTGCAGCTCAGCTGCAAGATAATAACATTCCTGAAGAGGCAAATCTCATTTATTTACAAAGTGGTGTCAAATCTTATAAAAGCTTTTTATCAAGGATCATGATAAAGCTTTTATCAGAGCAGATAAAAGAGAAGTGCTCCTTCAAACAAGCCATATTTAACAGCCAGAATTTGTTGCAATAAAATGCAGCAATCACTGCTGTTTAAGGTAGTTTATGCAACTTTCTCATAATATGGAGAGTGGAAGCATTGAATGGGTCTTCTCTCTGTTCTCCGTATGCTCAGCCAATATTGAGCTGGAAAAAAATAGCAGGAAAGAAGAGTAAATGTCAGTCCCCACTTTCCTCATTTTAGGAAGAAGGCAAGGAAATTTTTGAATGTAGTATTTATGCATTAGTCTGTTTACTTCAGCAAACATTAGGAGAAGACCCATGGGACATTTTTAAATAACAGAATCCAAGTCTTGCTGTAAACCTGCACATAAAATGTTAGATTGTGAATCCAAAGGATTTATGAAATGTCCACCTGAAATCACTGTGGACTGAAATATTCTTTACAAGAACATGGAAATATTTTATTTCTGACTTTCCTGACTACATTCTGTTAAAATTTAAATCTCACTAAAAATATATAATTGTTTCTAATCATCCCTTCTTTACTGCAAAAATAACAGTAATTATGTATTTTTATTCAATGAGTGTAAATGCTAGATTTTTATCTGAATGGAGCTCTAGGAAACAATGGAAGGATCCCAAATTTTCATTTCTTAGCACATCCCCTTTCCAACCCCTTTTTTCAATATGGAACAAAGGATATGATGGGCATTTTTCCCTAGCGATATATTTTATTTTATTTGTTTTAGTCTGCATTTTAAAATACAAACGAGTAGGCACACAACGTGGGATTAGAAAAAGCAGGATCTGGTACCCCAGTCAACAATAATGCCCCATATTCTTGGGAAAAATATGAATATAATATAAATTCTCTTAAGTCAAACCCAGCCATCGTCTTCTTTTGGGATGCTTTGGAAAGTCAGCTTAAAAGAAGTTGTTTGAGAAGGGCGTCATTAAAATGCGTCATAACAGCACAGCATCATAACAACACAGCAGCCGCAGTTACAACCACAATCAGATCAGCGTCTTCGCGGGACAAATTTGCAATTCGAATCAAAGTTGTATAGCAACCTTCAAATAGCTGCTTTAAATCACAGCCGAACTGAAACAAGTCCATAGAAGTAAGAAAAGGGAAGACAGTGGCTCTACACTAATAGTATCTCTATGTACTTTTCAGGAAGTTGAACAAAGAGCAGGCGATCGGTCGCTGCTTGTGTGTGGAACGGCCTCAGCTAGTCAAAGGTTGGTCTTTTGAAAGGAAAGACTCGTTCTTCTCTAATAATGTAACTAAAACTGGTCGGACTGTCATTGCTGGTTTCTAGACGATATGTGAATTTGCAGGTTTTTCTTGTTTTAATCCAGTGTTTTTCAATCTAATCGACATTTAGATGGGTGATTTCAACACTCAGAATTTCCTAGCCAGCAGCATAATATGGCTTACTGTGTTGCATGCTTGGGCATAACGTTTTCATTTATTTATACCCCACGCTTATTTTTACAAATTAATAAAAACAATTGGATCTCAGCACAGAACGTGGATAGGCCACGGTTCATATTTGAATAACTGCTTTGGAAAAGCAGTGATGCATATAAAAATACGTGGTCTGCCAACTTTTCCAGTTCTATTCCTGTACTCTGTGTTTTCCATAGGTTCCAGTCTGATCAAGAAAATATACTTAGGGATTAATTTAACATTAAGATGTGTAATTATCAAGGAAGATAATTATTATAAATTGATTCAACAAATTAAAATATCTGGAGAAATGGAGAAAGTGCAACTAGTTTATTGTCATTGCACCTCGTACAACGAAATCAAACATCATCTTCAGTGCATATCATTACCATGAAAATAAATACAAACATCCTTCACACTTCACACATTGAACCGAAAACCCACAACACCGCACCAACACTGCACTATACAGTAGAATTCAAAAGAGCTACTGCCCTGGGATAGAAGCTGTTTTTCAGCCTATTTGTGCTTGTTTTTAATATTCTGTACCGTCTGCCAGATGGTAATAGTTCAAAAAAAGAGTGCCCAGGATGAGATGGATCTTTGAGAATATTTTGAACTTTCTTAAGGCAACAGGAGCTATAAAACTCTTCCAAAGAGAGGAGAGGGCAACCAATGATCTTTTGGGCAATGACATTAATCCTCTGGAGTGCTTTCCTATCTGCCCCTGTGCAATTGGCAAACCATACAGAAGTGCAGTAAATTAAGATACTCTCCATGGTGCAGTGATAGAAGGTCATCAGCAGTTTTTCATTCAGTTATTGTCTGAGAAGTCTTAGGTAATATAATCTCTGCTGGGCCCTTTTGACTAGTGCTGCAATGTGAGCATCCCCGGTTCAGGTCCTCTTTTATGGTAATACCCAGAAACTTAAAACTTGCTCCACTTGGTCTTCATTAATAAGCAACTATTATTGATAGGTAGGATAGCTACAATAAAAATGAATATATTGCCAAGATTATATTATATTACAAACAATTTCAGTAAAACTGGAAAAAAATACTTTGAGAAACTCAGTAAAGTAATATTAACATATATCTGGCAAGGAAAAAAAGCAAGAATAAGTCTAAAATGTTGCAAGATTTGAGAACTAGAGGAGGTTTACCAAATTGGGAATTATATTATCAGGCTGTGGAACTTACTTGGGTGAAAGAATGGATTGTATTAAGGAACAAAAGGCTATTGGCTTTGGAGGGACATGATTTGCAATTGGGCCTGCCTATTTGTAGTATGGGAAAATTAAATACATGGTTACTTTCAAAGGCATTATATTAGGAATGCATTATTGCTAATATGGGAATGCATTATTGCTAGTATCCCATACTAGCAATATTTGGTATTCTCAAATTTCAGAGAAATTTGAGGATACCAGTTTGGTTTTCAACAGTGGTTCATCCAAATGTCGTTAACATAGAAAATATTGTTAAATATAAAAATATTTTGAATGAGAAGGGGGAACTCAAAAATAAACAAGAACTGAGCAATCAAGGGATTGATATGGCACATTATTTCTCCTCTTGACCTGTGCATTTTCTTTGATTAGACTACTATTAGAAAGAAATACTTAATTCTTGTTGGATTAGAGTTCAAGAATGAAATAGAAAAGTTGGTAACCCAGATATCTTTATGTATGCCAATGTTTTTCTTAAGCAGTTTGAATGTCCACAATCTGGACTTCAATCCAATAGTTTGGATATATAATAAATTGTATTATGGCTTAAGTTTGATGGCTTTCTGATCAATGGAATAAAATAAGAAGATGGCTGGTTCTTATAGGATGTGGAACCACAAACCACTAAATTCTAAAAAAAAGTTAATCTCTTTAAATTAGAATAGTTCTTGCCAGTGACCATTATGAGAGTGTGTCACCAGCACGTAGCTACATGGTAGTTACCAGAAATCTTGAATTCAGAAATAATCAGTAGCAGCAATGGATTTGTCTCAATTTTTTAAAGAGTAGAGGAAGCCGTGGTTCACTAGTTCATCATATACTAATGTATGAAATGTCCCCTTTCAGCCCTGGTAGTGTAATTTTTTCATAACAACAACAAAAAAAGCAGTTCCTTTTTCTTAGGGACTAATAACAAAGACCTTTTGCTGTCTGAGGCCAATCATGCTTTATCCCCAAATCTGTCTGACTATTTTTTTTTAGCATAAGGGTATGGAAATTCCTCAATCACATATCCTAATCACTGATAGTAACATTACAATGATACCAAATAATAAATCACTGTTCTTTCAGAATCTGCTAACTGGCAGTCACCATATTCTATTTCATTTATAAAGTTTTATTAAGTTTTATTATAAAATAAAAATATAAAAAAACAAAAGAAAGAGAAAAGTGCAAAGAGAGAAAAGCAGCTATTTACTGCATGCAGGACCAGCCCTTGAACAGAAAAAGTAAGTTCTCAGTTCAGAGGTGTGGGGAATAAATTAAGAATTATATAGTGGCCTGGCTAAAGAACATGCTGCCTTTCTTCCAAAGCAGATTTGGGAGTCACAATAAAATGGGTTGATGATGAAATAAGAAAAATTGTAGCCAAGTGTAGGTATAATATTCATGATTTATTAGACTGCATGACCCTTCTTTTTATCCCTCATTAGCCCAACTGATAGCTACCTGAGATATCTGAAATGGAAAATCATGGTTTAAGTGCTGGTAATGGATTAAAATATAGTTTAGATTAACAGATTAAAATATAGACCAGCTACTACCAATAACATTTTTTTTTTGCACGGTAGAAGTTATGGTGCCTATACATTCTCTTCCTGAAAAGATAAAATTGATTTAAAATTTTAAAAAAAATACGAAATACCAACTATATTTTAAATCCCAAGGAGTGAGTTTGGGAGTATGTGTGTGTGTCTATGTGTAGGGCAATTGACCAAGAAAGTCACATATCACAGCAAAATTATAATCTCCTTCTGATCTGTTAAAGGAAAGTAGAAGTAAATCTTTCCAAGTAGAGGAAGTTCTGAGCTGTAGTAGGACTGAAGAGAATGATTAAAATAATTGTAGAGAAGCTGAGAAGAACGTGCTTCTGATTTATTCAGGAAAAGAGCAGCTAGCATGTAAAATAGAGGATCTATTTAATAAATTAATAATTTTATGATTAAATTCATGGAACATTTTAATTTTTATTCTTTCAATTATAGTAAAACATTGCCTATTATATCACTATTTCTTGCTATGAAATATGAATGGAACAACGTATCATTGTACAATAAATGATTCTTTTAATTGCTCCAATGAAGAATTTTCTTTATTTTAACATTTTATATTTGATTATATTATATCTAACTATCATGACCTTGAATTATCACATAGTAGAAATATATAGTATGGTGTCTTTCATTAATGCTCCAAACTTTGATGAACCACAAATTAATTCAGCTCCAATGCTCTTCTCTATTTCAGTCTTAGCAATTTAATATAAACTTTTGTCTTTTACTTGTCATTAAAGAGGGCTGTCCTGAAAAGGAGAGTTAGTATTTCTGTAATACATTTATCAATGTTACGACATCTACAAGGTTAGAAAATAAAAAACTTGTTTCTATTACACTGATTATTGGTGTATTTGGCCTATAAAAATATGGATGTCATCCATATTTTTATAGGCCAAATACACCAATAATCAGTGTAATAGGGTAATCTCCATTTCCCAATAGTATTTTGTACAATGTTCATATAACCGAGGATGATTGTTCCTGATCAAATGATGTTTGCTTATATAGTAGCATCTATGCACAATCAGTAGTGATTAGGTATATAGGGAATGTCATTTCTGCTATGTAATATTTGACTGAGATTTCTTATATCATTTTCTGAAGAGGAAAGAGCTATAGTAGTGGAAAGGAAAACAGGATGCTACTTCATGATCAGAAGTGGCAATAAATAGGATTTTAATTCTCATGTTTTAGATTACAATTCTTCAGGGTATTAAAAAAGCATTAGTTCAGTTATACTGTTTATGAACTTAATTCAAAGATTACACTAGACCAGGGATGGACAACTTATACAGGTATTTCTGAACTTACAACTACTTGTTTAGTGACTTTTTAAAGTTATGATGGATTCCCCATATGTCTTGGTTCCGAAATTACAATGTCTTCCCCCCAATCATTTTGGGTGACCTGCATTTATGGCTTTTTGCAATGCCCCATAGTCACATGGATGCAATGTACAATGGTTTTGTTTTTCCAGGAATCAGCATTTACTTTGATTTTCAGGGGGAGAAAAAACGCCCATTGCAAACAATGGGTTCACTTAATGACTGCAATGTTCATTTAATGACCACTGCAATAAAGATCATAAAATTGGCTCCAGTCATGTAATAACTCACTTTATGTCCATCATGACTTATAACCATAATAGCCAGGCTCAGTTATGATTATAAGTCAAGGATTGCCTGTATCTAAGGTTTCAGTTGTCTGTTTTGGTTTTAAACTATGTTTTATCATTAATTGCACAAATCCGCACTCTGCTCCTCCCATCTTCTTTCAGCATATCCTGGAAGAGCAGATTCTAAGCATTCATTCTATTTTAATTGATCACAGTTTGTCATTTCATCTTATGAATCCCAATGAAATCAGGGTCAGAACCATGATCATGTTTCGAGGATGCCTGTTCCTCATTTATATTTTTTTTTCAATGGAGGTTGATTTATATGCTGCTAGAAAATTCTGGCAAAGTCCCCACTTCTTAAAGTCTTTAAATTTGGGAAACACTGCTTTATAAGACCACAATTTGATCTTAATATATATAAAACTAAGCACATACATGTTGAAAAACACATTTTGACATCACATTTTAAACTATATATTTTTCTGGAATGATTACTGCTACTCTGTAAGCTCTAACAGTTATTCTTTGTTTAGTCTAATGTATATACTTGGACAAAAAGAATCCATAGCCTTTGGTCTGTTTCTGTTTAAGTAACATTTTTCCCATGTGCCTATGACTTTAGTGGTGTCCATTATGTGTGAGATATGGTAGAATAATTCCTTTTAGTTTTTCTGGTTAGTTTCCATGTTCCTGAGGTTACCTCAAAAATATGAAATTAATAATTTGAGAATGAGTTCGATAAGAAACATGTGATGACTTGAGTTGATGAAATATCTTAAGTGAACTTTCGGTTATGATATCTGATAGCTTCTGTTATTAATATACATTTCAAATAGTTGGTCTGCCAGTCAAGTTTTTGGCTGTAGCATAGTAGTACAGATAAAGATTTTATAAAGAAGAAATAAATTTTTGCCCAATCCCAGGCATTGTATTTAATAAAGTATTGGTAAATGTGCCAATTTACCAACTGGTAAATTTTTCAGCAGCTGGTAGGTCCTAGACATACCTGGCTTATATCAGAAGTAAGTCAGTCTTCTCCAGCGCTACTGATTAGAAAGAAAAGTCAAGAAATGTCTTTGAAAAAGACAGTGTCAAACTGCATTTATTGTGCTATCAAGAAAACAGCAGAGGTGCTGTCATCAAGGATCAAGCTTGAATTGAGGGCATCTTTATTTTTATCATTTGTGTTTGGAATTATTACAGCCATTAATTTATAGCTCTGGAAAAAAATTTTTTTAAAAAAAAAACCTAATTAAAAATGGGCAACTGAGAAATTAGACATATTTATCTCTTAATATTACAGACAATTCATCTAAATTGTTCTTATTCATCTAAATTGGTTGTTCTTATTTAATAATATAAAAGGGGATTTATTGCTTTGCTCTTCTTGCTGGAATGTAGCACTGGCTAAAAGAATTTTTCCCATTCTATAATATGTTTGTATGATGAATGTTACGGTTGTTTTCCAAAATGATAAATGAGAAAAAGATGCCAGCAGCCCTGCAAGTATTGTTTTATAGTAATTGAGATTTATAACACACTTTATCGATATATATGCAGAATTACGATTGAAAGTACCTTACAAAACAAGGTTAAATGATACTTAGTTAAACTAGTAAAGTAATTCTTCCTTAGTACTCTAAGTAATAAGAGTCTTTCTTCACAGTTGGTTTCTTTTACAATTAATACACTGCAGAAGATATATTATATATATATATATATATATATATATATATATATATATACATATACATACATATACATATACATATACATATACATATACATATACATATACATATACATATACATATACATATACATATACATATACATATATATATATATATATATATATATATATATATATATGCATGTTTTTCCTAGAATTATATTACCTCTCCATGTTTATATAAAACACAATTATGTTCCCAAGATCAGATGACAGCCAGGAAGATATTTTTTCCAACCTGGGAAACATCCGGATGTCTGAAATTTCAACTCCCAGGATTCTTACCCAGATTGCATAATGGTACAGGAATTATAGGAATTGATGTCCACACTACTAGAGGGTGCCCAGTTTATTGTATGGTGTTGCAGTTGATCTCTCCCTTTAGATGAGTAGTCAAAACTAGTTTCTATTACTTTCCATTGGTATTAAATGTGAGTTGAAAGGCAGCCTATGAATCAATAAATACACCAGTGTTAGTACAATCTCTGTTTTCCCTGCCATCCTCTCCCCCTTTTCAATGAAATGATGAACTGTATGAAATTGCTGCAAATCATCTTAGAGCAGCTTGGAGACAATGCTGTGCTGTGGTTCATCACACTTAAGTTGAAGATAATTGTATCTAACATTTGTGTAAAACAGACCCTGAAGATCATGTGATAAGAGGCAGTTCAAGGCTGAGTCAAACAATCTACATGAAGAACTATTGTTGCTTTTCATTTATAATTACTTGTAATCTACCGTTGTTCTGGTTTTGTTTTCAATCTTCCAATGCTTTTATAAAAGCTCTACTTGCATAGCAACTTACGACCTGCATTTTTTTCTGCTTTATTTGCCTATTTGAATGTTCCTATATCCCCCACTTATATCCTTTTTGGATTTCAGCGTGGTGCATAATAATAATAGTAAAAAAAAAAATCATACTGAAAGTGAATATCGAACAAAGACTAAAATCCATAATAATAAACTTCCAATATATTTAACTTACCCAGATAAATAAAATTACTTTTGCCTGGCTATGAAGTTTATACTAAAACTCTCCCGCATATGTCTCTGAAGAAAAAAATTCCAAGACTGAGATATTCTCAGTGGGGAAAAAGGAGAATTGTGTTTCCAAATAGTACTCCTATCCACCTTTGGTTATAAGCCAAACCCAAGGTGAAAATCCTTGATGGTGGCAAAGCCATTTCTGTATTATTACTGTCTAGTTTCTATTTAAGCCACCTGCTTCCTAGGTTCATTTTCTGCCCCTCTACTTTTGCCTTTTTGTCTCTTTG
Organism: Bungarus multicinctus; assembly: GCA_023653725.1. NCBI lineage: Eukaryota > Metazoa > Chordata > Lepidosauria > Squamata > Elapidae > Bungarus > Bungarus multicinctus. Next base: position 219,092,273 of record CM042834.1, read on the forward strand.
TTTTCGCTTTCATCTTTCTTCCTAGGAGTTTCTTTTCTTGCTTGCTTCCTGGGCCCTTTTTTCAAACTCATCATATTGTGATAACCATTGTGTTTGATATGAATGTCTATGTAGCTTGGTTGTGTATTGGGATTTATGGAAGTGCCTAAAGTTGGGTTTTGTGCATCTAAAGCCACTACCAAAGCAGTAAAAGATTTCAACTTTAAAAATTTGTCAGATGACAGATGGTTAAAGTGTCACATTTAGTCTACTAACACTATAAAGAAAAATTAATCTGCAGTTTAATTTTTACCCTTACAATGATGTCTTGTTATAATTTTAGTTCTATCCAACATCTTAAATAAACTAAAATTAATTAGTTCTTCATATTATTTTAGTAATGCCATGTAGCCAATCTATTTGAATTTCTTGAATGTCACTTGTATTTGACCTACCTCACCCTTGTGGACCAAACATTAATGAGAAATTTATCTTCCAATAAAAGTGTTTTTTTAAAGGAAGACTGTTCATATGTTTAATTCATTATTAAATGTGGCTAAATGTTTAATTTTTGTGCAATTAGAAAGGTATCAGTGTAACTGAGCACAGAATATTGATCTTTGTAACTTGAGAATATTCATATGGAGGCTGATCAAGATATATTATAGGACCCCTGTAATTCTTGACTCCAAGTGTTCTTTATGTAATGGTAATACTATTAAAGAACAGATTTAGCTGCTGATATATTCTGGTATTCTCGTCCATCTCAAGAAGAATTAATCTTTTTTTTATTATGCAAATATTAATTTTATAGTCACCTGAATGTATATGTAAATGTTATATAAAGAAATAGCATAAATCATTTGTCATTTCCTCTAAGAAAACTGACCTCTCAGTAAAAACCCTTGAAAATGATGTGTGTGAGAGAGAAAGACATCACAATATATCCTACAAGATAGAAGAGAAAGAGCAGTGAGTAATTGGACTATAATTTAACATGATCTACAGTTTTAATAATCTGTTCACCAATCCTAACCGTTTCAAGTTTGTGATTCCAGTGTCAATACAAACCAGAGCTGTAACTAGATTTATCCACATTACAGATTGTATTGTTTGATAGTGATTATCAATAGTGTAATCAAACTATAGATAGGTAGACATGGGCCATAATCCATCACAGAATTAGACGTGCTTTAAATGTGAGTTTAAAAATAAAAGAGGGGAAGGATAGAAATCTCAGTTCAAGTAAGAGACTATGCCCACTAAAATGAATGGCTGCAAAATGTTGCAATCTTAAATATATCTGTTAAGATTTATGTCCCAATAGACAAACTGTGACTTACATCCAAACAGAGAGGCATAAAATAGATTGTTTCAAGATATTTCTTCTAAATGTGGGAAACAGCACATAAACAAAGGAATAAATAAGATTGCCCTGTAAGATTGAAATCTTACATACATTTCCTTAGAGGAAAGTCTTATTTACTGGAACTTGTTTCAAGGCAGATATCTATGGAATTGCACTACAACTGAATATAATTCTTTTGGACTATAATTATAATCTTTATAAAGTGTAGTTTCATGTTTTATTTCAGATACACAGTTTTTTTAAAAAAGACAGACATTTAAACAAGCCAACAATAAACATTTTCACATATTAAGAAACTGTTGCTTCTTTACCTGCAATGTTATATACAAGTTTTTAAGTAACACGTCAGAGTAATTTCATCTGGTCTGGGTTTTTTGAATTTTTTATTTTATTTTTTGTATACTCAGTGCCATATAGGAAGTTATTGATGTACAAGAATTCATTTAGTAATCATTCAATGTTACAGCAGCACTGAAAAAAAGGTCCTATGACCTGTTTCTCATAAATATGACCATCGCAGCATCCCTATAGTCACTGGATCAAAATTCAGACGCTTGGCAACTGACTCATATCTATGATGGTTGGAGTGTGCCAGAATCATGTGATCATTTTGTGCAACCTGCTGATAAACAAATTCAATGGGGAAGCCAGATTAACTTAACAATCATGTTACTAACAACTGAACTGCAGTGATTCACTTAACAGCTGTGGTAAGAAAGATCATAAAATAGGGCAAAATTCAAATGTTTCACTTAGCAACAGAAATTTTGGGCTCAATTGTGGTTTTAAGTCGAGGACTATGTGTACATGAGTTGTATTTCAGGAAATATACACCTGTCTTTGGAGTCATTTTGACAAACTACCAAAATTCTTTGTATTCTGCTAATAATGACTATGTCTTATTTTATTTTGCTTGAAACATTGCAGTATGTTTATATCACTGTGGTTTGTTAGTGAATTTAAAACAAGAAGAAAAATGTACAGCAAGAAAAATGTAATCATAAATTTAAATTATGCTTGTTCAATAATAAACATCCCCCCCACAAGTATTGTGAAAATAATATACATTTGCATTTTTATTTTACACAGTTCCTTGTGCATCACTCTTGCATGGGGCTGTCTACATAACGTATGATTGGTAATTAAAACATATTATGCAATTAGAGAGAAATATTTTATTGTTTCAACAGGGCAAAGATGCTGTGGCTTCAAAGTTGGACTTCACATCTCACAAATTATTCAAAACCACTTCAAAGGATGTTATGTGAAGCTGGTGCTAAACTACCAGTGTTAACATTGTTCACCAAGGTAAATATTAATTGATCAAGTAAACCAAATAGGATGGCCTCAAATGGAAATTTAAATAATGTTCAAATTGAATGCAAATCTCCATTGGGAGTTCTGGCTCATTGTTTTACCCTAGAGCTTAACCTTCGCCATTTTAAGATGTGCAGGCTTTAACTCTTAGAATTCCCTAACCAGCATGCTGACTAGGGAATTCTGGCAGTTAAAGTCCACATGTCTTAAGATGGCTAAGCTTGAGAAACACTTAGAGAATCCTGCAGCCACAGCTTGGAAGAATAAAAATAGGAGAATGTAGCTGTTTTCTGGCAGTAGTAAGATTATTACATGTACTTTCAACAATACTAGGCTTATATCAGAGGCAGCCAAACTGGGGTTCTCAAAATATTTTTGGACATCAGTTTCCATCACTACAGATTTGCCTATGCTTGCAAAAACTAATGGGAGCTGAGGTTGAGCAATATCACTGGAAGGGTCCTCATATCCATTTCATGCCTATCTGATCATATGAAGTTGCTGTAAAATAGCCCATTATACAAAACATTGTATAAAAGTTTAATTGATTATAGTATTCCAAGATTTCAAGGGTCTTATTCAATTACTACTCCTATATTTCCAGCTTGACTGAGCCTGGATTCTTCAGTATAAGGTCAGTCTGTACAGTATAAGGGGCATAGCTCTAGTACTGAAGTTGTGCTTCAGGTTGATTAGTAATAATTAGTAAATTCAGTAATAGTGTTACCCTTATATTTCTTGATTTCTTTGTTTAAAAATTGGATTTATCCTCTCAGGAACTGGACCAGCCCAAGATAATTTACCACAAATAAATTTATTTCTCCCTGAGGCAAAGGATGTCATATTGTGTTTCTCTCTTTTGCCTATTGAAGCCAACAGACTGATAGCTTAATGTAATATCAGCATTGTCCAGGAGATGCAATGGTTTACTATATCTGGCAGTAACAGGCTAATTTATAAGATGTGGGATAGGTCTTGTGGACCACCAAGTATAGGTTCCAAGACTAGTTCAGAAGAAACAACAAATAATGTGCCACTGGATCTTTCATCTATTCTCTTAGACAATTATCTCATTTCCTAATGATAACAGTTGGCTCAGTAGCCAAATATGTAGCCCACGTAATACTAAGTCAAGTTTACAAAGGATTATGCACTAGGACTGTACTTTAGAGCATGCAGGTGTATGAGTATAGGAATACTTACCCTGCTTTTTCCCAATAGGCAATACTGATTGTGGATTGTGTGATTTGTTGCACTTTCAGTGTTGATCGATCCTGCTGGTGTGTTCATTTCATATCATGAATAAAATTCCAAGAGAACGTTAGGCAGACTACACTTCCGGTTGACTGTGCTTCTCCTTTCTTGGAAATTGAATGATGCAAACCTTATAGTTCCTGCCCTTCAGCTACTGTGGTCCCTTGATCTTAGCAACCTCCCTCAAAATTTACATATAACTCATAGCTTAAGTTTGATTTGAAGGATTGCAGACTTTGCTAGTGCATAAAGATTGGAGGTTGAAGCATTCTGGGCATTAGTTGAATAGTTACAACAGAAGGCAGATTTGTTTACATGAAATACTTAACTTATACTCACAAAGTCTAGCACCTAGCTAGCTATATCCAATTGAGTAGAGCATAAAACAGTTTGTGCTCTTGGTATGTTTGCCTGAAAAGAAATTGGAGATGGAAATGACCATAGATTACCAACAGAGAGAAAGCTGAAGAAGGGCAGAAAGTAAATAGTTAATTATCTAGACATCACTGCCCCCTTGTTGTCATTGGATTTACACCTCCCACAATGAAGAAATATATTGATTGTTTATAGTATTAGTTAATGACCATGGATAACAGAATTAATATCTCAATTCAGTTCATTTGTGAGACAAATGTTGCTGTTCAGAAGTAAACTATTTTAAAAGAAGGGGAAGAAATATACAAAATGTAATTGGATTTCAGCCTGTTTTTATTTAGCTGATATGATTCAGGCAAGTTGAGCTAAATTTTTATTTTTACATGTGGTTCTAATATAACAAAGTTGTTTCAGTGCTAGTTATCTGTATGGTCTATACTCTAAATAGAAAAGAAATGATGAATAATAGTATGATGGGAGAAGGGGTAATTATTAACTATGAAAAATAATGTTTTGCAAAGCTTTAGCTATAACACATAACAGTGTGAAATTCAGTCAGCACCAAAGCTTGCTTAGGTGACTCATCAGGGCCAGTCACTGTTTTTCAGCCCAATCTACTTTGCAGAATTGATATTGTAAGAAAAAATAAGATGAGGAAGCATTCTCTAGTAGATGAGTGATAGGGAAAGAGAGTGGGGAGGGGAAGGAAGGAAGGAAAGAAAGAAAATGACGTTTTATGCAGGCTAGTTTTGTTAAATAAAACAGTTCTGCACAGAATGTTAAACGTTGTCCAAAAAGTAGAGAAGCTTAGTTCCTTAGACAGACTAAAATACAGGCTTCTTTTATTAGCTTAATGTAATATTCTCATTTTGGATCCATTCTATCCAGTTCCAATAATGCTTTTAAGTAAACAGAAAAATTATGCTACACAGAATGCACAGAAAGAATTATGGATGCCCAGAAGGTATGTTTGTTCTCTTGCAAAATTGCAGTATTTGATAGTTCTCTAAAGGGGTATTGCTTTACAGCAGGAGGCTGAGAATTTTATCTCTAAAATTAGTACTCTTGGAGAAGATTTTTCTGCCTATACCAGTGTTCCTGGAATGCAAAATATTGCATTGACTTAGAATAGTGTGAATAGAATGAAGATAATGAACCGGACAAAATATCAGTCTAGATTCTTCTGGCACATGGACTTTGTGAAATTATATGTGGACTGATAATTTTACTTGAGAAAAGCAACTTTTCTTTGTCCTGCACTATGTATTTCATGCTGGCTTTGATGTACTGCATGGACTGGGAAAGTTCAGTGTAGGTTAAAATGATCCAAACACATGCAGCATTGAAAGTGCCTCTGATAAATCTAAATGGCTTCCAGGTGGCAGTAGGGGAAGTATACCAACAATCTAAAGGTTGGTTTACCAGGGTGGAACCTAGTTGAACTTTGGAATACAGGGATAAAAAAGCTCTTGATAGGATTGCTTCTAAAGATTGTCTCCTTGAGTGCCAGTCTCAGAAGTCCCTTTATTTTCTGAAGAGCAAGCAGTTAATGATCTCTTCTCTCTGAAGAGATAAAGTGCCAGAGGAGATACTTAGAGTGATGCTGGTGCATGGCAAGGAGTAAATCTAACCAAACATAATATTGCGGTGAAGCAGAAATTTCTCCTCTGTCCCCTTTGTACAGGGCCATCCAAAGGCCTTTTTCAAGGTGACCCAGACTCTTAGGGAAGGATAGGTTAATTAATAGTCATATTAACATAAATAGTCTCATGTGAGTTCTTAGAAGAGTTATTTGCAGTTAAATTACTTACATCAGATCAAAGTTAGAAGCTGGCTGAATAGAAACCAAGAAGTGATAAGAGCAACATATAGTGGTATTAACCTGGAAAGAGTTTGAACATGTTGATTTTGAAGATTTACATAAACCCTTGGCAAGATGAGTTCTGCCATCTGTGGACTTAATTCCTACCCCGTCAGGCTTATAGTTGCTTGCAGAAGGAGAATAATCCAGGAAGCTGAATTTTAACCTCACCATGAGAGGAAATTAAGTCCATGAAGGCTATTATGTTCCTTCATCTTGGACTTACATCATCAAAAAAAATAGTGTTGGCTGCAGGTGAGGCAAAGAAAAAAATGTCTCTCTTTCCTTACCTAGTCCTCCAGAACTACCTTCCATTTTTACTTTATTCTGAGAAAGCCTCACTGGATGGGAACCTAGGGTTTTCTAGATGCTGCTGGCATCATCATTAGCCATGCTGGATGGGACTGCTGAAAGGTGAAGTTCAACAACACATATAGGACTGCAGGTTCCCTACCAATGTGCTGCAAGCTAAAGGCAGATATGGATTAAATATTTAGCATGCATTTTTTTCCATTGTCTTTAAAACAGTAAGAAGCTGCAGTTAAATGCAGAGCCTGAACTCTGTTTGTACACTTCATTGAGCTCAATGAAATGTGTTTGTATGCGCCTTCTGTTACAGGGTGTTATAAGTGAATGCACTAAATATTTGACTTCACCTTCTCTTGCAGTGTGAGAAAGGACACTGAGGGCTGTCAGTACTGGCCCCTTTCCCCTCATGAATTAGCTAATTTTAAAATGGCATTGCCTCATTTCATTTATTCTTGTTGTAGAGCAATGATGAATCTTCGCGAGTTTTACCCACTGGTCTTTGAATTGGCAGAAAACTAGACAACATAATTCTGGCAAGCTGTATTCTGCCATTCTGCCACAGGCACGATGCTGGAAAATAATGCTGTTTTTATTTACAAATGCTGCATTAAAACAATGCATTCCTCTTCTCTTGGCAATTGTTACCAGCCAATTGATAACATTGGATAGTCAGGTTCCTTTTGGACAGGGTTTTGGCATTATTTTGAAATAATTGAACCTGTGTTCCAAAGAATCTTGGTACCATCCAAATTTGGGCTACCTTTGAATACACCTGTACAATCCACTTGTGCCAAAACAGATTATCAGGCTCCTTTTGCATATGGATTTATCACAATTCCAGAGAATCACCAAATCTGTATTGAAAAAAAGAGCTGAGAGGTGTAGGAAAAGTTGTGCGAATGAACAATAAAAAACTGGGTATCTCTTTCCTCCTTCATTATGCAGCCCTTCAACTGCCATCACTGAGAGGTGCTGTTTAAATTATCCAAGTGTCTGAACCAGGAATTGGTTCAGAGGCCTGGCAGGGATAGGGAAGAAGGCATTTTCAAAGTACAACTTTCCCATTGCCCAGAGCAGAATGACCTTGGAAGCCAGCATTATAAGGACATGACGGGAAAAAAGATTGCCAGGATATATTCCAAGGTTAGGTTATCTATCCTATTTCAGGGTTGCCTTCTGAAATAGGATAGATAATTCTGTCAATGCTGTCTCTCTCATTCTTCCCCTTTAATCCAGGATACAGAATTCAATGTCAACTGATGCTGGAAAATATTGTCAAAATGGTTTGAGAGCATGTTAAGAAGCTTTATGTAGCCTGTGCTACTTTTCATTACTGTCTGTTTTTTTTCTCCCCTTTTTAAGCATCCCTGTCCTTTATGTGAAGAAGCCAAAAGGATGCTTGAACCATATAAAGACAAGGTAAGTTAATACAGTCCTTTGCTTAAGCAAAACGCCAACTCACAATGTTTAAAAGAAGGAATCAGAACATGTTTAACTCATCTTAAATTTCTAACCTAGTATTTGACTGGGGAATTCTGGGAGTTGAACTCCACACAATATAAAGATGCCAAAGTTGAGAAACTGCTCTTTCCACTAAGGAAAATCAGAAGCAGCAATAGCATCTGGACAAAACACAGTAAATTAGAAATGCTTGACTTGAATAAACTGCCAAGAAATAATCTGATGTAATTTGTTTGTTTTTTTAAATTCATCAAATATTTTAAAATTGCTTTCTAAAAACTGAATTAATACAAGTAATAATATTATGAGAAGCCCAGTATATTCTAATTAGGATTACCTATCATACCATTCCTTTTCAGGGTAAAACAATGTTATACAAACACAGAAAAGGACTAAAGAAGTACTAGGCCAAAGATGTTAAAGGCCCGAGAAAGAGATGAAAAGGCAGTATACCGAAAACTAACGCCAATACTATTCTGCATAATTTTTCAAAGCTTTTTGTCCCTGCAAATCAGCCTTATTTCTGCCATATTCATATGTCACTTCATACACTACCTTTTGTTCTTTCAATTTTCTTCTTGTTTTTGAGGATCTCATTAACTTTCTTGGTCTTTCTCTTCCTCTTGACCCATTCATGGTATAGTCTTAGTAGGGAATGCCACAGATTGAATAAGTCTACTAATCTAGTCTGTAACTTTGGTATCTTACTAAAAGAATAACAAAGTATTTTTCAACACAGATTATTCCATAATAAACCTTCCATGGGTAAACCAGTCAAAATAATCCAGTGTTGTAGGCACCAGAACGAAGGAGCATTAATTTTTGACCTACACAGGGATTCTGATACTAGTAGCTTTCAAGTTTAACCTGCAAAAGAGCTCAATATTGAAATTATGAAGGTAGGATGAAGTTATGAAGATCCAGAAACTATGGCAGTGGGAAAAGTCACATCTTTCTCAATAGATAGTTATAATTTGTGCAATAAAATTATTGTGTTCATAAGTCGAGTCAAGCTGGTCTCCAGAAGTTCTCAAAGCGAATATGTTATTGCTGGACATTATATTTATGCACCAGTTACCAATTTGCTTTAGGGCACTAGTTCCCTTATCTTTTTTCCAAAAACAGCCTTTTCCAGTGAAATCATTTTTCTATTGCCACCTTCAAAAAATGTTAATACTAAATGTAAATGTATAATCCAACACTTCTTATGGGTAAATCATTCTTGTTGAACTGTATAAATAAAATCTACCAGCAGACAAATAATGATGGATAAATATGGTATGGTATAAATCCTTACACCTAGTGGTTAACACAGACATTTATTACAAGCACTCATTATTTTAATAATATGTTGCAAAGTTCATGATTTCTGTAAAATGCATCAAATTCTTTATACGTTCTGGTTTATAAATCAAGTTTATTCCTATTTGTAGTTGCAAATAAAAAGATTGGATGCTCTGGGAAAGTGAACTCATGTAATTTCCCCCCCAAACATTGTCTCTATTTACTTTTTATATTTAACTGGCCTTTTTGAAAAACCCACTCTTAGGTGGGATGAAATGATGATGATCTTGGTTGGGAAACTCTACATCAACGTTTTAAAAATTGTTTTGGAAGCCTCATATACCTTAATTTAGGCTTGGTAAAATATAAATTATATATTTATTTACATATAAATTATATTTATATAATTATAAATAGAAACATAAATTTCTATATGATACAATGAGCTATTCTGGTTATATCTCCATTAATCCTTCTCTGGAGCTATCTTCCTACTTTTTTTTGCATATACCCCTTGCTGGCTTAAGAGATTTAGCTCCTTTGTTGGCTTTTAAAAAGGCTCTGCCCAGTAGTGGGATTCAAATTTTTTTATTACTGGTTCTGTGGGCATGGCTTGATGGGCGTGGCTCAGGAGTGTGATTCAATTGGTGTAACAACCGGTTCGGAGAGTGTGCGCTTTGTACACACATGCAGAGGGTTTGCTACTGACCTTATCCTGAAATCCTGCAATCTCCCTGTATGTTAAACAGCTGACGTGCGGCAATCCACTGTGCCGTGAGAAGCATCTGAGCTTGAAAACTAGAAAATAAAGGTCAGAATAGAGCCTGGGCAGGCAGGCCTAGCAGCTGATCGTCAGAGTAAACCAGTTCACTCACAGATGATCCTCAGAACTACCGGTTTGACTGAACCAGGCCGAACTGGTAGACTACCACCACTGACTCTGCCATGTGTCTTTTAAATAAACAGCTTAACTATTGATTTTGTTTGTTTCTAACTGTTCTTTAGAATTTAGAATTTATTTGATTTGTCAATCGCTTACGAGATAATAAGTATAAGTATATACATAGTTATGAATACATGAAATGGGTACATATAAGAAAAATAAAAGAAACAATAGGACAGGGACAGTAGGCACGTTGGTGCGCTTATGCACACCCCTACAGACCTTTTAGGAAAGGGGTGAGGTCAATAATAGACAGTCTAAGGTTAAAGTTTTTGGGGTTTGGGGAAGAAACCACAGAGTCAGGTAGAGTATTCCAGACATTGACTACTCTGTTGCTGAAGTCATGTTTCCTGCAATCAAGTTTGGTGCGGTTAACCTTGAGTTTGTGTCTATTGTGTGCTCTTGTGTTGTTATGGTTGAAGCTGAAGTATTCATTGCAGGTAAGTCATTGCAATGTATGATTTTATATACCATACTTAGATTAGACGGAAGACGGCGTAATTCTTAATATCTTTGGTTTTAATTGTGATAGCACTTCTTATTGTAAATCATCAAGAGACTTTAATTGTTATCAATAGTGCTTCATAAGTACTAAAATTGGAAATATTTCATAGTAAAATAATTCATTATTATGTATTACAATTCCTACTAAAATAATTGCCTCAAAATCTTCATGACTTTGATTTTGTCCACTTAAATGTTTAAGATAAAAAACAAATACAGATAAAGCTATTACTGAAACAGAAGTTGGAGGTGCTATCTTAAATAGCCTGGAAGTTATATTAATTGCTTTTTAAAAAAATATAGTTAGAATCCCAATCAGTGGGATTTCCTTCCTATAAAATGTCTGTGTTTCTTTTTCCTATTTAGAAATTTGCTAAAACTGGTGCTTTGTTAAGTAGGAATGAGTTAGCGTAACGATTTTCTGAAACTGGAATGACAGCAAAAGAGAAAAAATCTGACTGTGCACTGAAAATTTGGCCAACATGTAGTTAGTTCAAGACAAATGTTTCCATTAATTACTAGTTTCAACTCAATGAATTTGCTTTATTCTTTATTTATTCTGTTCCAAGGCCTCCAGGAAATAATACGTTCTATGTATAATGAGTCCAGAAGATTATTAGACCAACCACACAGGGCTGATTTTCCGTAGAATAATATTGGGAGGTGGGAAGCAAGAAAGCTCCCCTAATCACTATAAGGTTCAAAACATGGAGATGAGATCATTCCAGAAAACAATCTGAAATCAGATCTAATTTGGGCATTTTATTCCCCACTGCCATTTTACAAGTCTTTTGTCCTCCCAAATGGAAGCAGTGGAAATCTCCCCAGCCTAATAAGCATGTCTTCTATAAGTGACTCACAGTTGCCACTTACAAAACCAATAGGAATAATTCACATGGAGATAGCCAAAGGTTATCTAGGACAGTGGTAGCCAACTGGTGGGCCACGGCCCACCGGTGGGCCGTGAGAAAATTTTGGTGGGCCGCGGAGAAATCTTACCCCCAGTGCACCCCCCCAAAGCAATTAATCCAGGCTGCGCAGAAGCACAAGGCTGCTCAGCCCACATGGCCCGTGGGAACCCTCCCCGCCCACTCACTCCTTACCCAACAAACTTGTCTGCTAAGTTGCTATTTTTCCTTTTTCAATGGCAGATAGATAGATCACTGAATGATTCTGTGAGCAACTCAATCTGCCTGCTTTGCCTGATTTTGGGTAAAAGTTGCTCTTTTTTTAAATAAAAATTTCAATATTTACATGCATGGTGTGTTGTGAGTTAATTTTGTGAGTTTGCTCGCTAGCAAATTTTATGAGTTTGCTTGCAAGCAAATTTTGTGTGACAGACTGAGCTAGCCAATGGCAGATAGATAGATTTCTGAATGAATCTGTGAGCAACTCAATCTGCCTGCCTGCTTTGCCAGATTTTGGGTAAAAGTTGTTCTTTTTTATAAAAAAATTCAATATTTTTATTATTTTTTTTATTTATTTTATTAATTACTTAATCGCCCTTCCCAGGGACAAGACAGCTCATCTAAAACCCACAAAACTACAAAGTAAAAAGTTAAAATTTAATCACTCTGATAATTTCCCCCCACCTTAAAACCCAATTAAATTTAAAATGAGACAATTTAAATTTATCTCAGCCAGGCGGCCTCTCAAGAGCCGGCGCCTGAAGGCCCTCAGGTCCGTGCCGGTACGGAGTTCCGGTGGCAGAGTATTCCAGAGGGCGGGGGCACCCACAGAGAAGGCCCTACCCCTTGGCGCCGCCAGACGACACATAGCGGCCGACGGCACCCGGAGCAGACCCTCCCTGTGGGAACGCACCGGCCTGTTGGAGAGCGTTGGCAGAATGCGGTCCTGAAGGTAACCTGGTCCCATGCCATGGGTCGCCCTAAAGGTCAAAACTAGAACCTTAAAGCGAACCCGGAGAGCCATCGGCAACCAATGCAGCTCGCGCAGGAGAGGCGTCACATGGGCGCTACGCGACGCCCCCATAATCACCCTCGCGGCTGCATTTTGCACCAACTGGAGTCTCCGGATGCTCCCCGCAGGGAGCCCCATGTAGAGGGCGTTACAATAGTCCAGGCGAGAGGTGACAAGGGCCTGAGTGACCGTGCGCAAGGCGTCCCGATCCAGGAAGGGCCGCAACCGGTAGATCCGACGGATCTGATGAAATGCCCCCCTGGAGACGGCCGCGATGTGATGTTCAAGCGACAGCCGTACATCCAGGAGGACTCCCAGGTTGCGAGCCCTCTCTGTGGGGGGCAGAACTTCCCCCCCAATAGCCAGCGAAGGTATCAACTGGCTATATCGGGGCGCCGGAAACCACAGCCACTCGGTCTTGGATGGGTTGAGCCGAAGCCTGTTCCCGCCCATCCAGTCCCGCACGGCCTCCAGGCACCTAGACATAGCCCCCACAGCATCGTTGGGGTGGTCCGGAGTGGAGATGTACAGCTGGGTGTCATCTGCATACAGATGACACCTCACTCCAAGACCACGGATGATCTCGCCCAGCGGCTTCATGTAAATGTTGAACAGGAGGGGAGAAAGGACCGACCCCTGAGGCACCCCACAAACCAGGGGCCTAGAGGTGGACCTCTCCCCCCCCGCCAACACGAATTGCGAACGGTCAGAGAGGAAGGAGGAGAACCATCGAAGGACGGTTCCACCAATCCCCAACCCCTCCAACCGTCGCAATAAGATACTATGGTCGATAGTATCAAAAGCCGCCGAGAGATCTAATAGGACCAGGACAGAGGAGAACCCTCTGTCACGAGCCCTCCAGAGATCATCAACCAACGCGACCAATGCCGTCTCAGTGCTATGTCCAGGCCTGAAGCCCGATTGGAACGGATCGAGGTAAGTTGCTTCCTCCAGGTACCGGGGGAGCTGACGTGCCACCACACTCTCAACAACCTTCGCCACGAAGGGAAGGTTGGAGACTGGACGATAGTTGTTTAAAATAGCTGGGTCCAGGGAAGGCTTCTTGAGGAGGGGGCGCACCACCGCCGCCTTCAGGGCGGTAGGGAGCACCCCCTCTCTCAAGGAAGCGTTGACAATCCCCTGGAGCCAGCCTCGTGTCGTCTCCCTGGCGGCCGAAACCAACCAGGAAGGACACGGGTCCAATAAACAGGTGGTGGCATTCAGACCCCCCAGCAACCTGTCCACACCCTCAGCGGTCACAGGATCGAACTCCCCCCAGATAACATTCTCAAGACCTGCCCCGGACACCTCCCCCGGGACCACCCAATTGGAGTCGAGCCCCTCCCGAATCTGAGCGATTTTATCATGCAGAAATCGGGAAAACTCCTCTGCTCTACCCTGCAAGAGGTCATCCCGCGCTCTCGGTTCAAGTAGAGAGCGGGTCACTCTAAACAGGGCGGCAGGCCGATTTTCTGCTGATGCAATAAGGGCGGAGAAATACGAAGATTTCGCCGCCCCTATCGCCACAAGGTAAGTCTTAATATGAGATCTCACCTGTGTTCGGTCAGACTCAGAACGACTCGCCCTCCAAATGCCCTCTAGACGTCTTTTCCGGCACTTCATCTCCCGCAGCTCCTCCGTATACCACGGAGCCAAGCGGGATCTGTGCCGGGTCAGAGGTCGCAGGGGCACAACTCGATCTAGAGCCCCGGCGGCCAACCCATCCCAGGTGGCCACCAGGTCACCAGGCGAGCTGTGAGCCAGAGACTCAGGAAATGGCCCAAGCTCCCTCTGGAACCGTTCCGGGTCCATCAGGCGCCTGGGGCGGAACAATCTAAGTGGCTCCGCCTCCCTGCGGTGGGGGGTGGCGGAACGGAAGTCCAACCTGAGGAGGGAATGATCTGTCCATGACAGGGGTGTGATGACTAAATCCCCAAAAATACAGTCATTCAACCACTGCCCAGAGACAAAAATCAGGTCCAGCATGTGTCCTCCAATGTGAGTGGGGGCAGAAACTAACTGGGTCAGGTCCATGGCCGTCATGGAAGCCAAGAACTCCCGAACCAACCCCGAGGTTTCACCGGATGATGGCAGGTTGAAATCCCCCATGACCAAAAGCCTAGGGGTCTCAACCGCCAGCCCGGCTATCACCTCGAGGAGTCCGGGCAGGGCCGATGAGACGTGGCAGGGAGCCAGGTACGCCATCAAAAGACCCATCTGAACCCCTTGCCCCCACTTCACAAATAGAGATTCACAGCCAGCCGTCTGAGGGACAGTGGCCTCCCTAGGATAAAGGGCCTCCTTTATAAGCACCGCCACCCCTCCACCCCTTCCCTGAGCCCTAGGCTGGTGAAATGCAAGGAAACCTGGTGGGCACATCTCAACCAGAGGAACACCGCCCTCTGGGCCCAACCAGGTTTCGGTAACACCTACCAGGTCCGCGGCCTCCTCCTGAGCCAAATCATGGATCAGGGGAGCCTTGTTAACCACGGACCTGGCATTGCACAACAGCAGCCGGGTATTCAGGGCCTGAGAATCCAGACAACCAGGGCTGCAGGATGGGTATGGAGGGTCGGAGCGCGCTACCGCTTGCAAACATCGGGAGCGCGATCCCCTTACTGGATATGGCCCTCTACCCCCAGCATACCTGCCTCTCCCAGTCACCGTGCTAATAAAATTTGCCCCCGGCAGCCCACCCCCAGTCTGCCACCCCGACACGGAAACCCCCGAGGCCCCCCAGGCGCGTGGGCCGGCCCGGCTGCCCCCAACTCCATGTGGGCTGTCTCCCTTGCCCACCCTGGAACCTTTCAACCCATTAAAAAATCCCATTAAAAAATTACCAATCCCGGGTTTCCCGCGCTTCCTCCCATTCCTCCGGCTTCCACGGCCCCACCATCGCTCCGGATCCCAGGATCCCTCATAGCGGAAGGTCTTTGAGAGTTTAGAGGGCCACTTAAGGGAGAGGGGGACATCCCTCAAGGCCCAAAGCTCCGCCATGGAGTACCTATTTATATAAATATTTATATAAATATTTATAATATTTATAATATTTACATACAAGCCATGCCCAGCCAGTCACATGACCACCAAGCCATACCCACAAATTAGGCCACGTCCACAGAACCAGTTAGTGGTCCCTGGGATATAATTATGAGTTTGGTGGTCCCTGAGGTCCAAAAGGTTGGTGACCCCGATCTAGGATGCTTGACAAAAAAAGACCAAGAGTGATTATGTTCACCATAATGAACCATAATTCAGGGAATTAACAGAAACCTAAGTTCACATAGTAGACTCCAACATAAACTAATCCTACGAGCTGCATTCTTCCAACATGCTAGGCTAAAATATGATTGACTGAATTGCAGTGCAAATTATGCAAATATAGGCTATATGCAGACTTTCATCACACTGCCAGCAAATTTCAAAATCACTTGTTCATTTGTAAGTGCCTCTGTGGACAAATTGGGAAACTGTTTCTCATGACATTTTTATCTGTAATAGTGCTCCTTACTGGGGTCCCCAAATCCTCTTATTCAAATCATTCAAAAATTCTTGCTGAAAAAAATAAACCTAATCAGTTTTTTTCCACATAAGTATTGCTTTACAACCTAGATAGATTTTCAGTGAGATCATTTCAATTCTTTTAGTATGATTTATTACTATGCTTTTCTTATGTTTGGCTGCTAGCTATTTTATTGTCCATTTGTTTCTGTTTTTTTCTTTTTACAGTTTACTTTGGAGGAAATAGATATAACTCTACCTAATCATTCAGTCTGGCTTGAAAAATACAAGTACGAAATACCTGTCTTTCATCTGAATGGGAAATTTTTAATGAAGCATCAAGTAGATATACAAAAACTAGAAAATCATCTTTTGAATTTAGAATTACAAGATGAAAGAAACAAATGAAGAAAAATGAAGATATTTAATTGCAAGCCATAAGGATTGCATTGATCATTTTTGTATTGCCTTCTGTACAAACAAAATCACCCTGCAAATTTTGTAATCAGCTGTCAGAGTTTTATTTGATGTTTATTTCATATTGACTATGTTCTTCACAGTAAACACAATACACATTTTAGACTTTATGCTACTATTATACAACAAAATATAATTGTATTAATAAAATTGAAACAGCATGAGGCTTGGTCCTAAAATAATTTATTTTATTTATTTGATTTGTCAATCACTTACAAGGTAATAGATATAAGTATAAACATGAGTAAGAATACAGGAAATAGGTACAAATAAATGGGAACAATAGGACAGGGACGGTAGGGACGATGGTGCACTTTTGCATAATTAAATAATTGAAACAACCTGAAACCAAGCAAGCTTACTGTCGATTTCATCTTCATTCTTATATTTATTGTTAAACACTATATAACTTTCGTTGGATATCAGTTTGCATAGCTAACAATAATAATGTTATTCTTAGGGTAAAGTTGTATAGCAGCCTTTCCTTCTTAAATATGCTGGATTTCAAAACTTCCATTCTCTTGGCTTGGAATTCAGGGCATCCGGAAGGTTTCAAATTGAGAGAGCTTGCCTATATTTTAAGGACAGCACAGTTATCCTCAATTTACAACAATTTGTTTAGTGACTGTTCGAAGTTACAACAGCAACAGTTGTAAAAAAAAAAACAGACTTACAACTGTTTTTCACACTTATTAAATATTGCAGCATCCCTATGGTCCCATGATCAAAATTCAGAAATTTGGCAACTGACTCATATTTATGATGTGTGATGTGATCCCCTTTTGCAATCTTCTAACAAGCAAAATCAATGGGGAAATCCAGATTCAGTTAACCACAGGGTTACTAACTGAACGGCAGGGATTCACTTAACAATTGTGACAAGAGAAGTCATAAAATGAGGCAAAGCTCACTTAACAAATGACTCATTTAGCAACAGAAATTTTGGACTTGGTTGTGATCATAAGTTGAGGACTACATGTCCGTGAGAACTGGTCACTCTTTGTGAGAATGCTTGCGTTCTTTCTGATGGCTCCTGGAAGCCAATCAAAAATTTCAAACACTGTCCTAGTAGTAACAGCATTTTGGCTATTTTGGAAAAAAGACAAATAGGCGGATTGTTGAAATAGGTTATCTTCAGAGTCTTTTCCAGTTCTGTGATCTCTGTTTCCTCATAATTGGTCTTTCATTAGAGGCTTATTAGTTAATGATGCCTCATTAAATATACATAGAAGTGGATCCAAGAGGTAAAAGCCTACAGCAATGTGTGATAGCCTCTGATGTGATTTGCTTTTACTCCCATGGAAATTTAATAGACACAACAAGCGGAGAGGTTATCATAATCAGTATAAGTGCACTTTATATAAAGCCTTGATGCTGTACACAGCAGTACTCAAACTGAGTCTCTGGCTAGCTTAAACTGATTGAAGGCTTTTTCTAATTTGTGTTCCAAAGAACTACTCAAAGAACCCTTGTTTTCCCAACAGCCTTGGGTAACTTTAAAAGGATATTAACACTAAAAATTAAATATTTCAGTAGGGAATTTAATTGTTGGCTTTTGGTAAAGACATTTGGCAATGACAAAATGTTGGTAAATGGAGATTAATATAATCCTTTTGTACTTTCCCTTCTGTGCTCTTTAAATCTTTTCTTCCTCTTATTCATCCCAATGCTTTGATGCTCCCGGTTCCTCTGATTATTATTTGTGTTATTTCATTACAACAGTTTAAATTAGTAAAGCATAGTAAAATTGTGAACTCATTCATCTTCATAAGTGGTCTGTATTGTGAAATATCTTCTTTACAGCAGCTGAACGGAAAACTTAGGCTGAGCTCGGCACAAAAAAGTGTGTAAGAGAAGAGTAGCTATGTCCTTAATGAACTCAGCTTTGGTTTAATGGAGCCTACCCTTTCTATGTATATAGCTGCAGTCTATCCTTATACAATATGTATTGCCTAGCATATCAACTAGTACTGCAGCTTTTAATCAGCTTTGAGTGCTTACAATACAATCTGCGAATAGCATCTTCAGAAGAGGAAAGTCTTTCCAATCTTAACATGAAATTAAGATTGGTCTGTTTATATACATGTAGTGCCTGTCCTCTCAAATGCCATTTCATTGAGAGTTCTGACTAGAAGTACTATTATTAGCCATGTACAATTCTGTCATGTACAAAAAGGACATACTGAGAACCCAAGCTGTAGTATGCTTATATGCCCATATTTTATTGATGTTTCCATAATGAACCTGCAATTTTTTTAGAAGAATACACAAATATTTTATGCTTTTTTGAGTTTTTGAGCTGTGTGTGTTGTTACCTGTTCCAACATATGCCAGTGAAACCTGGACACTAACCTCACAATCGATTCAAAAGCTACAAAGTGGTGCAAAGAGCCATGAAAAGTTACACAATCAGCTTTACAAGGCAAGATAGAAAAACCTGCATATGGATTAGAGAACAAACAAAAATATATGATATCAAGAGAATAAAAGAATGGAAATGATTTTGTTGGTCACATAGCAAGAAGAACTGATGGAAGATGAACCAAAGCAGTCATAGAACAGATCCCATTTGATAAAAAGCATACATGAAAGAGACCTAAAACAAGATGGGGCAACAACATCAGCAAGCATTGTGGGCCCAATTGGCAAAAGAAAGCTCAAGACCGTATTGGTTGGAAACACCAATGGAGTGGATAGACAATGGCTTAAATGATAATGATGACGACAACATACACTTTATTGTATGTGTCATGATCATCAACACACTTTTATTGTATGCTGCCTAAAATCACTTTGGGTGTGATAGACAGCTATACAAACCTAATATATAAAATGTACACAAAGTTATAAACAAAAGTGGTGGTCAGATTAAAGGTTTCAATGAATCCTTAAGGGAATAGAAGCTGTACAGCTTCTACAGAGTACAAATTACAAATATGAGATTGGTATGCAATTTAAATGTGTAATTAGTGTTTATGTGTAGGTGTTTGCAGAATCAAAATAAAATAGTAAATTTGGCAGGTGCAAACATACAAATATTCTTCCAGGTGATTCATTACACTTATTTTTACTATAGAGTGTTAATCTCCAAAGTGTGATTGACTCAGTAGGCTTAAAATTAGCCAGAGGAAGACAAGCCCACAGATGACAAAACACTGTCATTTCTGAGTTCTCAGGTTGTGATTTTTATTCTATCAACTTTCAACAACCATGCTAAACAGATGTCTCAACATTTGAAAGTAAAAATAGTTCATTCTTACAAAGAAGGGAAAATATATGTATGAGTATTCTTCCAAATAATTTCAACAGCAAAAAACACTATTGGGAAGTTACATGGAATTCTTGAAATCTGCCATATTCACTATTTTTTAAATTTTGTATCTGTAAACAATTGCACACAGTGTTGTCTGTCCTGAAAGTGCAGAAAGAAGCTGTGTGAAAGAAGCTTTTGTGCCACGGATGTGGTTGTGTGAGCTTATATTCACTTAAGGGTTCATTGCAACATAAATTTGACCAGTTTTGCATGCAACGGTATTTCCTCAATGTCAGTTTCCTTAAATCAATGCAGACTGATACACAGAAACAGAACATACAGTAGCTGGACATATCACCTGCAGAATTACTGTAGCTTCAGTGATTAAACAAACAGAACGAGAGAAATCAGAAAGTACATCGGTAGCTTGTTTTACATAGATGGGTGAAGATATAAGCATTATAGAAGGACAATCCATTTGAAGAAAAGGCAAAATGAATTCTGAATGGTAAGTTCTGTTTCATAAACTTGTTGGTTTTCTGAGACATTATGTGACATTTTTCTCGCACTTGCAAAAAGTTTTGATGAAGACAACTATGGTGGAGGCTAATTTTAAGGATCAAAAAGTGGTTAATGAACAGAGTAAATAGGAAAAAAGTAAATACTTAAATCGAGGTAGCATTTTTGGCAGCAACATGGCAATAGCTTGCCATTGTTCTCCCAAGGTGTGTGTGTTTGGCTCTTATAGTTTAGTTTATTATAGCCTTGGGATTTTGTACTGGTTTTATCCAAGGTCCGACTTGACTTAGCTTTTTAAAAAATTAGCTAAAAGCCAACCATAATTAAGATACTAAGACCAATGAGGATCTGGAAGAAGTCATTTGAACCTTAGCTAAGCAATCTGTAGCCATTACACCATAGTTCTTCAGAAATATATGGGAACTTCTCCTTTCCTTTAAGTCTTTATTTGCATTTTAAACCATTTCTTAAAATGCAGTTCAACTTGTATTTTTGTTTTAAACTACAGCAGATCCTTCTGCGGCCAGCTACTTTAGTGGCTTCACAGCCAAAACTAAGACCGCCATACATAGGGATACAAAATAAAAACCACAACAAAATTCCTAATAAATCAATACTTTAAAACACTCAAATAATATAAGAAAGGGAGAAAAATAAACTCGAGTGCACAAAGCAACACTTCGGCAGATACAAAAAGTTCAGTTCTGAAAGAAACGACTCTTTTAGTGTGGAGTAGCGATGCCACACCCAGTGCTCCGCCAAACGAATATTTGCCCTTGCAACCTGGGAAGCCACGGCGAGAAACGGCAGCCTCCCAGCAAATGCAGCGAGCAGACGAAGCCTCTCACCCCCGCCTCCCACCATGCTTTTTCTACCTGACGCTTGGCCCGATGACCTATGCCATCTGCGCTTCCGCCCTCTGTCCACTAGGGGTCCCCTTCCTCCCAAAGGCTATCTGTCCTCCCGCTCTCCTTCTAGCTCCCGCCCGCCCCTTGTCCAGTCCGATGGTCCCAGCCGGGCGAGTAGAAATCGGCGGCTGTCACTCTGCAGAGTCCGCCCCGCCCCCGCCCCTTCGCCCCCCCTCCCCGGTCTTCCCTCTGCTGGACGCTTAGCCGAGGATAGCCGCGCTCGCTAAGAGGTCAATGAATTGGCAGGAGCTGGGCGAGAGGGACGCCTC
Source organism: Bungarus multicinctus (assembly GCA_023653725.1). NCBI lineage: Eukaryota > Metazoa > Chordata > Lepidosauria > Squamata > Elapidae > Bungarus > Bungarus multicinctus. The sequence goes on from CM042834.1 coordinate 219,113,776, forward strand.
TGCGCGTTGGGATCCCTGTCCCTCCAGCCGGCTTGGGCGAATGATGCGGCTGCCCAAAGCCGGGAGGACGGCGGCTTGAGAGCGGGACTCTTCCCGAGGAATGACCAGGGGGTGTGCGAGCGCTGGATGAGGGTGAGTCTCCCGCATCAGGCCCCGGGGTTTCTCTCGGCTTTAGGCGAATCGGTCTCTCTCGGTTGGACTGGAAGTCTCGGGCTTCAATTGCTCAGAGAACCGGAGTTTGCACTGCCACCGCCAGATTTGAGGTTGTTAACTATTCTTATAACTTACTCTCCATCTATAATATTGTCAGTGGGCTCCGTGTAGTAATAATAATTGGGAAGGATTGCTATCCGGGGGAGGGGGTAACCCCGTTACCTTCTGTCCCCTTGATTCTGTCATCTGACATAAAAAACAAAACCCGGCGTGATGTAGTTTTCCTAGTAGGATCGTATAGAAATAGTAGACGGTGGGGAAAAAGAAATACAATTAGTTACAAGTGGGTAGGATCCAAAAGAGGAAAACTTTTTCCCCCTCAAAAAAAGTGACTTCTCTTTCCACTTTGCAATCATCATCATCCCAATATTTAGGTGTCGATTCGGTGACTCCAAGGGGGAATAGGTTAGGGAGGCTTAACCAGCGCTGTGAATGGTTTCTGACTGTAATTGGATAATTATCTTCCCTAAAGAAAAATGCGGATGTGTAGAAAAGCTTCTGAAATTGACAGATGCGATGGAAATCTTGTGTTCTAAATGCAAGTCTGTGCATTTTTATAACATAGTGAACCCAACTATATATTAAAAGCGGGCATGCCCTTGTTTATACAAATATAACCCTTCCCATGGCAACAATTTAGTTGGCAAAAACAAGCTGACAGTAGCTAAATAGCCTGAGCTAAAATGTCACCCCACCTTGATCTGTCTTTTCCTTCTGTCCTAGAATAGCAACTGTCAAGAATGGGGGAGGGGGAGGCAGGAAGGGAGGAAGAAAGGAACTGTCCTTTATTTCTACAGCTTAATTTGTTCTTTCTTCCCTTTTGGAGAGTTGCATCTGAATCCCCCCCCCCCCCCATGTACAAATGTTTTAAATGTTGACAGCAAATGTCAATGCTAGCTCTTGTCAGATAGTATTTCTGCATATGGCTTGCTTGCTTCTTTGTATGAGTGCATGTAAATGCCTCTGGAGAGGTGAATGATATGGATGTAGTATTCTTGTTTGCCTTCCTTTGTTTATGCCAAATGACGGGCCATAATGTGTGTAACAAGAATGCAGTTCCTAATGCCAAGTCTTGAACTTCCCCTGGGTTGGTAAGGGTTGGGGGGTGGGGAGAGATTGGCTACTGTGTGTGTACTATGTGTGTGTTCTCTTCTCTGGAATTGTGTACAAGTCTGAGTCTGCCTGTGTCCGTGAACTTTATGAGCATTTCGCTCAGTGCGGATTCCAGCCAGCTCCCTGGTTTACAGCCTGCAGTTTGCTACACGGCCCATCTGTTAAAACACACTTCAGCTACTGCTGACAAATCCAGGCAAATATAGCAAAAAAATGCAAGAGCCTGCTTCCTAATCGTAAACATTCATAATTGGAAATGGTAAAGGACAGAATCCCATTGTCAAGCAAACTTGATTCTAAGTAAAGGCACTTAGAACATCACCTTGGGAAGAGTGCTTTGGGGTTTTGTGTGTGTGTGTGTTTTTAATATAAATCTAAAGGCTAACATCCTGCCAAATCAAGTTCCATTGTTGCCGTTGTTTCCTGCTAAATTGATTTTAATGATAAGCTTCTGTGAGAGGTTGGTTTGCCTGGATTGTTTTGAGGCTGGGAGGCAATTAAGTGTTGTCTAATTAATGGAAATGTTGCACAGCATTTCTCCATCAAATTTTAACTGATTAATGAAATGCTGCTGCTTGGGCATCCCTATCAAACTGATAATCCAAATAGAGCTGAGTCTGAATCAGACAGAGCTTGCTTGTACTTGAGGGTTCATGAAAATTAAGAATGCAGGCGCTTGGTTGATGCCAAGCATTCTAGAATCAAAGAAACACGGGATAAGGGGTTTTCTGTTTTATGAATGCTTCTTTCTCCAGCAGAACCTTCAAAAAATTCTCAGTGACTTTTTAAATTGCCCCCATTGCAGTGGGGGAAATTTTTCCTGTGTTTTCTGGCTTTTTGTTTGCATCAGCCATTAGAAATGATGTCCCTGATAAGCAGGACGTTATTGTACATAGCAGCAATTTATTATGTAATACATCTGTATTTAAAATAAGTATGCTGCCCACATGAATTGTAAAGTAATCAAGAGAAGGGGACAAAGGCAAGTTCAAAGCTTTTTTAAAGGACAGAAAGAATGCCATAATAGAAGAACTTGGTAAATGCCTGTGACATCCTCACACCGTTCCTACTTGCCACTTTCTAGCACAGTAGTGTGCTTATAACAAAACAGGTGCAGCAGAGTTATTTCTTGGAAGAATGATTATTTAATAATTAATTTTCCAGGAAATACATCTACTGTTTTTAAGTGCTATTGTAGTGAATAGCAGTTCCCTACAATAGCCAGTGAAGTACCTGCTGCGATAATGGAATTTGGTTAATTCAGCCTTAGCTGAAAAGCCTTTTGAGGAAAATTACAGCATCTGGAAAAGGTCTTGAGTAAGTACTCAGAGGACTGTGTAGTATGGTCATTAATTCAAAAATAACATATCTTAGTCTGAACCCTGGCTTTTGAATGCTTACCTCCAGAATAATTGCTTCAGCATTAAAAGGTTTTCTTTTCAGTTTTTTAAGTATGAGAAGCAACAAGAGAAAGTTCATTTATGGCCAGTTTAAGATTTTCCTTATTAATATAACATGCATACTTTGAGTATCATTAAGATCTTAGTATAATTAATTGCTACTACTAATGGATGAGAGCCAGTTTGGTGTAGTGATTAAGGCATGAGGCTAGAAATCTGGAGACCATGAATTCTTGTCCCACAAATCCAGCTGGGTGATTTTGGCCATTGTCTCTCTCTCAGCCCTAGGAAGAAGGTAATGACAAACCACTTCTGGGAAACCTTGCTAAGAAAACCAGAGGGATTTGCACAGGCAGTCCCTAAGAATTAGATACAGCTATTGTAGGAAAATATTGAAGGAAAAAAGTTATAATTGATAAGTCTATTTGCATAGTTCTTTTATATTAATAGTAATTTTATTAAACACTACAATTAAAAAGATAACTAATTAAAAGCTAAAAATGAAAGAATAGCAAGAAAGAGTAGAAAGTGCAGAAAGGAGAAATATATCAAGAAACTTTAAAAAGAAGGAACCATTGAGAAAAATATAAAAGAAAGAAAAAATATATATAAAGAAATGACTTCATCCCAAGTATACACAGTTTTAATAACTTATCATTCTTTCTTAAAATACAGCTAATTTCTTCTTTCCATATCTCATCTCTTATATATAAACAGATTCTTAAAGTGAATGAAGGCAACTATACGAGTCCCAGGATAATGTTGCGGGATCTAATCTGGGTCAGTCACCGGGACCAGAGATTTAGTTTTCTGAGCTTTTAGACTCGTGGTGGAACCCATCCTGAGGGAACTTTCTCTAATGGAACGTATGCTTTCTATTCTATGTGTTGTGTAGTATTTATGTGGTGCCTGATTGTGTGTGGCTTTTTTAAAAAATTGTTGATTGGGGTGTTAAGAGCCAACTTACTAAGCTGTTAGCTGTTGTTTCTTTTAGCTGCCAAGTCCTCAGGTCCTTAGTACCTGATAAGCTGGTGGTGAATCAGCATTTTGTTGATTAATAAGGGGCCTATTTCCCAGGCTTCAGTCATTTCCCTGGCCACTTTTGTACCTGCTCAGTTAACAATCTTAGTAGCTGCAAAATTGAATGTATGTCCTTGTTCATTGCAGTGTGATGCTACCAATACATTCGGGTCTCTTTGTCTGACTTTAAAGCCTCTATTGTTCAGTCTTGTTCAGCAAAAAAAAAAAAAAAAAATCCATTAAGAGTTAACAAAAATAGCAACATATCTACTTTAACCTTTCTCAAATAAACACAGTTTATATTTTTTTCTTTTCTTTTTAACAGTCTCAAATCTTTAATCTAGTGTTTCTCAACCTTGACAACTTGAAGATGCATGAACTTCAACTCCCAGAATTCTTCAGAGAGCATCTAGCTGGGGCATTCTGGGAGTTGAAACATTGCTTTAATTTCTTCAATATTATCATAGAATTTGATTTACTTTTTTCTTTATCCGTTATCTCAGAATTCTTCAAAACAAATCTGTTTGAAAGTCCAATATAGGAAACTTATCTAAGTCATTTTTTTTGTTTATTATTTGTATATCCCTTTTTATTATTAAAATTTCAGCTAGTTTCACATGCATATCCACTGTAGCAAATTTTGGATATCATTTTTTCAGATTTTCATTTTAAAATCCATTTCCAGATTATTCTGTTTTGTCTGTAAATCCTCTTCCATAATTTTTTTTTTTAAAAAGACAGTCTATCTATAATGGCGGAATCTCTTAAAATTAACTTCTGAAATTAACTTTCCTTGTTAGAAATATCCTTCACTTCCTTAAAAAAGGAAGTATGTGAACCCAATGTTCTTTTAAAGGCACCAAACATGGTTTGAGCAACATGACTATTTCCTCATCTCTCAGAGCTCTAAACCCACTGGAGACCACTATCTTGCAGGAGGAGAAACAACTGCCTGGAGCAGTTGTGGGCAGTCTCAAGTCCTCGCTTTGTCTGGAGAAGAATTATGAACAGCAGGTCTTCTCGTTGGCTTTCATTCTGCTGCAACCATTTCTCATTTATTCCTGGAAATCCGCAGAGTTTTGATGACAAGACTGATCCCTGTATTAAACTAAATATGTGATGGAATTATTCCACATCCACATTTAAGTTCTTGTGTGTAGTCGGATTTGAAGCTTATGGTTTTTAGTACTTCTTATAATGATGTATGCAAAATTGCAAGTGACTTATGCAAAATGACAATATTTTATGTTCTCTATAGCCCTGAATGTAGAACTTGAAGCCCTTTGAAATATATAATTTTCCTGGATGACAACTTATGCTTTTGAAAATGCCTTCTTCAGTCTTGTCCTCTTTTTGCATCTGACCATGTCCTTAGAGTGACCTTGTACTATATGTTAGTGTTGTCCTTTCTGTATTATAGAATGGGTCTGAGAAGGAATAGCTTGTCCAAGAAGACATCATTGGTTGAGGACAGAGGCAAGTTTCAAACCCTCATTTTTCAAAGTTTAATTTGAAAAAAAAAGTCAAACCTCATATAGTTTTCCTGGTCTTGCATGAGAACTTTTGAGTTTTCGTATGAGAAAGCATATTTCTGTAGAGAGATCATACAATCTTGCAAATTTCCAATTATTGAGATTTAAAACTTTTTTAAAAAACCATTGCCTTTCGTGCCAAAAATATTATGATATCGTTCACCCAAACAGGTGAGCGATCCCTGTCTTAGTCAATGTAGAACAAGCATCTGAAGATAATATAGCTGAACATCTGTGCTGTTAGACCATGCAAGACAGTAAGATTTGGTCTTTAAAATAGAACTAGCTGCTTGCTAGTTCTTCATGGGTGCTCTGGTGACAACTGAAGCATAAGCCATCAGCCTCATCTGTCATCTGACAGGGAAATGATGAGGCTGTAATGCCGACCTTGAATAATTTCATGCCAAATGAAGCATATACAAGTCTGAGCACCGGACTGGACTCCAAATTGATTTAGGACAGGCTGTGGCTTTCTAACAGCTCTAAAATTATTTGGGTCTGATCAGATTGAAATACTTTAGCTTTGTTACCATTCATAAACACACCGAAACGTACACTTTGTCTAATTATTTTATAAACAGCTACTTCAGCACGTAATAGGGCTATGCTGCTCATGGTACAAATAAACCAGCTTCAAGACTTGCAGGGGAGGTATATAAATAGCTAATAAGACTTGGGATGCATTATTTATATAACTCCTTGGTAGCCAATATTCCTTGTAATCAGGTCCTTAAGCATAAGAGTTTCAAGTACTTTTTAATTCGTTTATTATAAATTTCATTTGTTATTCTATGAATGCAGGACTTTAACTTGTTTCAATCAAATCTGTTTCTACCGCAGAAGTTATATAAGGGGAAATGTTGTAGATGATTATGAACTGTTAGACATTCATTGTTGTAATAATGTTATTCTATAAAACAAAGACGATTATGAGCTGTTAGACATTCACGGTTGTAATAATATTATTCTATAAAACAAAGATAAGACATTTGTAGTCCTGAAGGCTTGCTGAACTGCAATTTCTGTCATCCCTTGCACTGGCTATATTGATTGCAATTGTTGGGAATTGTAGTTGCACAGGAACAAGTAGCCACCATTGCTTTGACAAAGGCACTACATTCATAATGATGAAAAAGTTGACTGTAAATCTTCACTGTAGAACAATCTGATATGAACTAGGAAGATAGATATGCAACTTCTGAAGAACCCTGGGCAGTATAGACAAGAAATTTTATGTTCAGCTCAGTAGCAAGCACTTGCTTTGAGCATATCCTTAAATGTTCATGCAGGTCAAGTTTCATCTTCTTCAGGGTGGAAGTAAAACAAAAAATAATTATCCTTAGAACTGACAATTAAGATTCTGAAGGGGGGAGATCATCTGCCTTTTAGGACCAACTATCAACAGTAAAGGAACAAGCAGTTAACTCTTATCTTTATTAGGTCATAGACCGGGATAAGGAAAAATCAGGGAAAAGCAGAGAAGGAAAGAGAGAGAAAGAGAAAGAGAGAGAGAGAGAAAGGGAGGGAGGAAGAGAAAGAAAGAGACAGCGCCAACACCAAGGTGGATAGATTCAGTTACAGTGGTGATGAATACACAGTCGGGAGATTTGAAAGAACGTGTTACGGTATATTGTTATGGAGAAAAATCTATTTTTGTGGATGCAAGGAGTTCATAATTACTTGATGGCATGTAATCAATTAATTAATTCTTGCCATATCTAAAACCTGACATTAAAAAGGTAGTTTGAGTGACTGTAACCCGGCTTTATTTGATTACTTAATAAAAAATCTGTAATAATTATCTATTTTGTTATTTAATCAATTTATATGGCCATGAGCGGCACGGTGGCCTAATGCTGAAGACACTCGCCTTCCACTTGGAAGTTTGAGAGTTCAATCCCAGGCAGCGGCAGATGTTTTTCTATCAGGGCTCAGAGAGAAAATATCTGCTGCGAACTCCACATAGACATCAGGAAGGGCATCCAGCAAGTAAATGCTCAGCTCCAGTCTGTCATTCCGATTCCATCCCAAAACAAGAGATTAAGGGTTGTAAAAAGAAAAAAAAATTATATGGCCATTCAGTTTGTAAATTACAACTCTGAACGGCTTACAAAGGATTAAAACTAAAATAAAAAATAACCGATCAAAATAAGGAAGAAGGAGGAAGACTACAATCAAAGCTGTTGACAATCAGAATCCCAACCATTACAAAAATTAACAATATAGTAACATAGTTGCACATCAATCTTAAAATAATATTGATAAAATATGTATTTGCTATATTTATCTGAAAACAAGTGTATTTATTATTCCTTAATGAAAACTAGTTGTTGAATTTCTTAAGCAATGAAAAATTAAAGTATTTCCGAATTTGGATTCTGACTTGCCAGATTTGCATTTTGAAGTATATATAGCTTAAATAGTCCATGTCTTCTAATGCTCTTATCACCATGTTTATTTAACTGCCAAAAGAAATGGGCTTTGGATTAGTAGACAGAAGACATTTGTTCCACAATACAGAAGAGTCCATCCAGCTGTAGAATTGAAAAGAGAGCAGTGCTAATTTATTTTTTAAAGTTGCATTCTATGAAACCAGAATGGTTCACTCTTAGTAAGAAACAAAATGGTACACTTCTGATCCCGAGATAACTTAAGATTTTTGCAGTTAGCACCACCCATTTTTAAAAGGTGGGAGGTTGATGGACACTTTTTGTTTGTTTTGTTTGTTGATCTTTAAGAGTTATCTGTTGGCAGACATTTTGTATCATCATATTACGCTAAAATGCTTTTTTAGAAAAAGAAATCTAATACAATCCTTGCTTGTTCAACTGAACCAGTAGTGTAATGACTGCTCAAAGTATATTGCAATCTGAATATTTAAACTCTGTTTTATAATAAGGCAGAAACTTATTCTTCTCTACCTCAGTTTTGGCTGACTGAGAAACTTAATGCTGAATGATGGGGATGCTGAACTTTCATTTTTATCTCATGTCAAAAGGATTTAGATCTTGTCTTCTGCAAGAGGCAGGAGTTACGATTTTTACTTTAGTCAAGCAGATAGTCCCATTGATTTTATTCTCCCTTCCTCTGATACAAGTATGCATAAATATACTTTGCTCAGCTAATGTCCTTTTGTACAATGAAGAGTATTAGAAGTGCAACTACAAAGGTTGGATAATATTGCTTATTATATTAAATAAATTACAAAGATCAGTATTATTATACTAGGTTAACAATGTTATACACATATCCCTAGCAGTTTCCAGGCTGAATTACTTCTTACATTATAACTTTCCTAACCCCCTAAAACATTATAAAAATAAACAATAATTAATTAACCCTTTATCAGGATATCTCAAATAGCATAATTTGAAATATCTCAAATAGCATAATTTTTTAAAAAATTAAAATCTTTATTTATAGTCCCCCTCAGTGTAATCACTGAATTATAAGGCGTTCTATAATAATTATAAGGCATAAACTTAAAGCTTTGTTCAGCAATAAATACCAAATGAAGATTATTGTGGGAGTCTGCATTCTTGTTAACTAAGAATATTTTTAAATTTCTAATTTACTACATTGAGACAATCATATTTTTAAATCAATTAGAACAAGGCTATAGTCCAGTGGTAGAATTCAAAAATGTTTACTACCGGTTCTGTGGGCGTGGCTTGGTGGGCATGGTATGGCTTGGTGGGCGTAGCTTGGTGGGCATGGCAGGGGAAAGATACTGCAAAATCCCCATTCTCTCCTCACTCCTGGGGGAAGGTTACTGCAAAATACCATTCCTTCCCCACCCCACTAACCTGCTTTCTGATCTACTGTGCAGGGCAACAAAAGAAGACCCAGCCAAACAGCTGGGACTCGGGAGGCAGAGAATAGATGGGGGGGCAGTCAGAGGTGGTATTTGCTGGTTCTCCGAACTACTCAAAATTTCTGCTACCAGTTCTCCAGAATTGGTCAGAACCTGCTGAATACCATCTCTGCAATAGTCAGCCTTGATAAAACTGATTATGTCAATATTGGACAAGAACCTCAGTTTTAAGATAAATTATTATCACAAATTATTACTTAAGATTCAGTTTCCTTAGAAGGTCACTAGAATCCTATAAGATAAGGTTTATTAAAACATGAGCAGAAATGAAGAATCACACTATGAATAAGACTGCAGTGACATATGCTTTAAAAGCAGCTTCTTTTTCAATCCTATTACTGGCACATTTAGTTACATAATTAGAACTTGCTGGCCCTGTCCAATCTACTGGTGATAATCTCCACCCACCCAATGGATTTTTTAGCCATTGAAACAGATTACCAAAATGATATTGACCACTAGTTGTCGAAAAGATTTTAGTTATGCTGAAATAAAAGAGATTATTTTCTCTTCCCATTCAATTGTGTCTTGATCTGAGAGATTGCCTGGGCAAGGTTTTTTGCAAGATTTTTCAGAAGTGGTTTGTTGTTGCTTCCTTATTAGGACTGAACTGTGTTTATGCCTAAGGCGGGACTAAAACTCACAGTTTCCTGGTTTCTAGCATGATGTCTTAACCACTCTATAAAACTGGCTCTCCCAAAAGGAGTACTGCAAAAGAGTAATAATCATTCTAATTTCTCTTGCCACTGAGTGTAGCACATGTACCTAGATGTCTCTGTCATACTATCATACCTAGATGGTATGAACAACTATTTTGTTGTTGTTCTGGCACAACAACAGACATGGCCTCTGATTTGTTCTGAAAATAAATCCAAAGTTCCCAATTCAATATACAAATTTGTCCAGGTTTGCTAGTTATGCTTATTGATATGATACATTAATGGGAGAAAACAAAACTTTGCAGGAACTAGCAAGGTAGCTTACATGTAGAAAAATCTCAAATTCAAGAATTATTCTGTTGGAAGAATCATACATTATTTATTCAGATCAATAACTGTGTACATGTAATGCTACAATTTAATATATAAAATGAAATGGTAGCTAAGGTATCTAATTGGTAAAGTAAGTTCAGTTAGCTTGTTTATTACACATACACATGCATGCATGATTTGTCTAAATTATTGAGTCGCATGCATTTGAAGAAAATTAGCAGAGAAGTCCCTACCTTTCAAAATAAAATAATTTAATACAGGCATATATATGTGCATAGTTGGAATATTTGTCAAGTAACTAGACCAACAGTCTTCTGATAAAACCATAGCTGGATATGTTGGATACATACTTCTCCACATTTCTTCTCATTTGTAAAGTGTAACTTGAAAGCTTTCTTATGATTCATAAAAACTGAATCATAATCTGGAATGACACCAGCTTTTTAAAAACATTTTAATTAGGAATTCAATAGATAGCTTCTATATGTGTTTTGAGTTGAGGATCAAGAATTGTATTCTTTACTCTCTTCTTAAAATGCAGGTAAGACCCTGTATACCAAAAGTAATGTCAGAAGCCCTGTTCAGCTAGCACTTGGCTGAATAGGGCTAAGATAAACAATAAATAAATTGCATGACAATTAATTAAAATGCATCAGAAATTTCCTGGTAGTTTAAAATGGAGAGAATATTCATTATGTTTTCTTATTTGATAAAAAACTAATGAACATAATTTCTCCTTTTTTTCATTTGCTGCATTGCAGTTTATGATTCTCTTTGTTCAAGCAAGCCAAGTTCTTTTTTCCCATTACTATACTACTAATTTAAATATATAAATATAGTTTATAAATATAGTTATGTCAAAAGCTTACAAAGATAAGCCCTCCAATGCAACTGTTCTGTAGATCTTTTTGGATGGCCAATGGATATGTTTGTGCAAGGAACATCAAAAACTTACTTAGTACTTATTCCCAGCCTTCGTGTATATATCCAATTGTCCCTTCAATGAAGTAAATAAGCTGCTATACTAATAATGCGGGTGGAGACACAGTATTGGTTTGTTGTTTCTCTTCTTCCATTCCTTTCTTTCCTGGAGTATCTGCAAAAAAAGATTACAGTAGTAATCAGACTAAATGTATCCACTCTGATATGTTGTAAATGGCTGTGATGATAGTGGAAACAGCTTTATTTCTGAAAAGATATCATACATATTGGCAGTTGGTATTCTGTAGAACCCGATGGGACGATCATTTATTTGAGGCATTTTGAAGACAATTAGATGATTTGGGAACTATGAGTCCTCTCCTACCTATCCTGTATCTGTTGGTTATTGACCTGAAATGCCCTTCAGCAGAGAGCTTAAGACCTCAATGCTTATAGTACAGTATGTGGAGCTTGCTTTACCTTTGCTATATATCCTGGTTTATTTTTATCAGAAACCACAATTGTTTATTCTGCTAATCAGTGAAGACTAACTCAACAAGGAATAGGACAGAATAAATTGAAAACATTTTTGATTTCCCAAGATTGTCCATTACAACTCACAACTGTAGGTAGAGCGACAAAAACTCTTCCATATATTGCCACTGAATTATAATTTTTATATGACACACTCTGACTGATTTAAATAAATCATTTTAATTACAGTAGTTATCTTATAGCATACCCCTTGTAGGTTAAGTGTCCCATTAATCCCCTCCACAAAAGATGCACACTACTTGTTAATGTTAAGTGGGAGTAAAATATTGTAATATGATCCCTTATATCATCCTCTGATTCTCTTTTCAGTTAACAGCTGTTTGGTGTTGTATCTAAACAACAGATTTATTATTATGACTTATTTCACTAAATTATAATTAAGAAATAAGTTTTGTCCAGGTTTTAATATAATGCTAAATTGGAAATGAAAGCTTTTGCTCAGAACTGTTGAAAATTTCTAACAGAAACACTCTTAACAAGCCCAAGAGTCATTCTCCTGAGACTAAAACAAAGTTACATCCAAATAACAATTACTAATCCTTAGTTCTTGTATTTTAAGTCTTTTTCTAATAACTCATTTAGCAAATCTCATTTTATTAGCAAGATGCTTGGTGGGAATGTTTATTCATCTCAAGGTGTCTTGGGCAACATTGATTTTTCTGGGTTTTTCTGCATTGGAAACATTTTGGTTGTATTTTTGGGCCAGAAGAATAACATCTATATTGATTCTTCTAGACCTTTTAGTTGCATTAAGTACAATCAATCATGGCACCCTTCCTGATTACCTGACCTGAATGAAAATAAGAATAGATGGGCCTGGTACTTTATAGGCAGATTCCAGAAAGACTGCTATAATTGGGTACCAAGTACTTATTCTCTGATGTTCCACAGGATCTGTTTCATTCCATTCCTTGTTTGACACAAATGAAGAATGAATGCTTAGTTGGAGTTAGGAACTATCCATGTGTGGAAGACAGAACAATGCATGTTGTCAATGTATGAATACCAGTTCTTGAAGCTAGTAATAAGATGAAAACAACAAGCTAGAAGGCAAAATTTCAATACAAGGTGAAGATGGCCAGTGATTAATCTATCCAAGGAAATGGAATTCGGCCTGCTTTGGGCAGCCCGTTGCAGGTGTATTTTAAATCTAAAACTGTCAGTCTCTTTTTGGAGAAAGTTATAGTAATTAGACAATGTATGTCCCCATTGGATCATCATTTCGGAGATACTTCCTTACATAAACAGAGAAACAGAATGATCATGGTGGACAAAAAAGCAGTGGGAGTTGAAGCAACTTCCAATTTCCTATTGGCTTTCCCATTGAGTTTACTTGTGGAAATTTGGCAGGGATCATCAGAAATCTCCCCTTCTCTTGATAATGAAAATTATATGATCACAGCAGCAGCACAGAAGGAACCTATCACATTGAAGTAGCCATAACATTCAAATATTATTTCCTTGAGAGTTCTGTACCCTGGATTTGGGATACATTCTATAAATTATCCCATTTAAGGTAACTTGGTTCAAAAATTGTTGCCCTATGATGCACCATTTTGCCCAGTTAACAGTCATGAGAACAACAGTTTTAGTACTATATTGATATCACAGCTAGAATATTCGAGAATATATCTTATCAAACTATTTTTAAAGTAATGGCAAAAAAGTTTTTAATTATTACACCAGTGTAGATGACCTCTCTAACCATATGTTTGTTTCCAGTGGCATTTAAACTTTTAATGGGTATGGAAAGAAATACCTTCTCGCATCCTAGAATTGAACTCCTTTCTTTGGCATCATCCCAATTCCCATTCCTCTTTCTTCTTTTTTATTAGATGTTCTGTGCAGATAAAGTTAATTCCGTTTCTAAATGCCTATAGTGGATATACTGGTTTTAACTGGAATTTAATAGCTAGCAGTACTATTTTATTAGCCATGCTTATTTTGCAATTTTCTATGGCATGTTAATATTGCATGAAAGCTTCATGCCACAGAATTACTTGACATTTTGCAGAGCATCATAAAAAAGATAGCTATCTACACTAAAGAGTTTATAAAGTAAAATTTGATAAAAGGAAAGTTGAAATACTGAGTTAAATGTTGCCCACAAGAACTTTAGGAGTTCAGTTCCTATCTTCTTGAGCAAGTTAAGTGAATTGTAATTGAAAATAGTAAATTATGTATGCATGTATGTCTACACATATACAGACAGACACAGAGTTTTATTATGGTACAAATTTCCATAAACTAGACTAGAATATTGTGTACTTTATCAGATGCACAATGAATCAGTTTCTCCAATGAATATATTTGCAGTTCAAGGTAATGCTTAATACATTGGATAAAGTGTACTATTTTCCTACAAATGCTTAAACTATATTAAGTTCATTGTTTTTCAAATATGTTGAGTTTTGCAACAGCAGACTAATATGGCTACCCTATAGAAACCTTTGTTTATTAATGGAAAATATTCATTTGAACTAATGGAAATAAAGACTTAGTGTTTCAGATTTGGGGTGATAAACCCATGGCAACTCAAAAAATTGAACAAGGAAACCTTTCAAATACAACATGAGACGGGAAATGTTATGGTTAAAATTAAAAACTGAATTGATGCATTTTCTCTGCCCCAATACTTTTCTTTGTATATTGTCACAATATTAAAGAGCTGGATTGAATTCAAATCAGTCAGGGAAAATCAACAGATTCAAATAACATTCTTTTTCATTCAGTAACTGGATACTTCAGGCTTTCATATAGTTGTGAACCTAGAACCTAGAATGGTATAGGATCTAGGTATATTCCTAGAATGGTATAGGGTCTCCTGCTTGAGCAGGGGATTGGGCTAGAAGACTTCCAAGATTCCCTTTTGCTCTATTCTGATTGATTTATTGATTGAACCATATAAGACATTTGTATCAGAAACAGTTGGTATGTTGTGGCAGTAACATGAAATAATCTTTTACCCAGGTGTGGGGACTGCCTGAAATAACTTAATAATTAAAGCATTGCATCCTTCTGCTTTGAAGCTCAAAATCAGGGACAGTAAAGAAATAAAATCTTAATTTTGAAACCCAGCTTCATATGCAGATCTATCCAAGGAAGATTATTGATGCCGTAAGAGCTGCCTGTCCGCAGTCTCAGTCACAGCAGAGAATTGAATAAGCTGAGTGGATAGAGCATATTGTACCTGATGAAAATTTCAGGCTTCAGTAAAGTTGACTTTACTAGAGATCCCCAGTTGTATTCCCAAGACTGTGTGGATTTATAGAGTAGCAGGAACAATAGAGATTTCTGGATAGTTGAGTTATTGAGTCCCAATGCAGTTTAATAAAATGTTGTTTTAATAAAATTGTTGCTTTTATTTTATTCACTGCTAAAGTTTCTTTGTTATCTGAGTGGTCATGAATGAATGAATGAATGAATCAATTAATAAATAAACTGACTGGGTTGGCATGCTTTGGGTCCTGCCTTTTAAACAATGACATCTGACAGGACCTAGAAAGTCTGTCTTCTCTGTCAGTGCATCTATTCTCTGTCACTGTGTTCCTCAAGAAATCCATGTAACCCTAACCTTGTCTGCCTTTAAAACAGCCTTGAAAACCTGCCTATTTCCTAGGTAGTGGGACGAGACAATACATCTTTCATCTTTCAGTTGTGTTTACTCTGTAAAATTGTGAGTTTCTCCCCAACACAAGCTGTTTTTATTCTGCTTTGATTTATTTTTAAACGTTTGTAAACTGCCGAGAGGGGTGTATAAGTGGACTGTCATATAATTTAATTAATTAAAGCAGGTGAATATCAATGTATAGCTCCAGATTTCTCTACTCCACTTAATGTCTGTGTGACTTAACCTCTGAGCTTCTGGAGTCTGGGGATGACTAGTTTCCAAACATGTCTCACCTGAAATATTTAGGGCATTTGCCTGTAAAAATTTCCCGCATGTCCATAAGTATTAAACTTACATGATACTTAGAAAGTTTTGTAGGATACTCACAGGAAAAGTGATAACTATAAACACAGATTTTGGGTCTGCTAGCATAAATTTCTTAGCCAAAGAGCATAGTTCTGCTTGCCGGAATGGGACAACTCACCACGGCCAGCTCACCATGGCTAATTCACTACGAGCCAACTTGATTTTGTTTGCTGGAAGCCAGCTGGGAAGGTCACAGTTGGCAATCACATGATCCAGTGACACTGCAATTGCAATAAATACCTGCTGGTTGCCAAATGCATGGATTTTAATCATGTGACTTGACAATGCTGTGATGGTTGAAAGTGCAGGGACCAGTCGTAAGTCACTATTTTCAGTGCTATTGTAACTTCAAATGGTCATTAAATGTATGATTGTAAATTGAGGATCACCTTTATTTTGTTCGCCTAGTGAATTGAGCATACATAGATGTGCTGCCATTATATAAAGTAATACTGCACTTTTAAATTTCTCTTATGTGCATTAAGACTTTGCAGGTCATTCAGTAGAGGTTCTTCACAGTGCACAGTAATATATACAGTATAAAGTCCCTCTTTCTGATTGTTAAAGCACCTCTGTCTTTTTCAGATGGAGTGGCTGTTTAATAAGTTGCTTTCTCTGGTTTTATCTGCATGCATGTGCATGTACAGCCACTTCTTTTGGCTGAGAGGTGCATATGGAAAACAGTCAGGGGCAATTTCTAAATCTCTATTTTAATCATTCAAACGGGATGCTTTGTATGACTCCGGTGTGTTCCAAAGTGTTTGTTTCAAAGAATTAGGACAACGCTATTGAATAAGTTCTTGTTAAATTTAGAGTATGGACAAGTACCGTATTTATTCGAGTATAACGCGCACACATGTATAACGCGCACCCCTAATTTTTGATTAAAAATCGGTATAAAATTAAAAATTAAAATTAAAATTAAAAACCAGTATAACAAGGAAATGAAGCGGCGACCATACAGCGGATAATAAGAATTCTCACCCCCAGTTCGGGCCGCCCACTGTACGCGACGAGGGGACGTTTTTTTTTCTTCGCCCTCGCGTACAGTGCGCGGCTGCAGCCCGGAAAAGGCGCAGTGCGAACTCACAATTCGCCTGCGCCCACATTGGACAGGCCGCCACTGCCACCCCACCCCAGCCCTCGTTTATAACGCGCACCCAAACTTTGATTTCTTTTTTGGGTAGAAAATTTTGCGCATTATACTCGAATAAATACGGTAAATGAAATTTAGGGTATGGATTCCTATGATTGAAATCCAGATCAAAGAGTTTTAAAATAACTTTCTCCTTGTAAATTCTAAATCTCAGCATGCATGTACCTTGAGCAATTGGTGCATTTGTAACTGAAAAATAGTGTTTGCCCCCAAATATTTCAATTCTTGCTGGGATCAGATTGTTACCGTGTCACTATAACAATGAATTTCATTTGTTCAAAATAAAATCTCAAATATTAATTCCCTCAGCACAGAGAGTTGCAATAGTTACACTCAATAGACTATGAACTTGCTTCATGTAAACAGAAAAAGACCAAGTTGCAGATTATTCAAGAGCACCAAGATGATATGTCTAATTTAGTTTTAAATACACACTGTAGAGAAAGTGTGATATGGAAAACAATACTTAAAAGGCCACAAGTGCCTTTTGGTATATGCAGGCATTATATAATATTTTAATCTTAAAGCTTTGAAGTCAGTTGCAATTACTTTTATTTTTCTTTCACTGGAATCGGAATGCTTACACTGAATTCCCAAAGCCTCTTCTTCTATTACACAAGGTTTTACTTGGGGATCAGCTGTTACTGGAGTACGTATGTTTGATTATACTTTTGCTAGGAGATTGTGTTGCAAGTTCACAAACCTAATCTCCTTTCAGAATATTTCCTAAGTTAAAAATAGCTCCAGATTTTTACTTATTATGCCATACAAACTGAGATTTGTTGGAGTGGTCAGGGGCAAGCGAGAGGCAGTCTACATATTTAAGTCATATATTCCATTTGAACGGTTTATCCTGGATTAATATTTTTAAGTGGACAGTCTATGTATATTCTACAATATATTGAACTGTAACCAGTGGCATTCAGCAGGTTCTGGCCGGTTCTAGAGAACCAGTAGCAGAAATTTTGAGTAGTTCGGAGAACCAGCAAATACCACCTCTGACTGGCCCCACCCCCATCTATTCTCTGCCTCCTGAGTCCCAGCTGATTGGCTGGGTCTTCTTTTGTTGCCCTGCACAGGAGAACAGAGCTGGAAAGCAGGTTAATGGGGTGGGGAGGAAATGGAGATTTTGCAGTAACTTTTCCCCAGGTGTGGGGTGGGAATGGAGATTTTACAATATTCTTCCCCTGCCACGCCCACCAAGCCACATCTACAGAACCGGTAGTAAAAAAAATTGAATACCACCACTGACTGTAACATTTAAAAAGCTTTCTGGAACACACATCATCATTACTTCTGCTGCCATTTCATGATAATTTTCTAATTTTCTCCTGTTTCTGATTAATCATCCTAGAATTCCATGGAAAACTGTTTGAAAACTATTGTTCAGCAATATGTAGAAATATCAATACTGTATTTCAAATTAATTTAAAACCCTAATCTATGAATTCTGTTTCATGGAGAAGATTTTCTGTCTTCTTGAGATATTTCCCATTTTAGTGAGTAATTTGATTAAAATGATCTTGAAGTTCCATCAACTAGTAAATAAACTACAATGCCATATAAAAACCATAGACGACTTCAATGGGTATTTGTTAATTATAGCGCGAGTCTGCAAACACCACTGCATATTTGTCAGTTTTCTAGTTTTTCGCTGCTGTGCACAAATCAAAGCTCTAAAGTTAGTCCCTTGATTAAGTCTAAATTGCTTGGATATGAAGGATTTACTCTGATACAAGTTTTAATAATTGTGTTATGGTTAAATTTAGACCATATAGTGATTAATAACAAAATATGTTTTTTATCAGTAAAAGAAGTAAGGGAGGACTCAGTCTAGATATGCCTATGGACATAAAGCACTCTTTAAAAATTTTAAGGATTCAAAAAATAGTGTGAGATAGAATGATGGATTCTGTTTTGTCTCTAATAAAATATTTACTGGTGCTGTTTCAAATCTTAACCTTGGATGCTGATAGAAATCAGTCTGTCATGCTAGATGAAGCAATTGAATCAGTACCCAAAATGCCTGGAGTTATTTGGACATGTAGATGGAGACATGCAGTGATGATTGAATTTGAATTTGTTATGAGAGCAAGTGTTCATTTATTTACCAAAGAACAAAAATTACCTAAGCTTAGGAATGTAAGATAGTCTGCACAGATGGCAATTTAGCTGCAGTTATTAAAAGGCGTTTTGTTTTTTCACTGATAGTCACAGTTTGTAATGTACATGAAATACAGTTCCACTTGCCTTTGGGGCATATGATTAGTTCAAGGGAAGATTCCATGGCAGGTGATTATTTTTTTTTGGGGTAAAACCTACAGGCTTTTTTCCAAACTTAAACAAATAATCTAGAATCTCCTTGTTAAAAGGAAGTAAGTTCCTATAAATAAAAATTGAACCTCATGTGTTGAAGCAAAATATTTTCTGATTATAATTAGAAGGACCAAATTGATGTAGTGGCATTCTTGTTCTCTGATTCCATAAATTCTTGGTTTCTTTTATTTAATGTATCTAACTCCACATAATGTTAGAGTCATGGAGAACATGACAAGTATGATCAGTATGATTTCTCACCTGGGAATATGCCAGTTTCTTTGCTGTCTCTCCTCCTCCTCTTCCTCCTCCTTTAGCTGATGCAGAGTACAACAAAGACTTTGTGGTGATAGAATTACCTATATTTTCATTTATGTAGTTCATTGCATTATTAGTAGTTTTTGAACACTATCTTATAAGCCAGGGTTAACAATGCATTGGTTGCAGGTAGTATAATGCACACAACCCTAAGGATATTGTAGAACCACAAAATAAAACAGTAAAATAGCAGAAATTTCATAAATATTTAATAATCTGACCTCTTTTTTTAAAAAAAATTGTGGGTGAAAATAAAATTATATCATTAGATTTCAAGTAAAAATAGCAAAATGCTATGACACATGTCAGTCTTCTAAGGTTTGCGTTGTGTGGATATGTTTATATATGTTCATATGTGCAGACAGAGAGAAAAAGAAAGATTGAGAGAGACTGCTAGTTTAATGTAGTAATTAAAGATGTTAGCCTATGAGCTCTAGTCTTCCCTTAGGATGTCAAACTCGATTGTGTCATGGGCCAGATTGTGATGTATTGCAACTTTTTTTGCCTTTGAGGAGCCGCTGTGGGCATGGCCTGTGTGACGTAACTGGTTCACAGGCTGCCAGTTTGACAGGCTAAGTAAAGTAACTCATTAACTTTGGGTCGATTACTTTTTTCTTAGGCTTAGGGAGAGAAAAACTTCAGTCTACCAGCTTATATGGAACTATTGTTATAGATTATGGTCTCGAATCTTTTAGGAAGAAGTTTTCATGCAGTGGCATTATTCAATCTCTCTCTCTCTCCTTCCCCCCTTCTGTCTCCCTCCCCCCCCCCTCTCACACACACACTTTCTTTTTTTCTCTAATATTTTAGGGTAGCAGTACTCACCATAATTTGGGAACTGTTAAATTAAATGCAAGTAATTTCTTTTCCTTTAGCTTTGGGGATAAGGTAGACAATAACCGAAAACTCATTGCTTAAAAATACACATAGCCGCTTATTTACACTGGGAAATGAAATATATATTTTCTTTAACATCCCTATGACATTTTATTTCATCCTTTTGAAATACGGATGACAAATTATAGACTTAGACTTGAAATTGACAGTAATATCTGCAGCAACTAATCCAACCTGATTTACTTAACAAGAATATCTCCAACTTCTGTACTGAGAACTGACTCTGTAACCAATTAGTTGATTTGACCTTTCTCAGATTTTCTTATTGTTCTCGGTCATAAAAATAGACAGCTGTGGTCATTGACAAGGGGCATGTATTGTTGAGAGGAAAACTCTGTGTCACAATAGATGAGGTTGACAGGGTAAAAAAAAAACCCTGTTCAATCTATTTAATAGCCTCCGCTCTCTCACGGATAGCAAAAGGTAGGAAACTGATGCATACATTGTTCATCTGGGCATGGATAAAATACAGGCAACTATTTTGTGTTGCTTGATGGCTTTGTACTAACTTATGGATTACCCAATAAAGCCTTCTCCAATCAAGTCCCACTGAGGGATTTTTGGAGACATCACGTTTGGAAAGACTGTTCTAATATAAAAAGTACATGCAAACAATGAATGAGACATGTCACAATATGCAGAAATTTGTTTGGATGTTTTCTTATTCATTATTTTTGGGTCTTCCTGAGAATAAAATACAACTCTTATTTTCAGAGAGACTGCTACTTTCTAAATAAGAATGTGCCCTTGATAATTGATGGGTAGCATCAAATTGGATGTGGTAATTTTGTATTCAGTTTGCAGTTTTATCTATAAGAAATAAATGTTTACAGGAGACAAGGGAAATCATTCTGGGATTATATCTTGAGGGCAAGGATTCCCCCCCTTCCCCACATTACATGTTGGCATATTATTTGCTGCTTGCAAAGGGAAGAAAACTCCCACTGATACAAATTGGGACTTTTCTTACATTGTAATTACCAGATAATAGTAGGACAATAAAGCTGCCCTTTTTTCATCTGCCATGGTCCCAGTCCAATTCCACTCTTGCTAGCTATGGATTGAAAGTTCAGTTAAACAGAGATAAACTTCATGTCCATTCTGGCCCATTTTCAACAGTTGTCTTTCCTTCCCAGCTGCCACCTGGCAAGAACTATTCCATCAAATTACAGTGGTGGGGTGGAAACTGAGCTGGATGGCTATTTCATAGCTGTGCTGGAAGCTCTCACATAATCAGGTTACAAGTTTGGGTTTTCAAAAAAATGTTTTAAGAACCTGACCTTCGTAAATCTTTGCTGATGAATTGAATTCTGGCATTAATTTTTGACATGTGATGGTCACCACATAAAAGAAAGAGATTCACTAGATCAGGGGTGTCAAACTCAAGGCCCAGGAGTTGAATCCGGCTGGCGAGGTGCTTAAATCTGGCCCATGGGGCTGCCCTGGAAACAGCAAAAGCCCGGTCTGCAATGTCTCTGCCAGCAAAAATGGATCTCGGGAGGACCACCTGCAGCCCTCCCCGAGCTCAGTTTTTGCTGGCAGGGGTTGCAGGAGGCCATTGCAGCTGAAAACAGAGCTTAGAAGGGCTGCAGGAGGCCTCCTGAGCTCCATTTTTGCTGGCAGAGGGTTGCAGGACACCATCGCAGCTGAAAATGGAGTTCGCAAGGTCCATGGACAGTCTCCCAAGTTCAATTTTTGCTGGCAGAGGGTTGCTGGAAGCTGTCGCAGCTGAAAACAGAGCTTAGGAGCCTGTTTTCATTGGCAGAGCGCTCAGGCCACCACAGGCACCTCCGAGTTATGTTGAGATGGCCACGCCCACTCTGACCACGTCCACCCTGACCATGTCCCACTGCCCCCCTGGGATCAAACACAACCCTGTGATCCTCAATTAAATTGAGTTTGACACCCCTGCATTTTAGTATTATTCATGAGAAATATACCTGAAATAACACAAAGTTTTTACAAAAGAGTTCATCTTTATGTAGACACTTAAAATTCTCTTAATATTTGAAATATTTGGAAAAAATGAAATAATTTATCTTAAAACACTTAAGTGATTAACTGTAAACTTCCATGGCTCTCTATATGTGTCATAAAGAATAATTGTTTTAGATCTGTCTTGTAATCTGTACAAATTATTTTAACTGTCTCAAGATAACTCAAGTAGCGATAAGAAGCTTAGGAAAATGTCATTGGCTCTAAAAATAAATGTCATGGTACATTGTAATAATTGACTTTAATTCATCTCAATCATTTTTGCATAACTAGGTCAAAAAATTTCCAAAAGGCTGAAATCATTACTTCAAAATATTAAAATTCAAAAAGAAGATGAACAAGTCTGTGTTTCCATTATTTATTTAAATACAATATTTTTAAACTGTTATGTTTAGCTTGTTTATTTGCTAATAAATGTTATTTTCATCTGGCAATATCTTTATAATATTAGCAAGACTCAAGAACATGAACCAATTTTTTCCTAGAGAAGTTAGAGATGACTTTCACTGTAGAACTGAAAGTATGCCACAGAATAGAACCTGAATATGAAGTTCAGTAAATATTATGATATTAAAGGTACATATTTCAAATGAGAGCAAGTTTATAGGTCTTTTTATTGCTGATTAAAACCTGTAAATTATTACGTGTACCATAATAGTGCTTATTGTTGCTCTGCAAATCTATAATCATGAGTAATTTATATTCTTTGGTTAAAATAGCATGTTATAAAAGTTACTGGGATGGTATTTCTCTACATTTTACATAGACTGTTCGTATTTGTTCCCAATTTGGATAATGACATCTTCAGGAGAGACCATTCTGAACCTTACTTCCAGAAGGTTCTTATTGAACATGTGTGTTAGAGACCTTTCCCTTATTTAATTCCCAAAGTATGGGGATTACTGTTGCACTTACCTGCACTATTCCTCCCATTAGATCAGTTAGGGTATATTTCTTCATCCATAATTATTTTAATATTTGCATATTTTAAAGTAGATTTACTTGTCTTGGTTTTATTTATTTATTTTTCAATTCTATCTTTTAATGATTTGAGCCATGTTGACTGCCTTTGAATGAAAAAACAAGAATAGCATTAGATGAATAAAAATATTAAATATTCTTGTACGTAACCCCCTAAGCTGCACAAGTAGAAAATGCAACTAACCAATATTGGGAGTCCCTTTTCTCTGAATTGAGAATATCTCATTAGAAATATGTATATAAAGTGACAGATGGAATTAGATTTACATATTTTCTTACTCTTTTTCTGTTGCTTTTTAACTAATAACAAAAAAGTGCTTTAACAACAAAATGAAAGAAATATGATAAAGAGGTAAACTAGTATAATAAATCATTTTAACAGTACTTACAATTCTACATATACTTATTTAATACAAATATTATGCAAGTATTTATGTATTTATTAAATTTATATGCTGCCTGCGTATATTTTTTACTTACTGTATTTTGTAAAAATGATTCCCATATTTCATTATATTTATCACTATAAAGTCTATGTCTACAGGGAATCTGCTCATAGGTGGCAGGTACAATCTAGTCTTCAATCCATTCAGTGAAAAAAGCCATACTGTACATTTATCATTTCACTGGGCTTCAATATCAGTCTTTTGGCCATAGTAAGGATACAGAGAATCCATTTTTGTTATCTTGTCAAATTCCATGTAATAGGTATGTAGTTCAAGGGGAAATTAGCATTTGTCACTATTCTGTCCCAAAATTTAGTAAGTATAGGACATGTGTTTTAAAGAAGCATTATCCATGTTACATCTTCAACAAAGTGCTGTTTTTGACAGTCTTTTTTTATTCAAACATGATGGAGTCCAATAAATTCTAAATATTGTTTTTTGTTGTATAAGTTGTACTTTGAGGTCCATTGATACTCTTGGCATAAAAGTTAAGACATTCACCCATTGTCTAGACCAGGACTGTCAAACTCCTGGCCCCCAGGCTGGATATGTCACGTGCTGGCCACACCCACGCCGGTTTAGTGAAGGGGATAAAAGTACTGATACATCATGTGATGCCACTGTGACAATGTGAGTTTGACACTCTGGGTCTAGATAATACAGGAATCTCTAATTTTTTTATTCTATTCATTTCCATATCTGTAGAAATCTATATAAACTAATAGTATCACCTTTTTTTAGTTTTAAAGGCTTTAACAAGGTGTTCTGCTATCTCAGGTTTCTCAGAAACTGAAAATGCTACCATTAACCTATGTTGTAGTTGTAAATATTGCTATTGGGTTGCTAAATGAAATTTATTTCTTAACATAGCATATGCTAAACATTCATCTTCTTCCTTGATCAGCTGGTCCTAAGTCAATATCCCTTCTTCCATCCTATTTTTTCATATCGCCATATTTTTCCCAGTCTTTAAAACTAGTCAATCTGGTATGGTAAAAAAAAAACTCAATTGTTTTTTTATTAGACATTCCATTCCATAACTTTTTAATCTGACAGTTGTTTCCAGGGATGCTGGGTTTAAGTATGTTTTAGTATATTTAATACTGTCCATCCAACAAAGGTGTTATATCAGTATATTCCAAAATTGCCCAAATTAGAAAATTAACACCAATTGTTAGTTTCCAGTGTGTAATACTTAATAGGCAAGTATGATGATATAACTTTAGATTCAGAGAACCGAATCCTACCTCATTAATTTTATTTTCTATAAAATATTCTCAGAATCAAAGAACTTCAATGAAATTATTCCTAGATTTAAGATTTGTATTTTGAGAAGAATTCCAATTCATTCATTCATTCATTCATTCATTCATTTATTTTGTCAAGCAATTATAAGATAACAGGTATAAGTATAAACATAGTTATGAATACATGAAATGGATACATATAAGAAAAATAAAAACAAACAATAGGACAGGGATGGTAGGCACATTGGTGCGCTTATGCACGTTCCCTACAGACCTCTTAGGAAAGGGATGAGGTCAATAGTAGACAGTCTAAGGTTAAAGTTTTGGGGTTTGGGGAAGAAACCACAGAGTCAGGTAGAGTATTCCAGGATATTGACCACTCCGTTGCTGAAGTCGTATTTCTTGCAATCAAGTTTGGTGCGGTTTACCTTGAGTTTGTATCTATTGTGTGCTCTTGTATTGTTATGGTTGAAGCTGAAGTATTCATTGACAGGTAAGACATTGTAATGTATGATTTTATATACTATACTTAGATCGGTCCGAAGGCGGCGTAGCTCTAGATTGTCTAGGTCTAGAATTTCAAGTCTGGTGGCATAAGGTATTCTGCAACGAGTAGAGGAGTGGAGATCTCTTCTTGTGAAATATTTCTGGACTTTCTCAACTGTATTAATATCAGATACGTAATGAAAAAATATTTTCAGAAAATAAATTATTTAACTTTATAGATATTTTTAAGTTCTTTAATACAAGTCACTATTCCTGTGCAGAACTTTAGAAATGCAGCTGTGTGATAACATAGCACATAAAGTCAGCAATATGCGTTGGCTCATTAAATGAGCTGTTTGTATTTTTATGGGATTCAGCTGGCTCTCCACTACTACTCCTGTTCCTTGGCATTTTGCCCCCCCGCTCTCTTTATAGTACACAGAGAGAGATTGGAGAGAAGTGGAGTTTTGAAAGAAATTTCCTTCGCAGCAGTCGGTCTTTAAAAAGTGTTGATGCTCATTATTTTGTAAAAGGTAGTATGAGACATTCAACCAACATGCCTTCGTAACATTATTAAGTAATTCTTTGGGGTAGTGCATCTGTTGGACAGATAATCCATTTCCAAACATTGGAACATCTTCATACAGGTTTTGACTGCACTTTTCAGAAAGGGTTTTTGAAACATGCAATTGTTATTGGTTTTCTTCGTAAAGATTTTAGGGTGAATGCGAATTTGAAGAGAAACTGTCAAAGACCAGGAAAGAAAAGAAAAAAAGCAAACTGGTTATTAGAACAGGCAGTAGAAATAGTCAAGAGGAAAAGAGAAGCCAAAGGCATGAAAAACAAAGATCTCTGGAAGAAACCTAACAAAGAATTTCAGAAAGCTGTTGGAAGAAGCAGGAATCAATATTAAAATGGCATCTGTAAAGATATTAAAGATGGAAACTTACATAGAAACACAAGGGAAGGTCTTCTAAAAGATCTCTAAACCTGGAAGCTGCAACTTTGAATTTATATATAATTGTTATGGAAGATAATATTTCAAAGAAGGTCAAATAAAAATGGAAGAATGCTTCTATTCTATTCTCTATCAAATTCTATTTGGTAGAGATGTAAACATCCAAGGATACCTTAGAATATATATTCTCTGTTTACAGGGCATCTACTAAGCAATAGAAGAAGAATCAGTAAAGCTTCTAATCAAACCCCACCAGCAAATCTGGAGAACACCACATGCTATCAAAACAATGCTTAGGAACATCCAAAACGAATTATAGCCCTATATGGAAATGTAATTCCAAATATCCAGATTTGTATAGAAAAGGCTAAAGAACAAGACACATTATTGCTAATGAACATTAATTGGAAAAACCAAAGAATACCAAAAAGATGTTGATATGTCCTTCATTAAGAACACATTTTTACCATATCGGTCTGGGGAAAGTCCTTATGAGAATAGAAATCCTAAAACATCTCACGTCCCATGAGAAACCTATGCACAGGAAAAGAAAGCACAGATGAAATTGACTGCTCTGGGGTGACAAAGGAGTGAGACATGGCTGCAAAATTTCTCCTTATTTATTCAATGTATATAGTGAATATATACTGAAAGTTAAATATTATAACCCTAGCAGGATGGCAATTCTGACTGTGGTTTAAGTCCTCTGTACAATATGTACAATAGGATTACAACAGTCATTTGGACTTTTTAAAAATTTTCTATGGAGATGCTATTATGTATTGTATAACTGAAACTTTTTTCAGTGCCATTTAGAGGATTTAATTATGGGCTGAATGTAGAAGTTTAACTTGGTTCTAGATTTTTAATGTTTATGGTTTTAATTCTTTTATTAGTGGGTTTACTTGTTGCTTGGGAGTTGCTCACAATTTGATTTAAGATGAACAACTATATAAATGTTATAAAATAAATAAATTGTAGTGATTGTGATATTAAAACTGGCATTCTCCATCCTAACTGTCCACTGGAATTGCATATTTTTTTCAGGATTTAAATTTGCATAGCATAAAAGTTAATAGTGAGACAGTGCAACTTCATAAATACATGTGCAGTGGTTAGAACGCAGTATTGCAGGGCCACTGCCAGAAGTTCAATCCTCACTGGCTCAAGGTTGTCTCAGTCTTCCATCCTTCTGAGGTCGGTAAAATGAGGACCCAGATTGTTGGGGGAAGTATGCTGACATTTGTATACATTCTGTTCTGAGCCTGAATCTACGGGGGAGGACCTGAGCCAACAGAGATGAAGGGGGCGGCTTCATTGGCTGCGGAGGAAAATGGGGAAGGGCAGAGCCAGTCAGCCAAGGCATTTCAGATTTGGAACAGCTTGTAGACAGGAAGGAACAGGGGCAGGATGAACATGAGAGACAAAGCTCAAGCAATGAGCAAGGATCACCCCCTCCTGATCCGAGAGCATGGAGAATGGAGAGAAGGTGAGAACAGCACAGACTGAGCAGGCTACTCAGGAGAAGAGTGCCCCTCCCATCTTCACAAGGCACACCTGGGGAATGAGGCTTAAGGAGATGCTCTGGGGAGGGGAATTTGTCAGGAACAAACTCTGAGTTCCTGAAATGTTGAACCTGTGGAGCCTCAGGTGCACTTGCCAATGTCTGGAGATTACTATGCTTTGTCTTGTGTGTTTGCCTACCTCACTGGACTGCTGGCCTTGGTTACTGTTTGTTAACCTTGCTTACTGGACTGCTGGCCTTGGTTACTGCTTTGCTAACCTTACTTTCTGCACTTCTGGCCTTGGTTACTGCTTTGCTAACCTTGTTTACTGGACTGCTTGCAGTCAGAGGCTGTTGAAGGTGCATGTGAGAGCTTGGCTCCAGGATTTGTAATAAATATGGGGATGTTTGGGGGCAAAGTTGGAGCAATAAAGGAGAGTGAGACCTTTTCTCTGGCTGTGTTGCTTCTGTGCCATGCCTTCTGTGTCATTACATATTCAGAGAGTGCTGTAAAGTACTATGGAGCTGTATACAAGTCTAATTGCTATTACTATTGTTAATGAATCTGGCTTCCCACAATAACTTGTTGGGAGCCTGTTGAGAAGGTTGTAAATGGTGATTGCATGATCCCAGGACAGTGCAACTATCACAAATACATGCCAGTTGTTAAGCACCCCGATTTTGATCATGTGACCATGGGGATGTTGCAACGGTTGTAAGTGTGAAAACTGGTCTTAAATCATTTTTTTCAGTGCTATTATAACCAGGGGTGGGATTCAAATTGGTTTACCACCGGTTTGGTGGGTGTGACTTGGTGGGCGTGGCTTGGTGGGCGTGCTTTGCGTGCCTACTGACTTTCTCCTGCACTCCTGCACTCTCCCTATCTCTTCAACAACTGACCCATGGCAATCTGCTGTGCCGCGCAATGCAGCTAAGCATCAAAAGCAGGAAATAAAGGTCAGTATGGAGCCGGGGAGGGCATGTGGGTCCAGCAGCTGATTGTTGGAGTGAACTGGTTCGCTCCCAAATGATCTTCGGAGCTACCTGTTCAGCCGAACTGGGCCAAACCAGTAGAACCCCATCCCTGATTATAGCTTCAAACAGTCACTAAAGAAATGGTTGAGGACTCCCTATACATTTGAAACTCCTTTGTACATTTGTTGGTTAAACACCAACAAAAAATATCATATGAACATTTTATTTCAAATTGTAATTCAGTGTACGTTTCAAACCATTAGTCCACATGTGAAATGAAAACATCTTAGGTAATTGTGTTCCATTCTCTGAGAAGTGTACATTGTAGCTTTTCAATGTTTAAGTAAAATATTTAAAAGTATAATTGACAATTTGTTGAATAAACTTCTAAAATAAATGATCAATATATCCCTCATGCAGATTTTTATTTTTTTTGAAGACTTGCTTTTCTTATTATTTTAGCATCGTCTGTCATCACCCATGGCTTTTTCGTGATTACTTTAAGCACTAATACTGTGTTTTCCATTAGCGGTCTCAGGCTATAATGCATCTATAAAATCAACTCCATGCTTCATAAATGATCTTAGATTATTTATATCTGTGGCATTCCAAAATGTCATGCACCAAAAACTTTTATAATCTTGGCTATTCTTCTTGATGCCGTAAATTATATAGAAAGATTAGAATGCCAGGCTCTACTCTGCTCAGTGTTTTGGAATCACTGGTACTAATGCATGCTTGCTTATTATTGCTTTTTTGTTATCTACATGCAATAAGTAAAGTATGGTAAAATTTCTGAAAAGAACTAGGCCAAAAAAAGCTTATTTACTGTTTTTGAAATTAGCATCCATGTAAACAGATACTACGTCCTAGGAATATTGTGCTGGTCGAGAATTATTTGAGTTGTGATCCAGCACATATAAAAACAAGAGATTGGAAAAGATTTCATTAAAGAAACTGTCCATGTTAGTTTCATGCTAGATGTGCCACACATTGAGTAAACCTATTTGAACATAATGAGCAACACTGGGATGCTAAAAGAATAGTTGCTTATAGAAAAAGGCTCTTAAATCTAAGAAGATGCTTCTAATAGAAGAAAAAAGCCATAAAATTAGCCATAAAATGGACTCAGATAGGCCCCTCCTCCTTATTTCCTCTCTTCCGTACATGCTTGGTGTATTACCACAATATGGGTAACATAGTTTGAATATGGTGTGCCTTCTGTTTAAGTTATTTTTTTTTTACTGTTAGCAATTGCTATGTTACTCTATGTTTAATTGTCATGAAATATTGAATAAAAATGATTATAGTTTGCCACAGCTACAGGTTGATTTTCATCCAGTAGGTCTCTCAAAACCATTGACTTTTAGGGATAGCAGGAGGGCTGGGCAATTAAGAGTTATAAAAAGGAAGTAAATGGAATTTTCCACTTTCTACAGACATATCTATACTCACTGTTGCTTTGTTTAATTTATCAGGCTGCTAATCCTAAATCAGGGTGAGGATTGTGACAGAAATCGTTATTTGTGTAATTATCCATAGAGGGCTGAAGACCCCATTTACTAAAGAGAAAAGAACAAATAATAGAGATTAAAAGAAATAAGTATTTAGTTACTGACCCACTTGATTTACCTGCTATCTTTCTGTTTTAAAAGAATATTCTAAATGGTATAACATTTATTTTTGTTAACTTAATAACTAGATAGAAACTTGGAAAGTAAAAATCATCATAATGCAGTATTTAAATAAAACTATGCCAAAACAAATCTAGAAGTATGGGGGGAAACTTTGCAGTCTAAAAATCTATGGATATTAATTAAAAGTCATTAATATTGATTAAAATGTGATTAAAACTATTGATGTTGATTAGAAAATCAAATATAGATATAGCTTATTGTATATACACCAAGTTCAACTTAAAATATTAACTCACATTTTCTTTTTATATCTAGAAATTATATCTTTTTAAAAATACTATCCCTATTTTCTCTTTTTCTGAACAAGTGACTCTTCAGGATTTGTGTTCTGATTTTAAACAAAGAGTTTAAAAGTAGGACTTACAGAGAGACAGAGGGGAAATTTCATTTGAGAATGTAATTTAGGCTCAATTGCAGTTATTTTCTTCTAACAGGATGTTCTTGTTCCAGGGATATTAGAAGGACTAATCAAACTTCCCAAGTTAGTCACAAATGAAGAAGCAGGAGAAGAGGGCAATTCTGGTGCAAGAGCAATTATTTACTGTTAAAAAGAGTCAGGCAGTGGATGGCAAGGAGTCAAAGATCAAATAAATTTGAATTTCCAAACATAGAATCACTAGATGCAAACATAATTTGTTGCTGCCTGCTCAGACAGCTCTATGTCGTTTATGCCCTGAATAGCCAAGCTCCAGTCAGACTAAGTCTGCACGTGAGAGCCAGTGCGGGGTTGTAATTAAGGAGTTTTGTGTCTTCAGATATGTAAGTTCACTGGGTGACTAGGCCGGTCACTGTCACCCAGCCCAACTTGTCCTCATAGCATGGTTGTAAAAAAGGGAGGGAGAAAAGAATGCTTGAGCTGCCTCTATGTGCTCCTGAAGGAGAGAAAGGATATAAATCAATTTTTTTAAAAAATAACAGCTGGCCCCCATCACTCCCAATCATCTACATGGTGGTGCCGTCATACAGTCTACCTTAGCCATTATAATTTTGACTTTGCTGAGGCTGTTGGAAGAGTTTCGGGTTCAAGTGGTATAAAAAGGCTGGATCTTCAAGAGAAGGTTTTCTTTTCACTTCTTCCTCTTCTCCTGAGTCTGAACTTCTTTATTGGAGGAAGACTAGAGCAGAAGCTCATAGATAGGCACAGCAGACTGTTTCCTTTGGGGACATGCCATTCTGATAACATTTCAGTTTACAAGAGATGTACTGTCTTTTATATCCAGTTATAAATTACTACATTAATCTCATATGACATATTCTGGAAGTTTTTATTGAGAGATAACTAATGTTCTTACATGGTTAACATCACAAAATCTTTAAAGTTTACAGGCCTGAAATAAACTAATTTAATAAACTAAGTCAATATATAGAAATGCATATCTATGTATAGATAGAT
Source organism: Bungarus multicinctus (assembly GCA_023653725.1). Taxonomy (NCBI): domain Eukaryota; kingdom Metazoa; phylum Chordata; class Lepidosauria; order Squamata; family Elapidae; genus Bungarus; species Bungarus multicinctus. The sequence continues at coordinate 219,145,741 of CM042834.1, forward strand.
CTGGTTAAATTAGAAGATGTAAGCTCCTGATCTGGCCCAGTAGCATAACTTATGAAAAAGAAAAGCTATTCTATCCTTATATGTTCCTGAAGAAACTTACTCTATCCACGTACATGTGTACAGCTACCATTGGCATCAAGAAAAAGAAGGGATTGTGCTAAAATTGGTTCATCTAGATGTATGGGCTGAAATCCTGAGCTGAGACTTCCCAAGAGTGAAAATATCTTTTCTTTTACAAAAGTGAATGTGACCAAATAGAGATTTATGCAGATGCTCACAAAAATCCTTCGACTTCTTAGAACAGATTTTCAGAGGATACAAGGGGTTGCAGAGGAATGGGAATTCAGAAAAAACAAAATTCTCTCCCTTTTCCCCAGTTCTAATATCTATTCACAGATAAATAGGACCTGAATTATGTTGGAGAAATACATAAAGTTACAATGACAGAATATAAAGAAATGAGGGAAATAATAAATAAAAGTTGTCATTATTATTAATGCAGAATATGAAAATCTGACCAAATTATATTAGAACTACAGATGAAAATTCTGTGTTATTACATTATTATACTTATTATAATTAGGCTGGCTGTTTCATCTCTAGGCTTTCCTTTGTCATATCTTGTTTTCTGGTTTCAGTTGCTTTATCGGTGCTGTTGACTTCATAACCAATGTTCACGATTAAGCCAGAAGCAAGAGATAATCTAAATCCTTGTCAAAGCAATTTTAAAATAGTGTTTCAACTGTTTTTACAATTCACTGAACTTATCTGGCATGTAGGCCAAATAAATTGAAAACATATAACACATCTCTTCCACTACGAAATGTGGCTTTTAAAATATAAAAGCCAGGCAATAATAAAAATGTAAATACCTTGTCCTCCAAAGTCATATTTTTAAAGAAAAGCTTTGACCATGACTCTCACCCCTCCAAGAAAATATAATCCTTCAAAAAAGTGAATTGCTTTAAGGTATGCTTTGAACAATATAGTTGAGAAGGAACTATAGTGATAGGCTATATCAAATATAGCACAGAGATGGTCAAGCAACCCTAATTAAAAGACCTTTAAGAAAGGGCTGGTAAGTGGAATGGTCAGAATAGTGGGAGAGGCATTTGAATGGAGAAATCTGTAATGTAAGTATTTTTAATAGGTATAGGTCCTTAAAAATGTTAATGGGAATAGATCCTTAAAACAATATAGATGCTTAAAATAGTAGCATCTATTCCAATCAGTGAACATAGGCCAGTACATACACGTAGAAGCAAAAAGAAATAAAAAGTCAATCTATTAGGGTTTTGATCAGAATACCACACAGATTAAATTACATTGTTATGAGATTTTAGTCAATAGGATCAGGTTATGGACTACAGCTTGGAAGAACAAAACTGAATATGCCACTCAGGCATTACATAAATAGAGAGATCTTAGACCAGTCACTTTCTTTCAGCTACCCCTCCTAACCTTGGCTTTCTTGTGGTTGTGAAAATAAAATTGAATAGCCTGCAACTCTGTCGTTTGCCTTACAGAAGCAGGGAGGCCAGCATGGATAAAGGTTTGAGTAAATAAACAACAACAAAAAATGAAGTTCCCACAGATGATCCCTGCTGATCACCAGGAAAATCTTAGCATTTTATTTTTGTCCTAACATTCAGTAATCTGTCCTGGAAATAATCCTCTGAACTCTACTAACCATTCGAGTGCTTTAGAATTGCTACCTCTTTTGATTAGACTTCCGTCTTATTTTATCATCTGGATGAAGTTTGAGAAAATGAAGTAACAGTTACCAGATAGGCTGCACAAAATTGACTCAAACTATTTACCCAAACTCTGGGTAAAACAGATGTTTTGATTTTTTTAAAAAAAATGCCTGCTGAAAATATTTTACCTGCTTTCTACTTATACCTTTTATATGGAAAAAATGAGATATTTTGTGAATTATTTGCTTTTCTGCTCTTTTGCATACCGATGGTCATTTTAGATTAATTTTACAATTCAAAGTCTACAGAGATAAGACAATTTATCATTACCGAGACATATCAGATTTTGGGCAGTCACAGTGGATTAGGCAAAATACCATCTTAACAGAAATGTATTCTGTGCACAAGTATGCACTTCAGAGCATGACATTTGGGTCATGCAGCTAGATGTACTTCATATAAGTCACTACCAAGCATGTTGGGCCAGCAGCTAGATTGCAGGTGAGACATTAAAGGCAAGAGAGAAAACGGATATCTTTAATTAAGCAAGTTATTTCTTTATTAATTTGCTTCCTTAAAAATGTAGGTTTTTAGGAAGGAGGTATTATCTATGATACAAAATATCCAATCTAAACTTGTGCATGAGATGAATACCATTCATCATTTTTTAAAATCATATTAAAATCCAACCACCACCATACATACATACTCACGCTGTTCCAAGAAATCTAGACAAATCATTTTGCTTTCTGAAGAGAACAGCTTGCTAACTGAGTGGGATAGTTAACTGGATCATCCATGTTGAACAACATTACCTATTAGTTATCTATTGAATTTCCTCTGAGCAAAAAGGATGGGTCAAGTAACAGTTTAGTAACTGTTTCCAAAACACCAAAAGAGAAAAGCCTCTTCCCCTTTACACAGAAAGGGAATAAAAAAAAAAAAACACCCTTATATCTTACTAACTTAGACTGTCAAAGTAGAGAACTGGGGTTTGGTTTAATCCCCTTGATAAATCTTACTAATCAGAATTTTGAGATATTTCTTCTTGGAATTAACAACTTCCAGTCAAAGCTGCTACCAGAAACCTGATAGAGGGATAGAAACTGAATAAATCTTCTTTATCTTCTAGTTAAATATCATTCAAGTTTGGGGTCATTGAGAAAGTTGATGGAGCTGCTAACCAATTTTGATTTACTGTATTCCCTAGGAAAAGCAAGAGCCATAATCTCTTAAGAGGCTGTCTTAGGTCTGACTTCAGTTTCAAAGGGAAAGATATAATAATACAGTAAGGCAAAACATTAATCTCTGCATATATTGAAGCTCAGGATTTTGAAGCCAACAATGTAACAGTCCATTTGATGTAGTGGTTAAGATATCAGGCTAAAAACTGGGAGATCTTGAATTATGGTCTTGCTTTAGGGGAAAGCCAGACTTTGGGCCTGTCCCTTTCCCTCAGCCGTAAGATTCAAGCAATATCAAATCATTTTTTCCTAATGAAAAACTTGCAAACAAGGCTGCATGTTTACATACTAACACTTTGTGATGCAGCTGCTAAATTGACTTGATAAGAGTTTACTTGGATACAGAGAAGACTGTAAATATGGTTCAGTTTAAATTTCTAATTCATGTCTTACCTAAATATGAGTTTCCTCTTATGTTTATAAATTGGATCAAAATGTATTCCAACCATTCTTTGGGAATTATTTTATAATGTTAATTATAAAATTAATGTGATTATTATAAATATAATAATGAGTATTATTACAAATGAACTATTTTTATCAATTAATATGCTTTGAAGAACGTATTATGACTGTCCTTTATATTCCTATCATGCTTAATTTGATTTTTGAGCTCTTAATGTACTTTATAATAGTTGATAAAATTTTGGGGTATAAAGATGGCAGAGTGGAGTAGGAATTATTATTGTATGCTAATAATGCTTTATACATTATCAATAATTACCTGTGGTTTTTTATCAGAGTTTATTGATATAAAATAACAGTTTGATACCAGATTGTTTTTAAACATATTATAAGGGGCTGTGAGAATAACCTTGAGGAACAGGAAAAAGAGCTATAGCCAAGACAGTGGTCAGATAAGAGAAATCTGAGTCCAAAGCTGGAATGTAATTTGAAAAAATATCTCAGCCATGACCCTCCCTAATTCTCTCGAATGTAAGAGGCAGGAATGGAAAAAGTGCATTTACTCTTCCAAGATTTACTAGGGATGCGGTGGCTAGTAATTAAGGTGCTGGATATGTCAACTGAAAGGTTGGCAGTTCGAAACCCAAGTATCATGTGACAGGGTGAACTCCCATTCCTGCCCCAAGTCCTGTCAACTTAGCAATTCCAAAGCATGCAAATGCAAGTAGATAAGTAGGTACCACTTTGATGGGAAGATAGCAATATTTTGTGCACCTTGACCTATAGTCATGCCAGCCATATGACCATAGAAACATCTTTGGACAATGCTGGTTCCCTTGGCTAGGAAACAGAGATGAGGACTTCCCCCTAAAGTCTAACACAACTTGTCTATCTTTATAACTGGTTTATCTTTACTCTTATAATAAAAATAGTGTTAGCATTCACATAACTTTGGTTTCTTGGTCTGGATTACCTTAAAGGGTTGATGCATATGTGGAGGGAATAAAATAAAGTATTGATGACATAACTGAGAAGTAGAAAGATATTTTTCTTGACAGTAATAATTAGAAGATTAGTGTATTGAGTGGAGTGGGTTGGTTTGGAACAAAGTGGAAGATGCGTGAGAAATACCCCACAAAAGCAGATGGATGCATTGAGGTTGAAAAGAACAAACTAAGGACTGCATGAGGAAGATCATCTGATTGGCAATGAGCCAGTGGTAGTTCGTTTTGTCAGCGCAGAAAGCTTGTGCTGAAACCTATTCTTGTAGTGCATTGTCTTGGCAGGAGATCTTTTACAACAAAAAGTCTGAGCTCGAATGGAAGAAATCTCAATGACCTGGACTGCTGCAACTGCAGCCCTGGAACAAGGACAAAGACTTGTAAAACTTACTCTTTTTCCATTCCTTTGCCACCTTCCCCACAATCTCTCTTGGATTTTGTAGGAGTGGCAGAATCTGGGGGAGGAGTCTAAAGAGGAATCAGCCTAGCCAAATGGACTCAGTTGAATTCCACTGACCCTTATCTAATGTCAAGGTTGGGTTAAGTATTTGTTGAGTAAATTCTTATGTATAGGCATAATTGGGGAAGGTCACGCATGGTCCTGTCTTTAGTGTCTGACAGTTTTTTTTTTAGAAGGTAGTTGACAATCATGGATGGAATTTATTATACAAATCCTGATCAGTCAGGAAGAGGCCTAAATATGATGTGAAAATTACTATGATCATTTGTTAGATAACCATTTTATTTATTTATTTTATTTATTTATTCCATTTATATACCGCCCTTCTCCCGAGGGACTCAGGGTGGTGAACAGCTCATCTAAAAACCCCACAAAGAATACAAAAGTTAAAAAATATTAAATTTCAATCGGCTGCTTGATAAAACTAACAAACCCCCCCCCCCCCTTAAAACCCAATTTAGAATTAATAAAATGGAGACCAAATTAAAACCATCTCAGCCAAGGCCGGCCTGCTCAAAGAGCCAGGTCTTCAACGCGCGCCTGAAGGCCCTCAGGTCCGTGCCGGTACGGAGCTCCGGTGGCAGAGTATTCCAGAGGGCGGGGGCACCCACAGAGAAGGCCCTACTCCTCGGCGCCGCCAGACGGCACATAGCGGCCGGCGGCACCCGGAGCAGACCCTCTCTGTGGGAACGCACCGGCCTGTTGGAGAACGCTGGCAGAATGCAGTCCTGAAGGTAACCTTGTCAGGACCAGGATAGAGGTAGTATGGACTTCCTAGTCTTACTGATTCTTTCAATGGCCTTTGATAGCATCTACCATAATAATACTCTGGACCAGTTATAAGACTTGTGAATGGGGAATATTGTTATGTAGTGGCTCTCCTCTTTCTTCAGTGGCTGTTCTAGTTGGTGATGATGCAGAAGGAGAATTAAAGACCCTGCTATGGAGTGTCACAGCTCTGTCTCCCTTCACCTCTGCTGTTTAACAGTTACATGAAGCTACTGGGTGAGGTCATCTGTTGATATGGGATGAGAATAGGATGATCTTAACCTAATACCTAGAGGTTGTTAAGAATAAATAGGAAAAAAGGCTCAGACAAAGTATAGTAGTAACTGTGGATTCAAAGGCCAATTGCATGTGAAGATAGTACATCTGGATGAGGTCATCGTTTTCCAGATAGAGTTTAGAGTGCTTGCAATCTGGGGATCTGTCTGAATTCCTTGAACAGTAGGTGAAGACCATGACCATGAGGACCTTTGCACAATTACTTCTGATGTACCAACCACAGTCATTCATGATCAATCATAGCCTTGTGATCTTGTAACTGGATTAGTACAATGTATTCTATATGGGCTTGTCCTTTAGATCATTTGGAAGCTTTAGCTGATGCAGCACTTGGGAGCCAGAATAACAACAGACATATGACACCACTGCTTTGTAACCTGCACTGGCTGCCAGTTGCTATAGGGAACAAATGCAAAATGCCAATCATCCCATTTAAAGCTCTAAATCACGGGTGTCAAACTCAATTGCATCATGGGCCAGATCATGGCAAATCGCGATGTTTTTTTTGCCTTTGCGGAGTTAGGGTGAATGTGGCCTTCACAGGCCATGTGCAAGTTGCCAGTTTGACAGGCCTTCTCTACATGGTTCAGGGCCTAAGAGGATTAATGGATTAATTCTACTTCTCTCCCATAAGAACTGGGAGCGATTTGCTAAGGATCCCTTCACCATAACCAGGTTTTTTCAATTATAGCTGTGCTTCTGTAAGGCTCCCTAAGCAGGGCCACTCCAATACCTGGGTCATCCCATCCTTGTTTGAGTTCCAAAGAATTTTGAAGATATTTGGGGCAATGAAGACATTTCATAATTGGATATCCTTTATTTACGCATTATGTGAATTAACTTGTATCATGGGAAGCATGGTTCACTAAATAAAAGCAGATATTTTCTTAATTAGAATCAATCTAATATACTTCAAACAGGATTGAAGGTTTCTTGAGAGGTATATAAAGATTGAAGCTTTTCATATTGCTTGAATTCTTTTAAGCACCTTAGAATAATTATCCCAAGGAATATTCGCTTGTTTCAGATTTCAAAGTTTATCTGAGAATAATATTGCTTTTAATACATGGTTAAATGCCTGTGGAGAAGAATAAATTATTAATATGGATGTCAGTCCAATATTGTTGCAAATTCTTAGATAGGTTTCTATATTAATATCAGCCAGCACTTTTAACATATTGATAAGATACTGAGAACAGTTTTTTTAATACAATTAGATAGACTCAAGGGTTTTCTTTATCAAAATAACGTCCTTACAAAGAATATTTTAACTCTGCAGATTTTCAAGGTTATTATTGGATTTATATTTGAACTTTGCTTCTTTGTGGAATGAAAAATGATTTTTTTTTCATGACCTGTAGAAGCACAGTTATAAATACAGCTAGATTATAATAGGTTACCATAATTCTTTTTGTTTTTCAAGGCATACTTAGAAGAATCAGTAGCACATCTGTTTCCATGTTGTAAACACATTTTGTTACATACAATAGATTTTGGAAGAAATCACAAATGAGTAGGTCATCTTGCCCTATCCCTAGCAAAGCCAAAATGCATGCTTGGAATTAGACTTTCTCCAAATCTTGTGATTTCCCCCCATTAAATGTAGGCAAAGACATTGTAAAAATAGTTGCGCTATGGCCTCACTTTAAGGAATTAAATCAACTTCTAATTTAATTCAGCTAGCCTTATTTCTTTCTTGATGGTTTAAATATGGTATTCCTGCTTCCTAAAATGCTCTGGGATTGTTGCTAAACAACCTCCGTGTTATTGTATTAGGTGGAACTGGAGTAATCTTCCCGTTGTTACTTTGCTCTGTCTAATACATCCAACTGCTTTGAGGGTACTGTTATTTTTCAGACTTGAGCTTTATAAAATAACGTCTCATAGTAAATAATGTGCCTGACTCCTTGTGCTGCAGATTGTGGGAGTGTGAAATGTTGTATGTCAGCAGGAAAAGAAAAACATAACCAAGGGTGGCAAAGAGGAATTTGGTCAGCTTGAGCTTCTTATGACTAATAAAGTCTAGAGGAAGCACAGCTTGAATTCAGGGCAGAACTCTTAATTTGAAGGGAGACATGGAAAAGCCGCTGCAACAAATAGTAGCTCTATTCCTAACATGATTTGCAAGCAGCTTATTTAAAAATTGCTTGTTATGGAAGGGAGATTTGCATAGAGCATATCCAGGGGTGGGATTCTACCAGTTCGCACCTATTCTCTAGAACTGGTTGTTAACATTCTAAGCAGTTCGGAGAACCGGTTGTTAGAAGAAATTACTGGCCTAATTCTGTAAGGAAAGCAGGAAGGAAACATTCTGGTGTTGCTTACAGAAACTGCCTCTCTGTTAACCCTTATTACATTCTTGGCAGGACTAGACTTCCTGTCTCAGGAATGTCTCTGGTGTTTTTTCCCCCTCCTTTGCTGGTATTCTGCTTGTGTGGAGTGACCATTCAAAGTTACAGTCGCACTGAGAAAATTGACTTATGACCATTTTGCACACTTACGACTGTTGCAACACCCCCACAATCATGAGAGGCTAGGTAAGGAGATGCGTGCCTCGATGTGAGTGATATTGAGTTGGCCAAACCCAGCCAATAACATGGCCACCAAGCCATGTCCACCCAGTCACATGACCACCAAGCCACACCCACCACTTAAGCCATGCCCACAGAACCGGTTGTTAAAAAATTTGAATTCCACTCCTGGCTGTGCTCAGTTTTCACTGACAGAGGGCTGCAGGAGAACGCCCCCAACCCCAGCCTGGCCACCACAGGTGCCCCTGACATGAGTGACATCAAACTGGCCATGCTCAGCCTGGCCACATCCCCCCTAGGTGAAACACAACTTAAAACAAATTTCCTAAGCAAATAACACATTTAATTAATTTAGATCCAATGATAAGAATCTATTAAGGCAATTAGAATCAAAGAAGACCTCAATTTATCCTGTTACTTTCCTTTTTCCTTATTTCTCTTTTTCTCAAAAAAAAGCAATAACTTCTCAATATAGAAAGTCATGCAGACGATGATAAAGATGCCCTACAAGTAGAATCAGGGAGGAAGTTGATGAAATTCTTTTGATTTTTACGCATTAAGAAGCTTTTTAATATAATGCCAGTTTCCTTGTTGCAAACTGGAATTCCCCTCTATTACTTAAGAAAATGATATGAAAACAGACAAGAATAATAAAAAAGAAGCCATCACTTTTTTAGATGGCTGTGGCTAATGGAGAAAGTTGAAAGCTGAAGGAAACATACTTGGTGGGAATTTGATTCCATTGACTGATAATAGCCTTGCACTATTATCCCTTTTGTCACAGGTGTCAAAATCGCCACATCACGTTGCTGTCACATGACGTATCAGACATTTTTTTCTTCACAGAGCTGGGATGGGCGTGGCCGGTATGTGATGCATCTGGTCCACGAGCTACCAGTTTGACACCCCTGCAGTCATTTTTACTACTGTAAAGTCTATGCTCCTTCCCTTTTCTTCTTTTCTTCTCCTTGCCCCATCAAGGCAAGAAATGACTTTCTTCTATGTTAAGAATGAACAATTTGGTTTTGCTGATCATACTGATACTTAAGTAGTGTTTGGTAGTAATGGGTGGTGGTACTTCTTTTGTGAAGGTTACATTAATTTTCTGAGGCTGTAATGATCTTTTTCTTTTCTTGGCAAGCCATACTATCAAGCCGTTTCTTTAATGGATGTTGCACATCTAACCCTTAACAGCTGGAAGAAAAATGGTTTTGCTAATAGCCAATGCAAGATTAGGCTTTGCATTCAAAGTAGATCTGAAAAATTAAGTAGTGGAAGAAAGCATTAGACTCTTAATAGCACCAAGCTTATCATAAACAATTGTATATTTTTAGATCAGATTAAAGCATAAATTCAACTATGTTTAGGTAATATGTATTTTTTAAATCAACATTTAAAACCAGAAATTCATCCCCATTCTCTGTCTCTAAAGTTATAACTTAATGTTCCATTTGGGAACACACAATGAATGTTTAATAAAAAAAAAATCACGTTTGCAGGAAAAATAAGACTTTTTTTATGTTACCTTGAAGTTCAGCTAGTTAGAATATACTAGTCCAGGGATGTCAAACTTGATTTCATTGAGGGCCGCGTCAGGGTTGTGTTTCACCTAGAGGGGATGTGGCCAGGGTGAGCATGGCCAGTTTGATGTCACTCATGTCAGGGGCACCTGTGGTGGCCTGGGTGGGGTTGGGGGCGTTCTCCTGCAGCCCTCTGTCAGTAAAAACTGAGCACAGCCAATGAAAACAGAGCACAGCCCTCCTGGGCTCCACTTTCAACCGCAGTGGCCTCCTCCAGCACTCTGCCTGCAAAAACAGAGCTCAGGAGGGCCCTCCTGGGCTCCATTTTTGCTGGCAGAAGCACCACAGGCTGGTCCTTCGCTGTTTCCAGGGCAGCCTCACGGGCCAGCTATAAGTACCCCATGGGTCAGATCCAGCCCGTGGGCCTTGAGTTTGATATCACTGTACTAGACAACTGCTGACGCATTGGGTCATACTTTCAATGATATTTTTTTCTCTGTACAAAGAAACCCAGTGATCATAGGTGGATTGCTATTGTTTTGGTTTTAACATTTGACAACTTCATTTTTTAAAGAAGAAAGAGAAAGCAAGACAAATATGGATCAGAGGTGGTATTCAACAGGTTCTGATCATTTCTGGAGAACCGGTAGTGGAAATTTTGAGTAGAGAACCAGCAAATACTACCTCTGACTGGCCCCACCCCCATATATTCTCTGCCTTCTGAGTCCCAGCTGATCAGCTGAGTCTTCTTTTGTTGCCCTACACCGGAGAACAGAGCTGGAAAGCAGATTAGGGAATGGGATTTTGCAGTATTCTTCCCCCAGGAGTGGGGTGGGAATGGAGATTTTACAGTATACTTCCCCTGTCATGCCCACCAAGCCACGCCCACCAAGCCATGCCCACAGAACCGGTATTAAATTTTTTGAATCTCACCACAGATATGGATGCTTTTCATTTAAGAAAGAACACTTTTCATGACACAATTTGTGGTTGATATGTCATTCTTTAGAATGGCTAAAAGCAGTGGTTCTTAACCTGGGCGATATCGCCCCCCAAGGGGCGATTTTGTTTTTCAGGGGGGTGATGGAACGAAAAGGGGCGATGTGGGGGCAAAGGAATGGAAGGGGGGCAATATGGGGGCGATGGAGCAAGAGGTTTTGGGGACACTTTTGTGTTTGGAGCTGCCGCTTCCACATTTGAAGCACTGCTGCTATTTGGAGCATTGCCATTGCTCCAAACACACTCCAAACATGACAGGGATGCTCCAAATGGCGGCGGGGCTCCAGACACAGAAGTGGCAGCTCCAAACGTAGCAGCATTTGAAGCACCGCCGCTGCATTTGGAGCTGCCGCTTCCGTGTTTGGAGTGCCACCGCCATTTGGAGCACCGCCACCGTGTTTGGAGCTGCTGCTTCCACATTTGGGGCACAGCCGCCGCTTCCACATTTGGGGCACTGCTGCCATTTGGAGCACTGCTGACGCTCCAAACGTGGCAGGGGTGCTCCAAACGGCAGCAGGGCTCCAAACACAGAAGCGGCAGCTCCAAATGTGGCAGCGGGGCTCCAAACGCAGAAGCAGCAGCTCCAAACACGTGGTGCTCCAAACTTTGGTGCACTGCCACTGCGTTTGGAGCTGCCGCTTCTGTGTTTGGAGCCCCGCTGCCGTTTGGAGCCCCCCCGCCACGTTTGGAGCGTGTTTGGAGTGACGGCAGTGCTCCAAATGGCAGCGGTGCCCCAAATGTGGAAGCGGCGGCGGTGCTCCAAACGTGGAAGCGGCAGCTTCAAATATGGCGCTGGTGCTCCAAATGGCAGCGGCACTCCAAATATGGAAGTGGCAGCTCCAAACACGGCGGCGGTGCTCCAAACTATGGAGCACTGCCGCCACATTTGGAACTGCCACTTCCGTGTTTGGAGCACCGCCGCCACTTCCACATTTGGAGCACCTGCCATTTGGAGCACTGCCGTCACTCCAAACATGCTCCAAACGTGGCAGGGATGCTCCAAACGTGGAAGCAGCAGCTCCAAATGTGGCGGTAGTGCTCCAAACATGGAAGCATCAGCTCCAAGCATGGCGGCGGTGCTCCAAATGCAGAAGCGGCAGCTCCAAACATGGCGGCAGTGCTCCAAACGGCGGTGCTCCAAACGGCGGTGCTCCAAACATGCTCCAAATGGCGGCAGTGCTCCAAAGGCGGAAGCAGCATGCTCCAAACAGCGGCAGATGCCGAAGGTCTCGTGTCTGCAGTAAAGGTGCTTGGCGGGAGTAGGGAGTTCTCTGCACTCCGCCATGATTGCCTGTTAGGAGTGGCTTGGGGTGAGGCATGGCTGCCCGCGGGCACTCCTAACAGCAAGTCACCCATTTCGCATAAATTGAAGAATTATTTCCCTGTTATTGAGAGGTTATGTTGGGGGGGGGGCGACGATAACTTCCTCAATGGCTCAAGGGGGTGATTCTTTCAAAAAGGTTAAGAACCACTGGCTTAAAGCACTGTGCAACTGGTTATATTGGAATGTCAGTTTCTGCTGATACATGGTTCTGCAGCATCTCCATGGTTTGTCTTCCTGCTTTATGCATGTTTGGGAACTTTGGCCGCTCAAAAGAGATATGAGGAACAAATAATTCTATTTCATCATTTTGATTTTTCTGAATGTTGCCTTCTCCAGCATGCAATAAGAACCCAAAATATCTTTCTTCTCCCTCTCTCAGTCTCATGTTTTTGTTCCACAGAAAGCTGACAAAGTTTCAACAGAAGTATGATTTTTTTATGCATGACTTCTCCACATCAGCATAATCTTATCTTTCTTAGAAATGTCAGAATTAGTTTCTTTGCCTACCTTGATGAAAATATTATGATTGCAATTTTTTTCGCAAATATAATACAAAAAATTTGCTACGTGAAAAATTAATTTATCACTCTGACAACACAGAAAATGGAAGATTCAGTTATGAAAATATCTACAATTGTTTGCCTTAAATTTTCCATTATGGAAAACTATTTGTGTGCTATTAACATGAAAAAGAGTCAGTTTGGGCTAGTGGTTAAGGCACCAGTCTTGAAAGTGGGAGACTGAGTTCTATTCCCATGTTAAGCATGAAAGCTGGCTGAGTGACTTTAGACCAATCACTCTCTTCCAAGCCAACCCACTTCACAGGGGTAGTTTTTGTAGGGAAAATAGGATGCAAAAGGAGTATTGTGAATGTTTGCTGCCTGGAGTTACTTACGAAAGTAATAATGGTGAGATTAAAAAAAACTCTCTAGCATCATATTTGCAAGAGTCAAGAAATAAAAAGCAGTACTGTGCAACAGTCAATTCTGACAATGCCCTGTTACAATTTCTAAAGATTTCAAAGAGGTGCTTTGCAGACCAGGGAAGGCATGCCAGGGTCATGGAGGGTACTATGGGATGCACAAGAGATGATGCATGGGTCAAGGTGAGGGAGACATGCTGCGGACAGTTACAGGTCAGAGAAGACCCAGGAGGTGACACAGGTGAGGACAGTTGGTGGTATGAGCTGGAAGATTCTGCAAAAGTTCCTTTCTCCTTCCCAGCAGACAGGTAAGTTGGCTGCTGTTGGGTGAGAGAGGGAGCAAGGGATTGCAAGAGTGGCTGGGAAATTGTCATGGAAAATTGAAAATGAAGATCATATGGACTACAGTAACAGCTAGCAACATAGCAGCCACCAGTAGTACTGAAGCAGCCACAATTTCCCCATTTTCATTCCCCTGGAAGTCATGTGTTCTGAATTTTGGACACATTCTGTAAGTTAGTTCATTTGAGATTCAAAAATGATTGTCCTATGATTCACCATTTTTCCCAGTTAAAGGTCATGAGAACAAAAGTTTTAATAGTATATAGATGAGATTTGAGCTCTCAGATCCCAATAATTGCAGTGCTGCAACCATTCATTGCAAAGGTTCAGCACTTACCAATTGCAGAAAATAATAACCAGATAAAAAAGCATGCTATCTGTTACTGATGTACTGAAGTTGCTTATTCAATATTCACTGTACTTTAGGAAAAAGCCAAATACGTTGGTTTCCAAAAACACATTTTTAATTCTATAATGAATGTGAAGTGAAATTTTGAAAGCAGGATGAATGGCTTTATTAGCCTGTTTGTTATATTTGTAATCTTCCCAATAATACTAGTAGTACCAACAGTTATTTTTACAGTAAAGGAAATGGATTTTGCAGCCAACTTTGAAAAATCCTCCCAAAGCCTTCACTTAATCTGCCCTTTAGAGGCAAATCCCTTCACTAAGATTTTGTCAAAACTTTATGTGACAATTCTAGTTTTTTTCAGTTTCTCTCCATAGCCTTCCAAATATTCTATACCATTTACATCTTTTCTTTCACATCCTGAGGGTTGTCTTAGGACTGTACTGCCTTCTGTATTGTAGATAAATAATACTTTGTGCTGTTGAATTCTGTCTTGTGTTTCAATATGGAACTTTCTGCCTTGTATTGCAACATCCAGGAACAGCTTGACCATTAGATAGAGTGAAGTGATGCTGCCTTTTGTAGAGTGACAGGGCTATAGGCAAGGAGAAACAGGAAGCTGTTAGATAACCTGTACTACCTGTGCACAAAAAAACACTACTATCCCCCATCCTGCAACCTTCTTCCTAACCATGAAGAAAACTTCCTTCCAATCTGGTCAGCATTTATAAATAAAATTGGATTGGGTGCCATTGTGTCCTTTGTCTCAGTCAACAAAATGATTGGGATAATTCAAATCACTTTCAAAATGGCTGTTCACCAGATTCTCTATTTTCTGATCTGCCCTGATTACATCCTTATAAGTTATGTAGAATAAAGGAAAATGGTAGATCCAAGGGCCCAATGGATTTCATGAATGATTGAGAATTTAAATCTGAATCCCTTGACTTCTAGTCCAGAAGTCTATTGGCTGGTCTGTATGCTGATTTTTCCTGCTGTGCTTCTACCATACTGTTACAAGATTTACTCAATAGAAAATTTAGTTGGATTTCCAAGGATATTTTATAGCATTGCTGGTAGCAATCAGGCATTGTGACCAGTAAGATGGACTGGATGACCCTCTTAGCTGTCTAGTTTGTATTATTGCATGTATTCTTTGAAAATCAGGTTACATGTTATATGCACCTACGCCTAAAGTACAAGATGGACTGGAGGCCTGCTGTTCCGTCATAAATAATGGATTAATTTTAAAAGGGTCAATGTAGTACATACTATAAATATTCCATTTAACAAAATTTAATAATTTAATAATGTACTGATTTAAAACATTCAGCCCAAGGATAATGGTTGTGTTCCTGGATTTTTGGCCTCAATTTCTGTTCTATCCCACCCAACTCCGTCCCCCTATTTTTCAATGCTTCCTTCTGAGGTAGAAAAAAAACCTTGAAAAACTTATTTTTGAGCTTGATGAGAAAAAGGGGTAGTGGATAATCCCAACTGTTTAGAATTCATTTGCTGTTATGCTTCCAAACACAGTTCCAATCTATAGACTGTCAAAATGAAAATGGATAGGTTGATTGCCTGGTTAAATAACTTGGGTATTAGAGGTTTAAAGAGCTCTTATTTAAACAGTGTTGAGCACCTAATTGGCTTCTGAAATACCTTTGGAACGTGAAAAGAGAGAAACACTGTGTTTTCAAAGCATTTATATAGGCAAGGCAAACTTTATATCTTAACATACAGGTACAATAACTGGTTTTTTTTAATGTTTCATTAGCAGTACCAAGAGAATGAAAATGCGTTTGTATTACGAACAACAGTATCAGTGGCTCTTTCCTTGATCATGGCTAAGTAACAAACTTAAACCCAAATTGCCAAAGTGACTGTCTTAGGAATACCACATAGTGATAGCTCTATTGCGTTATACATACAACTTGTTTTGACTTAAGGGGGTGATTTTTCAAAAACATTGGAAGTTCCTTTTTACTGTTTTCAGAATGAAGAACTATTGCTGTAATAAATGCTAACTTCCTATATGTCAGCTTATTTTCTGGTATCTGGTGATAATGAATTTGAAAGGAAGGAAGCATTGTTTCAGCATCAACCAAACCATTTCATTGTTTGTATTCTTTAGTGTCTTGTTTATTGAAAAAAATGATTACAGTGACTCTAATTCAGCCAGAAGAGTAAACCTTTTTTTTAATCTATGAAAAACATTATTATGAGATGGGAGAGTATAATTGAAATCCTCATTAGCAGAATTTTTCTTCTAACACTTATGCAGTAAAATATACTCAAGACTATACTTGATATAATCTAATCTGTCTGGCTAAAAAACTTCTTCTACTGAATGCTTCTTTTTTTAGCTCAGCTCTGGCAAAATGGAAAGGAAAATGCTTTGGATATTCCCTTCCATCTGTGAGAAATCTAGCCCTGAAACAGAAAAAGTAGCTATGTTGCAGTCTTGCAGATAGAGTTTAATAAGGGGTTATGACAGGAACCAGGACTACCATTATTGCTAAACAGTATGTTCAAGTTACATCACACTTTATAACTACAAGCTAAATTCTGCTTCCAATTACGATTGCAGTTCCAAGAAGTGCCTTATACAATAAAATGGATCATCAGAATAGAATAGACCTGGAAGGGAGCTTGCGAATTTTCTAGTTCAACCCTTGCTCAAGCAGGAGACTTATGTGGGGAAATAAAAGCTAACAAATGAAGGCAAATATATGTCATCCCAGCATATGGTTGCAGGATCCAATCTAGATCAGTCACAGGGACCAGATATTTTGTCTTCTGAGCTTTTGGATCCTCGGAGGAACTTCTCTCTAGTCTAGAGAGAAAATTGGATCCTGCAAATAAAAACTGAAATTTGTTCAGGCCTATCAGTTTATTAGATAATTGGTGGGAGGACCCTATTGTATGATACCAGAAAGAAAGGTATTTGTCACATAAGTTTAAAAATATGTGAATCAACTGTTGGTTTATATGTGAATAAATTGTTGGTTTATATGTGAATAAACTGTTGGGGCAGCAACTGATCCTCTTATTAAACTATTTTAGTTCCAATCATTAAAATCTAGAATTTGCATTGGTAAGTATTCTTGAAAGTTCCATGATCAAGACAACTGATTGTTAAAAGTCATATGGGGTAGGTTTGGAATGTTTTAAGAAGTAGCAATTGGAGACTTCACTCTATGGAAGCAGAAATTCAGCTTTGAAGAAACATGCTAGGAAGAGTATTGACACCTTTGAACTTTGCTTTTGGAGAAGACTCCAGAAAATACAGTACCGTGGACAGCCAAGAAAACAAATTGATGGATCATCAAACAAATCAACCCAGAGTTTGCATTCAAGACCCAAACAGCCAGGCTCAAATTATCATATGTTGGTCACATTATGCAAAGACCTAGCTCTTTAATGCTGGGAAGAAAGAGAATAAGGGGATGGCCAACAGCAAGGCAGATGGCCAACTCATTTACAGTAGTATTGGGTGCAATATTGGAAGACCTAGATCATCATGGAAAAAATCTATGTGGTCATCAGGAATCAAAAATTATGGAACATAGTGTATCAATTGGCAACATTGAGGGAAGGAAGAATAGAGTAGAAAGGAATATTTACCCAAGCAGACATTCAGAATAAAAATTTGCTGGTGTTAGCTCTTTTTAAAAATGTAATTACCTCTCCCTTTATTCAGTACTAAAAATAGGTTATTTTTTAGATAACTCCTCACCCCTGGGGGTTGTTCCAATTTTAGACTACAGTAAGGCGGATTCTCTTCAGAACTTCCATTTACACCATAATAAGAGTTGGTTTTGATGCTTTTTAGAACTATAAACCCCTTAGTGGATTTCTCTATATTCACTTTTTTCCAATATTTAAGTTGTGGAACTTTTTCTAATTTAAAATATAGGCCTGTATTTATAGATGAATATTTGCAACGACATACAGCTTCTGTCTGCCTTGTGCAGGCTGCCTGTTGAATTTCCACATCTGTCTCTTATAATTTTTCTCCCTGGGTCTTTTCTTTGAAGCTGTTCTTATCACTTTAAGTAGTTGCTTCCTCCTCATTCCTCGATTGGTCCTTACGTCTGTCAATTTTTTCTATGTGCTAGAGTGGTGAGAAGAGCAAGCTTCTTTTCTGACACAAGCAATTAATGATTTAACTCTTACCATTTTATTATAGTAATTTGATTGCCCCTAGATTTATGACTATAAAGATACCTCCTTCTCTTTATCAGCATATGAAGGAATGTGTGTCTATGAGCAGAGTTTGGCAGCTTTACAACTAATTATATTCATACAAGCTAGAATGATGATTCCTGTTAGTGAAGGGTCCTCACTTTTTTGTCCCGTAGTTATTGAAATAAGCAAGTGTATATAGTATTTATGATATACAATGCCTCATAATTTGTGTAATAAGTATATATATACATACTTACAAATATATATAAGATATCTGCAATATCTTCAGCTTCTATGCTCATTGAAGTCCTTGTACACTATGTAGAACTTTTGTGCTAAATTCCAATGCAGTTATACTAATGAAAAGGTCAATCAAGTCTTTTTTAAGTTTGGAGGAGAATTAATATTACCAAATGCGCAGTTGGTGATATATTTTAACAAATGTGTTAGTATATTTGAAAAAAAAAAAATCTTTGTCAAAACTCTTTTGAGATGAAAATATATGAATAAGTAAATATTGAAATATAGAAAAATGTTAATATTGATTTGGGAGATTTATTAGTGTGACAAGTGTGATTTAGCTTTAGAAGAACAGCCTATTAGCCATATAAATTAACATGATCTTGTATCTAATAGCCTTGAATGCCACCAGTTCCTTGCCAAAGGACACAGAATGGCAGCTGAGCATGGCAAAGGCAATTAATTTAGAAAATTTATGAATGGTTTTAGATTAGCCATTTCTTAAACAATTGTTCTCATTTGTGAATGTTATGTAAATCCTGACACTATTGTCCTCCATTTGTAAACCTTTAACATTTGCTTCCATCTACAAGAAAGCTTATCTCAACAGTGCCTTGACATTTGTTAGCACTCTGTACATCTGGAATAACCTCTTAAAGGTTTAAGGATAAATGGATAGTTCCAAAGTCTTTGCTCGGTACAAAAATATGCCAAATATGCAAGGAAGCACTTATGTGTTCTAACCATAAGCAATTGTTTCTCATTGCTAATGAACATAGTTGATCAAATATACTTGTAAAATTATATATAAATAGATAAATTTGAGCAGGCTGGCCTGGGCTGAGATAGTTTTTAATTGTCTCCTTAACTGGGTTTTAATTGGGTTTTTAATTTCGGGGGGAGGGTTGTATCAATCTAAACAGCCACTATTTAATGTCTTTTTAATTTTTGTATTGTTCGGGGTTTGATTTGGCTGTACACCGCCCTGAGTCCCTAGGGAGAAGGGCGGTATATAAATCTTAATAATAAATAAATAATAAATAAATAAAAATAAATAAATACACAGTAAAATAGTGAAGGAAAAGGATATCATTTGTATGCTTGAAGTAATTAGATAATTTTATAATGAACAGATAGAACAGAATAATAGACTGTCCAATGTCTTCTTAAAAACACCAGTGATGGAGCACCTACAACTTCTGGAGACCAGCTGTTCCACTGATTAATTGGTCTCTCTGGCAAGAAATTTCTTCTTAGTTCTGGGTTGGATCTCTCCTTGATAACTGTCCATCCATTATTTCTTGTCCTGCCCTCAGATGCTTGGAAAATACATTGAGCCCCTCTTTTCTGTGATAACCCCTCAAATATTGCAAGACTGCTATCATATCACCGCTAGTCCTTCTCTTTGTTACGCTAGACAATATCTAATTCCTGCAACTGTTCATCATATGTTTTATCCTCCAGCGCCCTAATCATTTTTGTTGCTCTTCTCTCCATTCTTTCTAGTATCTCAACATCTTTTTTGGTGACAAATACCGGACACAGTATTCCTAGTGTGGTCTTACCAAAGCAGCATAAAGCAATATTAACATTTCATGTGATCTTGATACTATCACTCTCCTGATGCAGCCTAGGACTGCATTGGCTTTTTTGGCAGCTACAGCACACTGCTGGCTAATATTTAAGTGGTTGCCCACTAGGATTCCTAGATCTCGCTCACAGTTACTGCTATTGAGCCAGGTGCGACCTGTGCCTAAATATAAAAGATTTCTTTTCTCACCATTGAATTGCATTTTGTTGAGTAGGACCGTGTTCAAATCTGTCAAGGTCCTTCTGGATCTTGAGCCTATCTTCTAAAGTGTAGGTAATTCCAACATATACTAACAACACATGATTTAAGTATGATTTAAAATTTTGAATATGATAAATCTATTAAGTTAATTCAAATAAAATATGAATCTTCTATCTTGGAGAAGATAGTGGTTTTTATCCAAGACCAAAGCAATATATATATATATATATATATATATATATATATATATATATATATATATATATATATATATTAAAAACTGAACTGCTCCAAAATTTTGGGTTTGCTTTAGATTGGAAGATCTAGGACAGGACTATCAAATTCGATTCATTGAGGGCTACATCAGGATGTGTTTGACCTCGGGGGTAGGGTGTGTGGCTAGGGGGCATGGCCAGATTGACGTCACTCGTGCCAGGGTTATCTTGATAGCCGGAGCATTCTGCAGCAAAAACAAGCTTGTGAGTTTCATTTTCGGCTGTGATGGCCTCCTAAAACCCCCTGCCATCTAAAATGGAGCTTGGGAGGGCTGCGCATGGCCTCCCAAGTTCTGTTTTTGCTGGCAGAAGCACTGCGGTCTGGTCCTTCAGTGTCTCCAGAGTGGCCCTGTAGGCCAGATCTAAGCACCCCGCAGGCCAGATCCGGCCCACGGCCTTGATTATTAAACCCCTGAACTAGGAAGTCTGTTTAAAAGTATTTCATTTCCTCTATTTAAATTAACACTAATGGGATTTATTAATTAAATAATCCATTCTATACGTGGATTCTATTCTATCAGTTTTTGAATACTGCAACCATATTTTTCTTCCCCTTGGGAAAAATGCACATAGATAGATGGTAGATAGATAGAATATTTATTGGCCAAGTGTGATTGGACCCACAAGGAATTTGTCTTGGTGTAAATACTCTCAGTATACATAAAGAAAAAGATAACATTCAATAAGAATCAAGAATCATAAGGTAAAACACTTAATGAAAGTCATAGGGTACAATCAGCAATCAAATCATACTAGGAAACATAATCTGGGCAGACTGTGGTCATAACCAACCTATAAGCATTAGAGAATTGAAAGTTGTACTAGGGAGCTAAAACCATGCCATGGATCCAAACAGGAACTTTGTAATATTTTTCTCCTGATAAAATCTCAATGTAAAGCAGCCTGATGCCGTTATCATTGAGATGGTCTAATGCAGAGTTTGAATAAACACCCACCTGAAAATACCATGAACTTCCATAACTCACCATAAAGGATATGCTTTGGTGTTGCAAGGAGCTGAAACTCAGGACATTTGTAGATTATGAATGAAATTACCTGCTTCATGCATTCAGGATTGAGTTGGAAGGTAAATCTATATTAAAATCAGTAGGGTTTATCATGATTATGTTTTAAAAATCAGGATTATAAAGGTGGAACACACTTTGAGTTCAATAGGTATCACAGGAAAATTAATACATTGAAAGTGTATACTACTCACTTTATCAAAATCCTTAATAGCTGATGTTGCCTTCATATATCAATTACTCTTTTTGGAATAAATCCTGTTATTTC
The DNA here is from genome assembly GCA_023653725.1 of Bungarus multicinctus. Taxonomy (NCBI): domain Eukaryota; kingdom Metazoa; phylum Chordata; class Lepidosauria; order Squamata; family Elapidae; genus Bungarus; species Bungarus multicinctus. The sequence continues at coordinate 219,167,391 of CM042834.1, forward strand.
ATCTGCTTCTGTAAACATTTTATAAACATAAATTGACATTTTAATGTTTGCCTTTTACCCCTCACATAAAGCTGAGTAGCACTGTCATACTATATAGTTTTCTTGGTGATATCTCCTCCGTCTTATAAATTGGGATTATAATTTTCAGAATTCCAAGTTCAAAATTGTGTAAATAATTCATTGTAAGTATGTTTATTTTGATTTTTCAATGTTACAATTTCATACATTGTGCAAGAATCTTCTAAGATTCATATAATTAAAATGTTCAATATGGCATTTTCTGGATGAATTACCAATCAATAAACAAAAAATGGTCATGGAAATGTGTACAGTAACTTTCCTAAAGGAATTAATCAGGAATATTTCTGTGATTCTGGATACTGATGAAGGAAAGTTCATCAGTTAAAGGAGGGATGTTTTTAACTTTGTTGTGTCATAGAAGTAATATCTAAAGAAAATCTAACATTATTGGAGAAGATAGAAGCACACAAAGATTGCCCAGATTCAGTCGTTGGTTAATTTCAGAGAGGGAGCAAGCTGTCCAATGGTCCAATTGATTATTTGATCTTTTTGCAGCTACACTATACATTACAAATAAGTTTCATAAAATAATGTATGTCATGAAACTTTATTTTCCAGAACAATATTATAGATCCTCGCTGTTCAAAAGCAGGACTTCATAAGATTCACATAACACACTTTCTGTAAATATATAAAGTATAAATAAAAGGAACTGGATTCACAATATAGCATTGAATAGGCTTGTAGAAACTATTCTACAGTCAGCTTCTAGTTATTTGAAATCAAGAGGGAAAAAGGTTGTGACAGTTTTACTTTTTGATAAAAGACCATAGGTAGAGAAATCTTTATTTGTTCCCAATGTTCCTCTGTATGAATTGCATATTTAGCTTTCTAAACTAAAGATACCTCCATACTGGGCTTCAGCTGAAATTTGTCTGTTCATTTGAGCAATAGTCATTGTCTGGTTCAACAATAGTACAAGTCAGTCCTATTCACATTTATTTGGAGTCAAGCCTCATTTTCCTAGGCATAGGTTTGCAGTGATATATTCTTATTAAATAAAATACATCTTTTTTCTCTGACATTATAACATTGCTAATTCTCAAAGGAAGAAAAGTGATGTTGTTGAAGTGAAGGATTTTATTTTTCATCATGAAATGTACAGTTATTCAAACCATTTGGCCAAGCCAATTATATGTCAGGCAGCCATTATGTTGGAAACTGCCAGCCGGGCAAGAGGAGAGATCAAACAGGGAATTAGCCTAGAGTCATTATGCAACCACAAGAAACCTAGGAATAAGAGCTCTCCTCGCAAGTTCCATGAAACTTTATCTGTTTGCTCCCAAGAAAAGGTAAGCATTCTGGGGAGAACCTTGTATTATAGATAGGATACAATAAATTAATCAACTTCAACCTTTTACACATGGATCTAGTTGCTTGTGTCTGATACATCAATATCTTTATTTATCTAATTTTATTTTTATTTGTTTCTGAAAAAAAATTATGGCTTTCATGAAGATTGTGGACATGTTATACTTCATGACCTGAAGCCAATACAGAATTTGTCCACTTTCCTTTATTCATCAGTTCTCAGATGAACACATAGAAATATCACTGGTTTATTCTTTAAGAAAATTACTGTACACATTTCCACGTATCTCCAAAGTTACTAGGAAGACTCTGTGTTTGTCCTCTGTAAAATTTCTCAGCTTCTTCACCCTTTCCTTTGAGTAGCTTTTTTCCCTCCTCATATCCAACTCATTAGGGAGTATCCTGACATTTCTGGAAAGCAACCAACACTTGGTGGTTTAGAGTTCCAAAAGAATCCTGGGACACTTTTTCAATGGATTACATTGGTTTTTGTAATCTCTTGATTGCTCCATCTTTCCTCTAAAACAGGTTCAAACTCATGTCACAACGGCATCACATGACGTATCGGGACTTTTTTTTGCCCTTCGCTAAATCAGATGTGGGTAGGCCAATGTGTGATGTATCCAGTCCACTGACTGGACAGCTCTGTTCTAAAACAAATTCTGGGAAAAAAACTACTTCCTTAAGAGCATTTCCTTTTTAGTTTTTACTTTTACAGAATAACATTTAACTTTTCTGAATAGAGGATGAAGGATAAAAAATATAACCTTATAGATAACCCATAGTAGCTCAGAATAAAAGGACTATTATCATGGATTTACTAAGGTACTCAGATTTTGATGAGCATGAAATTGTCTTCCTTAAAACATTAAAATGTGTTTCTGACTCAACTGACATTGATTGGAATTATTTTACAGTTGTTTCCATATTTTGTAGTCTGGCTTGTGGCAGCTTAGTATTTGGACAAGTGGAAATTCAGCTGATGTCTTTATGGGGATTCATTGCAAATGGATGGGAAAAAATACCAGAATTAGAAATATAATGAGGAAAGGATCATTTTTTGGTAATTTCTTGTGAATCATCCAAGATTGATTGAGTAGATGAACATTCTAGTTTTCATCAGTTCCTAAAACATTGTAGAGGTCAGATATTTGTGCTAAGTGAGAGATTTAAAGATTGTTAGCCATTGTAGTCTTTTGTGCTTTATAATAGTTTACAGGTTGCTAAACAGAATATCTGATTACTAAGTCACAAAAATGAGACAATATGACATTACCATTTAATTTCATACACTGCATGAGTGGACTTATCCACCAAGGAAAAGCTACTGTTATCTTAATCTTGTAATTTCTCCATTGTTGCTGCAATACTGCATTTGGTAAAGATAAAAAATAAGTTAAAAAAACATTTTTATAAAAATGTTTGTTAAATTAAAAAGTATTGATCTGAACATTCCTTTAAATCAAGCTTCCTGGTGACTTCATGGACATAACTGTAGCTTTTTTAAACAAAAATAAAAATGATATTGCTTTTAATTTTTGTCTTTGCTTTTTTTTTTTCAAAATTTTCCATTCTAGTCTACAATGCTGATATTTTCTGGCAGTCTGCCATGAAATACCAATAAGGTCCTTTTTCGCTGTTTTCAGGCCAGATCTAAGCACCCCATGGGCCTTGAGTTTGACAACCCTGCTGTAAAGTTCCAACCATTGAAGTATTTATTTTGATAGAGAAATTCCAGCTAGCAAATAAAAAGGCCTTAGATTAATTGTGGATGTGTAAGTGGTAACACAGTTTTAATCACCAAATGGTTTTTAAGAACAATAATTGATAGCATTTTCAAAAATGACACAGCATTCAATCTAAGAACTTTTTCCTTATGAGACTATTTTTTAAAAAGTATTTTTCTACTGTCTGATTGCCTCTTCACATTATTAGTAGGGCTTTTCCAGAAGTAGTGGCTTATCTGGCTATGTTCCTTCCTTGAATTAACCATTTGGCATTGCTCCAATAAGTATGTCCAGAAGTGACGTTATTTTTTTAAACTCTTTGTTCCAATTTCTAATTAAATGATTCTTGTCCCAGTAAGCTTGGTTCTATTAATTTTGACTGAATTCTTGTCTTACTGATAAATGCCTGAAGCTTTACTTAGAAGAACTTATAGATGCCTCATTAACACATTTTCTTCCGTTTTAAATTCTAGCATTAGCAATAGCACTTAATAGCAATATTACTTCACAGCAATAGCACTTCACAGTGCTTTACAGCCCTCTCTAAGCAGTTTACAGAGTCAACATATTGCCTCCAAAATCTGGGTCCCCATTTTACCCACCTCGGAAGGATGGAAGGCTGAGTCAACCTTGAGCCTGGTGAGATTTGAATTGCCAAATTTCAGGCTGCTGGCAGTCAGCAGAACTAGCCTGCAGTACTGCACTCTAACCACTGCGCCACCATGGCTCTTTAAGGTCCCTTATACTTACACTCATTAAGGTCCCTGATACTGTTTTTACCTTTTGTTTGTATATACTTTTTATTGCTCAGAGGTATACTTCTTATACCTATGTATATTGCTTGAGTGAAACTATTTCTAAGGTTTCTCTTTTTGCCCCAGTCTAGTCTGCTTCATATCCTTTGACAAATTTCTGAAATTAAAACATATCCAGAAGTATTCAACAGATTGTTCTTGTTATTCTATAGCTTAGAAAGGGGAATTTTGCTATCATTTAAGCCACAAGTGTATTATGCCACATACAGATCTACCTACATTCTATTGTTTAAGTATTTTAACCATCCATAGAAACCCTTTATCATCTCCTTGTTTTCAGAAATGTAGAATGTGGTGAAAGAAACAGCCTTTTTGATGGTGGCATGCCCCAGGAGACATTTATGTCAGTTTTGTGGCTTAGATGAAGACATGTTCATTTGTTTTTGGTGCTTTTCCAAAGTGCAGTTGTCAAAAATGTTTCCAGGGATGTTTCAGATACATATATCTGTGAGAGTATTAATTAGTTTGCTTTATTGTCATTGCACCTTGTACAACAAAATTAAATACCATCTTCAGTGTACATTATGACTATGAAAATAAACACAAACACATATCCTTCACATTCTATACATTGAATTGAAAACCTCTGATATTGCATTAATATTGCAATAATGTTTAAAAGGTTTAAACCAGAGCTTTAAGTTTGGTCCTGAAACAAAATAGAAACTAATGTAGATATTTGGATACAGTCCTATAGTGCCAGATAAAAATGTTGCTGATCTTATTTTGGATTAGGTTAAGTTTTCAGGGGCCTTGTAATAATCTACTTGAGAGTTTTCAGGGACTGGATAACTATAGAAAGACAACTGTCCAGATCAGCTCACATTTGATGTGTTGGTCTGATCTCAAAAAGTGTGTTATGTTGATTCATGAGTCTATATTTGTTTATGATATTTTTTTAAAAAAACTATTGTCAGATAAAATTTGGGGGATTAAAAAGCAGAGTAGTAAATGCTTGTAAAGTTTTTCAGTCAGCAATTTATACCCTATACCCTATACTCTTTGAATGAGAAAAGGGTTAGAATCAGGGGTGGGATTCAATTTTTTAACAACCGGTTCTGTGGGTATGGCTTAGGTGGTGGGCGTGGCTTGGTGGGTGTGGCCAACTCAATGTCACTCACATTGAGGCATGCATCTCCTCCCCTGGCCTCTCATGACTGTGGGGATGCTGCAATAGTCGTAAGTGTGAAAAATGGTCATAAGTCACTTTTTTCAGTGCCATTGTAACTTTGAATGGTCACTCCACACAAGCAAAGTACCAGCAAAGGAGGAGAAAAAAAACTCCAGAGATGTTCCTGAAACAGGAAGTCTAGTCCTGCCAAGAATGTAATAAGGATTAACGGAGAGGCAGTTTCTGTAAGCAACACCACCAAGAATGTTTCCTTCCTGCTTTCCTTACAGGATTAGGCCAGTAATTATTTCTAACAACTGGTTCTCCGAACTGTTTGAATGTTAACAACCGGTTCTAGCGAATAAGTGTGAACCTGTAGAATCCCACTCCTGGTTAGAATTCTTACATGATATAGTTGTAATTACTAGTTTCTAATATAAGTCTGTTTTCATCCCTAATCTTCTAAGAAGATTTTAAATGATCGAATATCTGCAGCATTTTGTTTCATTAAGCTTCCTGCAAACTTCATAGAAAATAATTTGTATTATCCCCCAAAATAAGTTTTTACATATGACATAATTAATCTTTTGAAATAATTCCAATTAATGAATTTGGAGAGAACTGTCACACATGCACAGGTGCCAGGTCCATTTTTATTCTTGCATCTCTGCCATCCCAGTGTAGAAACCAGCCAAGAAATGCTTATTTCCTAATCCTGTTTTGAGAGGGGGGGAAGGGGAGAGGGAGAGGGAGAGAGAGAGAGAGAGAATAATTGGCTCTTGGTACGTTGGTACTCTACCTTCTTCCTTTTCTGAAAGAAGACAAAATTAAGCTGAGAGAGACATAATATTAAGGGATACCTCTCTTGTTAAAAATTGCACACGCAGAAGCACTTCTTCTAAAGTTTGACAGAAATAGTCCTGCAATCTATTCCCTTTAAAAAACAAAAAAGGCTGATTGGTTAGGTTTACAAATACATCTATATTTCAGTCATGTTGTTGGCCCTTTGTTTTCAAGGTCAGTATGAAGGTTAGCGGAAAATGTTATGGCCATTGGAAGCCAGAGTACAAAGGCAACAAAGAAAGGCCACTAGTTTGGTCACAAGAAGTGGACCTGGAAAGAACTATGCCTCATTCAGAATATTGTTGTGATTTATGATTCTTATGGAATTATGACAATAGAGCCATTAATTCACCTTCTTGATCTTAGGAAACTGAACAGAGATGGAATTTTCAGTTTAGTCCAAGCCTGATATTTATAGCTATACCAATACAATAATAAAAAAAATAAATGTCACTGTAGTATATATTCACAAATTATTTCAGCCTATGACATTTCTGTGGATTAGAAAACACATACATTTACTGCTATGTCCCATTTTCTGTAAGATATGATTGTGTATAAATCATGTATGCAACTGCTCTTAATAGATATAGTTTGCCTGTCTTCTCCACAAATTGCTTTTGTTGTATTTGCACTATATATATTATGCTACATATTATGTATTGCATTATATGTAGTGTATATATATATATATATATATATATATATAATGCACTATGCATACTGTATATTTCAGTTGTTGACATGAATAGTTAGATTCTTGTATGTTAGCTCAGTGCAATGAAGATGTACCTATTGTCAGATCACAGTTTGACTCCCAAGAAAAAGTGATGGATTTTATATAAATTGCAAGAGAATTTAAATGACTGAAAACTACTTAAAATACTCTGTAGAGAAAAATATTGTAATCATAAAAGTAATGCATGTCCATGAAAAGCTGTTTGATTGTCCAATGGGCGTTGGGCAAGGAATCTACCAGCTCTGAATATGAAAATCAGTTCTAATCATAATGCCTTCTACTTAACATGTGGAAGTTTGACAGTATTGAAATACAAGTGTTTCAGTGTACAGTGCAGCAGAACATTACAGCATACCATCACAGCTATTCAACTAGCTGCCTTAAGTCTGAAGATAAATCTTTAAAAAGTGTATGTCTGTTATTCTATGAGAAGAGGAAGAAACATGTATTCTATGTGACTTAGCCTGTATCAATATCAGTTTTCTATCTGTGCTGGATTAAAACTCCAGAGCCCTTTAGTATCTCATATTTCTCTTACATATCTTCATGCTTTCTACTACCTATAACTAAGGAAAGCAGAAACCAAACAGTCTTTGAACAAAGAGATGGGTGAACTATTACAAGTTAGTTTGGGGCATCTGGCTCTTTTACAACGCCACAAACCTTTGACAATCTTGGGAGGAGAAATCAATTCACTAGTTGCTGACCAATTATTTTTTCTTTTAATAGTAGAAAGTTAGATTCTCTCTGGGTGGCCTTAGGCAAACTGCTAATTCCCCATCAGTACAGGATTACTGCGATTGTGTATATGAAATTCTTTGACATGCTGTAAAAATACCATATAGCAATAGTAGAAGAGAATGTAATGCAATCTTTTATAACATGTAGTTTGCTTTTATCATGTAAATTAATAACTTACATTTAAGCCACTGAATAGAATTCTATAGTTTTCCATTGAAATTCCTAAGCCATTTACTTCAGAGTAAAGTTGTTAATGTCCATTAACTGTTCTGGGAATGAATATTCGGGATTTCCTTTGTCCCCAGTGCTATAATAGTAACTGTGATTGACAGAAGTATTTATGCCCATTGACTGTCTTTTTCATGACAGTAGGAACATGCAGACACACATAATTGCAAACATGCTCTGCATTTCTCTCATTGAAACTTTGGTCACGACAGATGCTTTGCAAATCTGAGTAAGCTGAAAACTGGCACAGCAGTAGCACTTGTTCCAAGTCCATGACATAGTAGGCATTTGGTTTCCCAAGTGCCACAGGGAAACAGAACAGTGTTGGCTAGCAACAAACAGTATGTATGAAAGATTTCAATTCACACATTTCAGTCTGGAGGGCATTCCATAAAAATGAAAAGGGAAAGTTCTCAGTAGTTCTCTCTTCTTGCGTAGCAAAATAAAGACAATTTATATCAACAGTTGCCATTGTTTCCTGTTTGGCATGGAGAGAAGAATAAAAGTGTGTCAGTCTAAGCTTTTCAAAGGACTTTCCACTTAGAAGTTTTGTTATTTTTACAATAATAGCAAAGGAGATTTGTATTACAGTATATTGCAGATGGATAAACTGAGAGATTGTGATGTGCTGTCAAGACAGACTGATTTAGGGATGCAGTACGTTTACATGTGTTTTCTGTTCAAAGTGAAAGGAAATTGTTGTATTTTCTTAGCAGTCTTGGCCAGAAAGTACTCCAAGAGTAACAGACTTATGTGCTGCATATTGTTGGAGCTGTGTGTAGTCGGTGGTCACAAGTTGCCCACTCTTATTGCAAAGTCTCCTTGCAAAATGGATGATTAGCAGCTGGGCCAAGTTCCTGATTTCTGGCTGCTACCGTAGTCACTGTACAGTTCCAAGAATTTTAGAAAGATGTGTGTTGAGATTAGGTGAATGTGTAGCACTACTGATCCTTCATTTTTGAAAAATAAAAAAAGTTCAGGTATTTGTCCAGTTTCTTTCAGATTTATATTTTAACTCAGAACATTTCCATATATTGGAATATGTAGAACAGACATGTCAAATACACAGCTTGTGGGCTGAATCGAGCCTGCAATATGTCCAGAGTTGTCCTGCGATAGGTCCAGAGATGGCGAGGGACCAGCGGTCCACCTCGGCCATGCCCATCCAGTCAGTCATGACAACCAGGACACCCTCACCCCAGCCCTCCCAAGCAGAGGTGGGATTCAATTTTTTTAACAACTGGTTCTGTGGGCGTGGCTTGGTGGTCATGTGACTGCTGGGCATGGCCAACTCAACATCACTCACATTGAGGCATGCATCTCCTCGCCTGGCCTCTCGTAATTGTGGGGATGCCGCAACAGTCATAAGTGTGAAAAATGGTCATAAGTCACTTTTTTCAGTGATTTATAACTTTGAATGGTCACTCCACACAAGCAAAGTACCAGCAAAGGAAGGAAAAAAACTCCAAAGAAGTTCCTGAGACAGGAAGTCTAGTCCTGCCAAGAATGTAATAAGAATTAATGGAGAGGCAGTTTCTGTAAGCAACACCAGAATGTTTCCTTCCTGCCTTCCTTACAGGATTATGCCAGTAATTTCTTCTAACAACCAATTCTCCGAACTGCTTAGAATGTTAACAATCAGTTCTAGCAAATAGGTGCGAACCTATAGAATCCCACCCCTGTCCCCAGGGCCAAACAAAATATGGTCTGCAATGGGATTGAGTTTGACACCCGTGTTAGAATGTATTTTTGTATTACACCAACTACAGAATTATTCAACCAGTAGATGGCAGTATTTAGTTTGCATCTATGGTTATAATCTATGATTGTTTTTGTTCTGAGGAGAGTTTCCTGTGACAGTTGAAACCTTTAAGCAGCAAAGCCCATGGTGACTGTCCACTATTTGATCTGTATGGCTGTGTAACCATCTTCTGCTTCCAATCTGTATGGCTATATAGTAAAGCTCTGTTATAATTTCTATGCTATAAAACAGAATTTCTAACACCAAATTATGCTGTATATGTCAGGGCAATTGTTTATTGAGTTCAACTTTTGCTGTATTTGTGACTATTTTAAGTTTCTGGGTATAGTGCATTAAACATTTCAAGAAAATTATATTATCAAAATAGTATATACTTTAAGTCGGGCATTTGGAAAGTTGACCATGTACTTTTCCTCACCCAAAACATTAAGCCATGGAAGGAAATGCCCTCTTTCAACCTTGACAGTTGATTTATCTTAGATGGCTGTAGGCTTTTTTATGCAAAAACACTGTGTATTAATTGCTCGTGGTAGTTGTATTGTGTCTCTAGACAAGGAAGTAGCAAAAGCATATCTTTGGAATGTGGTTGCTGTTTAGTAGTTGCATCAAGGCTAATTATTTTGTTGCATTTATTCTAGTTCTATTGCTAATAGTTTTGGTTTGAATCCTGACATGCTTTCCATTTCCATTTGTGCATGGTTTCTTTTTCTTCCAACACAGCTGAACTCACATTTTATTTTTTAATTGGGAGGAGCTGAGCCCACTACCATAAGAAGAAATAATATCCTTATTAATCTCTATTATGTGACCCTATTTATAGAGCATCATAGTAAAGATAATTGAGGTTTTTCAAAGTCATGGATGATTATACATAGAAGAAGCGGAGAGCTCAGTGGCTGGATTCAGGAATTATGAAGCAATGCAGTGTAGCATTTATTATAAGTTTATAATATAAATACAGTTTTTTTATAAAAGGAGAAGGAATAAACATTGTGTTAATTATAATAAATTTAGAAGAAGTAATAAGAGGAGAAAATGGTTTTGAGATAATTTAAATTGTTCAATGAGAAAATACTTACATTAATTGTTGCTAATCCCATAGCCCCAATTCAACAGAAAAGAAATAAATAAAATAAGTTGAAGCTCCAAAGAGGAAATGCTCATTTTAATGGCTTATGAACATGAAAGAGCCTTAATAGCAATTTTCCCAACCACACTAATCAGTCTAGGGCTGTGCTTGCATCTTATCAATTACCACAAAGAAAATAACAGTCTAATAAAAGTCTTATTCATACTTTGCCAAAAAAGAAGGCAGAGGAAGGAAAGAGGGGAGGGTTAATAAATATCAGATTATGGATTCTGTCCAAACCAATTATGTGAATCCAAGCTTTTGGGATGAAGATTAGAAATGAATGCCAGTTAACAATCATAGCGTATAGATGAGCTACTTAAAGAACTCTTCAACTGGGTAGTCCTTCAGGTAAAGATTTGATTTAAATAGAGATCTCTAAGTCAAATGAAGACTTGTGATTGCTCATAAATTATACAGTGTTTTTAAGGTTGGATAAAACCTTATTTTCCTTTGCCTAGTGAAAATTGAGAAACCCTCCAAATCTGGAGACAACGTTGGAGGCAAAGTGGGGGGAAATCGCCCTCTCCTTCCTAATCTGGAGATAGAAGCAATGCTACTAGGAGAAGTACTGCACAGGATTTTTACCATTTCTTTTTCATTTTTTTTAAGTGAGCTGCAGTTAGCAAATATTATCAAGTAATTAACTTTACCCATTTCAATGAATTCTAAACACGATGACAGCAATGAACTTTGTATAATTTCAGTGGTAGGAAAAATAGAACAGAAAATGTTTTCTTGTTAATACCCTAATGAATAGATATCAAATGGTTGGTTTTTAGCACATTTTACTGAATAGCAAAAGAAAGTAGGGAAAAGCAATGGGACATCATCGAAATAAAGGTAAAGATGCTAGTTGTTTCTGGCTGTAGGGGGCGGTGCTCTATTATAAAGCCAAAAAGCCAGCGCTGTCCCATATCCCATATCAAAATAAAGTATTCTAAAAAGAAGGACCTACAACGCAAAATGCTTTCTAAGTCTCATAAATTTTCTGAATGTGGTGTCTAGGAACATTATTTTTGCAAGTCTATGTATACTTTTTTTTCTTGGAGTGAAGAATTTTAGTTTAAGACTCTGAAATATGTACTTACATTAAGTTCATTTTATTGTCTTTGCGCTGTGTGGACAAGAAGTCCAGACTGTACAGCAATGTATGTAAGAAAAGTATATGCTCTTAAAAATGCTCAGTACAGGCTCGGCTTATAACAGTTGATTTAATGACCATTTGAAATTATAACAGTGTTGAAAAAAGTAATTTATAATCATTTTTCACACCTGTTGCAGCATCCCCATGACCACGTGATTAAAATTCAGATGCTAAGCAACTGACTCATATTATGAAGGTTGCAGTATATTGGATAATGTGATCATCTCTTGTGTCTTTCTGACAAGCAAAGACAATAGGAAATCCAGATTCAGTTAACTGCAGTGATTCACTTAACAACTCTAGCAAGAAAGCTCATAAAATGGGGCAAAATTCACTTAACAACTATCTCCTTTAGCATCTAAAATTTTGGGGTCAATTGTGATCATAAGTCAAAGAATATCTGTAATAAAAATAAAAAATAAAGATTATGGATAAAGGGAAAAAAGGAAACAAAATTAAAATGAAATTTATTACACAGAGATTTGTGTGTATAAAACATTTAGACAGAAATATGCATTGTGTATTTTTAATTATTAAATTTCTTTTCTTTTGCTCAGTAGTTAGAGTAGAAGCAGAACAGGTTCATTTAGTGCAGCAATCTCTGTCACAGAATAAGCAACTGGATTCATTTTGGAAGTTTACAAGTCTGGACTAGAGGATGACAGTCCTTTGCCAATGTCACTTTTCAGCTGGCATTGTAAGACATGTTGCCATTCAGGAGATAGTAAACGGACATCAATCGTAGTTATTGATAGCCTGAGTTTCCATGAACTTGTCCAGTACCATCTAAAACCATCTGAATTGGCTTTTATTATATTAGCACAGATTCCTCAGTTGTGTCTTTGTGCTATATAAAAAAGACAAATTAATCCAAAATATTTCAGTGTCAGTGGATGACCTGAATTCCAACACATATGTAAGAGAAAAGCCATTCTCCCTTGTAAGGCTGCAATAGGCCAGGAATGGGTTGCTCATTGTCATAGCTGATTGGACTGAGTCTGTCAAAGCTGATTAGTTTAGCTCCGCCCCTGTGGCTGGCTGCTCCCAGCTTTTGATTCAGTCCTCAGGCAGGACAGACGCAGTGGATTACCTCTTCTCCTTTGCTTTGCAAAGGCAACCTCAAACAAAGAACAGAAAAGGAGAAAAAAAACTTTAAAAATTATCTGTGCCATGCATGATTTTATGTACTTCTGCAGATCTCTCATCTTTCTTTGTTCTCAGTTATTGAGTCCCAATTGCTGAAGGGGAGTTGTTTCATTCCCCTGATCACTTTCATTGAACTTCTTTGAACTTTTCTAGCTGTGTCATACTTAAATCAGTGTTTTGCAACTTTGGCACCTTTAAGATGTTTGGATTTTAACTCAAGCTTGCTGAGGCATTATGCAAGTTGAAATTCAAGCATCTTAAAGGTGCCAAGGTTGAGAAATAATGATTTAAGGTCTGGGAATCAGAACTTCATACAGTATTCCCAGTTGTATTGTATTCTGTTGTATTACCTTAGATTTGTATATGGACATTATTACAATCACCACTTCCATTTCAATTCCTTTCTTAATGACTTCAGGCATCGAGGTTATTTGTACATAATACAGCTGCTATATGCTGTGTTAACAATTCCTTAAAGGTGTCCACAGTGAATCCACATCCTCTTTGCTGGCCAGTCACTGCCAGCTCAAATCCCATTAATGGTGAGATTTGAATTTGTTCTGCCAATGTACATTATACTAGTTTTTGTTTTTACAACTGTTTTTGCTATTTAAGCCTGTTCCCACAATTTGAAAAGATCCCACTGGAAGTCTTAATTCTTCTTAATTTTACCTCCTTGAACAGTTTGGTATCATCAGCAAATATAGCAAATTTTCCTAGTCACCTGTGGGACTAAGAAGAAAAGCCTTTAGTGGCCAGCATGAGCATTTCCTTTCCTTGTTTTCTTCTCTTGGACTTTCAGGCAGTCTAAAGAGAACACGCCTGGTTTACAATGGTAAAAGAAAAAAGAAACAGCTGAGAGTACTGGAGTGTGTCAGTGACCTTGGTGGAAGAGTTGTGTTGTGTGGGAAAGCAAAAAGGAGGAATTTGCAGCTGAGGGAGCAGAACAGCTGTATTGATTGTAAAAGAGGAGGCAATTGATTGTAAAAGGCAATCGATTGTAAAAGAGGAGCAGGCTTGGACTTCATCAGTTTAACAGCAGAGAAGCTGAAAGGAGAAGCAAAGGCCAGTAGCAGCACTGAGAAGCTAAAGTAAGCTAGCACTTTTGGTAAAGTCTCGTCTCCTCCCTCTCCCGCCCCCACAAAAAGGCACAAGCTGAAAAATTGCAAAGCCAATGCTTCAGCAATTTAGTATAGTGGGTGACAGCAACAGAAGCCAACTTGCAGGTGGTTAAATGGTGGCTAGAGATTTTGATAGAAGTTTAAGCGATATAGACTGCTTAGAAATAAGAAATGCACATGGGCATAGACAAAGATGTTAGTAGAAATAAAGTGGTTTAAGAGGCAGCATAGGTTTAATAAGTGGTAAAATAGAACACAAGTAACTTTGTTCTCTTTTATTATTAAAGCACCCTTAACAGGGAAGATAAATCAATCTATTTGTTGCTGGTCTTTACCATTTTCCAAAAGAAGCCTCTCAGAAGCTATAATGCTAGATTATCTACACAAGCTAAAAATAACAACCTTAGTTCTAGTATCTGAAGACATTACTTTGCACATCTCACTAATGTGAGAACACCTACCGGTCTTCCAGAACACTGCACATAATACCCCAGTCTTTTATTCTCGCAACAATAAGAAATATAGGAGTATGTGATAAAGGTCTGTCCCTAATCACCAAGCAACCTTTATAGCTAAGCAAAAACTTTTATGTATACAGTACCCTAAACTCTGCAAAGTCTTTACTGTAGCTTTTATTAATCTTACAAGCAACTGACATCTCAGTATGCACAGAAATAGAAGTTTTCTTTTATGTAGATTTAAAGTAATGTGTTCCTTCAGGGAAACTCTGATGTGCCCAAATGATCTGTTTGAAAAAGTCACAGGTAAAATATTGGATATGGAACCATGGCTCTTTGAACAATGTACTTGGGTTCTCCTATACGCTGCATTATTATTGTTGAAAAGTAATTTTTGGAAGGTTAGCAGTGCATGTACATGAAAATCAAGATTTAATTGGATCAAAAATTATATTTGAATAGAGATTTGGGAGGAAGATGTGAACAATGCATGGCTAGACAAGATAAAACATATTAGCTGCTTCTGTGTAGCATTTAGGGAGGCAGAAAAGGCCCTTGTGATTGATTTCACCAATGTAGAGATGTAACTTATCATGCAGGTGGTAAAATCAGCCAAATGCCCACGTGCAAGACCGTTTCCTCCAGAGTCTAAGAGCTGCACAGTGAATCCCTTGTCACCTTCTCATTTGGCTTTTGTAACCATACTAATATGTAACAGCCAGACTAGTCTTTAATTCTAGCCTGGAAATGTGAAAGTCAAACTGAAGTCTGGTTTGAGAGAAAAAATTGGCTATGATAAATCAATGTGACATAGGATCAAATTAAGCCTTCCTTTTTTTCAAAATGCTCTGAAAATGAGGGATATTTCATCTGCTATGGACACAGTAGGTCACAGGCTCAATAAAGTTTCTTAAGGGGTTGTTGTTGTTTTTGTCTTACTGAAGAAATAGGAACATGTCCTCCAATTCCTTTCTCAGGTTCAGCTACTCAGCTGTTATATTGCTTTGCAGCTTCTCCAGCAAAAACAGAGGTTTGCCAAGATTCATGATTCAGTGGAAGCTGCTGAGGTTAAGAGATAGCAGTTTACTTCAAGGTGGAATTGACTTGCTGTGAAATACAAAGGAACCAGAGCTGTTTATCCAAACCTTACCATTTGCTATTGTAATAAATAGGCAAGAATAAAATTCCCCTGCCAAATAACATAAAAGTTACTGAGTAGGTCGGTTGCAACTCGACACATAGGCTGGATACCCACATTGTGCTGTGTCATAATGCAGAGGTATTTTTCATTTAGGCTTGGCACGTTGTGTGAGTCAAACTATATTGAGTTTTGTTACACATGATTTATGGTTCAGTAGGATGGGATCCTAATTAACTGGTTTATTCAGTAAATCATAGTTATGCAAACTATGCTAATAACACATATTGGTATTTGCGTAACTATTTATTTCTTTTTACAATTGAATTAAAGATAACTGCTTTTCCAGAAGAAAGCATATGCTCTGTTTATCGTAGAAGGTAGCTTTAAAATGAAATTAAGATATATTGAAGAATATGGTGAGTCAGGAAGGTGGTATTGAAACTTTCAATGTACACAGCATGTAAATAGATTGAGAAACAGTATCACAAGCTTACCTCTTTATCTAAAACTCATTAATTTTTCATTCTAGGAGTCTGGGATTTTTTTTTGGTTGTACCGTAGAGGCAAGTTATGTATAAAGGTTTTTTTTTAAGGGACATGAAGCTTTGTTCCTTTTAGACCTAGTTGAGCTTAAAATGTTTTTCTCTTCAAAAATCAGAGCATGGGTAGCATGAAGCAAAACGACTAGGCTGAATTGCTTCTTTATATTGGTGAAATCCAGCAAAGCTATATATTGTAAAACATTATTGTAATATCTACTCAGATTACAAATCAGATACCAAGCAGTACTGGAAATGGAAGCATTCCTGTTGCTTTTTTAATAGAATATTTAAGGACTGACTCTTGAACATCTTCAGAGATATTGTAGATTCAGCGTACTATTGATAGCATATTGATACAGCCGAGAATATGTAGCATTAATATGAAACTTACTAATAATACTAATAATTGGTATGTTCTTTTTAGTTCTGTTTTGAATGGAGTGGGGAAAATACATCATAATAGGAAAAAATATCCCAATCCTTAAAAAATATAGTGGATTTCACTAGTGTACCACCTATAGTGTGTGTGTGTGTGTGTGTAGACATACACACACACACACACATAACAATTTACTGCAATTTACTTTCCTGTGTTTTTGACTTTCACATGCATGATTTAAATAATAAGGGTAGGCTCGTTTGCCCTTTCCCTGGAAAAAAGGCACTCCTACTCCTCTTAACTGGTATGGTACAGTAGTAGTCATTCTGGGAAAGCTAATTAAATTACCTCACTAGTATCACTTCTAGCAGTCCACCATGATATAATGAGATTGCCCATTATATACTACCTAAATTATAAATGTTTCCACTGATTTAACAGATTCCTGATTGCTGAATAGCAATATTAATTACTATCAATCACTGCCAAAGGAGTAAATCTCCAGGTGCCTTCTTTTTTTAAAAAAAGAAAGACAAACAGTAATACAAAAATGCATTCTGGAATAATTAAGTAATGCAGATTTGTAAAAGAAAATTTTATAGATATTTCAAGCAACCAAAATCTACAGTAACTGCAGAAATCTGTTACAGCTAAGATACAAAGGCATCCTGGGGTACAAATGACTGGTTTGTCATGGGTCATACTGCTCTAAAATTATGGTCTTTATTTTGTCTTTGTGCATTCCGGAAACTAATGTTTGTTTTGGAAGCTGTGCTTAGCTTGTGGATAGTGAATGTTAATTCACTATACTGAAGCAGTTGTATGTCACAATGCAACAAAGTTTAGGATAGGGCTGTTTGGTACTCTCTGAGCTAATAGTGAAGCTGCCTAGGAAAAACTGACAGCAGTATGAAGATTTATTTAATAATTTTACAAAAACACATTGATTCCTAAATAAAGACCAGTGTTGTGTAGTAGTAATTCTATTACTAATGACTTTGTAATAATATATATTTGGGCAACTAATATACATATTAATAAAATAGAATATTTGTAGCTCCAGGGTTGAACTGTAGGATCCTTGGTGCTTGGTGTTTTTCTTGCAGACGTTTCATTACCTAACTAGGTAACATCATCAGTGCTACAAGGGAATGGAGTTTGCTATTATTTTTATAAACTAGTGGTTTGTCCTGTCAGTGTTGGTGGAATTGTTCTTGGCGGTTCTTTGATTAGGCTGCTGTAACCTAATACACATATTTCAAGTGCACCCAATATTGGATGCATTAATCATCTTTCATATTCTAAAAACTGAAAACTTAGTAGGAGACTTGGGAATAACATGAAATAGGAAGTTGCTGTAGGTTTCAGAGTGCTTGAAAATAGTTGAACACTACTGAAGAATTATGCATTGTTTTTATAAAATAGGTGCTGAAAAAGCACAAATGGGTAACTTGTACAAGTTACTCCTTCAATATTTATTCAACTTTAACTCCCACATCTTATTTTTCAAAAGCACTTTGTGTCCTGTGATTCAAAAGCTGCTTGGGGTTTTCTGAAGACTACCTCACAAACTTGGTTGAAATGAGAAATATTTAGTTGGTTAATTGAATTCATTGACATAATAGCATTTGATGCATCGGAGAAATGAGCTCAGTTTATGCAAAGTAGTCAAAAGAGCAATGAATGTTTCAACTTGGGTTCCTATTGTAAATGCAAATGAATTCTTGCTTAAATTCATCTCCAGACTGGCAAGGCTGCAGTTTGACATCTCTGTATGTTTCATTGCAACTTACTAAGTATATCCATGCTTGTTTGAAGTCATTTGTAGAATACGTCAGTCTTTGAGTCACTGGATTTCTAAAGCTGAGTAAAAATATTTTGCAAATATTCAGGAATAATCTTTAATTTGGCTAATATGATATCAAAGAGAACAATTCTAAATCTGCATATTGTATTTGCATGTATTTAAATTTGCATGTACTGAATAAAAGTAAAACAAAATTAGATATTCACAATACTGACCTAAAATGGATCAATGAAACAGAATAATGAAAAAAGAATATTTTATTGAACTAATATTATTTAATTGTAATGTGTATATTTTGAGATTCCTTGCCTGAAGCTCAGAATAAATTACAATATTTGGAAGGGGGAAAAAACCAATGAGCTTTTAAAAACAAAACAAAATAATGCAGTATAAAACTATACATTGGATGCAATGGGACTTAGTTTTGACTGGCAATTGTCCAAGGAAAATTAATTACATAATTGTAGGTCAGCCAAAGAGATTCTCATTGTGCAGAGGTGAATTGGAATGCAGTGCAAGTTTTCCCTAATGGGTTATACAGATTGTAATTTATTTCAGCATGAAAGTGTAAGCCCTTTAGAAATTTCTGATCAAGCTGTTATAAAAGCTTAGCCAGTCAAGATAGCTGAAATGCCATTTGAAGAATCATTAATGGTTTGCATTCTTCCAAACAAGGATAACTCTACATGGAAAATAAAGATTATATAGACAGGAACCTTAAAAATAATACATCCTCCTATCAATCTTCATAGTCTTAGCTAGTAATCATTTCAGTCGATGTTCAGTTGCTCTGATCCTAAAAAAAACTACAGTAACAATGAAGTCCTGTCTGTTACTTTGGTCTTTTCTGTCTTTCATACTATCAATGGTATCTTCTTTGGATTAGCTATGTGAATTAAGAATTATACGGTTTGTGAAAAAATGGTTCTGTGTATATCTGTATACCAGTAATTGCTGTCAGAGGGCAGCTTTTAAAGGAAACTGTTGATACTCGTGCTATTACATTTTATTTCATTCCCTCTTGCTCTCCACATTACATTCACCATGTAGTGACTGAAAGTATAATTTGTTGATGAATAATACTATTTCACATATTTAAAATGAAGTCCAATTGTATCTTGAAAAAATCAAGCTCTATGTAGAGTAGAGTAGAATAGAATAGAATAGAATAGAATAGAATAGAATAGAATAGAATAGAATAGAATAGAATAACAGAGTTGGAAGAGACCTTGGAGGTCTTCTAGTCCAACTCCCTGCTTAGGCAGGAAACCCTACACCACTTCAGATTCATTTATAACATTGCCATGGTTTTCTGTCTTTGCTGCAGCTGTTAGTTATTGCTATTTTGCCAGCTTCATCAAGTAGCCCATATTCTAGTAGTTTTGCTATTTTGTCAAGCAGTGTTTATAGACAGTCTATGCCCTTGATGGCAAACCTATGGCACACATGCTAGAAGTGACACGCAGAGCACTTGTGCCGGCATGTGAGAGGATGCCCGGAAGTGCCCCACTGCGCATGCGTGCACACACCCTGCCAGCCAGCTGATTGTTGGGTATCTGCCATGCATGCGTGTGGGGAGACATGCACATGGGAGATTTGCATGCATGCACAGAGATATGTGGCGTGCGCAGGGGGTGACGTGTGCATGCGCAGGGGATAGGGGGAGTCACGCATGCATTGCATCATGAATGCAGGTGTGCAAGCACGAGCGTGCACATGCACATGCACTTTTGGCACATGATATGGAAAAGGTTAGCCATCACTGGTCTATGCGATCTTTCAACAGCTAACTATGTGGTTGTCTGCCTCTTTTGCTTCTTTGCTTTCTTAGTAAAGAGGAACATCTCCAGGTTGAAATGTGAAGTCCTTGGTGCCAGTGGTGGGATTCAAATTTTTTTACTACCAGTTCTGTGGGCATGGCTTGGTGGGCGTGGTAGGGGAAGGATACTGTAAAATCTCCAATCAGTGGTGATATTTGCTGGTTCTTCAAACTACTAAAAATTTCCGCTACTGGTTCTCCAGAACTGGTCAGAACCTGCTGAATACTACCTCTGCTTGGTGTTCTCTGAGCTTGGTGTTTTTCTTGCAGACATTTCATTACTCAAGCTAGATAAAACAACTATCTTCTCAATTCTGGCTTTGTACAGATTTGGTCTCCACTAAGCCTTTATGCTTTTAACTTCAGTGCATCTTTTTTGTTTATCCTTCAGATATTCTTCCAGTGCTCTTTTGTAGTTCTTCAACTTTATAGTGTATATGCAACAGTGGCAATAGTCAATGTCCATCTATCATTATTATGCCTTCTAGTATAATGCTACCTCCCAAAGAAACCAGACAAACACAGCAAAAGACTACTTTTTTCATTTTTAGTATCACAAATAAATGCACATAACTTTATTTATTTTTTTATATGTATAGTGGACCGATATTTTTATCTGCTCACTCGGGCACTTTATATTATATTTTGTTTCAGATATTGGAGATGAGATTTTTATAGTCTGTATACATGAGTATATGCAATATGTTCTGTATTATATAATAAAACATATTGTAATTTATAATATTTGCAATGTAAAATTGTCAAAAACATGATCAATTAAAACCAATATATTATAATTAATATTTTATTTAATTGTAATCTATTAATTTTAATCGTACTGTGTTTTTTTTAAATATAAGTTTACATTGAATAATCCCTGGAAATAAATATTGATGAATTGCAATATATAAATGTCTTTTATGAGATGAATTTTGTAGTATCTTCAGATTTATAGATATGCAGAGTTATTTGCCTTTTCTTTTTTTCAGTCACAAAATAAGAATAAACAGTATTATGATGCATGTTTGTTTCTTTTTTGCCAGAATAGGATATTTGATAAGATTAAATTTTATCTACTGTAGTTTGAACTGGGTCTTATGAAGAAATTAAAGCACATAATTTTAATCCTTATGTCCAGTGTTCCGACATAAAATCCTAGAAATTATGAAACAGCATATTTGATTTATGCCACAAATTACAAAAAATATAAGTCTCTTCTTTCCTTGCAAGGAAAAAAGAGTAGCTTCTGGTTTTTGAAAAGCTGATGATCAAATCCTGTTTCCATTCCTTCCAGACTAGCCCAATATTTTTCCATTGGTTTCTACCACAATGTTTGTATGTGCAGCACTGTTTGTTGTCTCACTTGAGAGTTTATTCATTAACTGATTTATATTTAGAGCTCCATGGAGAAACTGAAATATGTGATGCAATGCTGTTGTCATTCAGCTTCCACTCATGAGTAGTCAGTAGGGAGTAAGGAATATTCTGACTCTCTGCACTTTTCCTATCTGTCACTTAAATCAGTAATAGAAATGCAAAAGGGAAATGCTTAACCAGCACCATGATACTTCCTTAGGGAAATAATGTATTGTACTGCTTCATGAAGATCGTATTTTCTACATAATTTGTATGATTATGTCCTTCAGGAAAGGGAAAATATCTTTTCCCATACCTACCTTCTCCAGATTCTGTTAACATATTTTGGAAGCAACAGAAATACGGGATGACAAATATGTTTTTAAGAGTTAAGAATAATGTCATTATCATTTGACATTTAAATAAAACAGCAAACCAGAGGCAGGAATGCTGTAAATGCTTTTCCTATCAAGACATTTCAGTATTTGTCAGTAAGCAACTTCAACAATTTGTATCTAAAAATGCTGAAGACTTAGAAGAGAATAAAAATACTTTCTAAAAACTATTTTACATACAGACAAGAATTTCTTTAAGATTGAAATAGCTCACAATCAAGGATAAGACATTCGTTGTTATGGGATATCTAGAAAGACTTAGAAAATACCCAGTACATTGTTTGGATGTCATATCAAGTTCTTAGCTATCTAGTGACTTCAATTCCATTTTTCAAGAAAAAGATCCTAGAAGTGGCCCAGAAACATGATGATGATGATGATGCAGCAATCGGTTCAATTCGATTTTTGGAAATTCTATGGCAATTCTCTCTCCACATTTTCCAGTCTTGTATATCTTCTTTGAGTTGTTTTATGCTCTGGTTTGATGGTATCTATTTTATTTTTATTTTATTTGGTTTGTCAATTGCTTACAAGATGATAGGTATAAGTAAAAACATAGTTATGAATACATGGATACATATAAGAAAAATAGAAGAAACAATAGGACAGGGACGGTAGACACGTTGGTGTGCTTATACACGGCCCCTACAGACCTCTTAGGAAAGGGGTGAGGTCAACAGTAGACAGTCTAAAGTTAAAGTTTTTGGGGTTTGGGGAAGGAACCACAGAGTCAGGTAGAGCATACCAAATATTGACCACTCTGTTGCTGAAGTTGTATTTCCTGCAATCAAGTTTGGTGCAATTAACCTTGAGTTTGTATCTATTGTTTGCTCTTGCACCAAGTCATTAGGAGACCTCGTTGTTGTTTTTTTTTTTACTGTTGGCCAATCCAAGCATAACTGCTTTTCCAGTAAGTTTGATTGGATGATATGGGCAAATAAGAAAGGCAGAATGTTGTGATTTGGCCTTCCAAAGATATGTCTGGTTTTCTATGATCTAGTACCTGCTTATTTGTCATCTTCGTTGCCTTAGAAATACAATCTTCTCCAACACCACAGCTCAAAACAAGTCAATGTTTCTCCTGTCTAATTTTTTCATGGTCTAACTTTCACATAGGTGAATGGGCAACATGACAGTGCAATCTAATCTGCATTTAACTGCAGGCTTGCTTTTTCCATACAAGATTCATGTTTATCAATGCTGTGTGACCCAGTGCAATTCAACACTTTATTTCTGGACTGCATTCACTGCTTTGATCAGTCTTAGGAAAGTGAATTTCTGCACACGTTCAATCTCTTTACTATCAATTGTTATTTTGACATGTCCATTCCTTGCAGTTGTTGTGAGTTTGGCCTTTTTGACATTCAGAAAGAGGCCAAATTGCTCACTTTCTTTATTCCTTTTGACCAAATGTTGAAGGCCTTCTTTGGTTTCTGTGGGGACGGTTATATCATCAGCACATTGAAGATTGTTAGTGTTCCTTCCTTACATTTGGGAACAGAAAGATAAATTTTGTACACATTTGAAGGTCACTGCCTTGGCATCAGTGATGGGATTTGATTTTTTTTACTACCGGTTCTGTGGGCGCGGCTTAGTGGGCGTGGCAGGGGAAGGATACTGCAAAATTCCCATTTCCTCCCCATCCCACTAATCTGCTTTCCGGCTCCGTTCTCCTGTGCAGGGCAACAAAAGAAGACCCAGCTGATAAACTGGGACCAGGGAGGCAGAGAATAGATGGGGGTAGGGCCAGTCAGAGATGGTATTTGCCAGTTCTTCGAACTACTTAAAATTTCGGTTTTCCAGAAATGGTCAGAGCCTGCTGAATACTATCTCTGCTTGGCACCCATGTTGATCAGAACTGTCCTCTGCCACCCTTCTAGCCTGGCTTCCACCCAAACCTTGTTGTCTGATTTAGTTACGAGCTCCTAGATGTAAAAACTGTCTTTCTGGATGAACATTAGCCTGGAATAAAAGAAGATGGTAAACAAGAGAAAAAAATAAGAAGGGAATGCCTCCCAACTGAACTCCTTTACTCACTAGAAGCTCCCTTCCTCACCTTATATAGCTACCTGAACGTAGCTACCTGAACGTAGGAAGAATAGATTCAATGGGTAGTCACACAGGAAACTATTAGCAGTCAGAAACAGTAGCAGTCTCTCCCCCTCCTTTGCTCATGTTCTCTCTTTTCTCCCAAGTCCCTTGATAAACTCCCATTTTCTCTCTCTGTTCACTCACTAGTTGAAAAAAAGCAAACTCTGTGGCATACATCTAGACTTCTAAGTATTACTGTTAAGTTGCAACTTGTTATGATGCAGTAAAAGCAGTGTTTATTACAAAGACTTAAATCTTCTGAAGGTTCCAAGTTCAATTTTAATAGTTTTCATAAAAATAAATATCTGGGTTTTAAGGTAAGGGTGAAAAAAACTTTCTTAGTTGTTACTGGTATTAGACAACTTTGCTTATCCATAGCAGATCACTCAAAGATCTATTAGTATTCTGTCCATCTCAGCTCTCAACTAACGGTGAGAGTCTTGAAATCTGGTTTGGAAGTACTATGAATTTAGATCTCTAAAAGGAGACTGAGATGAATATATATTACTTGTTGTACATTGCTGCCTGTCCTTTGTTGTGGTTTGAGAATGAAATGAATTATACAAAGTAAAATATTGCAGGATATCTGAAAAATCATATTTTTGTGTAGAAATTATATTAACTTTTTTTTGTTCAAAAGAGAAAATTATACAGTAGTTAGTCATTTATATAGCATTCTGCAACAGAACCAAACCATTAATAAATAGAGGATTTCATAATTTGGTGTAGTTTGTACCAACAGCATCTAAAATTCCTGAATGACTGTTACTATTATATATATTTGGGATTATTTTAAAGCTATTTAAAATAATTATTATAAAAAAATTTGTTTTTATAAGTTAGAGATATTAATTATTAATTAAATATTGCAAGAATTTGCAATAAAGAATTGGAGTACCCCCTATTAACAAATTACATATTAATGATTTGAAGAACATCTTAAGTTAATAAAAAAAATCATGTTTTTAGGATATCTCAAAATATTTTTAAAGGATTGGAAGAATCAATCCCATTAGACTGAAATTATAAAATACACAAGGGACACTCATATAATATGGATTTGTCTCACAGTTACACTCTTTTGATTTAACATCCAAACATTATTAATATGTTGTTGCAAAGATTAATATTGTTTTAAAATATGAATCTAATTTTGAACTATAATCCAAAATTTGGAATTTACCAGTTTAAGAAGAACCATTAATTTTACATGGTGTGAGTGATACAATAAAATACTCCTTTAGTTGGAAAAAATGGAGATCCCAGGACTACAGTTTTGGGTTCATGATATGTATTCAGTTTCTGCTTTAAAAAACTGGCTCTTTATTGGAATAATATGAATGTTGATCAATAATAATGTATGAGAATCAGTCATAAGTTATATTTTTCAGTATGTTGTAACTTTGAATGTTCACTAAACAAATGGTTGTAAATCAAGGACTATCTCTATGTGGAAGAAAGTATGCAGTGGAGTACCCCAAAATTCTGTCTTACACTTAGTACTCTTCAACATCTTCATCAATGATTTGGATGAAGGGATAGATGGGGAACTCATCAAATTTGCAAATGACACCAAGCTGCAGGAATAGCCAACACTTCAGAAGATAGGCTTAAGATACAGAAGGATCTTGAAAGACATGAACATTGGGCACTATCTAACAAAACGAAATTCAATGGGGGGAAAAGTAAGATTCTACATTTAGGCAAGAAAAATCAAATACACAGGTATAGTATATGTGGTACCTGGCGCAATAGCAGTAACTATGAAAGTGATCTTGGAGTCCTAGTGGACAATCAGTTAAATATGAGCCAGCAGTGTGCTGCAGCTGCCAAAAAAGCTGCATTAACAGGGATAGAATCAAGATCATGTGAAATGTTAATACCACTTTATCATGCTTTGGTAAAACCACACTTGGAATACTGCATCCAGCTTTGGTTACTATAATATAAAAAAGATGTTAAGACTCCTGAAAGAATGCAGAGAAGAGCAACAAAGATGGTTAGGGGACTGAAGACTACAACATATATAGTTGCTGGGATTGGATATGTCTATCATTTAATGAAAAAGACCAGGGTGACATGATAGCAGTGTTCCAATATTTAAAGGGCTGCCACAAAGAAGAGGAAGTAAACCTATTCTCCAAAGAACCTGAAGGCAGGACAAGAGGCAAGGGATGGAAACGGGTGAAATTTAACCACCTTGCACCACCTTGCGTGGGGTGGTAGGGATGATTGGATTTGGTTCGCTGAACTAAACAATCGCCCTGGCTGATTGGCAATCACCCATGCCCGTCCAATTTCACCCATGTTGGCAACGGGTGATACAGGCAAGTGGACTGATGCATGTGGGGATGGAGAGTAGTGCGGGGAGATCACAGAATCACAACACTTCCCAGGTGTTCCCTGGTCTGTGAGGGGAGGATGCGATCTCCCTTGCCCCCCTCAGGAGCTGCAAAGCACTCACCGTCCCTCTGCCATCTGCCCAACCTCCTCCCCACTGCGCTTCTCTTCACTGAAAGTGCTCACATGCCCAGCAGGAAGGAGGGGGCTTGGTGGGTGCCAGAGGGGTGGTGAGCCCTTTGTGGCCTATGAGGGGAGTCCAGCTGGTGGTTTCCATGGCAAACATGGAGAGCCAGCTCATTGGGACTGCTTGGGCCCTCTTAGCCCGGCTGACTCAACCACTGGGAGCTCTGGCGAGGGAGAAGACGCCAAGCCCCGTGACAACCAAGTGAGGAGGGAGCGGGGGAGAGATGGGGAAGCACCAATCCTCCTCCTGCCAGAGACCCTCCTCACCCCCTCCCCTCTCCAGTCAAGCAGTGGTTGCCGCTTAGCACAAAACCTTTGCTTCCCCCCCCCAAAAAAAAAGTGTCAGAGAGAGAGAGAGAGAGAAAGGGAGACAGAGATGAGAGAGAGAGAAATGAGATGAGACATGAGAGAGAGGCCAAATGATGTCGACTTGGCCACACCCGCCAACCCACCCACCCAGTCATATGACCATCAAGCCACACCCACCAAGCCACACCCACAGAGCCAATAGGGGAAAAATGAATTTCACCCCTGGATGGAAACTAATCAAGGAGAGAAGCAATCTAGAACCAAGGAGAAATGTCCTGACAATTAATTAGTGGAACAACTTGCTTCAGAAGTTGTAAATGCTCCAACACTAGAAGTTTTTAAGAAATTGGACAACCATTTGTTTGAAATAGCAATAGCATTTAGACTTATATACCACTTC
Source organism: Bungarus multicinctus (assembly GCA_023653725.1). Lineage (NCBI taxonomy): Eukaryota > Metazoa > Chordata > Lepidosauria > Squamata > Elapidae > Bungarus > Bungarus multicinctus. Next base: position 219,194,515 of record CM042834.1, read on the forward strand.
ACAGTGCTTTACAGCCCTCTCTAAGTGGTTTACAGAATCAGCATATTGTCCCCAATAATTTGGGTCCTCGTTTTACCAACCTTGGAAGGATGGAAGGCTGAGTCAACCTTGAACCGGTATAGGATTTCCTGCCTGAGCAGGGGGTTGGACTAGAAGACCTCCAAGGTTCTTTCCAACTCTATTATTCTGTATTCTGTAGTTTACAATAGGTGGCCTGTTCCATCACTAACTCCCCCCAATGGCCTTCCCCATCATGTATACTTAATGACTCACACATTTGATTAGCGAATGTGTGGGCGAAAGCAGGGAGTGATTGCAGTCAAATTACATAATTCATTCCTACAAATCCCCAAGTTAAGAATATAATTGGCAGGCTCCATTACATTTGTAACTTGAGGACTAACTGTACTTTCAATTATTTGTTTCGGGAATTCTGAATTAAAGCGCATATTTGATTCTGTATTTGATCCCAATAAGCAATTTCCATATGTTTAATTTTAAAACAGTTACAACAAATGTGGCAATAGAAATTAATTAAGTAGCATGATTGTGTGGGGGGGTATTTTTTTGTATAGGTTGATGCCCATAGGTCTTCTCAGAACAATTTTTGATATTTACCTCAGAATTCAACATGCGTAGTTTATCATTTATACTATTGTCGGATGTATACTGCATGAGGCATCATGTTTAGAGAGGATAGTGAGAAACAATCTAAGCAGTTCTTTTGGTTTCAGAGAATTACATCATAGAATTTGTCATCGCTGACTTTAAAAAAAAAATGTTTGAGATTGGTGTTCATTTTACAATTCTCGCTTGGTTGACCCAGGATAGGAAAGAAAAAGGAAAAGAAGGATTGTTAACCCAATCAGAGTTCTGCCATTGATGTGGTTTGAAATGTCATGTCATCCACGAACTTTTTTCAGCAGCCAATCTCTTCCCCGTTACTCTTTTCTAGCACCTTAAATTTTCTACATCTATAATAGGATAAATGACCGTTTTAAATTTTTAAAACTATTTTTAATATGTTACAAATATGTTTAAATGTAGCATGCTGGGTGGGCTGCTCAGAACTTTTATTATTTTTAATTAGCAGCCATTGTAAGAGAGTTGGGTGCATTTAATATTTTGCTCTTAGCTGCGTCATTTGGTGGTTAAGAAACACTCCTCACTGATTGACGGAAACCTTTGTAAAACCACGGATGGTCACTTTCTGCAGAATTATAATCTTGCTGCTGTACATAATGAGGTCAGTGAAGCATCAAGCAAGAAAATGTAGAATTCTATAGCATGGATCTGTAAGCACAGCACTGTCTAGGCTATTTAAGTTTAATGAGGCAGCTACTGTGCTGCTGCATACGCTCGCTGAACAGTCTCAGCATGTATTTCAAAACTAAAATGTAGCTCATAATCCATGTCCATATGCTGTAGGAGATGAGACCATTATGTTAAGTCTGCATTCTTCTGAATTCCCTTTAGTATTGATGGTACCAAAATGTGTTATTTGTTCTGTTTTATTGGAAATGAGAATCAGGAGGCTACTCTTTTTCTTCCTTGTCCTCAGAGCATTGGCACTACCACATAGTAGTAATACCTTGGTAGCATTCAGATTCCCTGGAGAATATCCACTTTCTTCAAGGCTAAAACAGCCACTAAAATAAGGGTAGTTTTTCCTCAAACATCTATTCCTTAATATTTTGTAAATATGCAAAACACCTGAGCCATCATTCATGTTACATAGACGTTCTGAATAATTTTCTTGACTCCACTAATGTTTCTGCAAAGGTTAGGGTGCCCAATAATATGACTGTGGCCCCAATGATCAAATGAAGGTTGACCACGCGTTGAGGTTACACAGATTAAAAACAACCAATGTAATTAATTTTTAAGGTGCTGTATTGTGGCTTTAAATGTACATTGGCTGTGTGCCAGTCCCCTTGAGCATTTATATTTGATAATTCAGCCAATTACATCAAGCTAATAAAGTGAAATGACCAAGATGTGATCAGTTCAAATTTCGTATCTTTTTACTACTTGTCATCAGGAGGAAGAGAAAGGAGAATTGAGAGAAGGAAAGGGGTGAGCAAATCCAAAATTCCTTTTTTGGTGCTCTGTCAGGCCCAATAAACTTTATTTCAAACAGAGTGAGGTAATCTTTCCTAAAAAAAATCTGGTGTGCATTCACTGTAATGAAGAGCACTGGAATATAGTATGTTCAGAACAGTGATGAATTGTTAGTCTGCATATGTATTTGATCATAGGTCATATTTCTACCAAAGTTCCATAAAATAAAAGACTCTTTTTGTGACACCCCCCCACCTCATTCAAGTTTCTTTTTTATAGTTTGGGAAATATTACAGTAAGATATTGCATTGATCTGTGAAAGAGGACTCCAAAAACTATTCCATTTTATGCTGACTTCCAGTTGTGGCAGACTGTGACATGTAGCATTTTTAAAACAAATGAAATTATTGAATAATAAAAAATAACAATATCCCTGGGTTTTCTCTTTCACTATTTGGCAAATAAAGCACAATTCTTAAGATCTCGAGAAACTGTAACACCCTCACTAATACCTTGACTGAGAGTGAGAATAGAATTTTCTTGATAAATTAGTTCTCATATTTACATGTTATTTACATGTCATAAACAGGAACACATTTATGTATAAAAGCTAATCCTATGGACTATTGGTTTTCTCCCTCTCTCCTTTTAATTTATAACATATATTATTCCTATTTTGAGGTGCTCAACTGCCCTTCTCTCATTAAACGTTAATTTTGGTGTTTTGCTCCATGCTTGATGATGTAATGCACTTAGCAATGATGGATGATTCCCTGAGAGAGATTGTAAATTTCTTGCCCTCTTTCTTGTGAAAGGCATAACTTTTTGAGGAGAGGCTTGGATCAAATTGACTGGATCAAAAGCAAAATCTTTTTGCCCTGTGCAATAAGCAAGAAGTATTTTGTGGTGATAGACAGGTGGGGGGGGGGAGGAAGTGGAAGCAGTGAAGAGACTTCCCATTTATTATCAAGACACTGATGATTGTGGAGAAACATAAAGAAACACACTTGCTTCATAGAGATGCAATTTCTCAAGCCCACATTTCAAAGCTGCCCATCCCCCGCCAATAGTAGGAACATGGTTTTTTTTTTTTCCTAAAGAGAGAAAATCTCTCATTTTCCTAGCGAATCAATAAGACAGCGTTGTACATCGCGGTGCTCTCTGAATTGTTATCAATCTTTGCTTTTCCCCTTTTGTGTTTTACCACACACAAAAAAGGCTATAACAAGAAATGATGCTGTTTTAAGTTCTGTGAATATTAATGAATAAAGATGCAGGTGGTCTATATTCAGTCTTTGCAGCCTGCTCTTCAATAAATGGTTTTCTAATCTTTTTTCCTAGATGGAAATCCTGTATGAATGTGGAAGCCATTAGCAGAGTAATTGCTGTCTGTTACCATGACAACCAGCCGCTGCAGTCACCTGCCCGAAGTCTTACCAGACTGCACCAGCCCAGCCACTCCTGTGGTAAAGACTGTGGAGGACTGTAGCAGTCTTGTGAATGGACAGCCGCAGTATGTCATGCAAGTTTCGGCCAAGGACGGACAGCTGCTATCAACTGTAGTACGGACTCTTGCCACGCAGAGGTACGGTCAGTCAGTCATTTCAAACTCAAGACGTGTCTGCCCATTTAGTGATGCTGGAGGAGTAAGGGCAAAGAACGGAGGGGATGTGACTGCAAGATCTAAGATCTTGCAGTCCTATTTGGGACTTTATTTTTAAGGCCAGACTAAGTGCTGTCTGTTTTTATCCTGGTTAGATTAGAGGCTGCTGTTTTGCACGCTCCTGTTTCCGTAACTCTGAGCAGACTCCACACACAACTTGCACTCTTAGAGCGTTCCTCTTTTGAATTTGGAATGAATTTTGTAAGCTAACAATAACTTTGTGAATATCTCTAATGCGTAAACTTGCTCGTTCTCATTCGGTGCAGGAAAAGGTAGGGAAATTGCTAGGAGAGGCGGGTTGTAAAGTGAATAAGATGCAATAAATCCTGATTTGGAAAAGAAAACTTTAGAAGTGACATCCTGCTGACTTGTGCATGCTGCTCATTGCAAATTGTGTGCCTCTGTATGAATGATTGACAAAAGGAGATTCTTTAGGTCCTCTCTCATCCAGCATTGGAGTGTGTGGAGCTTCTTCTTTTTTTCCACACTTTTATGTCTGCCTTATATTTCTACAGCCAGGAAACCTCTTAACTCTTTGACCCAATAATCACTGGCTACATTTTTTCTCAAATGTGCTTCAGGAATAGGTCTGACAGCTGGAAGTCATATTGCTGTTAACCAATAGGTGTGTGCATGCTGGCTGGGACTGATGGGCATTGTAATACAGTACATCTGAAAGATTCTAGATTGGAATAGTTATTCTCCCTTAATAATATTGAGTCATTAATAGTCTTTACATTAACTTTAATGCATAGATATTCACTCACGAATAATTGTTAAATGCCCCATGGCATGTACATTGCCTATTACACCATTAGCTAATTCAACTAGAATTGCAACATATTGGATTGTTAGAAAAAGGTATTCTTTTTCCTAACTCAGCACAGGTGTGTATGTGTGTACATACATTTGATGTGAACTATGTTAATAAAATACACATAACATTTTGATGTGCTTTTTCTTTACAAAACAGATTATTGGAAGTTTCTGCAGAAAGTTTAAGTTACTTATATAAAAAGCTAAAGTTTCAATTGCAAATCACCATGATAGATCTGTCTTAGAATAAACAACTTTTTCTAACAGTAAATTTCTAAAATTTGTGGATTTGTTTTTGTGTTGGTTTCTCCTTTTTCTTAAGAGCAGCACACATAGAATTTTGTTCAGTCCTGCCAGAACGGCTCTGTGAGATACGTTAGGGCTGAGAGATTTAAAGTAAGGACACTCTGAAACATAGTTGAGAGAGATATTAACCTTCAAGTCCCAACAAGAATACCAGCCTTTCCCAACTTGGTCTCCTCCTGATAGTTTGGATAATGCTATGCCTGGATTCCTATATTAGGGAAAGCAATTCTGTATCATACTGCCTAAAAATGGAAATATTAAGATACGCAGTATCAAATAGGAAATATTAATTTGAATAATGTTGAGATTATGAATAAACCAGTCATTGAGATGTACCTGTGATCATGTTTGAGGAAAGAATAAATAGGTTGAAACAGAAATATCCCAGTTTGACTGCCTTGCTATAGGGAGGGTCAAATCAAATATATTATGCTTCAGTTATTTTATAAGGAAAGCAGATGGAACACAACAGGCCAGCCCTCACTTACAAATTATTGATGTTCATTCAAATCAATTTTAACAATTTAACTTGGAAAAAGATTTTTAAACTTAAATAAATAGGCTAAGGAATAAGGTCCCAAGTTTCTTTTCCTGAAGATGAATTTGAAGAAGGTGATAATGGGCCTTAGATTTATTCTGTATAAGTTAATGTTGTATGTGTATTGTACAACAAATCCCCTACCTTCTTCCATTTTATTTTCTTTTGGAGGGGCTTACAAGAACCTAAGGACCTGGAAAAATAGCCTATCACATTATATATAAAAACACTGAAGAATCCTAGGAGTGGTAACTGCAGGTGGCTTTCCACAAAGTATACTTCGGGGTCCTCCAAAAATAAGGGCAGAACACTGTTTCCTTTAAACACATGAACTGTCAGACCTTCACTCAAGAGACAGTAGTACATCTCTCTGAAGAAACTTACTCAGCATTCCTTACTCAGCTAGCTACGGAAGAAAGGCTTTTGTAAAAGTTACTTATACAAACGAAGTGAAATAATGAGACAATTGGTGGTTACAGAATCTTGTAAGAAAGCCTGCTATTTATAGCAGTTCCTAGGCTTAAAATCTCACCTGTCCTTATTTAGTAACAGATTTTGTGCTGCTCATTTCTCACAGTTGGGTGTGATGGGCACCTGCACAAAATATTTGGTCTCAGCTTTTTGCTTCTGGCTGGCAGCTTTGCACCACCTATCTAGTTCTCTCTTTGTTATCACCAAGTTCTAGAAAGAATATTCTTATCTCAGCAAACAAATTGCTCCAATTCTCAAAGGGAAACTGATGCCACGTGGAAAAGAAGATGTCCTAACTGGAAAAAGAGGGAGGACATACAGTAGTTGAGCCAGCACTTTGTGATGAGTATAGTGTGAAACTAACATGAGGAGGATGTATTTTTATTTCTTTTTATTTATTTTATTTGCATTTATATGCCGCCCTTCTCCGGAGACTCAGAGCGGCTTACAGTCTATGGAGCACCATGTTAAGTGCTCGGCAATAGCCTTCATTCCATTGTATATGCCTGCTTATTACTAGGGCTTTTTTTGCCCCCCCATCCCCAGCGGCATTTTTACAAAGTCAGCTTATTGCCCCCAACAATCTTGGGTCCTCAGTTTACCTACCTTGAGAGGATGGAAGGCTGAGTCAACCTTGAGCCTGGTGGGATTCAAGCTTGCACTAATTGCAGGCAGCTTGCACTAAGTACTAGATGATTAACAGCCTGTACCACCAAGGCCCATAGTAGGCTGACTATGTAGAGCAGCAAATTAAACCTAACATCCATAGGACTTCTGCCTAGAGCATGCACATGGACACTCTGCACATGATAACCTGAAGAAGGAGTAAAGCTGCATGTACATCAGAGAGGATATTTAATACTATTTGAAGTGAGCCAGAATTACAGTAGATTTTACTTGAAATGTTTGTTTTAGATATTTCTGGTAATTTTAACAGATTTTTCTTAAACCAATCACAATGGGTGAAGAAATAAAAAAAAATAGATTGAAAATATTTCATCCGTTCAAGCAAACAAATCTTGAGCATGCATATAAATATGCTCTAGAAATACACTAGGGAGGGGAAAAAAGAGATTGTGAAAAATAAGTGTGAGAATGAATAGCTACAGCTAATCAATTAACTATTATGCTTTAAAATCAAGTTGGTTTCCAAGAAAAAGCTGTGTGAAAGTCTGCAATAGAAATTGCAGTATTGAAGAAAAATGCTTTATTTTCAAGACATCTTTACATAGGATTGTCTCTTGTAGAAAGTGATCCATTTCAATTTAAGCAATTGCATCCCTAAGAGATTCCCTAAGAGATATAGACAGTTTTGATTTTCTTATATTTCTGAGTGGGCTGTGTAATTAATAGCAGTATAATACACAACCACTATGTCCGAAGTTGGTTCATTCCAAATGTTAACAATATTTGTTTAATAAAGTAGATCGTTGAATGTTTTATATGTCAAGTTTCCTTTATTATGTTGGATTTCTGGGGGTAATGTGCCATAATAAAGTATGAAACAGAGTTTTTCCATAGTCTCACTCTTCACCTTCATTTTTCCTTTGTATCTTAATATAATACTTCTGGAATTTGTTAACGCAGTTTCCCATAACATTTCATTCAAGAAACTCTGGTTTAAGCTCTGAATCCAAACTAAAGTTACAAATCATGATTTGGGTCCTGTTATATAGTCCAGAGGAAATGGCAGACAGAAATTGTAAAGAGGCTACAAAAGAGAAAAAATGTAGAGAATACTGAAAACTCAGAATGGAGGATAGGGAACTGGGACAAAGTAGAACTGAAAGACATTTTCTCAGTTGTAGCAATTTTGGCTAGATTCCAAGGTACTGTTATTGTCATTGGAAAGAAGATATTAGCACAAATGTATTAGACTAGAGAATCAAGGAACATCTCTCTCCCCACCCCTCACTTCCTCCCCCTCCTCTCTCTCCCTCTCTCTCTCACTCACTCCACAATAAACTGCATACACGGTGACTCATTTGGAAGCAGTAATGAATGTTGCCCAGGTCAGATTAACTAAAAATTTAAGGATTGCTTCTTTATATAGACTGAGTATTCTTAAAGAATGGGGCTGCCTTGTTAATTCTTCTACTATGGTAAGATTACATTATAGGTAGTTGGAAAGAGATTATGCACAACAATGAATTAGGCTCTTAGGTTCAACTGTATACAGTACAATTAACCTTGAAATAATCAAATAACCTTGATGTTCCTTCAATTTATGACTCCTGCACCAACTTAATCCTCCTTTTTTGCAGTCCTTTCAATGACCGACCAATGTGCAGGATTTGCCACGAAGGCAGCAGTCAAGAAGACCTGCTTTCTCCTTGTGAATGTACTGGAACCTTGGGGACTATTCATCGCAGCTGCCTGGAACACTGGCTTTCATCTTCAAATACCAATTACTGTGAACTTTGCCACTTCAAGTTTACAGTAGAGCGCAAACCAAGGCCATTGGTTGAGGTCAGTAATTGAGAGCAGCTTTTAATTATGGATGTTTTTATAGTGTACCGCAAGCAAAGGAAAATCTGTAATCTCAAAAATTTAGGGTCAAAGAGAAGGAACAGAAGGACAGCAAGAAGATATTTATTTATTATTAATCAAATTTACAGACTGCCCACCTCATTGTAAGTGACTCAGAGTAGTTGAACAAATAAAAAATTGAATTAGGTAAAAATACAAATAAAATTCAGTTATGATTCCTTTCAGTTTTTAGCTAAGCCCATGAGTGATTAAAGTGGAATTGATGCCTTGGGTTTTATGTACCTTTATTTAACAATAGCAGAAAATATTTAGGATACAAGTAATATTATTTGATTTAGTGTAGGCATTTTGAAAGGAAATAAAGTTATACCATATCAAGAGAAATATTAGTATTATAAATACACCAGTTGTTTTATTCTATTTGCTCATTCTAGCTGCAGTAATTTAAATAAGTGATTGAAATAAATTGAGCTGTATATAAAATTACAATATACTCACTTGACTGCTGCACTAAAAGCTTTTTATTTTCTTTTGAAAGACAGTATATTGCAGGTCACTTAAAAATCAATATGAAGCTGTGGATTGTGAGAATTCTGAATATTACATTATTTTCCTACAGGTTATAAAAATTAGTTGTGAAGCTGACAACATAGAACTTTGTATTTTATTTTGCTTCAACCAATATTATTTCACTGTTCAGAAGCATAGAAGTGAAGGGACTTTAGAAGTCTCCAGGTCAACTTTTCACTCAGTGCAGGAGCCATCAGATCATCTCTGACATCCACCATCTGTTTCAAGGCTTAGTGAAGGAAAACTCCCTGCCTCATATGGCAGCCTGTTCCCTGGCTGATAGATCATTCATTCAGAAAGGTCACCTAATGTCTAACCTGGACTTCCTTCTTTATATTTTAACTGATTTGGGGCAAAAGAGGATGTTCAGTCCAATGTGACAGCCCTTCAGATGTTTGAAAATTGCTGTTATAAACATATCTAGATTTTTAAACTGCTCTTCGCGATTCTTTGCTGTCATGATTCCCCTCCAAACTTGTTCCATTTTGTCGATTTTTTTAAACTATGGTGCCCAGATCCGCATGCAGCATTTCAAGTAAATTCTGACAGAGTTAAACAGTTACATCCTATGGACTCTGCTTCTGTTATTATATCCTAATATAGCATTTGCCTTTTTTAGAAGTTAAATTACACTGCTCACTCACATTTAATTTCTGGCTGGCCAGGATACTCCGATCACTTTCACATGTACTCCAGCCAGGCATGTCTATCCATCCTATATTCTGCCCTACATTTTTGTTATCATATGCAGAACTTTATATTTCTAACTTATATGTAACTCAATATTTACCATCTAAAGGGATGCTCTGAATGATAATTCATTAGGTTCAGTCATTCAGGTAATTATGAATTCATCTAACTAGTATCATCTACTTCATGTTTTACTCATTGATGACTAGCTGATGAAGGTTCTATTGAGGTCTAAGTATACTATGTCTGTGGCCTTCCTGTGAACTATTAAATTATAAACTCTACTGAAGGGGGTAATATTAGCCAGGCAGTTTGATAAACTGTATTGTACTGTTTAAATGTAACATGCCAATTCAAGCTCTTACAAATAGGTTGCTTGATAATCTGTTCAAGGACTTTGCTCAGTGTAGACATGAAGTTTTCAAAGATTACTGAGAACAGTTCTACAATCAATTTTGCTAATTATTTAACTACCCCAGGATATAATCCATATGGCTCAGGAGACAAATTCATTTACATTAGGTAGTTCTTTATTATTCTCTCCTTCTATGTTCAAAATGATAGCTCTTTGTTCCCCCAGTAGCTTAAGAATTATGAGAGGAAAGTCTGTCTGCTTTCACCATTTCATGAGTAGATAAATATAATGTTCTAAGCTCCTCACAAAAACAGGACTTGACAGTTTTTTTAAAAAAAGCTTGATAACATACCAGATTTTTTTAGAAATCATAGGCATCCAGAGGGGAAAGGGAAGCAAGGAAATGACAGCATACTCCTGATGATGTAAATCAGAGAAATGCTGCAACTTACATATTTCTCTCAGACATTTTTGACAAGTCATGGCATTTTTAAATTATACCCATGTATCATTTTGGCTTTACTGTAGCTTGTTACAGGTATTGTCATTCAGAATGAGACAACCCACTACAGCAACTCGCAATGGGACAATTTGCCATGCCCAGGGGTGAGATTCTACCAGTTCACACCTATTCGCTAGAACCGGTTGTTAACATTCTAAGCAGTTTGGAGAACCGGTTGTTAGAAGAAATTACTGGCCTAATCCTGTAAGGAAGGCAGGAAGGAAACATTCTGGTGTTGCTTACAGAAACTACCTTTCTGTTAACCCTTATTACATTCTTGGCAGGACTAGACTTCCTGTCTCAGGAACTTCTCTGGAGTTTTTTTTCCTTCCTTTGCTGGTACTTTGCTTGTGTGGAGTGACCATTCAAAGTTACAATGGCACTGAAAAAAGTGACTTATGACCATTTTTCACACTTACAACTGTTGCAGCATCCCCACAGTCATGAGAGGCCAAGGGAGGAGATGTGTGCTTTGATGTGACTGATATTGAGTCACATCAAGCCAATAACATGACCACCAAGCCATGTCCACCCAGTCACATGACCACCAAGCCATGCCTACCACCTAAGCCATGCCCACAGAACTGGTTGTTAAAAAATTTGAATCCCACTCCTGGCCATGGCCAATTCACAGTGGGACAACTCACCACAGGACAATTTAACATTTTAATTATCTAAAATAAATAAACATTTTAACTTTTTTTCATTTACATTTCATTCTGTCCCTCCTTTTGCATCCTTTCTTTAATGATTCTATTTCACCATTTCTTTGATATTAGTATATCTCTTGTCCCATAGTGAATTGGCAATGACGAGTTGTCTTGCAGTGAGTGGGCCATGGTAAGTTGGCCGTGGTGAATTGTCATAGACCATTGGTTATTCACAGTTGGAAGTGGGCTATCCCCTTTTGGATGTTTGCTGGATTTTGCTAATGGCTTGTCATTTAATTGTAAGCCACCAGAGGCATTTTTCAGAGTGAAACAGGCAGCAGAACAAACAAACAAACTCACTATAGCAGAAATGGCGCCAATGGCATCAATATTTCTAGAACAAAAAACCCTGGATTTTTTTCCCCTCATAAAATAGTTTGTTTGCCATGGTCCTTGTGATGGGAGAGGGCAGGGCTAGTGTAACTGATGAAAGCAGTAGCAAATGAGGGATAGTGAAGCTGGGGGTAATCTTATTGCCTGCAGTTATTCCTTTTTCACTCAGACCTGTTTATTCAGCTGTAGCTATAGCTGTGTTTAACCAAGTCTATATTATGGTATGAACTCTCAATTTAAGTTAGCAGCTACATTGGAATTACAACTGTGGCAAATGCTTCAAGGCTTGCTTACTGTAAGGAATCCTTTCAAATCAGAAGTTATAAACAAAGATTTCCAATTATCAGTGCATATGATTTTTCATGAAAACCCTATCAAGAAATAAATTGTACAAGATTGCAGTGAGAGCAGATGTACAGCTTAATTTATTTCAGCTTCACCTTCTGATTGGCTGTCCATGAAAATGTTCTCCTGCACAAATGGAATGTGACATTTCTTGAGTCTTAATAGTAACTGGATGAGCTCAAATGGAAAGTGAATGCTTCCAGAGCTGGAAAGGTATTGCTGTGTGATCACAGAGGAAATTTTCTTTCAACTCAAAAGAGGCAAAAAAGGAGCCTGTTAAAATTGCTTATGTTATATGCTTAAATAAGGCAAAAGTGAAAATGAGTTAACAGGCAAATTCAGCGACATACTCAATGCTATTTGTACTTTTTTTTTTTAATAAAGGCTTACTTGGGAATTAATTTGAAGTAGTTTAATATCTGCAAAAATAAAGATTTGCTGATATGTTCCAGAATAGGCTAACTCAGGAAATTTCCTATGGAGGCAGGCGACAAATGGATATAAATGAAAAGTATATACGGCAGCTCTCTATAAAATACCAGCTTATGGTTCATAAAAATGAATAGAAACCAAAAGGCCCTGGATTTTCTACAGTTTTTCCTCAAACTGGACATATTCTTAATTGCATAGAAACCAAAACAGCATGGCTGGCTGCTTATGTAGAAGATATCACTATTTGTTCTCAGCATAATTCTATCAAGATAAATTTCAGACGGTGGTGAAGTATAAGTCATTGATAAAAATGGGAACTGTAGCCATTTCTGTCCAACATGGCTTTCATTTTCAGAGAAGAGGATCTTTGTAATTTATTTACCTTCTGATCCTCTGAGTTCACTATTGCTTCTCCCCGATAAGGATTTCCTTTTGCAGAGAATATGGATTAGAGGCATTGTCAATGTTGACCATGCGTTGGTTTCATTATTCATTCACTTTGCAGAACAGGTTTAGACTTTAATTTATGGCTGCTTCTTCTCTGAGTTTTATCTTATCACAGAATACACCGGTGTCATTTGTCGAAGCAAGCATAAAGCATGGCTTTTTACCTACCGGGCAGTTATTAAAGGTTCTTCATTATTTTAAAGTCTAGCCTAGGATTTTATTTACTTTTTAATAATCTGAATATAAAGTTATGAGTTCAGCAGCTTATTATATAATTGTGTAAAATCGGATGTAGGAAAATGTGAATTCCAATGTAACACTTGGTATGATATTTTGGTCTCCTTATGATAACAAAATGCATTTTTTTTCTAGTTCTACTGGGGAAGATTAGAGTTTTTTCATTTCTTTTTCTTATTAAAAGACTATAATACTATAGATAAGAATTCATGAGCATTATAAAAGGAATATCTTTTCATCAGGGTGCGGAACTTTTAAGCAAAAAGCAGAAAGTACATTCTGTCCTCATAATGTTAGTTATGAAAATGTAAAGTCATATTGAGAAACTATCTGATTTTATTTTAATTCCAATAACAGCAGCAGGTTTTGTGTGTGTGTGTATGTGTGTAAGTATGTATATACTGTGTTTCTCCAACAATATTCCCCCCCCAATAGGAAGACCCAGCATGTTTTCTAGGCATAAAATGAAATTAAGCCCCTCCCCCCAAATTTAGGCCTATTTTAAAACATGCGAAATAGGGCGATCATAGTGGAGCTCAGAGAGCTCTCTACTCCTGCCAAGCACCTTTGCTGCAGACCCGAGACCTTCAGCGCCCGCCGCTGATGCTTCCTCTGCCGCCATTGCTTTCCCTTCTGCCCGTGCTGCCGCCACGTTTGGAGCTGCCACCACCGTTTGGAGCATATTTAAACCTGCAGCGGCGGCTCTCCAAATGGTGGCAGTGCTTCAAATGCAGCAGCAGCTCCAAATGCGGAAGCGGCAATTCCAAACACGGAAATGGCAGCTCCAAATGGTGGCGGCGCTCCAAACGGCGGTGCTCCAAACACGGAAGCGGCAGCTCCAAACGCGGTGACGGCACAGGCAGAAGGGAAAGCAACGGCAGCGGAGGAAGCAGTAGTGGCAGGCACCGAAGGTCTCGTTTCTGCAGCAAAGGTGCTTTGCAGGAGTAGGAAGCTCTCCACACTTCACCATGATCATTAGGACCATTAGGAGCGGCTGGTGGCGAGGCTTAGCTGCTCACGGGGTATTCAAGGCAAGGATGCAAGGGGGGGAATTAAGTTACCCCCCAAAAGATGGCCTAGCTGTTTTTTCGGGACTCAAAAAAAAAATAAGACATGGCCTTATTTTATGAGAAACACGGTATGTATATGTATCTATATATATATATATATGCACATGCACACATACACACACACACACACACGCACACACACACATATATATATATATCCTACAACATGCCTTATTTTCAACTGAAAAAGGTGCAGAAATTAGCCATTTGTAGCAAATTCACAAACCAAATTTTTTATTTTTTTATTTTTATTTTAATCATACTTTTATACCGCTCCCTCTCCCAAAAAGGGACTCGGGGCGGTGAACAGCCCACTAAAAACATACAATAAAAATATAATAAATACTATTAAAAATAAATTAAATAACCAAATCGGCTGTCTATTAAAATTTAAGTTAAAATTTAAAACTAATAAAACCCTAATTTAATTGATTAAAACCAAAAAACATAGTTACTGGGCCAGGCCGGCCTGTTCAAAAAGCAGGGTTTTTACTGCGCGCCGGAAGGTCAGAATATCCGTCATAGCCCGTATCTCCAATGATAATCCCAATGACCCCTGAACTAAATATAGGATCTACCTAGCTAATTCAGCTCTGGGTTTTAAACAGAAACAGTGTTATCTTTCAGGACCCTAGAAGCATAACTTCTCTATAAAAGCACCTGGTCTCTGAAATAAGATCCTCTTTCCCAATATCCAAATGACCCCTACTCTTATTGTTTAGAACAGGGATGTCAAATTCAAGGCCCATGGGCTGGATTCGGCCTGTGGAGTGCTTAGGTGTGGCCTGCGGGACCCCCCTGGAAACAGTGAATGACCGGCCCATGACCCTCTTGAGTTTAGCTTACTTTATTGTCATTGCATCTTGTACAACGAAATGCCATCTTCAGTGTACATTATAACACAAACACTCATCCTTCACATTCTATACAATTGAATTGAAAACCCAATATTGCATTAATATTGCACTATACAGTAGAATTCAATAGAATTACTGCCTTGGGATGAAAGCTGTTTTTCAGCCTATTTGCCCTTGTTTTTATTATCCTGTACCGTCTCCCAGATGGTAATAGTTCAAAAAAATGTTAGATCATTATTTCATAATTGTGTAATTGAGCCCAGAATTTATGATTTATGAATTTATGATACTAAGTGAGAAATTTGTTAAGTGAGTTTTGCCTCATTTTACAACTTCTTTTTTACCACAGTGGTTATGTGAATCAATGCAGTTCTTACATTAGAAACATGTTTATTAAGTGAATCTAGTTTCCCCATTGACTTTGCTTGTCAGAAGATCACAAAAAGGGATCATTGGACCCAGGGACACTGCAATCGTCATAAATATGAATCAGTTGCTGAGCATCCAAATGTAAATCACGTGACCATGGGCATCCAGGAAAGGTTCTAAGTATTAAAAACGATCATAAATCACTTTTTCCAATACCATTGTAACTTCAAATGGTCACTAAATGAACTGTTGTAAGTCGAGGACTTCCTGTACATGAGTTTTGGAGGCCTTTCAACTAGGCCATACTATTCCGGCAGCAACATGCCTCACCTGTTGCATTTACTTCTGTGAAACTCTAGCTTTCCCATCTGTAACATGAGAAGTGTAGTCTTCACTAGCATGACAAAAAGATGCTAGGAGTTCTAATCTAGCAGGATATGGGGAGACAAAATTTCTTCCAGTATTACTGGAGCATTAAATGGCATGTAATACATTAAAACAAATGAGAATGCTATCACAAACCTGCATAATGTTTTAAACAATGCAATAATGCAGGACTAAGGCTTACATTGTTTTTTGTCCAAGCTTCTTACAATGTATCAGAAAGGCTGTATTAGTCTTTTACTAATCTCAGCAGTATTAAGAGGCGCTTTCCTGCTATATGAACATTTTCTGCGGTTGGTTATACTGAAATATGAACATCACTGGACTGTTTTCCCACAATGAGCTTTGAACTGTTTTCCCTGCTTCCTTTGAGATTAGTTTTGTGCACCTTAACCTACTGCCATTCACTGAGGCTGGAGGTTAGTATCCTGTTACTGCAACCGGAGGCTTAACACTCTTCGACACAATTCACCAAGAGATCACTGTCAGGGCCGAAGGAAAAGCATTTTAGGCATGTAATGAACAAAATGAAATATCCCACTGGCTTTGAGAGCTAAAATGGACTAGAATTGGCAATTGAGCCTGTTGCAACCAAAGAGGGAATAACTTCATTATAGTCTCCTGAGGTAGTTGAAGCCTAGGCTGAAAGATTTATTATTTTATTGTAAAAACTTATTCCAGAGAAAAGAAACGAGAGCACTGAGAGGTATTACAACAAAATAAACATTACAAATCAAACTGCCTGAAAGTTGTGGCTGGGTTTTCACAGTATGCTAGATGAAACTGACGGAGGATTGGATCATTGGGATTCTAAAAATTGTGGGACCCCAGCCATTGCATTAGCATGTTGTGTGAGCCAGGACATCCACATTAATTTAACAAGTGATTTATTCTGGCATGCTATGTTTTATGAACATAGAAATTATCCTTTTAAAAATACATCTATTAGAGATAGAGCATATATGTAAAATGAAAATGTCCAGTGCAAATGTGCTGGATCCAAAATTATATTCATTGAAGTCAGTCAAATGTAATTTAACATGATTAGGTCTTCTTGATTCAATGGACCAATTCCAAGCATTACCACCTCTAAATCCAGCTCAATGACAGCTAAGTGTATGCATAGGCCCTTGACCAATAGATAGAAAACTACTATGAATGATCTATTCTAAGACATTATTAGTTATTATTAATAATGATGCTAAGTGATGGCACAACGTTGAATGGACTACTGTTGTTGGCTATCACAAATGGTAGCATGGAAGGTATTTTTCATCACTATGTGATGACTCTTTATTATGGGATGTGTTTTTCCCCAAAAAAATCTTGCTATGAACATTAAACATTTCCAGTAAGGTTTTCAGCCGTAAAATCAAAAGGCTGAATCAGTAGAGATAATCAACAACCATCAGTATAACATTGCAAAACAAAATTTTATGCTCATGTCAACAGATAAATACATCAATACTGTATGCTGTTTCACATGCTTAGAAGTAATCCTTCTGAATTGTGAACTGTGTGCATTATCAGAAACAGATGAGAGAAGGAGTTCAAGTAGCTATTGCTGAGTCTGCATGAAAGCTGCACATTTGCTATAGACATTGTTAGCGAAATATGCTGAAACTTGGCAATCAGTATACTAATCAGTATACCTAACTGTCCTAGAAAGAAACAGTTGAAAACTTGCAGATGACTTCTCTGACAAAGTTAATGTCAGGGTTCCAAGTAATACACTCATAGCAAACAGAACTCCGAGGCAAGCAGGTTTCTCAAAGAACAGGTTTATTGGACATATATTGGCACAGACTGGTGAAAACCGACTCTAAAGGTTCACACGGTTTTCACCTAATTAAAAGTAAAGTTTTTTCCTCCTTTCCCAAACTATCAGTCACATAGTCCAATCAAGGTGCTGTCCAGTGGCTTAGAAACTTCACTCCTCCTCTTCAGCCACCTGTGGGAATGTCCTTGCTTCTCAGGGGAAACTATTTTGTTTTGGCTACAAAACTCCAGCTATCTCTATTCCTCGCTTCCTATTACTGATCACCATTGTGACAACACTGAAGTATCTAAGATGGCCTCAGTCAGGCCAGCTTCAGAGCGGACAATTACCTAAAACTAACACGAGTTCTATGAATTCAGGGATCTTGTCGCAAAATATTAATATCCTGAGTACCTTATCCTATACTGTATATGAATGAATATACCACAAGTAAGTCCAGGATTTCTGTTGTTAAGCAAGAGAGTTATTAAATGAGTCATGCCCAATTTTATGACCTTTTTGCCAGGATTGTTAATGAATCACTGCAGTTGTTAAGTGAATCAAGTAGTAATTAAGTGAATACAGCTTCCCCCATTGACTTTGCTTGCTGGGAGCTGGCTGGGAAGGTCATAGATGATGATCACATGACCCTGGGATGCTGCAACTTTCATAAGTACAAACTCATTACCAAGGGCCTTGGTGGTACAGGCTGTTATCTAGCACTTAGTGCAAGCTGCCTGCAATTAGTGCAGGTTCGAATCCCACCAGGCTCAAGGTTGACTCAGCCTTCCATCCTCTCGGGGTAGGTAAATTGAGGACCCAAGATTGTTGGGGGCAATAAGCTGACTTTGTAAAAATGCCGCTTGGGGGGCCAAAAGCCCTAGTAATAAGCAGGCATATACAATGGAATGAAGGCTATTGTCGAGCACTTAGCATGGTGCTCCATAGACTGTAAGCCGCCCTGAGTCTCTGGAGAAGGGCAGCATATAAATGTAATTTTAAAAAAAAATGCCTAACTTTTGATCATGTGACTATGAGGATGTTGCTACAGTTATAAGTATGAAAACTGATCACAAATTGCATTTTTTTCAGTGATGATGTAATTTCAAAAAATGAATGGGTTGTAACAGTGGTGGTATTCTATCGGTTCGGCCCGGTTCTGCAGAGCCAGTAGCAGTGATGAGCAGTGGAGACCGAACCGGTTCTCTCCGCCGCTCTGCTATTGGGCCCACCCATCTGCCCGGCCTCCCATACTCACCTTTATCTTCTGAATCTGAAGCGCAGCTGCTTTGTGCAGCATGGAAGAGTGTCGCATGGCAGCTGCTGAAGCGACTGGGATCGTGCAGGCTTGCAGGGGGCGAGTTAGAATGCCTCTGTGCCTGCACAAATGCCTCTGCGCCTGAGCAAAGTGAGTGTTCGGCATGCACACACACAAAGTGTGTGCACGCGCGCAAAGCGTGCCCACCAAGCCACGCCCACCAAACCGGTGGTAAAAATATTAGAATCCCACCACTGGGTTGTAAATTGAGGCCTTTCTGTATATTTATCCATTTAGTCTGATGTTATGTTCTGTAATCCTAAATCTTTATCTTCTGTGTTCTATATTTCTTGACAGCTATTCCACTAAGCCTCAGTCATATTCTTTAACTGCAAAAACGAACAAAAAAACCCTTTTTGTTCAGTGTCTTCTTAAGTGTGATAGAATAAGCCAATAAAAGATTATATCTTGATTCTGTAATATGGATTTTTCTTAATACCAGCTGTTTGTATGTAAAAATGTAGCAGTGTGGGTTTCTGTTACTATTACTGATAATCCTTTCCCCATACAGCAACCTAATTGGTTGGGAGTAATTGGCTGCATTTATTACTAGAAACTTCCCATTAACTCTTGTATGTTTCTTTAGTGCCACTGCTTCAAGTTACCTAGTGATATATTTCACTTCAGTCTTGCTTATATACTAAGATTACAGATGGGTAAAAATCTGTATTTTATAATCCTCTGTGGAGGTTTTATTGTAGATTGACAAAATAATCTGACTTTCAATTATTTAGCAACAGCTGCAAAAAATGATTACACCCTTGTAAATAATACTTTTAAAATAAGAAAGCCTGGGGTAATCAAGAATAGATTTTTGTGTGAATGAATTGTCTCTTTCATTTAGTTCTGGGAGGGGAGGAATAAACATGCTTGCCTTTATTTCTTTTTTTTTCTTTCATTATATTTCTTTTGCCTCAGAGTTCTGGTTGATGAATCTTGGGGGTCTGGTTTTTTTAAATGGCTCTACTTTAAATTAAATTTTTAAGAAAGAATTTGTATATGTTCTCTGCAATGGTGGGATTCAAAAAATTTTACTATCGGTTCTGTGGGCATGGCTTGGTGGGCATGGCAGGGGAAGGATACTGCAAAATCCCCATTCCCTCCTCATTCTTGGAGGAAGGTTACTGCAAAATCCCATTCCCTAACCTGCTTTCCAGCTCTGTTCTCCTGTGCAGGGCAACAAAAGAAGACTCAGTCGATCAACTGGGACTCAGGAGACAGAGAATAGATGGGAATGGGGCCAGTCAGAGGGGGTATTTGCCGGTTCTCCGAACTACTCAAAATTTCCACTACCGGTTCTCCAGAACTGGTCAGAACCTGCTGAATACCACCTCTGGTTCTCTGAGAAATAACTATTCAGTAACACTGAAGACATTATTTACACCAAGACAAGAAGCTAAGACATTGAATACAATAGCAGCATTTCAGAATAAACGCTTGGGATTGAGATGTGTAAATCCAAAATATCTATAGCTTGAAGCACAGCTCATTAAAATCAGTAGATTTATTTCTAAATCAACACGGTAGGAATTGGCAATGTATTGGGTTAAACTGAAATACTCTGGTTCTTGGTTTAAACTGCGCTCATTTCTGTTTAATAGCTAATGAATTTAACTTCCCTAGAGAATTAAATTATTAAGTGTTGAAAATTGTATTTTGAATTTTAGGTTGGTTCAGGTATGTATAGAGCAGGGGTGTCAAACTTGTGTCTTCACATTGTTGTCACATGACATATTGTGATTTTCCCCCTTCACTAAAATGGGCGTGGGCGTGGCCAGTGTGTAACGCATCCAGCCTATGAGTTGCAAGTTTGACACCCCTGGTTAAAAGTTTCATACAATGGGTTGATGATGAACTAACTGCTCACTCAATGAAGGCTAATAGTGTGATGTAGTGTGTATGTGCATATGTGAATTGGTATCCTTCAGTCTCAAGAGACTATGGTATCGTGCTCTGAAAAGAGGTCCTAAAACAGCATCTAGTGTGACTAAAAAAGCCAATTCGAGAGTGGTAATCCCTTCCACACTGAGAACAGATACGGTCTGTCTCCTGTCCAGCCCCCAGATTTCGCTGGTTCCGGGACGGCCTCTTTGCCTCAGCCTGCCGAACAAGTGTCTCTTCGAATTGAAGAAGGCCATGCTGGGTCTTTAGCCTCCAAGCTGAATGATCAGAGGTCAAGGTTTCCCAGCTGTTGATGTCCATTCCTAAGGCCTTTAGATCCCTCTTGCAGATATCCTTATATCGCAGCTGTGGTCTCCCTCTAGGGCACTTTCCCTGTACTAATTCTCCACACAGGAGGTCTTTTGGAAACTGACCATCAGCCATCCTCACGACATGCCCAAACCAGCATGTGTGTATGTATGTATAGTATTAATATTACAGCTATGGTAGTGCAGTGGTTAGAATGCAGTATTGCTGACTGTCAATTGCCAGACGTTCAGCAGTTCAATTCTCACCAGTTCGAGGTTGATTCAGCCTTCCCTCCTTCTGAGGCCAGTAAAATGAAGAGCCAGATTGTTGGGAGCAATATGCTGACTCTCTAAACCACTTAGAAGGGGCTATAAAGCACTGTGAAGCAGAATATAAGTCTAAGTGCTCTTGCTCTTGCTGTTGGCTATGCCCAAATTAAAACACTTGAAGATAAATTAATTTACATCTTTTATACATCTTCTTTCATACCATATGGTAGAAATTGAAGTCTGGCTATATAGACAGACACTCAATAAAATATAAAGAAGGGCTTGCTATTCTACATTGGATCATAGGTACCTACAATGTCAAGTTAATGAGTTTATGCTCCAAAATGCATTACAGAAATATAGTTCCTAAATAAACTATATGGAATGTGCAATTGATTACCCCAGTGTAGAATGATTGCATGGCAGAAACACAAATATTATTTCAAACTGCTGACTGGTTGAATGGATGAAACATTATTGCAAATTTGTTATGAAGATTGACAACTACCCCTTCCTACCTTGCCTGCTCCACTAATTTTCTCACTTCTGAAGACCATTTCCTTTTAAGCAGGTATTCAGAAGGAAGAAAAAAACAGCATCCATTTATGTGATATTTCAAGCTAAATAGGTCACCAAGCTTTCTAACATTTTCTATATATCTTTAATTATTTCTATAGGTGTCCATCCCTACAAATGCCAGTTCTATGCTTTTCTTTTGCAAAAATCAATTGAGAATACATTTTGAACTAGATGTCAAATAGAAATTTGCAGGAAAAATACAGTAACATGCCACATCGGGATAATGGATATATATAACATTGCATTTATTTTAATTGGAAGGAAAATCTAGACTTATTTTTTGAAGGCATAAAATTTTTGAGGCCAGCCTGGAAATTGGAACCTAATGATTCAGTGAAGATGGTGCTTAAATAGGCCAGAACTTGAGCCTCTATATCAGAGGTGTCAAACTTACAACATGTTGTTATAATGTGATGTATCACAACTTTTTCCCCCTTTACTAAAACAGGGGTGGCCTTGGCCAGCACGTGACACATCCAGCCTGCAGGCCACGAGTTGGACACCCCTGCTGTATATCTAGAAAAATGGCTAAATTTGTGAAGTGGAAATAGTGTTAGGATTTTGAGTTATCTATTGTCATTGCAGGACAAGTGATGGGGACCAGAGAAGTAGACCCTATTGATGTACAAAATATACATCATTACAAGACGTGGAGATACCTCAAAGTACATCAAATCAATAGAGATCATGGGAAAAAATAATCTTCTCACTGCATGATACCTAATAATATATTATCACACTTGATGCACACTTTATAATTGAAGAGAAATTGGTCTGGTGGCAACAGAGAGACTAGGACTACCCAATCTGGCTTGCAAAAATCTAAAGGACCACTAGATGGGAGGAAAGAAAAACAGAAAACTCTTGACTCATGGGTTTCTGCAGCCCAATTCTTGTAGTTTTAGAGATTCATTTCAGGGTACACCATGTGGCCTTTCAATCCAAACTGGGAAAATAATAGTCAAAATGCAGCTCTTTTCACCCCAATCTTTTGTACATAAAAGTGTGGTTTATAGATTGAATAAAGGAGATTTGGAAGCAAAAGATCAGAGAATGAAAGGTCTTTCAATGGGATTAACTCAGTACAGCATCGACTTCGCAGTGAATTAAACTTCATTATACCTACAGTTCATACAGTGATTAATGAATGTCTACATGTCAAATATTTTCTCTTACACTAATCTCTGAATGTCACCTTTGGCATTCTTCCCTATTTTCTTCTGGGAATTATTATTTCCTCTTGGTTGTCTTTTGGTTTCTCATTACAAGGTGTAAGTTGTAAGTCAATCATGTGTTGAAGTATCTCGGTTGTACTTGGGATTGCTGCAGCAGCCCTATCCAGTTACTATCCTCGGCAGTATTTTTTTAAGGAAATGAGATAAATCCTTACTACAGAATCCTGAATCATTTTATACAGTGCATTGAAATCTGTGTGAGAGTTTTATTTGTCTGTAATATGATATCCTTGTTTCTACTTTTAAAATATCTACTTCCCAACTGCCTTGCTAAATTCTTTAACTAACCTTGAAATAATAGCACAAAGTGAAGTTCAATATTTTCAAGGGTAGTCATTGTTTTTGCTCTTTTAAATTCTACAAAGTTGATTTATTTTTAAAATCCTAGAAGCATTGTGAAAGTAACTCTTAAAACAATTCATGCACCAAATGCATGCTGACCATTATTTAGTGACTACAACATTTCCTAGTGGGCATACTTTGCAAAAGAGTGAATCAAGGTCCAAGACACTGCAGGAACATTCCTATTTCCTGATACCATCTCAAGATATATTGCCTTTCAATGCATGTTTCGCTGTTCCCTTTCACATCCATAGTCTTTTAATGCATAACCTTTCCCATGTCCACCTATATAGAGAATTTGTAGTTATTTAAGTGATATAGTTCTATTTATATGTCTGTACAAAAAGAAGTAAATAATATGCTTGCAAATAATAGCTACTAGTGAATTCAGAACAGTCACTACCTAATTTTCAAGAAATTGTCAAATATGAGACTGACTACTTCAACTCTTCATTCAGTAGTTCTCAGATGAGTACAATACATACATTTCTGAGATTGGAGTCATCTAGGTTGATTTAATCCAGCATTTTATTACCCCAAGTATAATTTTACTGTATATATCTCTATTGTATCCCTTTTTATTGTTAAGAGAGCCACAACCATTCTCTTTGCTTATACGGGAGTCTTTCCACAGCTGTGTGGGACTTTTCATTATTTTTTCCACTTTCTCTATAGTCGAAGTGTGATGATCAGAATTGTGCATGGTATTTGAAGTATAACATCAACATCACATTTTTAAAAGGCATTGCAATATTGGAAATTTAATCTTATGATTCCTTTTCTATTGATCTCAGCTTTGGTTTAACTTTTTCAAGACAGTTCTACATTGTACTGATATTTTTATTGAGCTGTTCACTTATCCTTTGTGATTGCTTTCTTAGTCAATGTTAGCTCAATCTCCATCAGTTTATATAGCTATATGAAGTTAGATTATTTTGCTTCACTTTATTCTTGCATGTTATAAGACACATACCTTCATTTTATGCTAATCCACTAAACTTTTCAGATTTTTTTTTAGCATTGTTTGTTCTCCTTTATTTTGAGCATTTTATATAATTGGGTGCTGATTCAAATCGCTTGTAAACAAGTTTAAAATCACTAAATTCATACCTATGTTACACTAATTTAATGTTTATTTCTACTTTGGGGGAGGAGGGGGGTTGTTCACAAAAGTGATAACCTCTTGAATTTGAGATCTGTATGAGTTGCTAGCACCGGGATTTGAAGAGGATAGTAATGAAGTATATTATTAGAATTAATTACAAGAATTAATAAATAATTTGAAGTTACTCAGTAGGAGTCCTTCTGTAGTCATACAAATATGAATCTGAATCAAAGAATATAAGATCTTATGCATATTGATCGGGACGCCTTACGCACAGTCACTCATGCCCTGGTCACCTCCCGTCTGGACTACTGTAATGCCCTCTACATGGGGCTCCCTGCGGGGAGCACTCGGAGGCTTCAACTGGTACAGAATGCAGCCGCGCGGGTGGTTATGGGGGCGTCGAG
Source organism: Bungarus multicinctus (assembly GCA_023653725.1). Classification (NCBI taxonomy): domain Eukaryota; kingdom Metazoa; phylum Chordata; class Lepidosauria; order Squamata; family Elapidae; genus Bungarus; species Bungarus multicinctus. Next base: position 219,219,365 of record CM042834.1, read on the forward strand.
ATACTCCCACGTGACGCCCCTCCTGCGCGAGCTGCATTGGTTGCCAGTGGCCTTCCGGGTTCGCTTTAAAGTACTGGTTTTGGTCTTTAAAGCGCTCCATGGCATCGGACCAGGATACTTACAAGACCGCATTCTGCCAGTAGTCTCCCACCGACCGGTGCGCTCCCACAGAGAGGGTCTCCTCCGGGTCCCGACGCCTTCTATGTGTCGTCTGGTGACCCCGAGGAATAGGGCCTTCTCTGTGGGGGCACCCGCCCTTTGGAATGGGATGCCCCCTGGATTACGAACGACTAGTGACCTGAGGGCCTTCAGACGTGACCTGAAGACCTGGCTCTTCGAGCAGGCCGGCCTGAGCTGACTCAAATGGGATTTTAATGGGGTTTTTGATTGGTTGGGATGGGTGTACAAAGTTTTAATTTATTTTAATTGGGGTTTTTAGATTTTTATAGGGACAGCCTAGGGTTTAATTCTTTTTTAACTATTTATATTTGTATACATGTATTTTAGTTGGCTGTTCACCGCCCTGAGTCCTTCGGGAGAAGGGCGGTATATAAAACCTAGAATAAATAAATAAATAAAAATAAATAAATAAAATATATACCTGAGAATAAGACCCAATTGAAATCAATAAAATGTATCTGTGATTAAACATATATAGGATTCTTGATTAAAAATAAAAGAATAAGATTTTTATGTATGATAGTAGAAGTAGCCTATACAAACATGATTAAAAAAAAATTTGTTGTCGTGTTCCTACACAATAAAATCAAGTTTTATCACTGTAGCTTTCCAATAACTATCTTTTACTTTAAACAAATAGACATTTTAGTAGTATTTTTTTTTACAAACATGTTTTTTTTCCCTCTCTTTCCTCATGGGTTTATCAAAATGTAAATATCTAGATTGTTTCTTTCTTGAATCTAAATCCATGCGTACTCAGAATTTTATAAATATAACCACATCTTATGACCTACAAATTATTATATTTACTGGAAGAATTATCAATAAGCACTTATTGATTAACCTTGGGATACTTATATACTCTGTATACTATTATTTATTTAGCAATATTAAAATAATTTTAGTTTTAGAAAGTATTATATGCCAAATATGAAAGCAAATGGGAACACTTTGTTGTAATATAAATAGAAGATCAAAGTGGAGTCCTATCTCATACTGGCTGAAAAACAGAAGCAGCTCTGCTTAATAAATTTCTGTCTTTTTGTGACCTTACTATTATTACAAGGATCCCCAAACTTGGCAACTTTGTGGACTTCAACTTCCAGAATTCTCCAGCTAGCATAGCTTAAAAAGTTGCCAAGTTTAGAGACCTCTGGTTTATTAAAACATAACATTGTATAAATGAGATAGAAAATGGTTTTTTTAGTTGAATGAATACCTTTTGTTGAGACTGACTATGCATTGATTCTTTCTGCAGTGGCTAAAAAATCCTGGCCCCCAACATGAGAAACGGACTTTGTTTGGGGACATGGTATGCTTCTTGTTTATAACTCCATTGGCTACTATCTCCGGCTGGTTGTGTCTACGGGGAGCAGTGGATCATCTGCACTTTAGTAGTAGGCTAGAAGCTGTTGGGCTCATTGCACTCACTGTCGCACTCTTCACAATTTACCTCTTTTGGACACTAGTAAGTAGTCTTTTGTTTTGACTTCTATTTACATTAGAGTATGATAAATCTTACAATGTTATTCTGGGACCATCTGGTGACAGTTGTTGTATGAGAAATGATCAAATTTCTTTATTTGAATAGCAGCTTCATAATATATCTTGAAATTGTGAGGGGCATGGTGGCCTAGAGGTGGAGCTCTCACCTCACAATCAGGAGGCTGTGAGTTCGATCCAAGGTGGCATTCAGCAGGTTCTGACCAGTTCTGGAGAACTGGTAGCGGAAATTTTGAATAGTTCAGAGAACCGGCAAATACCACATCTGACTGGAGATTTTACAGTATCCTTCCCCTGCCACTCCCACCAAGCCACACCCATAGAACCAGTAGTAAAAAAAATTGAATCCCACCACCAGATCCTAGATAGCAGCAGATATTACTGTAATGCCCTCTACATGGGGCTCCCCTTGGGGAGCACCCAGAGGTTGCAACTGGTACAAAATGCGGCCGCGCGGGTGGTTATGGGGGCGTCTAAAAGCTCTCATGTGACACCTCTCCTGCGCGAGCTGCATTGATTGCCGGTGGCCTTCCGGGTCGCTTTAAGGTTCTGGTTTTGACCTTTAAAGCACTCCATGGCATTGGACCAGGCTATCTGCAAGACCGCGTTCTGCCGGTAGTCTCCCACCGACCTGTGCGCTCCCACAGGGAGGGCCTCCTTCGGGTCCCGATGGCCTCTATGTGCCGCCTGGCGACCCTGAGGAACAGGGCCTTCTCTGTGGGGGCACCCGCTCTCTGGAATGGGCTCCCCCCTGAGTTGAGAACAATCACTGACCTGAGGGTGTTCAGGCATGATTTGAAGACCTGGCTCTTTGAGCAGGCCGGCCTGGGCTGATCCTAAATTAATTTTAATGGGGTTTAAGTATTGAATTTTAAGGTTGGGATTTTAGATTCGGTTACAGCCCTTATTTAATTCTATTTTAACTTTTATATATATGTGGTTTTAGTAGGCTGTGCACCGCCCTGAGTCCTTTGGGAGAAGAGCGATATATAAATTTTAATAATAAATAAATAATAAATAAATAAATATTTTTCTCTCTGTACACAATGAGTAATTGTCTGCTCTGAACTGCGCATAGGCATCAGGAAGGGTATCTAGCCAGTAAGCGCTTAGCTCCAATCAGTTGCCCCAACCTCACCCCAATTTATATATTCTGAGTTTTTCGCGGGTATTTGTATGTGGATCTTTGGTAATTCGGGTTTTCTCCCGCATAAAATTGGAAGTATCTAGGCGACGTTTCGATGAAGTCTCATTCATCATCTTCAGGCTTGTGTCTTTGGCTTTGTGCTTCTCGGAGTAAAGTGTGCTTCTAGTCCGAGAAGCACAAAGCCAAAGACACAAGCCTGAAGATGATGAATGAGACTTCATCGAAACGTCGCCTAGATATTTCCAACTCTACGCGGGAGAAAACCTGAAGAACCAAAGATCCACATACAAATACCCGCGAAAATCTCCAAAAACATATATATATATATATATATATATGTGTAAGATTTTTAAGCTGATAATTTTAAATAATAAATAAAATAATAATAAATATTTAAAATTATCAGCTTAAAAACCTTACACACATGTAAACAAAAGGCAACGAAACAAATAGCTTTCTGTCGGTATGGTCTCTGGTGATGAGCCGAAAGACAGAAAAGAAAGCAGTATGCTTTCTCCCTTAATTGGGGCTTAACAGGGTGTTGTAATACAAAGTATATATATATATATATATATATATATATATATATATATATGTGTGTAAGGTTTTTAAGCTGATAATTTTTAAACAATAAATAAGGGAGACTAGTATAGATACAAAGTATCTATACTAATACAAAGTATATATATATATATATATATATATATATATATATATATATATATATATATATATATATATATATATATATATATATATATATATATATATATATAAATTTGGTTCTTTTAGGTTGGATGTAGAATGGTTTGCATTTCAGTAGTTTCTTGTAGAATGTTCTTGGCTGATGGAAATAGAAGAATTATTTTGTAACATTCTCTCCCTTCCTATATCTTTCCAGTGTTCCACAACATGTTAAAAATGATAGACTTCAAAATGAGGATATATATATATATATAACAAAGAGCATATCTTCCTTTTCTACCACAGAAATGGTCTGTGGTATAAATGTGTTATTTAGATTAAAAGCTCTTCCATCGGTAGACAGATGGCCTTGGATCCAAGCCAGTATTTGGAATGGCCTAATATGAAGAGAGTTTAGCCAAACTACAATGAATAAAGGGGTGTGTGTAGAAATCCTGGTGAAATAAATCAGTGCTTGGAAAATAGGCAGCAAAATATTTGCAGACATCATCAACATCATATCTATGCAGCAAGTAAAAAAATAAACAGATTCCCTTTTCCATTTGGCACTAATAATGGGCAGATTGAAGCTAAAGCTTTTATCCAGTTGTTTGGGATGGGCAACATTAGGGAGAGATTCATCTAATACAAGCCTGCTTCTAATTCTAATGTGAATTGTGTGAGACATCTGCCTTTACCTCCAGGCCAGAAACTTGACACATTGCTCATCCTAAATAAGCTTTTGTGGACATTGTTCAGGACTAAAAAAACTATAGTGTTCTGAACAAGCTATAGTAGGAAAGATCTGAGTTGTCTTTTTCCTTCTGTATTGGTAATAAGAAGCATTTTTCAAGGCTCAGTAGATTTCAGAATAACAAGTCTGGAGCTTTTAGTTAAACCTGAGTGAGAAAGCTATATGTTTGACACCACCAAACAGTTTCGACCATGTAACCTTGTACACTAATATATTTTGGAACACAAGCTGTCTTTCTTCCTCCAGATGTCTCAAATATGGAGGGAGAATTGAGAATGTGATCCTTTTAGAATAGTTGAATTACTTAAAATGGGCTGATTGATTTTCACTGCTAAAGAAGTGTGAAGAGAATGAAGACAATCTTCCCAGTTGAAAGACATCTGCAGGAAAGAAGCAATGGTTCCTATAGAGATGCATCAACTTCACAGATGCTTTCATAAAGAAAATAAAACCACTTTTTAAAAATTTATTTTCCTCTATCATGAAATGCCATTACAGGTTAAGCATTTTTATCTAGGTTTTAGTCAACATCATTTTCAAGCTGAGTACTCATATAGGAAAGATTAAAAAAAAAAAAAAAGAACTGCATCTAGTGCCGTGACTCCCACTCATGCCAGAAAGACTTTCCTTTCCTCTCAAGTATGCAACCCACTTGTGCTTCCCCTCCAGATATGTCTGCTATGGTCCAGCAGCTATCAAGAAGAGATTCCAGTGTACAGATTCATGGGAGAAAGTATCCTTACTGCACAGACCTCGTTACACATAAGTCAGACTTGAAAAATAGTAAATAGAAATCTCTCTATAAGAAAAGGAAACATGTTCTGCCTAATCTCCCCCCTGTAACAGGTCCTATTTTTATTATTGTTTTCAGCAGTGTGCAGCCACTAATCTACAAAAAAATTATGTTTATCTTGACATATGATGGGAAGTCCTTATTGAAACAATCACTTTCATAATCGTCAACAATAAGGAATGGTGGTCAATTATTGTCTCTTGCTTCCCCGATATTCGTCTTGTTATGATGTATACCAGGGGTCTCCAGCCTTGGCAACGTAAAGACTTGTGGACTTTCACTCCCAGAAAACAGCAAAGCTGGCTGAGGAACTCTGGAAGTGGAAGTCTACAAGTCTTCACGTTGCCAAGGTTGGAGACCCCTGATGTAAACCAACTTCTGCTCATCTGTTTTCTCCTTTCCTTATTTCTGGTTGCCATTCTAAATATCCTTCCCTGGGACTAAGCTTCATTAAGCTTACAGAAACTTATATCTGAGTAGAAGTGTCGGGTCTCGTACCACCTTTTTATTCATTCTTAATTATTTTCCTTTGTTCCTCCTAATTCCTTCGTTTTCTGCAATTTCTGTTTGACTGAACTATTATTAATATATGCTAGCTTTGGAAGCAGACAACCTTTCTGATACTTGGCATTTGCTGTATGTAAAGAAAGTAAATTGAAAATATGTTAGTTTAATCCCAAATAATAAGTTCCATCTTTAATTTCTAGCTTTGCTAGAACTTAGTAGTTCTTTGTGCTGTCTCTAATTGAGAGCACTGGAATGAAAAAAAATAGGGTACGTATTTGGTTGGTCTGGCTCTATGTTTTCATTTCATTGCTTTTCAGTCCTATTGTGATTTCTTTATCAATACTGCATCCACTTTAGCATTTATTTTAAGAACCTTTGAATAAGATGAATATGCCTGTTAGAAAAAGAAATTCATTGTCAGCACAGCTGTATAAATTAAAGCATTTCATATTAGATGGGCCACATTTGTTTTATTCAGCATTCATAATGCTGTTTGATACTCTATTGCCTGTCTTGAAGATCCTTCTATTAATTTTTGACACTGAAAAAATCTTTATAATAAGTCTACAAAATTTGGATGACAAAAATCCACACAGTCCCCAGGTAGCAACAGAGTATTATAAAAAAAAAAGCTGTTAACCTTTTGCTATCCCCAGTGGTCATATCGATTTTTGCTTTCCAGATCTATTTAGAATCTCCATTTTGATCTACTTCATGAACTGTTACTGAGAATATTACCAAAAATAACTTTAGCCAATTGATTCAGATGATGCTACAGCTGTCATTTCTGCATATGTAACACTGGAGTTCTAGATCAGAAGTTATATTAGTTACTATCTTATTTTGTGATACAGAACCAACTTTGAGAGGAAGTAGCTTTTCCATGCTTAGGGAAAAAGAGCTGTAAGGTCACATTGTCTACCTGGGAATTCATGGAATTACAGCTCAATATAAGTGGCATAGCAAACTGAGACTCAGAATTTTTGCACACTTGATCATTTGCTTTCATTATTTACATCCATGAATGCCTTTCTGTACCCAAAATTGCAAGGAGTACAGGTTTGGGAAGTAAGCTGCAGAGCAGAGAAAAAGAAAGAGGTTATATCCCTCATCCAGAAGTTCTAAGATATTTGCATGTCATTGTGAATCTACTGTAGAAGGCCATCCACATATAGGAAAAAACCATCAGTTATATCCATGGTTATGATTAATTCTTCATAGAAAACAAAAAAAAAAATGGGGTGACTGGGGATGGATTATAAAGAGGGTCCCAGAAATATCAAACAACCTTAAGCACACTAAATCTTGCTCTGACACTGTTCAAATCATATGGGAAAATGATTTGTTTGAAAAGGATCCTACATATGGAATGAATGTAGAGAAAATTGAAAGAAGCTATAAAACAGTATTTTCAAACTTGGCAACTTTTAAGATGAGTGGATCCTGGCTTTCTACATATCATGGTGGCTGGGAATGTCTTCGAGTTGAAGTCCACACATTTTAAAGTTTCCAAGTATGAAAAATATTGCTATAGAACAAAGGTATCTGACAGCAATTCCGTGCATGCATTTTGGAGCAGGTAAAATAATGTGTTCTACCCTAAGTCTGCTTGCATATATGGATTGTGTTTACAGTTACGTGTATTCCATCTTTCTCCATGTCTTTTTCAACCTTAAGACAGCCTTTTCATTTTATTGTTTGAACAGGTAAATTGGTTTTGGTTGAATCTATCTGCCCTACCTTTTATGAACATCAGGATGGTCTTTTTTCCTCCATATGGAAAAATGAGAGTTAAGAGAGTAATTTGGAAATAAAATGAAAAGGTTTAGCTTCTCCAATTCAAGTCCATAAATGTTATGTTTAATTTTATTCCAAATACAAGAAAATTTGATGGGTTCATATTTCAATACCCAGTAGCACTTCTGATTTGATTGCATGGAATGTTAAGGAAAAAAAACCCATTGTTTTCAAACTCAAGAGCTTTGGAGGCAATACCTGAAGAAAGACCACTTCATTTGAAGGGTTTTAGTTTCAAAATAATGTTCTAACTACAGTTCAAGTTTAATTACAGTTTATCATCATATGTATGTGTACAGTATATACCTATACATATATGGTATCCATACGTACACATCACACACACTATAGTTCAGCAAGAGAGATCATGCACCTTGGTATTATTGCAACACACTTAATATGTGTCTGCCTTTCAGGGCCTGCAATTGGAAGCTGCAACTGGTAGAGAATGCAACAGCCAGGCTCTTGACAAGAGAATCTTATTATTGCAGAGTCTCTCCTATTCTGTGATCACTGCACTGGTCGCTATTAGTCTGAGCATAATGCTAATTATCACCCATAAATCCTTCTGCAGTCTAAACATCTAGAGAGGTTGTATCCAAGGAATGCAGATCAAAAGGCAGCTCTTCTCAGTAATGGCTGCCACATTATTTATGTATTTCTTTATTAAATTTATATCTTGCCAACATCAGGCAGACCAATGAAATTAAAACATGTATAAATATGTTATAGTAAAGCATGCAAGGTAAAAGGCATTATGACAATAGTGTTAAGACGTTCACAAAGAAAAGAAATACTACTATTAAATCACAACAGTACTCATGTAAGAAAAGCTCAAGTTTGTTGTTAAAGATCACTAATAAGATTAAATTCAGCCAACATAAACTCTTGGGGAGGAAATCAAGTCTTTTCTGGAAAGCCATCACATAGGAACAAGAATAACATTGTCAGGAATACTGTTCTCTGAGTCCTGTAATGGAAACACAGAGTCCCTGAGGCTTCTCCGATCTTTGATGAACATACAGGATAATTCAGTTTAGTTACAAATGTGTGCTTCGTCCCTTCTCTTCTGACATTTTGAAGGGCACTAGAAACCATTTCTTTTGGCCCCTTAGGAGAAATTATGGCAGTTATCCAGGATTTTTTAGAAACTGTTTTAGGAGCATTATTAATTACCATCCTTTCTGAAGTATAAGAGGCACTTCCTTCCCCCCCCCCCCCCAAAAAAAAAAAAGTGGGTAGAAATGTCTGTGCATCTTATATAGCGAATATGGACCCATTTTGGCTTCCCAAAGCCTCTACAGGTCTCGTTTTTGCCCTCCCCAGCACCCAGGCCGGTGTTGGGGAAGCTGAAAATGGGACATGTTGGAGGCCTCCTGAGGCCAAAAATGGGCACTTTTTTTGGATTGCAGAGAGCTTCAGGATGCCAGGGAGGGCAAAAAACGGGACACGCAGAGGCAAAAAATGATTTTTTTCCCCTTGATTTCCTCCTCTAAACCAAGGTGCATCTTATAGTCTGGGGCGTCTTATAGTCTGAAAAATACAGTATCTACTATGGTATATACAGAAAGTTTTTTATATACAGAAAGTAAAGAAACAAATATTTAATAAGTTAATAAAATAACTATTTAAATAAATTGATTTGTACTAGTGGAAACTGCTCAAACTAATTTTTGCCTGGAATGGTTTTTGACTGGAAACTTCTTTTAGTTTCAATAAAGTTCCTCTATTATTTTCATATATGCACAGTCAGTCTTCCAGAAAAAAATTGGCAGAAAACATTCAACTGTCTATAATAATAGGCAGCCTATATGAATACCTTTCTCATTATTTATATTATTCAGTACTGTTGTGCTGCTGTTCTCCTGTTCTCTTGATGTGATGCTACAGTCAACAAATGTACATCATAAATGCCAATCATATAAAGTATATCATGTATTGTTTATCATATAAACAATATATGATATACTGAAAAGGACAGATTTTAAATGTTATATATCCCAAATTGTATTTCATATTAGGAAGTAGGACATATATTTGGAAAAGTATGCCATATTCTATTGCCTCTTAATTGCTACCCAAATAAATATACATGTTAAATTTACAGTTGGAAATTTGAATCCAACTTCCCATGATTGTCCTTTTCATCTAGCTTTGAGTTTCCTTTTGCTGTCCTATTCCTACAGCTTTCTCAAATCTCCTTAGGAAAGTTGAGAAGTTTGGGAGGCACCTGAGGGTTTATTTAATGATAAGGATCTTAATTTGAAAACTTTAGTATTGTGTATAACTTAAATTATCTCTGATCATTAAAAGGGCCTTTAATCCAAGAGTATTGTTTTACACACACATGGGGAGGTGATAAGCCTAAACCAAACATGGGCTCCCATCATTGTATTGAATATACACTTTCAGGGCATGGTAGGTTTATGTTGCCAGATGGGAGAACCTTTCTTATCCTGTTATGACTTCAGTGGGAATGGACTATATTAATGAGGAAATGTGCTCTCAGAAGAGAGGTTTCAAAGTTTCACTGCCTAACAACAGGGCTTCAGTGTAATAGGAGAGGGGAGAAAGAGAGAAATCCCAATCCAGTTTCTATTCAGCCAATTGCCACCTAACAGTTTTGCAATATGCTTGAATTATACTTCATTACCTCATGCTAGGAACCCAAATCATGATTTTTTTTTAACATGGTAGCATATGACTGTACAAAATTGCACAGGGCATGACACTGAAATGGTAAAGTAGTCCTTACACTGTATCTGTTAACTTTTTTCCCAGGCCAAAAAAAAAAATATAACTGAACTGTTCATACTGTTTGAACACGTTTGCTTTCATTTAATGAAGTCATTTTATTGTTGTCCATTTTCAATCCACTAATAAAAACTCTACGACAGGAGGTTGGGCACAGTTCAGATAAATCTTATTCGGTTTCATGTACTTGGATGAAAAAGATCAAACTCATATTGTCAAAATAATTATATAAAACAATTAGATTCTAAGTTTGTTTAGTTTGATATTGATTCAGGCTGCTAGTATTCAAATACGATTCTAATAGTTGTAATTTCTTAGTAGCTTTATTGCAGTTTACGTTACCACAAGTAAATGATTAGATTGCTTATTGTATCCTGTGACTATTATTAAATCTTCTACCTGATGATTCTTGACTCTTGACGAATGTATCTTTTCTTTTATGTACACTGAAAGCATTTGCACCAAGACACATTCCTTCTATGTCCAATCACACTTGGCCAATAAAGAATTCTAACTAATTCTAACTAAAATGTATCAAATATGCAACCTGCAGCAGGTTAACAGAACCTGTTATATCTCATAATACATAATGCTTGGCTGAATCCACTCACCTACTTAAACTATATTTACAACTTTGCTTATGGCATAATTTGGCTTTGAGACTTCATCATAGATAGTCCAGAACTCCAGTGGTGTTGATTATTGTGATGTACAGTGCTGTGGTGTTACATGTTGTTGATTGACACATTGTTTATCATAAGATATACCTCAGGGAAGTTATTATCATTTTTTCACATTGGCCTTCATACTAAATCAAACCCTGCCATCTGGGTGAGTAACGCTGCTGTATCTCAATAATGTAAGAGTTTAGTGGAGCAATTCTTTTGAGAACAGAGATCCATACATTTCAAAGGAGCTATTTTCTGTCATTCCTAAATAAGACCCTGTCTCTCTTTCTCAAAGACTGCTGATTAGCTCTTTAAATGAATCTAAGCATTGTTTTCATGATCAATGAACAAATCTCATCTCTGTTCTGGGCAGGAAGGATCCTGGAACCAAGTTTCTGATTTTTTTTTTTTTAAAGATGAAGACCAGATCCTGCTTTCACACTGAGTTTGAGTTTTATAACTAATTTTATAAATTTACACAAATGTTTAATCAAAATGTTGTTGGGGAAACCCCAGAGATTTAGAAATGGTTGTGGGATTTACACAGTTTTTCTATCCACTAACAACATTGCAAATTTTAACAGAAGACTTTCCTTATAAAATGCAAAATTGAACTTCTGAGTTTCAGTAGCTGACATTGTTTAGGCATTGGCTGAAAGCAAGAACTCATTGTAAACAGCCTATTAGGCTTACCCAGGTTATTGATGTATTCATTGTACATAAGAATTGCCTGTCTCCCTTACAGAAGGACTATGAGCAGTATACAATAAAATATCAAAAGCATAAAAAACAGTATGTAAAATTTAAAAGAGGCAAAGAATGTTAAAAATTGATTAAAAAGTGTGGGGAGGGCTTTCAGAGCACCAATTAGCATGACATTTGTGTGCTCATCTGGGCGCCCTAAGAAAGGCCCCAGAGCCACGTTTTCACATTTTTCTGGAAAGCCAGGAGAGTGTGGCCCGGTCTCACCTCCAGGATAAGTGTTCCACAGGACAGAGACAACAGCAGAGAAGGCTCTTTCCTGGACCCTGCCAGTTGGAATTCTTTGGCTGACGAGATCCACAATTTAGCTTCCCTGCCTGACTAGGTGGGATCGACTGAAGTAATGGGATGATGTTATCCTGTGAAAATGCCTTAAATATTCATTGAGAACCTAGCTTATAATGCAAAAAACGCTGAAAAGAACGTATCTTTTCTATAACAGAGAGGGACTCTAGGAAAGAATCTTAGTAACGTAAGGAGAAGCCCGTAAATGTGGTGATATTGTGCCACTAGTGAACATGAGTAATGAAAATAGACTCTTCCACAGTGGCTAAGGTTCTGCAAAGCTGTATTTTTTTATGCTCCTAATGTCTCCTCTTGAAAGGAGTTCTTAGTCTCACCAGTCCTGGAACTATTACACAATAGTTCCTTCACAGTGAGTTTTATAAATAGTCCTTCCCTCCTCGTTTCCTAGGCACAGAGACCTGACAGGAAATGGCATCTGCCTACTATCTTTCTGCCACCACTATCATACTATCATAATCAGGGTGAAGAATTTGAAAATCCAGTGGCTGTTGTAAAAATGCTATTACAAGTGCTTGAAATAACTCTGATCAATTAAATCTCATTACAAAGGGATTATTAGATATATCACTTCCTAACTATGTTGTCACTATTGATCTGTCTGAAATAAAATTTGGATATTTCCAAAGAAAGGCATTGTCAAACATATTACCGCATAATTTAAATACCAATCTGAAGAAGGTTACTTTACTTAGTTACATAGCAAGATGATATATTTTTAAAAGGGATGATACTCCAAACTATCAGCATTTTTCTCTCTTTTTTAAAAACATTAAGTTCAGTGAAAGGTTTTTAAATTCACTGAATTTTTTTACAAAGTGATCCCAAATGGACTGACCTATTACCAGGGGTGGGCTTCAAAAATTTTAGCAAAAGTTCTCTACCCGGTTGATGGCTGGGTGTGGCCATGGTAGACGTTGCCAAGTCGGTCTCATGCATTTTTGCCTTCCCCAGATTCTAGAGATTTTCTTCAAGCCTCCGGGAGAGCGAAAATAGCCTTCCTGGGCTCTGGAGGCTCTCTGGAAGCCGGAAACAGGCTCATTTCCGACCTCCCTGAACTTCTGAGAGGCTCGTTTTTTGGCCTCCCCGAGCCTCCACACGCACCCTGCACTTACCTGCAATCCAAACAGGCTGTGTGGGGACTCCTGGGAGGGGCAGGTTGGGGTGGGCGGAGCCAGCCAGGAGTGGGATTTGAGGGTTCTCCGAATTGCACAGAATCTTAGCTAGAGGCTCTCCCGAACCCCTGCAAATCCCCAGTAGCCCACCCCTGCCTATTACCAGATATCTTTTAGCTTTATTAGTTGCTATAGAAAAGTTAGATTTAAGTATTACAGAAGCAGATTGAAAAACTGGATTTTTTTCCTTGAAGTGTCTATTGAGTTGAGAAGAACTGGAGTTAAAAGAGAATCATTCAAGTTGAGGTACAATAATGCAATTTGTATTAAAAGGCTCTTGACTTTTCTTCTGTGTGTTTCTGGTCATCTTAACCGTAAATTCTTCTCTTTGTTTTCCTGCAGGTATCCTTTAGGTATCACTGTAGATTATACAATGAATGGCGTCGGACCAATCAAAGAGTTATCCTTCTCATCCCAAAGTCTGTCAGCATCCCTTCTACCCAGCAATCCTTGCTGGGCCTGCATTCAGTCAAAAGGAACTCAAAAGAGACCATTGTCTAATTGTGATAATCTTTTCCATGGGCCACGAACTACATATGGGTAGCATCATAGTTGGAAAGACACTTTTTGTAGACAAAAAGACATGACTGTTGCAATTTAAATCATGGATGCTGCAATCATATGATATTTGCTAAGCTGCCAAACATGTCTAAGATTTAGCAGATACTGTATGGAATTTTCCAACACATATTGATAGCTGCATCACTAGGGATGCAACTCTTTTCTAATTGTGATTAAAAACTATGATGGCAAACACTGCAAAATATGTGAATTGTATTATTTCTGAGACAAGTCCAGACATCTTGTATGCTGCACTCTCCCTTCCTATATCTAGACTAATTAAGGAGAATTGGAGGCTGCTTTAAGAAGTATAATGACATGAAGACTATGTGTGAGAGAGAGCACATGCATACCAAACCCATTTGTCACACAGCCACACTAGGTCTAGAGACAGCTAAAAGAAAAATTCTCAGTGGAAGGCTAATGAAAAGTTTTATAGCTTAATGTCTTGAGAAAAAAAATTGAAGGCTTTGTAATTACCTATTAAGCACAATCCCAAAATAAATGGGTTCTGATATTTATGTAGTATATTTCCTCATCCCCACCTATATACCTTCTGTATATTAGAACTGCTATTCTCAGATTAACATCCTGCATGTATAATATAGGAATGAATCAAATTGGGAAGGTCTATTCTATATTCTCCCAGACTCAATAGTGGTAATATTTCTTTTTTGTTTGTTTTTATTTTATTTTTGTGCTTTTGAGTCACTTTTTTCTCTTGACACCTGGAGTAGGCAAGGGTTCTTTAGTATTAGTAAACATAGGTCAGCCCATACACATGTGGATCTCCTTTATGTGTAAGAGTATCTTGACTGCTACGATTAGTATATTCTCTTCCCCAGTTACAGATATTCTTTTATATATATTATTTATTTATTTCAAGGTTAAAAACTTTTGCTTCTTCATATTTTCATCACAATAGTAACCTTTGCAATGAAGGAAGGAAAGCTCCCAAAGCCCCTGCCAAACTGCAGAGGGGATATGAACAGGATCTGCCAAAATCTTCTCGAAGCCATTGGAAATATTTTAGCTATTTTTTTTTACCTTCAGAATTTCCACCTTCCAGGGACCAGTTTCGCAACAATCTATAATGGTGAAGATTTGCAATTATGACTAGACTAGCGCTGCTGTATCCCTGCTGCAAAACAAGATGTCTGAAAAAAAACATCATTTCAGAAAGCAATTTTCTCAAGCAGAGAGGAAAAAGAAACAGTGTATTGTGGAGAAATGATGGATTGAAATAGGAAGGAATTAAGTTGCATCACAATAATGTTCTCTAAATTTAATTCCTAAATTTATTTTGTAAGGGGGACTTTTGGACAGATAATAAAGGACTGGCTCATTAGACATGTTCTAAGAAACTTGGACTTGCCTTGCATTACAATGAGTAAAACTACAGCTTTGCTGGATTTGCAACTTGACAGATAAGTTTAGATGGAAATATCTAAGCCTTAACTTCTTTGTGCTTACCAGACTAAGACCTCTTTGTTAAAAATGTTTACAACCGCCTTATAATCGTAGCCAATTCTAATTTGGAATCTGAATGTTAAATTCTTCATTTCTTGGGTGGCATGTCTTGGCATGACTGCCTTTCCCAAAGCATGAGAGACAAAGGTATCATTTCGATCCATTATTTTTAGAATTAGGCTATCAAATGGACTTTCCTTACATCAACAAATGTTCCTAGCATGCAGAATATTTACTAATTAAAATACACTGCTGAATCATATTTTAGTAGAGGAAATTTCAACATTTGCCTCTTATTTCCTATGTTATGGGAGCAGGGGGAAATGAAGAGGATGTGTATTAAAACAAATTGCAAAGACTTAACATGAATTGAACAACTGTTCTTTGTTAAGTAGTAGTATTGAGTCCCACCACAAGCAGATTCCAGTCTACAGCTACTTCTGGATATGATTGCAGCCATCACACAACGCCAGATGCAATTTATCAGGATGCATTAAAAACTATGAAAAACTCCACACCCCTCACCCTTGGAAAATAAGCACACACACACACCCAAGGCACATATGCATAACTGTTATGCTTTAAGTTGACATGAGATGGTTTTGCAGGGCTTGGTGATGGAAAAAGAAGATGGAAAAAGAACTTTCTGTTGCTGGTAATGTCAAAAAAACAGCCTCTGTCTTCATCTGCTCAGTTGCATCTGATTTTTTACAGACCATATAGTTTAGTAAAATTAAATGAACAAAAAGGAGTGGCTTTGCATGAAAGAGCTACTTCACAAAGCACAAGAACCTGAAAGCTGTAAACTTGGTGAGTGACAATCAAATTGAGATCATAGCAGGTCAGGACAAATGGCATAAATACAAGTAGATGTTAAATTGTGTTGTCAATACTTTAGAGATAGAATCTGAGGGAATGTCAACTGACCAATTGACCTTAGAACTCTGACCAGCTGCCTTTCTGTACCAACTAGTCCATTTTTTTTTCTTTAGCATTTCTTCTCTTTAGTGCCCAGCAGTGAACACATACTGCAGGTCTTGGGAGGTCTCACTGGAACAGACTTAATGTTATGTATTGGATGAGGTGCAGGAGAAAGAAAAGCAACGGAAGTTCCTTAATGCAAGATATCTCTTCATCTCTTTGGTTTTTATCCAAGCTATTTCAATGATTTTTGAATATGTACAAATCATGAATATTAAGCCGCATACATAAATGCCATATATTACTTTAAAAAAAATGTGTATTTTTTGTAAAACAAAAAAAAGGAAAGAATGAACAAGGAAAGGAGAAAAGAATTGGTTCAGAAATAAAATTAAATAAATTAAAATAAATTAGACAAAGCAATTATTGTGGAGTTAGTGCTCGGTATATTGATGATGAGAATTTAGCCTTATAAACAAAGTACATAATTTTTACATTACAAGAAAAGAGTTGACTCTCTCAGCTAAATGATGTACTCGTTGTTAGGGTTAGGAAAGAAAACTGCTATAAAAAATTACTGATAAAATATTTAGTTTCTAATTTCCATTGCTGTATAATACGTAATCCTTTAGACTAGAGCTATTCAATCAATTGTAAAAAGAACTCACATTTAGATAAACCTACACTTTTTTCTTTCTTATTAGAATAACTATCCTTTAACTCAAAGCTCCTCTATAACATGATCAAAATGTCCCACCTAACCAATTCATGTCTCCCCCATAAATTGTTAGTCAATATAGGTTCACTGAACAGAGCTATGGAAGTTGATGCAAAAATAACATATCTTTACATTTTTATTTTATTCATTGTTCCAGTGATGATTGAAGTTTGGGGAAACTATCCAATGTCCTGGACTTAAAACAGTTTGCTTAGTGACTATTCAAAATTACAATGGCACAGAAAAAAGTGACTTACGACCATTTTTCACACAAGACCATTGCAGCATCCCCATGGTCCCATGATCTACATTCAGATGCATGACACCTGACTCACATCACGTTTGCAAGGTCCCAAGTTCATGTGATCCCCTTTTGCGACCTTCTGACAAGCAAAGTCAACGGGGAAGCCAGATTCATTTAACATCCGTATTACTAAATTAACGACTGCAATGATTCACTTAACAAATGTGGCAAAAGTTGTAAAATGGGACAAAACTCACTTAACAAATTTCTCACTTAGCAACAACAACTTTGGGCTCAATTGTGACCGTACATTGAGGACTACCTGTACCTCTGGAGAGCCAAGTTGGAGAAGGATGCTTTAGAACTAAACTTGGCAACTTTAGGATGTGTAGACTTCAGCTTCCAGAATTCCCCAACCAGCTGTCATGCCCTTGGTAGAGTCAGATTCTGAGGGAGAGTAGGAACAGCTGACAGGGAGTGGAGGTGTGGCTCCGGAGGTTGTAGAGGAGGCTGGGGAAGGGCAGAGATCGGTTGGGCAGGAAGAACCAGGGTCATCCCCTCTTCATCCTAGGACATGCAGGGAGGAACGGAGAAGGAAATAACTTGGCTTACGAGAGAGGAAACGGCCACGATCCCCCTCATTAGTTGCAGCTGGGGAGAATAGTATATAAGAGAGATGGTTACAATACAGCTTTGCCAGAAGCAAAGCGTGTTTTATTTTGGGCTGAAGTTATCTTGGTTGGCATCCTTCCAACAAACTGTGCCTTGTTATCTCCTTGAAGTTGGTAATTACTTATCCTGGTCCATTGTGGAATTTCCTTCATTGTAGTTTGTTTGGGGTTTTTTATTTCACCTCTATCTGCTCATTTAAGTTCGGACTGTATTGCTTTCTTTTAAAAACTATTTTTAAGTAAATTTTATCTCCAACTGAGAATTATTGAACAATGGGGCCAAGTTGGAGGCATTAAAGAACATTTATTTACGTTTTGGATTTTATTATGTTTGTGTTACACTCCGGGTCATTGCACCAGCATGCTGGGAATAGAAGTACACAGGTCTTAAGACTGCCAAGCTTGAAATATTCTGCTTTAGAACTTAGAAGGATGTACCTTTGCACAAAGTGGTATTTGTTTCAGAGGCAGTCAACCAACCAGAGAAGCAGCAGCAACTTTCTGCCCCTTTCTCTTCTAGAGAGAACATCCTTTAGATTAGAACTCAGGATCCTGACATAGAAGGCTAGACGGTAGGATCTGAAGTGTTCATCAAAATGACAAAAACTATGTCGTGCCATTTTAAGAAACACATTTGCAAAAGGGATGAATGGCACTAAAATTGTGCCACTACCATAGTTTTCATCATTGGTTTCCCCACCTCTCCTACAGACCTGGGTGCCACTACCATAGTTTTCATCATTGGTTTCCCCACCTCTCCTACAGACCTGGGTGCATAAGCATTGGGTTTCTGCAGCTCTTCTCCAGCAGGGCCAGCTAACATCCAGATCCGCAGAGATAATGCAGCAAAAGCAAATTTGGACCATTAATACTGGAGCTACAAGCAGGCAGTTTTCCATCTGCAAGTCGCCTCAGCTTTACTCACCTTTCTGTAGAAGCCAAGAGGGCATCTTGCTCCCTTGCCATGAGTTCCTCACACCCTTCTGTTCTGAAACTAAAGTGCCAAATCGCTCTTCCACAGAAAAACAGCCCTCTGCCCCTCTGCTTCATGAATTTGGGGGAAAACAAGGAGAGAATAGATCATGCGGATCATTATCCCATTGTTTTCAAGATGCATACAAATCGATCTGTAAAATTTGCTCCATATTTCTCCCCAGTGTTAGTTTGCTGGATTTTCCTCCTCTCCTTTTTGAATGTAGGGGTTGCTTGCTCCTTTCACACTTCCACACTGTGACGGTTCAGCCACATCACTATGTTGTTTCTTTAACTCTGGGAAGTAATTCATCTGGTCTTGAAAATTTAAACTCAGAATGCAGTGGTGTTTTCGTACGTGTCAATCTCAAAATACAGGCCTATTCTTCATCCTGCTCTTAACAACTATAACACATAAGTTTTGTTTGAGAAATGTTAGAATAGGTTTGCCAGGATGACAGTTGCACAATGTAGCATTTGAGACTGAGCACTAACTCTTGAAATACTAAAGTAAAAATATAAAAAAGAAATTCTGATGATCAATGGAGCTGGAGATGACAGGAAAAAATGTAAAATAAATACATATGTGGCATTATTGTCCTTCGTTTCTCATGTGAAAAAAAAAATCCCAGTTGCTTTAACTTGTTATCCGAAGAACTCCGAATCGCAAGAAGAGAGATACTTTTTAAAAAGCAAATAAGCCTTTGAAATGTCTTTGAATATTAGTAGCTCGGGTTGGAGCTCAAACCAACAACATAGCAATAAGCCTTTTCCTGGAGAACTGATTCTCTGTGCAATACCACATTCTTGCTCCCCAGAATTAAGCCTACATATTCCAAGCATTTCACAATGTGCTATTATGAGTCTTAGGCAAGAAATAGGTTACACTTCACAATTATGCAGCAAAAAACAACATCTGGAACATTTGTTAAATGGTAGTTACTCATGTGGACCCAAATGTTATTTGGACTTCAATGTCACTTCAATGCCAATCAATGTTTGATTCAACATTATGATAGAGGGAGGGATTAGTACATCACAATGGCAAATTATTTACTTATATATCAAAATAGCATTGGAGTTAGAGATACACAAAGTTAGTTTTAAGATCTCTTAGCGATATTTACTACAGTGTGTATGAATAATCATTTGTAATGCATTGAAACCCTTTCAGTTTAGCTTTTTGAAATAATGTATTTATTAGCTTTGGAAATAAAAGCTCTACTTTCCAATATACACTGCTCAAAAAAATAAAGGGAACACAAAAACAAGACATCCTAGATCTGAATGAATGAAATATTCTTATTAAATAATTCGTTCATTACATAGTTGAATGTGCTGAGAACAAAATCACACAAAAATTATCAATGGAAATCAAATTTAGCAACCCATAGAGGTCTGGATTTGGAGTTATGCTCAAAATCAAAGTGGAAAAAAACACTACAGGCTGATCCAACTTTGATGTAATGTCCTTAAAACAAATCAAAATGAGGCTCAGTAGTGTGTGTGGCCTCCACGTGCCTGTATGACCTCCCTACAATGCCTGGGCATGCTCCTGATGAGGTG
The DNA here is from genome assembly GCA_023653725.1 of Bungarus multicinctus. Classification (NCBI taxonomy): domain Eukaryota; kingdom Metazoa; phylum Chordata; class Lepidosauria; order Squamata; family Elapidae; genus Bungarus; species Bungarus multicinctus. The sequence continues at coordinate 219,239,515 of CM042834.1, forward strand.
GCGGATGGTCTCCTGAGGGATCTCCTCCCACACCTGGACTAAAGCATCCCCCAACTCCTGGACAGTCTGTGGTGCAATGTGGCGTTGGTGGATGGAGCGAGACATGATGTCCCAGATGTGCTCAATTGGATTCAGGTCTGGGGAACGGGCGGGCAAGTCCATAGCATCAATGCCTTCATCTTGCAGGAATTGCTGACACACTCCAGCCACATGAGGTCTAGCATTGTCTTGCATTAGGAGGAACCCAGGGCCAACTGCGCCAGCATATGGTCTCACAAGGGGTCTGAGGATCTCATCTCGGTACCTAATGGCAGTCAGGTTACCTCTGGCGAGCACTTGGAGGGCTGTGCGGCCCCCTAAAGAAATACCACCCCACACCATTACTGACCCACTGCCAAACTGGTCATGCTGGAGGATGTTGCAGGCAGCAGAACATTCTCCATGGCGTCTCCAGTCCGTCACATCTGTCACATGCTCAATGTGAACCTGCTTTCATCCATGAAGAGCACAGAGCGCAAGTGGCGAATTTGCCAATCTTGGTGTTTTCTGGCAAATACCAAACATCCTGCATAGTGTTGGCCTGTAAGCACAACCCCCACCTGTGGACGTTGGGCCCTCATACCACCCACATGGAGTCTGTTTCTGACCGTTTGAGCAGCCACATGCACATTTGTGGCCCACTGGAGGTCATTTTGCAGGGTTCTGGCAGTGCTCCTCCTGTCCTTCCTTGCACAAAGACAGAGGTAGCAGTCCTGATTCTGGTTTGTTGCCCTCCTACGGCCTCCTCCATGTCTCCTGATGTACTGGCCTGTCTCCTGGTAGGGCCTTCATGCTCTGGATACTATGCTGACAGACACAGCAAACCTTCTTGCCACAGCTCGCATTGATGTGCCATCCTGGATGAGCTGCACTACCTGAGCCACTTGTGTGGGTTGTAGACTCCCTCTCATGCTACCACTAGAGTGAAAGCACCGCCAGCATTCAAAAGTTAGAAAGCATAGGAACTGAGAAGTGGTCTGTGGTCACCACCTGCAGAACACTCCTTTATTGGGGATGTCTTGCTAACTGCCTATGCTTTCCACCTGTTGTCTATTCCATTTGCACAACAGCATGTGCAATTGCTTGTCAATCAGTGTTGCTACCTAAGTGGACAGTTTGATTTCACAGAAGTGTGATTGACTTGGAGTTACATTGTGTTGTTTAAGTGTTCCCTTTATTTTTTTGAGCAGTGTGTCTCTCTCCCCTTCTGCAGTTTATATTAAAGAGTTTCATTCTATCGCACCTTTTAACTAAAGTAGTTTTCATTTGTTATCATTTGAGAAATCACTTTTGTTATCATTTGATAAATCATTTTTATTGTTATCATTTGAGAAATTATTTTTAAATAGGAGATGCACAAGATAAATCCATTTCTTGCACTTTTTTTCTGAAGCAAACATCTTAAAAGCAATTAAAGAAAATGACTGTATTTCTTTCAAACTTTTCCTATTCATTATTAAAATGCAGGCCAAGCTAACTCTGATGAGAAAAGAAACAGGTAAGCTTATAACCTAAGAGTATTACAGCAGAAATGGGGTTATTTACAGATTTGAAAAAAATATTTGCTGTTTATTAATATCCCCAGATAAAACAATTGGAAATACGTAAGAAAACAAAAGCAACAAAACATCATACAAGTCCCACCAAGTGGGTATGAAAAAAAATACTGAAAAAGACTGAGAGAAATATATCCCATATCATCTTTAAGGGGAAAGAATCAGCACAAAGAATGTAGTATAAAAAAAGGCAAGGAATGGTTAAGATTTAAAAGGAAGGCAAATGAGTTTGATAGAAATAATGGTTTTGAAAATGGATGAAGAAAGCTAAACAAGAAGTTTTCAACAGAGTGTAATTAAAAATAAAACTGGTGAAATCATTTGGGTTCAAACGGAAGAGAATCATATGATAGTGATACATTGAATAGTGGTACTGAAATGAATACAGCTGTTAATATTGAACAGAAATGGATGAAAAGGAAGCCATGTGTACAATGAGAACGTTGAAAGATGGAAATGTGGATGGTGTAATTGGAGAAATGTTAAAAGCCAGAAATAGTTTGCTTATGTAGTGGCTGTGCCCTTTTGAGTAGGCTGCATCTCTTTTTGTGCAGACTGCATCTCTATTTGACAATTGGAAGAATATTGCTCTGCAGTATTGAGAAAAAGGTAGCAGGAGTCGTCGTCATCATCATTTATTTATTTATTTATTTATTTATTTATAATCGTATTTCTATACCGCTCCCTCTCCGAAAAGGGACTCGGGGCGGTGTACAGCCTAATAAATACATAAAAATACAGAGATACAAAATTAAATAGAATTTAAAACCGAATTAAATATGAGTATGGCTGCATCCCAAAAATTTTAAAAATAAGTTAAAATTTAAAAAACCCTATTACTAAAACCCCTTAAACCCTTACTGGGCCAGGCCAGCCTGTTTAAAAAATAGGGTCTTAACTGCGCGCCGGAAGGAGAGGATGTCTGTCATGGCTCGTATCTCCGGAGGGAGATCATTCCACAGGGAGGGCGCTCCCACAGAGAAAGCACGCACCCTCGGGGCCGCCAGTCGACAACGATCAGGTGGCGGTACCCCAAGGAGGGCGACCCTGTGGGAGCGTACTGGGCGGCGGGAGGTTGTTGATGGCAGCAGGCGGTCCCGTAAGTACCCAGGTCCCGAGCCATGGAGCACTTTAAATACCATCAGTACCACCTTGAATCGAATCCGGAAGGCCACAGGAAGCCAGTGCAGCCTGCGGAGAAGTGGTGTTACGTGTGCGCCTCGAGGGGCGCCCACGATCACCCGCGCGGCTGCATTCTGGACTAACTGCAACCTCCGGAGACTCTTCAAGGGGAGCCCCATGTAGAGAGCATTGCAATAATCCAAGCGGGAGATAACGAGGGCGGAAGTGACTGTGCGAAGTGCGCCCAGATCCAGAAAGGGCCGCAACTGGTAAATCAGACGAATCTGATAAAAAGCCTCCCTGGCGACGGCTGCGATATGTTCTTCCAAAGACAGCCGCACATCCAGGAGGACACCCAAGTTGCGCGCCCTTTCCACGGGGGTCAAAACCTCTCCCCCCACGGCCAGCGAAGGAATAAGCTGGCTGTATCTGGGCGCAGGAAACCACAGCCACTCGGTTTTGGCCGGGTTGAGACGAAGCCTGTTACGACCCATCCAACCCCGCACGGCCTCCAGGCACCGGGACATCACTTCGACGGCTTCGTTGGGGTGGCCCGGGGTGGAGATGTACAGCTGCGTATCATCAGCATACTGATGGAACTCCACTCCAAAGCCACGGATGATCTCACCCAGCGGCTTTACATAAATGTTGAACAGCAGGGGCGAGAGCACCGACCCCTGAGGCATCCCACAAAGCAGGGGCCTTGGGGACGATCTCTGCCCCCCCGTCAACACAAATTGCGAGCGGTCGGAGAGGAAGGAGGAGAACCACCGTAATACGGTGCCTCCAACCCCCAACCCCCCCAACCGCTGCAATAAGATACTGTGGTCAACAGTATCAAAAGCCGCCGAGAGATCTAACAGGACCAGGACAGAGGAACAACCTCTGTCCCGAGCCCTCCAGAGATCATCAACCAACGCGACCAACGCCGTCTCCGTGCTGTGCCCGGGCCTGAAGCCCGATTGGAGGGGGTCAAGATAACTCGCTTCATCCAGGAACCGGGGAAGCTGACGGGCCACCACACTCTCTACAACCTTCGCAACAAAGCGAAGGTTGGAGACAGGACGGTAATTTGATAACAATGCTGGGTCCAGGGACGGTTTCTTGAGGAGGGGCCGCACCACCGCCTCCTTCAAGGCGGCAGGTAAAAGCCCCTCTCTCAAGGAAGCGTTTATAATACCCTGGAACCAGCCTCGTGTCACCTCCCGAGTGGCCAAGACCAACCAGGAGGGGCACGGGTCCAACAAACAGGTGGTGGCATTCAGTCCCCCCAGCACCCTGTCCACGTCTTCAACAGTAACAGGGTCGAACTCAACCCAACTGGCCTCACTGATATCCACCCCCGCTCCCCCGCCCGGAGATGCCCAGTCGGAGTCCAGCTCGTCCCGAATCTGAGCGATTTTATCCAGCAGAAACCTAGAAAACTCCTCAGCCCGTCACTGTAAGGGATCCTCCCGCGCTTCCATCTCTAAAAGGGAGCGGGTCACCCTAAACAGGGCGGCTGGGCGGTTTTCCGCGGACGCAATAAGGGTGGAGAGGTAAGACCTCCTCGCCACCTTCATCGCCACTAAATACGTCTTAATATAAGATCGTAGAAGTGTTCGGTCAGACTCAGAGCGGCTAGCCCTCCAACTACTCTCTAGGCGTCTTTTCCGGCGCTTCATCTCCCTTAGCTCCTCAGAAAACCAAGGAGCCATTTGGGATCGGCACCGGGTCAGAGGCCGCAAGGGCACGACCCGGTCAAGGGCCCCAGCAGCCACCCTATCCCAGGTAGCAACCAGGCCCTCAACCGAGTCGTGTGTGTGAGCTTCGGGAAATGGCCCAAGCTCCATCAGGAACCTATCCGGGTCCATCAGGCGCCTGGGGCGGTACCATTTAAGCGGCCCCGCCTCCCTGCGGTCGGGGGGTGCGGAACGGAAGTCGAGCCTCAGGAGCGAGTGATCTGTCCATGACAGGGGTTCTATAACTATATCCCCTACACCCAGACCAGTCTGCCACTGATCAGAGACAAAAACTAGATCCAGGGTGTGACCTCCCACATGAGTAGGGCCCCAAATTAACTGGGTCAGGCCCATGGCTGTCATGGAAGCCATGAACTCCTGAGCAATCCCCGAGGTACCGCCGGCAGAAGGGAGGTTGAAATCCCCCATGACCATAAGCCTGGGGGTCTCAACCGCCACGCCGGCTATAACCTCCAGGAGCTCAAGCAGGGCTGATGCCGCATAGCAGGGAGCCAGGTATGCGATCAACAAGCCCACCTGTACCTTGGGGCCGAACTTCACGAAAAGAGACTCACACCCGATCGTCTGAGAAACAGTGGATTCCCTCGGACACAGATCCTCCTTAATAACCACCGCAACACCCCCGCCCCTCCCCTGGGCCCTCGGCCGATGAAAAACCCGAAACCCGGCTGGGCACATCTCCACAAGGGGAACTCCCCCCTCTGGGCCCAGCCAGGTCTCGGTAACACCCACCAGGTCCGCTCCCCCCTCACAAATCAGATCATAAATGAGGGGGGCTTTATTAATAACGGACCTGGCGTTACACAACATCAGCCGAAGGCCCAGGGCCCGATCGCTCACACCCCCCGGGGAACGGGACAAAACAAGGGGGTCGGAGCGCGCCACCGCCATCAAATAGCGGGGGCACGCTCCCAAAACAGAATGTGGCCCCCTATAACCGCCAAATCTGCCTCTCCCGCTCACCGTACTAATAGTTTTAAAAACACCCTCCCTGGGACAACCCCCCATCCTCAATACAGCCCCATCCCCCTCCCGGCAACGCTCAACCCACGACCCGGTCCCAGCCCCAGGCAGGTTGTCCCCCAACCCCCGCCCGGCCAACCCTAACCCCTTTAAGAATCTAATTAAAAATTTTAAACAACCCTCCCTCCCACATTTCTGGCGACCCCACCATCTCTCCGGATCCCAAGATCCGTCCTTGAGATAAGTCTTAGAGAGGCAAGAGGGCCAACTCTGAGATAGGGGGACATATCTCAGGGCCCACAGATGTTTCGAGGAGTATGTCAGTTTTGTCTTTGGCTTATGGGGTCATCTTTTAATGACCCCATAATCCCTTGCGGGGTGGAGTCTGGGCAACTGAATGAAGCTGAGTGATTACTGCCCAGATGCTCTTCCTGTTGCCAATAAAAAGATAGCAGGAGTGAATGCAAAAATTAAGGGATAATTTGTTAAAGATGGCTGGGAAGATTTAGCAGCTTTGATTGAAAGGCATTGTGACCATGAGCAAAAATTGACAAGTGGACTATTAACTTTACCCTGGGCAATCAAGGAGATTCATGTGACGTTTTTGATCTTCAGCAGTTAAGCACCACTGTACATTCAGATTTCTTTTCAGTTCTTTTTTGATAGACTTTCGGATCTAGTTCCTGTACTGTTCCTGTACTAATGAAATCTAAAGACATCCTTATGCTTTTTAAAATTCTCCCTGTGCTAATTTTTGCATTCCTTGGGCCAGTTATCTTTTTCTCATTTACTTTTTAGCAGTAGGCAGATGAATGAGATTTCCTAAGTAAAGAACTAGGGACCACCGCAGTGCCTTCTCATGACACCCAGATAGACTCATACAATTTATGTAAAATCTGCTAAATTTGTATAGTTCAGTACAGGTTTGAGACATTAATTTTTACACAGAGTGTACCCTGCCTGAATCTGGACAGATACAAATTCTTTATAATAAAGTATGATACTGCTTTCATTGAACTATTTGGCATTTTAAACTTTAATGCACACACATCCATGACTGCCAAGACATTTAATGCATTTTTTTGCTTCTTTCACACTGCAACGACAAAGTTCCTATTTTTTTCTTCCACTTCAGCAGGCTTAGGATGTGAAGAGTTACCCATGCAAATATTTAATGTCTGTACAGCAAAAAGCAGATTATTGGATACTCACTTTGGCAGGGGTTCATTTGTTGCTCTGGATTCCACATTTAAACCTTTCTCTCATAAAATCAAAGAAAAACAGAAGCCTGATAAGTCCCTTTGTTTCAGTGTACCTTTCAATCTGGAAACGATTTCAAAATGCATTAAGAAGTAATTCATACTCTAAGCCAATATGAGATTCAGATGCTTCAAATTGTCTTTTATCTCTTAATGTCTGAGCGATGAACTTTATGCAGATCATAAATCCAGCATTTTATCAGCAACAGAAAGGTGGTGTTGAAAATATGTCAACAGTAAAAAAAACTAAGAAAGCTCCAGATCCTAACATGCCACCAGTTCTGCCTCCATAATATCCAATGTTAAAAACAGCTAGTCCTGAGATCTGGGAAGGCTGAGGTAGACAGATCAAACACAATATTGGATCCTACCCATTGCTGGTCTGAGAAATATTTGAAGAATCTCCTGTTTAATAACTTCATTTTTAAAAGGACATTTCTACAGTATCATTTCAGACTAGCTTATTATCAAATTGCTCCAAATTGTTTTTCTGTGTTAGATTGTCAGGGTACATATTAAGAAAAGTATTTCCTCCAAAAGTTTCTCCTTTCCCTCTTGTGGGTGAGACTGTCCACCCATAAAGTATAATCTTAAATACCATTAAAACAAGTCATATTAACTAGAGCTATAAGTTGTAGTTCAAACTCTTGAAGGCCTCTGAATTTCCACTGTTAAAATCCTAAGTTTCCCATATTGTGTATAACTTACAATTATAGCGACTCCACTATATAACAAGGAGAATCCAGGTTTTAGGTAAGAATACTTACGATGTGTTCATAAACTGACCTGTCCCCCATAATCCTGTTCAGGAGAAACAAAAAGTTTAAAACAAAATGATTACATCCATTAGCATTTTAAAAATGAGCTAATTATCCCAGAATAATGTATTTATTTTAATAACTGCTGCAAAATCAAATCCACAATACTGTTAGTCATGTATACTTTTCTAATTTTCTCATCCTGAATTCAACACACCCATCTGAATAGCTGTTAACTTGAGTCCCAGTCCTGTATGGATTCTCTCTCCTCCTCCCCCCCCCCCCCCCCCCCCCCCCCAATTATGTATCTCATCTTCTCTCAAATCTTTTTAACTTTCTATTTTCAGGCTGTGGAAATGACTCCTGTGTTGCACTCCTTTCTGCCTGGATGTGCAGTCTTTGTCAGGCATTGGATTGGACCAGAGCAGGCAAAGCATCCAAAAACTCAGTACTCTCCTTCCACAGCCATTCTGCTTGCTGCTATGACCCTACGATAGTTTTAATCTAGCCCAAGTGCTACCTGAACAACCTGGCCAGGGTTAAGTTCTATTACTTAATGCCACCTTCTGCTTCTACTTCTCCCAAGGCAGCTGCTCCAGGGCTTCTTCCTGGAAAGGGCATTGTGCTGTGTCATGAAGCTGGTCCTCCATGTCCACTGCAGGCAGTCCAAGCAATGTATTTCCTCTGCTTGCAAATTATATCCTGCCTTTCATTCAGCTAAAGGTTGCATATGCTTCCTCCTCTTGTTTGTTCCCCACGACAGACATCTCTTGCTGAGAAGCCAGGCCTGGAGAAGGAATGGATTTGTAACACCAGGATCCAGACTTATGATCCCAGAAAACAACCAACCTTGGAAGAGAGGAAAAAGTGAGTCAAGGCAATTGATTCTGGCTGAGAAACTTTGAGCTACACTCCAAAGTGGGTTCTCACTGATGCAGGTGTTGCAGCAAATGGAAAGGCTTTCACAGCCCACAAGTATTGACAGCAATCCAGCTTTAGCCTTTGTATATCCATAATTCCTACCAAATTTCTGGCAAGTTCCTGCTGTGGACAAGCTACATTTCAGCTTATCCTTAACTCTGTTGAAGCCTGACACATAATCCACTTATTATTTTAGGTGGCCATAGCATCACACTATTTGAGAACTCCTGGCTTAATTCCTTGAAGGACCCTGGTTGCTAGTAAGGCAATCAATAAATTCCCAGCTGATTTTGGACATTCTGTATAAGCCAAGGATTTAATACAATGAAAATACTCTGCTCCTTCCAAACTCTGTAGACCGAAGTTCACCTCATTTTGCTTGATTAGAAGTGCAATCAAAATGTTTCACCTCAGAAGTCAGTGTGCTAAATTCAACATAGATGCTAGTTGGCAATGGACTCTTAATTCTATTAGGCTATCAGAGCTTAGTAGGAAAAAATTTGGAATTGTAAATTAGTCTTTTCCAGAACTATTCAGCTTAATAGCTAACGTTAAAAGTAAAATGTCCACTAAATATTTTATTCATTAAAAATACATCAGAAACTAGTTTTCTGATTATCTTTTTAAATGGTAAGTGTACTATTTGCATTCTCTCCAAATGTTTCTTGTCTATGACTACTTACATAATGATTATTTCTTCTAATTTGCCCTTTATCTACTTCCTTGGATTTGAAATAACGCTGTTATGCCCCAAGGAAGAGCAAACTCAAATGTTGGTTTTCCCCCTCCCCCCTCTGAATCTTCAATGAATACTGTAATAGCAAGACTCCCATCTTGTGGCTGATTATAGTATGGTAACATGAAAACCACAACCGAATATTTGGCATTTGCAACTCTTTAATTGTGCTTAAAACTGTTTTATCTCTGGCTGATGGTTTAATGTCCTGTTTGGAAAAAATAAAGGCTATAAAGCTGAACATCCTTTTTCAAATTCTGGAGGTAAACACAAGTGATTCTTCAATTCTGACAGAGAAACATCTCTAGAATCCCTTCTCTACATTTTTTCTCTCAGGTCCCTTTCCCACTTTTAAAAATTACAAAAGTCCCCCCAAAGAGCTTATTTCCATGGGTTATGATTTATAAATATTTTATACATGAATAATTAAAACTGATACATCTGCTGCTACTTCTCACAACGTTTTGAAGGGCTTTTAATATTGCATTATTTTTAATCTTAAGGTAGCAATTTTGATTTTGCAGATCCCTGAGGTGGTCTTGGGGAATGTCCAGGAATCCTTAGACCACACTTTTGAAAAACACTGCATAAGAAAAGTTGCATCTGCAACTTGATTTCACTTTCCTTTGCATATAATAGTTTGTTGGTTCTTTAAAAAATGTTAATTTGAATGTGATTTTTTTCTCTCACAAACGTTAAATACACACACACAAACATTATAGCACAGGCATCAAACTCGCAACAAGACACATTGCGATTTTTTTCCTTTGCTAAACCAGGAGCATGGCCAGTGCGTGATGTATCTGGCCCACGAGTTTGAGGAGTTTTGACACCCCTGGCTACAGTCAAGTAAATCACTATCATTTTCCCAGTTTCAAAACCCAACCAAAAGGACATAAGATTCAGTCAAACCTCTTCATAGGGTTATCTACAACTGCCTATGTTTTATATTTGTTCATATTTCTTATGAACTGTCTGAGAAAAATAACCATTAGTAGAATTTAATAGAAATATAATAACAGTAGAAAATATTGTGATGATTTTGTGAATGTGAGCAATGAGTGAAGCCCCCCCCCCCTTTTAATAATATAATTCCTTCAAAAGATCAACCTGCAAGCAAAACAGGGTCATCAACAAAAAGTGAGGCTCCTATATAGCAGAGAAAGAACAACCTATGCATAATGTACAAAAAAGAGAATGGATTTCCAACAACTAGGAAGGAGATCCTGTATCTGTAAAGAATTCTGATAGTACAACAATCCTGACGCATTGATGATCACAAAACTAAAAGATTAATATGTGGCTTTTTAAAAAAAATACTAAACACGAGATGTAATTTTAAATATTCTTAATATGGGAACAGAACTGAGTAAGGGGTTGTCAGAATCTGGATGACCATTCACAGGCTTCCAGTGGAAGAGGACATTACCTACTCTGCAAGCCTGCCTTATATAAGGATACAAGGTCATAAGATCTTTCTACTCTCTTGGAGAAAGACAGAGCAGTGCCATTTTCACTGATCTGCATTGAAAGCATCACTCTCTCCCTTGTAAGCCTATTTAACTTTCCATAAATACTACTCCTGATTAAACCCTCCCATCCAACCAAAGAAAAAACATTTTCTTATGGGTTGCATTAGTAAAATGACAAATACTTTATAAAATCTAAAACCATTTAAGATATCCAGATATTAAACAATCAATTTCTTCACTAATAAACATTGGCGATTCTATATTCTTTTTACTAAAAATTCAACTTTTTTCCAAAGTATTAACATACAAGCCTTCTTAAGATAGCTTTTATTTTGTTAATGACATGAAAAAGTATGCAAGTTACACTAGAATTTAAAAACACACATCACACATTAACATAAAGCCCATTTCCTGATTAAATTGCTAAGTAAAACTAGTCAAATTGTTTTATAGAGTCCTTCATCCTATTTATGATGTAACTAATAGACAATATTCTTTACAAATATTTTGAGTAAAATTTGTGTAGCTTGATTGCTAAAATACAAAAGTTTTCCATACAAAAATTTGTTGAAAGCACTTTCCTTCCCCTTCCAAAAAGCATGTAAGAATGTAAAAAGATAAAGAGTAGATGGCTAGACTAACAACCAAACCCCACACAAGTATTTTTTAACAAGAATATTAAAAAGGGACCACTGTAAAAATGAGGGTTGTTTTTTGAAAAAACAGTACATAGTTCAGTGTCAATATTTCACATTTCAAAAAGCTATATATATGATTTGACATACAAAAACCTCCATCTCTGGGAGAAAGGAAATTAAGGCCAGACACAGCTTTAAAATTCACAAAAGGAAATACAAAAATATGTTGTGCTTCCAAGAAGGTTCTTCTCTGCAGGTAGGGATAAACATAACTGAGGACTAGATGATTGGCATTTACATGATTGCACAGCTTCTGTTGGCTCCTCGTGGGTCTCCCTATTTTAAATATTAAAAAAATGTTAAGTTTGTAAGTGATATATAAAACTGTTAAGGTTTGATATACATTCAATATAATGAATAATCTGCCTATTTTCCCAAATTATAATAGTATAAATAATAAGCATATTATCTGAATCTTATTACCAATGCATTTTATGTTGTCATAGGAGCTAAACATGGAACAATTCAAGAATATTAAAATTATTTGCATGAAGCAGTCCTACTATAAATTCTGTTTGACAGCTCTTATACAAGAGGCATATCTCCTCTATAGTTGAACAACATTGTTTCATATACAATATCCAAAACATATGGACTACTACTGCCTTTGAAATCTTGAGCAAGTTTTCATATGCAAAAGCTGAAATTACAACTAAACTCTACATTGTTGCTAGAAATTATTTTTTTAACGTGGAGTTGCACCATGGATGGAACAGTTTTGAGTGTCTTTGTCTAGAATAAAGCACACATTTTGTCCAGACATGGGCCTGAAATGTGGAGTGTTCCAGGGATAACAATGTTGGAATGACTGGGAAAAACAAGCAAGGCCACTTTATTATATCTAAGGAAACACAAGGAAATGAAGGTACTGTTAAGGGGGAAATGAATGGGCATAATGTGCAATGCCTAAGAGGAGAATGGAAGAGAAATTGGTGAGATTTGGAGGTGGTGGGGGTGTTGGCTGCAGCTCAGTATATGCTTGCCACTTGTTGATTCCCCACTTGAATTCAAGTATAGGGAAAGACACTGAGAAGATTGAGAAGCAATGCAGCTCATGGCTCATGTGAAGACAGGTGAGGTGCATACGTTTTTTTTTCTACTTTAAGGTCCCTCCAACATTTTTCAGTCAAACCCTGGAACTAACAAAATATTCCAGTTTATTAAAATACGATTATTTTCAGGTTTGTGAACCTCTGGGTCATAAATGTTTACTTTTAATTCAAAACAAAACACATTTTCTACATTGTGCACACCCCTAAAAAATACAAGATGGTCACAAGACAAATATTACACTTAGTATCATGGCTGTTTATAATGATTTGGATCTAAGGGAGCTCAGTTTTGAATTTGCTTATGGCTCTCAAAACTATTTTAATAATTATAATTTAGCACCTTAAGGCCAGGCCTATGTAAACAGTGCTTAAAATATTAAAATCATGGAGCAGGCTATGATTTAGACCAGCAATTTCCAATCTTTGCAGCTTAGTGGCCCAGCCTGGCTGGGTCAGGGAAGCGGACTGTGTGAGTGGCATGTCTGAATGGTGACCCGTCTCTCGTGCGAATGGAGCTGCAGGTGCATGCCAGCCGCCTCTTGCACAGCCTGGTTCTGAACAGGCCATGGCCAGGAATTGGGGATCTCTGATCTAGATCAACGTTTCCCATCTTCAGCAAGTTTAAGAAATATGTCCTTCAACTCTGAGAATTTCCCTGGCAGCACACTGCTTTGACTATTCTGGAAGTTGAAATCCAGTCATCTTAAACTTGCCAGAGTTGGGAAACACTGGTCTAAAGTAAGTTTAGAGAAAAACTGGAACATTTCATTTCAAATTAGGAACCTAAACAGAAGACTAAAGGTACACTGAGGAAAATCTGAATAACTGAAAAGCATTTTGAACATAAACAAGCACAAACGTACCACCTCTTCCCAGTTCATTCTCTACTACCTCATGAGCTAAAGATGGTTAATGTAGATCTGGATAGACAAGGTACTATTTACATGGCTGTATTTCATGTGCTTATCAATCAATCTAGTGATATTTCTTCTCTTGTGGCTTTACTAATGAGGATGGAGTGATTGGTCTTTCTTCCCCTACTGATCTTTCAAATGGATAGTTAATAGTTCCTTCTTTACCCTCTAGATTACCAACAGCCAAAAATCAGCAACCCTAGCAAACGTTAATATCACATTATAGCTAGAACTGTCAGAAAAGTTGTCTGGATCTCAGTCTGCAGAGATCTCTCTCAGTTTGTTAAACTATCCTGGTATTCCTAACCTGGTTTTCTGCAAGCTCCTTAATTATTCAGAAGATAACAATTTTTTAGATATTTGAAATTATAGGATACCTGCTGGTGAAATAGATCTTCCTCTTCTACAGCTTCAACTGGTTCTTCTTCTACTTCTTCCCCCTCTTCAGCTTCAAGTAAAGTTGTTTTGAAGACGGTGCTTCTCTGAGCAACTTCCTATAATAAGACATTGCTGGATTATTATCAAACACTCAAATTATTTCAGGCCTTTTATTATTATGTACTGTAAGCATGTACTGCTGCTTGAATATATAAATCCCACTTGGAGAAATATATTATATATTAAAACGGAAATTGCAGCCTTACTTCTTTGTTCGGTCACATCCTTTTTTAACAAAATAAATTACATTGCATCAAGGTAAAGGAATCATATGTATTTATGTTACCTCTCCCTGAGAGTTTTTCAGAATAACTTTCACATCTTTGCCAGTACCCCAGGAATTCTGGTTCTTCCAGATGAGGTCAGAGGGAGGACTGGCTGTTACTCCAGCGTTAGCAGCCCATATCTGAGAAAAATAAAATAGATTGTACAAAATTAATATATTACTATCTCTATTTATATATAAGGTATAAAAGACAAAATATACCAAAACTGCATGTTTTTGGATACAAATTGCTAGGAATCTAGGCAAAATAGCAGTTTAAAGACATTGACCTATAATCAATAGCAGGCTTCATTTTCTTAGGAAAAAGAGTGCACTCATAATATTGATTAGGTCTAATTTACATATATTTTAATTAGTTATTATTCCACTCCATCTGGACTCTCTCATTGTTGTCCAGATTTATATTTTATAACCAAGGTACATTTTGAGTACAAAGTTGATCTCACTTACTGTGACAGTTTGGCCTGCCTTCAGCACGTATCTTGAGGTATACTTATAATTAACAGAAGCATCTCCTATTTTTCTAATCATTTCCCAGCCTCCCATTGGTTGATCCTAAATTAAATCAGAGAAAAAATTACAATACATGGCAATTACATGAACACAGATAAGCCAAACCTTGTAATTTCAACCAAAACACCACAAAAATGAATTATCAGCAGATAAATCTAACTTTGGTCTACATCTCTGGCCAGAGATAGATTAAACCCAATTTTGGAATATATTTTGGAACGTAAAATTCTTGACTTAGCCATGAGTACATACAGTGTATACTTCTACCCATTAAGCCATTCAGACTAATAACATTATATACAATATATTTTGCATATACCCTTTTATCAATCAACAAACTGTAAATACAATAGTTTTTCTGGATTGGTTTATTCATAGAAAGTTGAATCATGCAACACTATGCAATGTAGCCAAATGTTAAGAGAATGCTTTAGACTTTTGGTCTTTCAGGCACCCCTTAACTTCATCTTCTAACAGTTCCCTTAGCATGGGCAATGAAATAATGCTACATTTGTAGTTTCTGAAAGGCATTAAGTTCCTGTCTCTACCTTATGTCAGCCTTATCCATTCTCAAGTTATATAAACTTCAACTCCCAATAGTCCCTAGCTAGCATGGTAATTACTAAGAATTAGAAAATTTGGCACACATAGGTTGAAGAAGAATGAATTGTTTAATAAAATATGTCACCACTGGGATTATAGAACTAAAACTTTTCAGTAAACAGATTTAAAACAATGTTTCACTGGCTGAGTTTATATATCCTATATAATAAAAAACAAATCTATGTGCTATGTCTTAGCACATAATTAACTTACCTGATCAGAGGTGTTCTTCAAGCGGATAAATTTCCCATCTACATCTATCTCCTCAATACAGATATTTCCAGTGGCAGAAGCTGAGTGAGAGATACTAACACTACTACTGGCCTCCGATTCTTCTACATCAACCCGCTTCCTCTTTCCCCTCGTTGTACGAACACTACGGCTTGATGATGCCCGAGAGACAGTTACACGAGAAGATGGGCTGGGAGTAAGTTTCAACCTGAGGAGAGAAATTCATGAATATAGGTTCCCACTCCCCAACCATGTCTCCATCCATCTTGTGCTATGAGCTAGTATAAGTTCAGTGTAAGGTTTGTGAACCCAACTAATGAATAAGTCAATTAATCTATATTTAAATTAACATACGGGCTTACACTTTCAAGTACAGTTCAGTTATTGTCTCTGCCCCTCTCCGCATAACCAATATTATGAACTGAGGCTAGATTTTAAGAGGTTTTAAAACAAAGACTAGCCAAAGAATAATGTATTAAATTGTCCTTTATTCAGCAGCATACATTTTAGATGAGGAGTGGTAGAGAGAAAAAATGCCATACATGGATTTTTTGTTAGAGATGCAAAACATGACCAAAGCAAACTGAACTAGGAAAGAAAAAGGAGTAATGAATCTTCTTCTAAACCTCAAGGCTGCTAGCTCATGACAAGTAGTCTGAAAAGTATGGAAAGGGCAATATTTACAGCTATGCAAGTTCTTCTGTGCCCAAACATTTCTGTGAATTGTATAGTACTTTCACACCAATACACGAGCATTAAAAACAACAGTGGTTGGCAGTTGCATGGAAAAAATCCAAGAATATTGGCAGGTGTGGTAACTAAGAGGACGTTGGCAGGCTGGGGACCTGCAGGCCATTTAGGAGGAAGGGAGACGCTGCTGAAGCCTTGTTAAATTTTCCAAATTAGTCTCCTCTGGAATTCATTTAGATGAAAACTAAGATTATCTAAAATGTTTTTAATTTTCAGTTCTGCCAAACCACAACCTGACCAGAATGGCTCTGGAAAATTTCCAGAACACACTTTCCATTGTGTGCGCACCCTGAGTTGAACTTTTATCCTCTTTGAACTGATTACAATTACAAGCACACATGCATGTGGAAGTGATTTGATATTCAGCAAAGTAATGGAAACAAATACAGGTAGTCCTCTACTTGCAACAGTTCATTCAGTGACCATTCAGTTACAACATTTTTTGAAAAATTTGAGTTATGACCATTTTCCATGCTTACGACCACTGCAGCATCCCCATGGTGACGTGATTTATACTTGGATACTTGACAACTGACTCATATTTATGACCTGTGCTGTGTCCAGGATCATGTGATCTCCTTCTGGCAAGCAAACTCAATAGGGAAACCTGTTTCACTGAACCAAGTTATTAATTTAACAACTGCACTGAGTCACTTATCAACTGTGGCAAGAAAAGTTGTGTAAAATGGGACAAAACTCATTTAACAAATTACTCACTTAGCAACATACATTTTGGGCTCCATTTTGGTTGTTAAGTCAAGGACTACTTGTAACTTCCTATTAGCAAAACTATTCCCTACCAAAAAGCAATTTTTCCCAGTGATTAGAATATTTACTAATATCCAGATCAATATTATTGCAGTATTGCTGTTTATACTATATACTTCCTTACAGCAAAAGAGTTTTAGTTGGATTTTAGCTGTTTTACATATCATACATTGGTAAGCCAACAAATGTTAAGAGTGATCACATAGAAAACCTGGGAGAAAATTTGGCAGAGGATCTTTCCATTTTGGCCTCCATTTGTTAAAACCATACAACATATCTCTTGTAATCTTCTGACCTTTAGAGGTAGATAGTGTTTCGTGAATAAAAAGATTAAATGATCTTTACATTACCTTTCTTCTTCACCCTCCAACAACTTCCTATAGGCATTGATTTCCATATCCAAAGCCAATTTTACATCTAGCAGTTGTTCATAATCATTCAACTGTTGTTGCATTTGATCTCTTATCTCTGCCATCTCTCTCTCTTTGTCAGAGAGTGTCCTGCGGAAGGTATCCCTTTCTTTAGCCAGGATGTCCTCCAGTTCTTGCATTCTCTCCAGCCATCCTCTAGACTAAAAATTACAAACAAAACAAAAAACTCAGCAAACTTAGCTTCTGAGAATATAAAACCGAAACCGAAATACACGAAATAATTTTATGTTTTGTACATAAATTAGCATGAAGGAATTAATTTGTCCCATGCCTCCAAAAATATATTTCCACTGATTATTAAGCAATCTTAACACAAAAGGAAATAAGCATATATATTTCCTGTGTGGGGCAAGAATAAGCCATGCATATCACCAAATGATTACAAAATAATTTCATTTGCAGAACAATTCTTTTTCATATTCAGAATTCAGCTATTGTCCCATGCATTAGCATATTGGGAAAATACTAAATATGAAACAGTACAATATAAGGATTAAGTGTTCTTTACTCTAAAGCAAATTAAGTATCTCTTCCTATAAAGGCCATCTAATATATTGTAATATAAAATGTGTACACATTTTAAAATAACTTTACCAAGGTGATTTATACCAAAGGATGTAGTTTGAAATATTCAACTTTTTGCTAGCATAATTTCATATTATTTTCCTCAAATAAAAAAGATATTAAAATTAAATTAACTACAAAAGAATCAGCACAATTTATTCAATGGAAAACACCCCAATTTAAATGTGTCTAACATTCACCCCAAAATGTTTAAGGAGGAATGACTGCTTTACAGAGTTCTATTCTGTCACCCTCTTCTCTTAAAAGCAGAAGGAAGACCGAGAAACTGTCTCATTAGTATTTTCAATAAAAGCAAAATAATCTCTTGTCCTGAAAAGTAATACAGTTGAGATATACCATCTTCCGTTTTTAATTGTCAGAGAGAAATACAAATCTAATCTAGTTAGGACCTGCTAGTATTCACGTAGAATCTTAAATTCCTTACCTCTTTCTGTAAAGCAGACAGTTGGGAAGAGAGGCTGTCAATGCGCATGCGACTTTCTGTAAGTTCTTCTCTTACGGTGTTAGCTGCTGAGCTACACATTTCAGAGGAGAATCTTGCATTTTCAAGCTTAGAAAAGTATAGAGAAAGCATTCCTGTTACTTTGCCAACAAATGCAGTAACAAGTACTCTTAAAAAATCTGTAACAGAATTAAGTTACTTAATACAGGAAACCTCTCAGCTGGCAAGATGACAACAAAGAATTTACGTAATATTTTGCTGGTGAATGATCTTCCAACCATCAAAAGTATTCAGATTGCTATTTTTCCCGAAAGAGCAGTATTTTCATGATATTTATTAATTCAATATTTAATAAGCAGATATACCAGGATCAGGGTGTTAACAGTTCACTGGAAAAGTGCAGCAAACTGGTGCTTGATAGTTTTAAAAAAATATTCCAGTTCAGTGAAATTTCAGTTATTCAATCATTTCAGCTTCTTTGTTTAAAAAAAACCCAGCACAATCATATGAAACTGCTACACTTTAGGGATAAACATACAGGTAGCAAAACATAGTAAGCATACAATTCCTTTCAACAAGAATAACACTGAATGAAATACATTATCATGTGAAGAATCCTTTTAGCTTCTCACACAGAATTTGGTAAACAAATAAAAGGGGAGAGGTGACCTCCAACTTCTATAGGAAGAATGGTGAACTGAAGATGGTTAGGCAAGACAGCTAAGCCAATGATCCATCTCTGTGGAAAGAAGAGGGGAATGAATCCACTCCTCAAATTAAGGAATCTTCCAGTGGTTTTAGAACTTGAGGATCTGGGAGATGCAGTTCAGAGCTTTCAAAAGGGACACTGAGTTCACCCACTTCCTTTCTTAATTACTTTCATTGTATATAGATTGCTTTCTAAATTCTAACGATCTTCAGAAGGATGCATTTTATTACGTAGGTGAATTTCTTTTAATATTTAGCTAAAGAAGTTTCATATAAGTTTAAGAACTTAAAGAAATTTTGATTTAGAAATAAGCAGCAAAGGGATGATTAGGATATTGATTCGGTAAAGTTTTTAAATGTACTAACAGACCGGATTGTCTGGCAATAAGATTAGGAATTTTAAGAATGTTTTCTGTGGTTTGTTTAAAATCCTATTAAAATTTATGAAGCTTTTGAATGTAAGTTAACAATCTTAAAATTAAATTAACAATCCTTGGTTATATAAATAGACGCATAGAATCAAAACCACATGAAGTATTAGTACCGCTTTATAAAACCTTAGTAAGGCCACACCTGGAATGCTGCATCCAGTTTTCGTCACATTACAAAAAAGATGTTGAGACATTGGAAAAAGTGCAAAACAGAGCAACTAAGATAATTAAAGGCCTGGAGTCTAAAATATACGACGAATGGTTGCAAGATTTGGGTTTGGCTAGTCTAGAGAAAAGAAGAACTGGGGTGACATGATAGTAGTATTCCAGTATTTGAGAGGTTGCCACAAAGAGGGGATCAACTTATTTTTCAAAGCACCAGGGAGCAGAATAAGAAACAATGAATGGAAACTAATCAAGGAGAGAAGCAACCTAGAATTAATGATGAACTTCCTTAACCATGAGAACAATTAACCAGTGGAACAGATTACCATCAGAAGTTGTGGGTGCTTCATCACTGGAGATTTTTAAGCAACTGGACAGTCACTTTTCTGAAATGGTAAGGGGTCTCCTGATTGAGCAGGGGTTGGACTAGAAGACCTCAAAGGTCTCTTCCAGCTCTATTCTGATTGAAAAATGTAAGAAATCTGTCCTTGGGCAGATGTTGTGGATTAGAGAAAAACATTGCCAAAATAGATGTGAAGACTGGTTACTAGAAGCAATCAGAAAGAATTAAAAGTTTATTATTAAAGAAGAGCATTAATACAAAAAGAGGAAACTATTTTAACTCAGAAGAATTCAAGAATGTTTGACAACAATGTACTCAGAACTTTCTTTTTAGATTGTTATTATAAAAATGAGCTCAAAAAGGATACAATTGAGAATCAGACTATTTTGGACATGGATTTAAAATTAACTGGATACAATATTGATTAAGATGGTTCAGAATTTACAAATGAAACAAGTTGATGTTATAATAGCTAAAAGGGACACATTAATAATAAATTAAAAATGCAACTTGGATGTGTAGATTTGACTCTTAAGTGAGATTTTGTTTTTGAATTACCAGAGAATGAAAAGAAAATCAGTTTCTGGGACACTACTTAAAAATAGTAAACACACAACTTTCAAAATTAAAAACATTTATAACATTGACTTTATTCAACCAAGCTTTTAAAAAATTGTTTCTAGCAACTTTTAATGGCCATTTCTTGATCAGCACTAAATGATAAGACCTATAGGATTACAGATGAGATGAGAAGATTTTTTTGTTGCACTTTTAGCAAAAATGGTAAGCTATGATACTGAAATTGAAGGAAAATAAAATAATAAAAACTGATGAGACTTCTAATATGTTAAGACTTAAAAATGAAGAAGTAAAGGTACTCTGGGACTTTAGAATTCAGATAGATAAGTACCTGACACATAACACACAGACTTAACAATTGCTGGTAAGAAAGACAAAAAAAAAAAGTCTGGATAGTGCACATTGCAGTTCCTTGAGAAAGCAAAAAAGAAAGTGGAAAAAATCACAATACAAAACCTGCAAAGAGAATTAAATGTCTATGCTAAAAGAAAGCTAAGATAGTGTCAACAGTAATGTTATTTAGCACTGCAGCAGGAGCTAAGAGCACAAAACTTGTAATAATGTTTAACAAGTCAGAATTCTAGTTAATCATTTCTACAGTTAATATACATCATCTGCATTGGAGTGTTTAGCTAGTCTAAAAATCTGAAAGTTTTCAAGTGTGAGTACTTTGGCATGGTATGTTTCTTCAAGCTCTTCTTTGTAAAGTTTCACTTGCGCATCATGTTGCTCTCTCATTTCTTTCAGTGCTTGAGTCAGTTTGTATTCATATTCTATCTGATGCCCAGAGTCCACCTCAACAAGGCGAGTCTCATGTTTTCTTCTTGTTTCATTTATTTCCTAAGAATAAATAAAGATATATTAAAAGCATTCATTTTTTAAAAGTAGGAATCTTATCAGGCTGTTATATTATGTTAGGGGGCTGTAGTTACAGAGTTACAAGGTTAGGATCTTCAACTTTTCCCATGCTAGCAATCCTCCTCAAAACTACTTCTACTGGTAACAGAGGCTAGCAATATGCTTTGCCATGTTAATGTCAAAGATGTGCTCAAAGAGGATCTGAGAGTCAAAAACATTAGATGAAATAATGGTTCACCTAACCTAGCTGAAAAAATATTTTGGTTTTAGAATCTCATTACCTTTTCAAACATTTTTTTTCGAAATTCCAAATCTTCAATCAAACTTTGGCAGCGGTTTTCGAGATCCACTTTCAATAATGTTTCATCCACCAATTGTTTCTTGGCAGCCACTAAAGCAGCTTCAAGCTTGAAAATAATATTAAAATAAAATTATAGCACAAATTCACCAAATACCATTACAGAAGAGAATAAAGTATCATCTGATCCAGTATTTATATAACTGACCAATTACAGTATTCAAAACCTGCTTAGTAATATAAATATCTGAGATTTCTTTAATTTCTAAATACTAAGTATACAGGTAGTCCTCAACTTGCAACTGGTCACTTAATGACCGTATTAAGTAATGATGGACGTCCCTACGGGTATTTATGATGGTGTTCTGAAGTTCTGACAGCTGCATATTTCAGAGTCTCAGCAACTAGTCCGCATTTATGGCTATTTGCAGACTCCAATAATCATGCAATTGCATTTTATGACATTTCAGTTGTAAACCTGCATTACTTTCAACCATTTGTCCATAGCAAATAATTGATTTGCTTAACTGCAGTGGGTCTTTAATGATTGCAGCAACAAACATCGTAAAACTGGGTCAGTCACATGTGTGACCTGTTTTATGACCCACACAATCCACAAATGTAATGGGTAGGCTCCATTCCGGTTGAAAGTCGAGGTCTATCCAATTCACATATATTGATCTCCTGTTTATACAATCAAGTATTTATTAATCATACTTTATTTAAATATACTCAAAAGAGAATTACAAAAATCACTTACTTTTAAGCAAGATTTATTCACATTGGCTATCAGTTCAAAATTATTATTTTATATAAGTAACTCAGGTAATTGTGGACTAGATCTAAGCATAATGGAAGAATTGCTTCCTCTGGCAGCTAGTGCAATTGCAGGTAGTCCTCGAGAAAACAATTGAGCCCAAAATTTATGTTGCTAAGTAAAACATTTGTTAAGTGTGTTTGCCCCATTTTACAACTTTTCTTTCCATAGTTGTTAAGTTGCATTGCATTAATAACAGGATTAAGGGAATCTGGCTTTCCCATTGACTTTGCTTGTCAGAAGGCTGCAAAAGCTGATCACATGACCCGTGGACACTGCAATCGTCATAAATATGAACCAGTTGTCAAGCATCTGAATTTTAATCATGTGACCACTGGGATACTGCAATGGTTGTAAGTGTGAAAAATGGTCCTAAACGTCTTCTTTCAATGCCGTTGTAATTTGGCACAGTCACTAAATGAACTGTTCTAAGTCAAGGACTATCTGTACACATGACACCTTCAGAGAGGACAATTCTGTAAATGAGTCAGGGTTCATGTTTGGCAAGGATTTCTTTCTTCTGGTATGAACAGGGACATTTCTAGATACTTCCATTTTAAATTACACTCAGTGAACTACGGCTACTCTAGTTTTAACGATAATTTAAAGAACCCTACTTTATTAAAATTGAGATGCAACATTGTAGCTATGATTAAACCATCAAATCTTTTTATATAATCCTAAGGAAAAGGCAGCATACAGGCCCAAGCCTTATATACATAACAGACTATCACTGAAAATGTAAAACAATTAGGAATGCGCTATACTTTAGTAAAACAGTTTAATAGCAATGGCAAATTATTTTTCCAAATTATATATTGTGCAGCCAAGTAGTACATATTTTGGATGATCTCTGGCGAGAGCGGGATGGGAGTAGTGCATCTATCCTTGCTCTACTTGACCTCTCGACGGCTTTCGATACCATTGACCATGGTATTCTTCTGGGGCAGCTTTGGGGACTAGGAGGCCTTGTGCTGTCCTGGTTCACTTTCTTCCTCTGCGGCCGCTCTCAGTCAGTGTTGACAGGAGGGGAGATCCAGCCCTCACCCACTGCTTTATGGGGTTCCACAGGGCTCAGTACTCTTTTCCGCTCATGTTCAACATTTATATGAAGCCACTGGGTGAGATCATCCACCACCATGGACTGGGGTATCACCAACATGCTGATGATACTCAGCTGTATGTCTTGGCCCGTGGTGAGTTAAATAATGCCATGTCCTCCCTCTTGCAGTAACTGGAGTTTGTTAGGGGGCTGGATGGGGAGCAACAGATTGAAACTAAACCCTTGCAAGACTGAGTGGCTCTGGGTTTGGGGTTCGTTGGCTAAGGCAGAATTGCCACCTTTGGTCTTGGATGGAGTGGCACTACCCCAAACAGACCTTGTACATAATCTAGGGGGTTTCCTGGACAAACAGCAGATGGCATTTACACCCTTTCCTGGACAAACAGTCCCTACTCACAGTCACTCATGTCCTAATCACTTCCCATCTTGACTATTGCAACTGTGCTGTACACGGGGCTGCCCTTGAAGAACATCCAGAAGCTCCAGTTGGTGCAAAATGCAGCGGCCCGCATGGTTTTATGTAGACCACAATGGGCACATGTATCATCTCTCCTGTGGGAGCTGCACTGGTTGTCAATTTGCTTCCGGGTGCAATTCAAGCTCCTGGTTGTCACCTTTAAAGCCCTTCATGGCTTGGGACCAGGTTATCTGAGGGACCATCTCCTACTGGTCACATCTACCCAACCCATCAGAATGGGGAGGGAGGGAACGTTGCGGGTTCCATCCCCATGAGAGATACACTTAGTGGGACCCAGAAGAAGGGCCTTCTCCATGGTGGCTCACTCTCTCTGGAACATCATTCCCCCAGAAATTAGAATGTCCCCCACCACTCTAATATACTGAAGACCTGGTTCTGCCAGCAGGCCTGGGGAACCCAGAGCAGAATGGAGCCCATTAAATGGCTTGTGTGATCTGCTGTCGCTGGGGTGGGAGTTGGGGGGTGATTTTGTTATATTGTACTATATTAATTTATTTGATTCTTTTTGTTAATTTTTATTGTTTTAAATGTGGTTTTATATTCTGTAAGCTGCCTTGAATCGCCATGGGCGAATAGACAGCAATATAAATTCAATAAATAAACAAACAAACAAGCAAGTAAATAAATATTTACACATTATGAAATATACAATACAGTTCCAAAATACAAATATGTTTGAAAATATAACTGCTGATAACTTACCTGATTAATCTGATCCTTTAAATCCTCAAGATCCCCTTCCAGACTTTTTTTATCACCAAGTGCTGTAGCAAGTGCTGCTTCTTTTGCATTTAGAGAAGCTTCAAATTCCCGAAGCTTTGCCACAGCACAAGTCAGATCAGATTCTTTTTTTGCATAGCTAAAACAAATCAGAAGTTCAGTTCAAAGAGTAAGAATTTGCAATGAATTAACTTAGGTACAGCAAAGTTTGTAATGAAACAGGCTTATTTTAATGAGATGCATTTGGCTTCTTCAAGAAACATTTTAAGGATCCAGCTGTGATGTAACTGCTTTCCCGCCCACCCAAACTACTTCCAGGATAACACAGTAATGCAGTAATATCCCTGCTGCTATTAATGCAGATAAATCGGCTGATGTATGAGCACAGCAAGGAAGGTAAAAAAGAAAAAAGGCCAAATAAACAATGCAGGTACGTACTGGAAAAGTTGCTCTTTTTGCTTTAAAGCTTTATAACGGGAAAAATCTAATTCATATGGGTTGCATTTATGTTGTGCTTTATTTAGTAGGCAACTGTGAGTTGGTGAAACTGAGATTGTACAAATCAAAAGACTATTAAACTTGTTTATGTGTTTTAATCTAATAATAGCAACAGATTTATTTGCAGATATATAGATTTCATTGATACAGCAAAGTTTATCAAAACTTTTCTGAAGATATTTAATGCATGCTTATTCTTGTTAGAATTTTAGCAAGGAAAGAATGGAGAAGTCTTATGTTATAGTATGTTTAAGTAGAATTATATTATAGTATCAAATATCCCTAATTTATATTAGGTTGGTGATTAAAATCTGCTGCCTAGTATCATTAGCTTACAAACCTATTAACTACAGTTTCTTAACTTTGTGCAGTGCAAGCACTTTTGGTTCAAATGCTTTTAATTAAGTTAACAGAGATGTTACACTTAAATATAACCTGCATTTTAGAGTAGGGGTGTCAAACTCAAGGCCAGCAGGGTGCTTAGATCTGGCCCTTGGGGCTGCTCTGGAAACAGTGAAGGACCCGTGAAGTGCCTCTGCCAGCTCAATATCACTCATGTCAGGAGCAGCCCTCCCAGGCTCCGTTTTCTGCTGTGAAGACCTCCTGCAGCACTGTCAGTGAAAATGGAGCGGTCCTCTGAAGCTGTTTTTGGCCATCACAGCCAAAAATGGAGCCTGGGAGGGGGGTGCCCCAGATACAAGTGACGTCAAACTGGCCACACCCACCCAGCCCACAAGCTGAAACACAATCCTGATGCAGCCTTCAATGAAATTGAGTTTGACACCCCTGTTTTAGAGGGAAAAACTAAACTAAAATCTTGGGCAAGTATAAAACTCCACATCCCAAATATTTCATCTATATACCACCCTAGAGCTGGGATAGAAAGATTTGCAAAAGAAAGGGAAAGTTGGAGATGAAAAGAACCAGGTAAACACTAAGAAAAAAATCTATGAAACCTTTATCAAGTACCATAACATGAAAATTATCCAGTGCAGCAGCTACTTCATAGAGCTACTGGCTTTACAGCTAGTAAAAATTGGTACCAATTATTTATTAATTGAATGTCTACATGGACTATCTCACCTAAAGGAGTGTTGTGGTGGTCATAAAATAGATCATTCACATTACTGAATCTGATTTTATGACCTTTTTCGCAACGTATGTGAAATTCCAAGGGTTTAGATCCTGAAACAACTAAAATAAACCTTACTTGTCAATCCAGGGATAATAAATGGAAACTTCAAACTCTGAAGAACAAAGCAGAAGCAGGAATTTCCCCTCAAGTGGATTTTTAAAAAAATGAATGTGGTTACTTCCATTTGGTTTTCCTTCCTCTATTTCTATCAAAACCTTTCCTACAGCTGGCTAATAGGCAGATACAATCAACCCACAAAAATCTGCGTTGGTTATCAGAACAGTATACAGCAAATTGGAGATCAGTGGCTACAGAATATATATAATATATTTATGACTGTGATTTATTCTTTGTTCTGTGGCTGTGGGTAGAGGAAAATACTCAGTTAAGGGGACAGCTACCTAACCAAAATCTCTTCAGAAATAAATGTTCATTCCTTTCTCCTTTTATACCTTTTAACTTCTTTGCTTTATTTTGACATGCACAATAAACAAAAAAACAAGAAAACAAAAATCCCATATAGCTATAGTTTCTTTCTGTGGCTTGTCATATCCACAGCGTCGTATTTGAATGAAATGATAAGCCAGATTTTTAACACATGCATGGCTTTCCCTTAGTGTTAAACTAACTTATTCTAATAACTGTTATTCCAAGAATGGGAGAAGATGCTAATAGACAGGACACGCAAGACTTATTGCAATTAAAAATATATATTACTTTCTTTTTCTAAAGGTAGTTCTTGCTTAACAACCATTCATAATTACAACAGAGTTAAATGAAGGGACTTACAACCTGTACCTGAAGGCTGTTGCAATGCTCCTTGGTTATGTGAATTCTGGACACTTGGCAACTCATCCATACTTAGAATTTGATTGCCAAATGCCTGCAATCATGTGATCACCATTCATCATCTTCCTTGCTGACTTCCCCAGAAAGTCAAAAGGAAAGCAGGCAAAAGAAGTCATAAGCTGCTGCTGCCTGTCCAGAAGACTCCCCCTGGTTTGGAGGGGAGGGGGGTTGCTGACGAGGGTGCATCCTGAATTCCAAGCAGGATTTTGGCATAGGATGTTTACAGCATGGGGCATTTGCAGTCTACAACTGAAGAAATGTGTTTAGCCTATCTCTCCTAATAAGATCTTCCACTATGTGGGACATGAAACATCTGTTTCAATTTTGCTTGTTAGGAACAGTTGCCCTATGCACCAACAAATCATAGTTTATACTTGTTGAATCAGTTAAGTCATTGTCTAAAGGCAGCCAATGATAAACATATATTTTAATATTATTTTATAAACATCTTTTTCTAACAATGGAACAACCTATTTTAAGGGAAATGACAGCCCTAAAAAGCTAGCAATCATTATGAAAGTTAAAATTGGACAAATTCTATGTTTATATTTGAAGTGGATTTGAAGCTAATGTTTTTGGTATTTTTTCCTACTCATGTATTAATTCCAAGAGATGGGCTGGACAAATACTTTTATTAAAATATTGCAAACACCTCCGTTTATTGAAAAGCAGCTTTCTTTCCCATTATAAGCAGAACTGCTATTCTTGCCATTTCCTATACGATCCTGGATAATCTCAATGGTATTTGCAAAAAACTTGGATTTGATACTTCTTGATAATACTATACAATGTCTCTTTCCCCCCCAAAACTCTAATTTTTTTTTGTTACCAAATTTGCTTTTCCTATTGTAATTGTATATAATATAATGCATTATATCGGTGGCTACACAAAGGATTTAAGGAATAACATACTGGAACATACAACATACTGTTACATCATTACATTACATTATTCTGAATGTAATACTGAAACTAAGGCATTACATTTTTTATTTATCACTACTGGGAACAGACATATTTTTTTCATTCTCATAGAATGGAAGTTCACAAGTACTATAACTCTTAAGGTTATTACCAAGCCCAACTTCAAGAAGTTGTTATTGACTCAGTGCTTACCTATGGCTATCCCCCAAAAAATAATTCAATTTCCCATTATTATTCACAAGTGTGCTGTATATAACTCCATTGTCTTTTAGATGGGAAGGGAATTTTTTTTTAAAAAAGGTATTCCTTAATCCTGTATCTGAGATCTTTGCTTCGAAGTCTGTTTGTTAGGTTGTATTTTCTTTTTATATGTTTTCAAATATGATTATCTTCTGGTGTTCTTGTAAGAGAAGTCAACTTTAGAAAATAAAAAAATAAAACAACTATGCAGTATTGCCCACAATGCTAATATGATCATCTATTCTCTCTAGACTTTCTTGGTTTATTGTATTTTAGAATATATAAATAGAAACTATAATAATTGAATGTTAGAGGTTGAACATTAAATAACAAATATTACAGTTCTGTAATCATGTATTTGAAAAATTCTTTCAAAATTCTGCCACATAGGATTAAAGAGAAAAAGATTTGACCATCCTATTTGTCACATTCATAAAAGATGTCCGCAAGCATACATTCTGAAGTGGCAAACTCTACTAAAGCAAGATAAAGCCCTTTCTTAGAATTATTTAAGATTATATTTTCACATGAAATTGTTATTATTATAAGTCATATCAGGAACTAGTATGAGGAAGTTTAATACATTATATAAATCTATGAAAGTATGAACATTTATCTAGTTAAACTAAACAAACTTTTGCTCATTTTCTAAATGATATACAATACCCCTCTTTGTCAATGGTCTAATTTGCTAAATATTTGCTAATAATTCTAATCAATACTGTTCAAATATTATTGTATTGAATAATACAAATGTATTACTCTTTGCAATTATATATACATATAATATACTCTAATTCAAATATTTAAGCGTTGTATTATTTATTTCTCCAGCTTTTTTACATAGTTTTACAGATGCAATTCACAGGTTGGAAACCCATCAAATCACAAAAGTACATACCCAGCTCTATTGCATTTGTTATTCTGCCTGCCTCTTCTTTGCAGTACAAATCAACTGATCTGCAGCAGAAAGCTTGGATACTTTTCTTACTAAACACAAATTTTAATATTTGAGCATACCTCACTTTATAAAATACTTCATATGAAGCTATTATTAATGCTTGACAGAAACTTTCCCAAGGCGAGTACCAATCCACCTACACTCATACAAAATCAAACTTGCTGAAAAGGCAAAAATGATACAACAGGTGTTTGAGCATCATGACAGCAAAGCTTTGAACTCTTAATTTATAGCATATTAAAGAGTGATTGAAAGATGAATCACTGTGAAAAAACATGGATTTACACCACATTTTTCTTAGTAGCATAGCTGTAAACTAGGGATCCAAGGTGCAATCCAAAATCATTTTTATCTGCCCATTTGGTGAATGTAACATTGCAGTCTAAAGATGGAAAGAAAGTAAAGTCTTCTATAACTGTAACCCTGTTAGATTTGGCCAGATTATCTAGCTATAGCTAATCTACAGGTAGTATAACTGGTCATTTAATAACCATTTAAAGTTACAATGGACATCCCCAACCTATTTGTGACCGGTTTTTGGAGTTACAACAGCTGTACAACCTTCCTTGAAATCACATGATTGTATTTGGATGTTTGGTAACCAGCTCACCTTTGCAGTTGTTTAGTGTCCCGTGTTCATGAGACCACCATTTGTGATCTTTTTTTTCCCAATTACCACTGAAAACCTACCTATTGGGGTAAATTGATTCATCTAAATGACTGACAGTTTAATAACTGTTGTAAAACAAAATAACTTCAAATCCAATCACATGATACCTCAACTTGTGACCATGACTTAAAACCAGGCTAAATTACAGTCGTAACTCAAATATTATCTGCAGACTGTTCAAAATAGCCTTATTTCTCATGCCTAGCCATTTTTGAATAAGAAAGGTTAATATTAATTAAATTAATGTTAAAATTTAAGTTAAAGGCCCTATCTAACTATATGAAAAGGCACATCTATTTTCCCAGGCTACTGTCTTAAGAGCACAGTGGTTTCATGGGAAGACATATGTTTACTCAAATATAAATGATAAATTCTCAATCAGTACAATATTTAAAAGTCTGAAACTGTATAAAGAGACAGTAATAATTTTATATTGTGTACACAATACCTGCTACCTGCTCCCTTTTCTAATTTTCACAGTATAAACATTTTACTATGGAGAAATAACCAACTTAATAGAAAGTGGAAAGTGAACAACCTGAAAAAAACCTATACACATAATAATCAGCTGTGCAAAATGGTTCCTTCAAAGCCCCCAACTGAAAAACTTGAGTTGCTTTGCAACTCAATATGAAAATGTCCATTACTAAACAACATCTCATCAAGGCCCTTGAAACAGCTGCTTTGATGTACAGGCAGAAAAGATGTTTCCATCTATGCCTCTGGTGAAGTGGAAGAGCTAGTTTTAAAGCTTTAATAGGAGGTACCTTAGTTTTTTTGAGTAAAGCTGCTTATCTCAAATTGAATCTGTCCAACTCTCCACAATGCAAAGCCATTTTGCAAAACCTATTAAATATACTTGGATCTCTCAAAACTGATTGGTATACTACTATAGATAAACCAATCCTAAAATCACTGAAAAATCTATATTATGGTATATATAGCTAAAGTTGAAGTAATTTCCACCTATTTAGGTTAGAATAGTAATGAAAACATACCGTTTAATTCCAAGTTTTGCAAATATATGGTTTATACCATTATTGGTTTTTTATATTTTTGTAACCAACCATTAGATACATACATATTTGCAATGAATGCAATTTTCAATCAGATGCCAATACATACTTGGACTTAAAAACTAGGGTTGTTTGTTGATGGGAAATTATATTTAAATCAACAAATATAGAAGGCACCAATTTATGAGAAGTTACCCTGGAAGCACATGTAAAAACTATAAATGAAATAATCTAAATTTCAAAGGAGTAACAAAAAAGAAATACATCTAACATTTAAGAACAAAAATTGCAATACTGTAACAATTAAGAATGTAGCTGCTTTCCTTAAAATGAATGTTTGCTATTTCCATTTTCAATGATACAAGTATTCTTAATTGCAAATAGGTGCATACTTATCCGCTATTTTTTTCTTTAGCAAAGTTCAAATGACTAGCACTACATAAGTATCTTCAGACATTCCTGAACTATTGAAAATGGAAATATGAATCCTTTTTGTAAATGTGCATGATTTTAATACTTGATACCTATGTACACCTTCAAGTTCTTTCACAAAAAACAGATTTTTAAATAGCATCTATAAACACAGTGAAACTTGACAGAAAGCTTTTTAATGAAACTAACTAAATCAATCTCACAATGTGGAACACTTGATACCGTATATAACATGGAAGAGTCCAGATTCCTTCATCAGTATCTCCAAATAAGAGTTGGAGAAACTACTGTCTGTAAGAACTGAAAAGCAGCTCCCAATCAGCATCAACAATATTCACCTAGGTGGACCAATGAAATGACTTCTACAAAGTCCAATATTACAGAGTCCAATATTATTACAAAATAACCATATTTAGACCCCAAGTAAATGTTGAATTTTATAATCAATTATAATTCAAAATCGAATGATCAATCCAAAGGTGAAAACTGATCGTTCAGAAAATAAACAGTTGTAGCAGAGGGAAGAACAGGAAACTTGTTTTCTTTCACTCAATCAAGTAAGAATACATGAGCTGGAAGCACATGGCCCAGATGGCAAAACTGAATTAATAAGTACCAGAAAAATGAATGGAGGAAAGGGGGAGGAGACAGTATTATGCCCTCAAAGCATTTCTGTTTCTCATTTACGACCATAACAAACACTGAGATTGGAATCTTATCTGAATTTCAAATGATTCATATTTCTCAATTATATCACCTTTCAAAACAAGGATTTACAACACAGAATGACAGAAAAGCTAAACGTTAAGGTTGGAATCAAATGATCCTTCCATTAATATCCCGCAGTATCCTGTAACATCAGATATAAACTACCCATGGCCCCTTAACCAAACTGTAGTGCTTTCTGCTTCGCCTGTTACTCATTTTCTTGCCTCCATGGTCGGTGGCAACGGATGCATGGGGGGGGGGGGGGGGCATTACGGGGGGGGGAGGGAAAGTGACGACTTTGCCGAATGAAGATGGATGAGAGACAGTTAACAGAGGATCGCTTGGTCGGTTACATCAAAAACCAATATCCTCCCTCCGCCTTAGTTTGTCCTCAGGAACATGTACCTTGATGGACGATCACGTGGCTACGTGAAGGGAGTCTCTAAGGGACGAAAGCAAACCACATGGCCCCGGCTGAACGGTCGTCCTGGATCCATTAATGAGCGATCTCCCGTTAAAGTTACGTTTTTTGGTTTTTTTTTTGGGGGGGGGGGGGACAGGCCCCAAAGTCAACCACTTACTTGCCAAGGAGCTGGTCGTGTTCAGCGCGGATCTTGCCCACCTCGATCTGCAATCTGGCTCTTTCCTGAGCCATGTCGTCCAAAGAGCGCCTGGCATCGGCCAGCTCGTTGTCATAGAGGGTTTTAAGGCCGGTGAGTTCACGGCCACGCACCTCTTCCCGCTCGGTGACTTGGAGGTGGAGCGCGCTGTTCTCGATCTCCAAGCTGCGCACCTTGTCGATATAAACGGCCAGGCGGTCATTGAGCTCCCGCAGTTCCTCCTTCTCTTGCAGGCGGCTGATGCGGGTCGGACTAAGCGGTGTGCTGGCCGCACTGCTCCGGGTGCGTTGCCCTATCGGTGTGGAAGCCGCCACAGCAGCCGCCATGGCGCGAACAAAGCGCGGTGAAACGGGAATGAAGATAAAAGAAGGGCAAAGCGGAAAGCCGGCGGTGTCGGTAGGCTCGAGCCGAAGGACGGCGCCCGAAAGTTTCTGGGGGAAAAAAAGGGTCGGAGGACGCAGACGTCTCCCGAGCCCAGCGGAACAAATCGGATTGAAAAGCAGAAAGGAGACTTTATAAGCAACCCCGAACAAAAAAATATTAAGAATGCGCCTTGCTTCAGCTGTAAAAAAAGTGGAGAAAAAAGTGAAGCGGAAAAAAAAATAGCTCCAAGGTTTCAAATGAATGAACTGCGGAGGCGAAAGGAAGCGACCAGGCGGGAAAAAGGAGAAAAAGGAAAGAGGAGGAGCGAAAACAAATGAGGCTTCTGCAGGTGCTGAGAGGGAAACACAGGGAGGGAATTTTTTTTTTAAAGGGAAGCGGCAGAAGGAAAAGTGCAGATGCTTCGAAGAAGACCCGCGCAGACTCCCGCTGGCGTTTGCTGTTGGAAAGAGCAAAGCTAGTTACCCAACCGAGACGGTGCACAGCCTCCAGCCGCTCCTCCCGCGTAGAAAGGCACACAAAACAGGCGGGCTCAGCGCAAAACCAATATGGCCGCCACGCGCCTCGGCTTCCCCCTCCCTATTTTTCCCCGTCCTCTCCGCGCAGATCCCTACCTCACGTGTCCGAAGCTTAGCCAATCGGACGGCGAAGCGCGCTCAGCTTCGCTGTTTATGGCGATCGGGACGCAAAATTCAAAACGCGCAGACTTGCAACTGTCAGCGAGATAGCGGCGCGCGCGCTTTCACCGTTCCACCGCCCACTTTCTCCTGCCTTGCTGGGCTCGCGCTACCGCCGTCCTTTGCTGCTGCATCCCCTCCCCGCCCCGGCTGGGAATTGCTCAGAGGAGGAGAAGGAAGACGGGGTCGCGCTTGTGTTCTCCGCTCTTCTTTTCCTTCCCAGCTGCTGCCTTGGTGTCGAGTTTCTCCTTTCCCTTATTAATGCGGGTGTCCTACATAGCAGATTAAGCAACAACTGGCTTGGGTTTTTTGTGGCTTTACTGTGGTGTGACCCAAACCGCTGTGGATTGCTAGTCAGGTTTTTGTGGCCGAACGTAAAGCCAGCCCATCGTGTTTTATACACTAAAGCGAATAATGGCTCAGTGTGTAGTTTGAAGCCAAGCTTAGCCTGAGGTTATGCATGGCAGTAAGGATTACTTGCTGACTTTCACAATTGGCTAACTTCACACAGCAAATTTAAGCCAGAAATTTGGTTGGCTAGCCATAGGTTTCATACCTGGTCAATTAAAACTCAAATCCTGTGTCTGAAGAAATGAATATTTTGTGAGCTAATGCCTGCAAATTGATCTTTGAAGGCAAGTTGGCTGTATCCAAAATAAATAATTCCTGGCCGAAAAAGGATTTTAATTAACATTTAAATTGAGTTAAAAGTATGGTTGCTTTCATTTTTGTAATTTTTTCGGATTAAAAATTTAGGAGAAATGTCTGAAAGAACATTTGAGATTTTAAAAGGGTTCCCTGAGGTCTTAGGTTGTGTCTTTTTGGCTTAAATGTTACGTGTAAACTACATCTGAGGATGTGTTCATGTATACTTAACCATGACTAATTCAGACAAATTAATATATTTGAATTCCAAATAGTTAACTATATGGCTAGGTTCACACAATAGGTTCAGTCAAAATGTAGTTAATTTTTTATTCAGTTCTGGAATACATAGCTAATGTGTTTCTCATATCTTAGCAGTTTAAAAATGTTAATATAAATATAAAATTATGGTATTGCTGAGTAAAATATCAAAATACTATCAAGCTGTTGTACATGATTGTGTTGATACGCAATTAATTAACTGTTAAGTCACATAATTCTACAATTGTCTATTCAGAAGCAATCTCATTCAGTTAGACTTCTCCCTGAAAATTATTATAGATTGGAACTAAATACTACCAATAAGTTAGATTCTTGTGATTATGAGTCTATGCTTGTTTGTTCTGAAGTGACAATAGAATGATGCCTCTTCAAGAATTAAGAATTGGGTGGGGAAAACATTTTTCTACATGACTAGCATTAAGAGAAAAATTAACAATCCTTTCTGACATGCCAGGACACCAATGTGTTTAAAAGCAAAACAAAACATAAAATGAATCCACAGATACAAGGTTTTTATATAAAGAGAGGGGGGGGTGGAGGGAGGGGGGAGAGAGAGTGCTTTTTTCCTTTTGCTGTTTTTCAATTTTTGATATAATTTATTGAATGTTTGAGGTGATTGCATGATGCTGAAACTAAAGCTTGCAACAGGGTGACTTCCTTTGCAGAAATGATGAGTTTGCTATTATGTTTTGACCTGGCTAAGAGTAAAAGAACTCTTGAATCTTCCAGTTTTTAGCTTGGTGACTTAACCACTAGACCACATTAGCTCTATTTAGTCTTTATTTTTTCTCATTCTTTATTTTCATTCTTTTCATTCTGACATTTTTCTTATTCTGTTCTTCATATTCTGTTCTTAATTTTGTAAAAATTGCATCTTATGTTTATGTTTTTTTCCCCCTAAGATGTTTGGCTTCTGATCTTTCAAACTGGTCCTAAATTCTCAAGTTCTTGCAATTTCATAGTCACTGGCAACTCTATTTGAAACTCTCACATAATTCTCCTTAATTTAAAAGAGCTTATTCTCATGTAATCATGTATCAAACTTTATTTCATTTTTTAAACAAAAGATGTCTTAAATGTAGGGTTTATTAGATGATCTCATATGTACTGGAAAACAGTGGAAATGAAATCCGGTTCATAATTCTCTGAGGGAGATGGGTGGTTCAAAAATGTGAAGTAAATGATATATCCAGGCCAGCTGAGCCTGAATGCGATAAAATGAGCATTGTTTCTTTTGTCTTTTAAAAACAGGTCTTCCTTTTTTTCCAGGTCTCTTACATATTTTTTAAGATTAAAAGTCTCTTTAATTTGTACAGATGTTTTTGGGGTACAACAATATCTCTGCTTTATATGGTATGCCAAAATATATAATAAATAGAATGGCCTAATTTGTTTCTTCCATTCTGTAACTGAATTAATCCAAAATAGTGTACTTATTTCTTTCTGAGAAGCAATAATATCATCCAGATATACATGCATTCTTCATCCAAATTTAGTATTTTGTTTTAACTAAACCTGTGTAACAGGATTTTTAAATATGTAAGAATACACTCAAAATCACATGGATTAGCTGCACCTTGGCACTTTTTCAGCTCATACAGAAGTGATTATAATCACTGCCCTTTTAATCCACTTTTGCTAGTAAACAGTTCTGGTAAACATTGGTGAAAGAAAAACAAGCATCAAATCATGCATCGACTTGTTTTTAATGTGTTCCTATGTTTTTTTTTCAAAATTATGTTAAATGGGTTGATGAAATAATGCAACTGTGTTCTATGAATATGTTCTGTGAATGTTTAGTCACACTGAGATATAAGACGATTCATATGAAGATCATATCTATAAAACTTTTACATCTTTTTATGGGATTATTATTATTAGTAACAAGTCTAACAATATTGTGATTATAAACTTCATCTCTCACTGTGTTTATAGAATATACTACAATTCTAATTAAATTATATTAAAATATTAGGATTAAAGGCAGAAAATAAACAGCAACATCAGATAAATATTATTTGGTCTAATACCATCCTTAGGCCAAAAATACATTTTTTTAGTTGGCACAAAATAATATGATAGTAACAATCATACTACTTTGTTGTAATCTTCAAATAAATGTGTTCTAAAAACTTATTTAGAAGTTTTAAAGGTGAATGCAACATCTTAAATTTTTAATGGATGCAGTGTTTTTTGTAAATTGCATTCCTTTGATTTTAGAATTAAGAGTATTTGAATGTTTTCTTAATGTAAAAGTATTCAAGTGTAAACTTGCACATTGAACCTAAGATGATACTCAGCTGTACATCTCCACCCCAAGCCACCCCAACGATGCCATGGAGGTCATGTCCTGTTGTCTGGAGGCCGTGTGGAACTGGATGGGCGGGAACAGGCTCCGACTCAACCCTTCCAAGACTGAGTGGCTGTGGTTTCCGGCGTCCCGATATAGCCAGGTAGTTCCTTCGCTGGCTATTGGGGGTGAGATTTTGCCCCCTTCAGAGAGGGCTCGCAATCTGGGTGTCGTCCTGGATGTACGGCTATCCTTGGAAGATCACATTACGGCTGTCTCCAGGGGGGCGTTTTATCAGGTTTGCCTGATCCACCAGATGCGGCCCTTTCTGGATCGGGATGCCTTACGCATGGCCACTCATGCCCCGGTCACCTCCCAACTGGACTACTGTAACGCCCTCTACATGGGGCTCCCGAATGGGAGCATCCGGAGGCTTCAACTGGTGCAGAATGCGGCCGCACGGGTGGTTATAGGGGTGTCAAGGTTCTCTCATGTGACACCCCTCCTGCGCGAGCTGCATTGGTTGCCAGTGGCCTCGGGTGCGCTTTAAGATTTTAGTGTTAACTTTTAAAGCACTCCATGGCATTGGACCAGGATATTTACAAGACCGCATTCTGCCATTTTCCTCTCACCGTCCAGTGCGCTCCCACAGGGAGGGTCTCTTGCGGGTCCTGTCGGCATCTATGTGCCGGCTGGTGACCCCGAGGAATACGGCCTTCTCTGTGGGGGTGTCTGCCCTCTGGAATGGGTTGCTTCCGGAGTTACGTACAGCCACGGACCTGGGGACTTTCAGGCGTGCCTTGAAAACCTGGCTTTTTGACCAGGCCGGCTTGGGCTGATTTTAGATTTGGGTATTTTAATTTTTATATCAAATTTTAGGGTTTAAGGGAGGGGTTTTAATTGTTTTCAGCCAGGGTCTTTAATCTTGTTTTAACTTTTATGTAATGTTTTAATTGGATGGCTGTGCACCGCTCCGAGTCCTTCGGGAGAGGAGCGGTATATAAATAAATATTATTATTATTATTAATGTCATAAATTTTAATTCTTTCCTTTATACAGTTTAATATCTATGAAGCTGCTGGAAAAGGTCGTGTATCAGTTTGGAATTTGGTATCATGAATATGCTGTCCATCTGTACATTGGTACCCCAGTCTGGACCTGTGATGGCTGCAGTTGTCTTGTTTTAATGCCAAGAGGCTATGAGTGTATGAATAAGACAAGACAGGCTGAAGCTGAACTTTAGGCACATGATTATTGCTTTCCAGATTAGGGTATTGAGTGCAGATGTACCCAAACTCTTTAGGTCACTGAGTCCTTCATGAAATTTCAGATTGTTGATCGATGCCCATTTAATATATGAAAATAAAATATATTTTAACTAATACTATTACAAATAATAATTAAAATGGGTAGTCTCTTGTATGTTGATATTGACCACTTTGAAGAACTTGCTCTAGTGGAGACATTATCTCTGATAAAGTAAGTTCATGATTTAAGGTTCTTCATGGACTCACCTTTTTGGTGAATAGGTAGAAATCGTCTAGCAGCCCCGAGACTACGCGCTTTCTCTGTGGGAGCCCCATCCCTCTGGAATTGTCTCCCCCCGGATATACGAGCCATGTCAGACATCCTAACCTTCCGGCGCGCAGTTAAGACCTTGCTGTTCAAACAAGCCGGTCTAGCCAAATAAGATCATTGGGGTTTATATTTTGGAAATTTATAGGGGTGATTCTTGGCTATCTTGATTATTTACCTGTTTTCGCTTCTGTTTTCTGTATTATCTTGTATGTTGAGTGTACACCGCCTTGAGTCCCTTTTTGGGAGAGGGAGCGGTATAGAAGTACGAATAAATAAATAAAAATAAATAAATAAATCATGACCAATGTGGCCTTTAACTCTGTGGCTTATCATACCTAGAATGTGATGTGAGGATCTTTCTACAGCACAGGTAGTTCTCGGATTACAACAATTGAGCCCAACATTTATGTTGCTAAGTGAAACATTTGTTAAATGAGTTTGTCCCATTTTACAACTTTTCTTGCCACAATTGTGAAGTGCTGTTGTTAACTTAGTAACCTGGTTGCTAAGTAAATCTGGCTTCCCCATTGATTTTGCTTCTCAGAAAGTCACAAAAGGTGATCCCATGACCCCAGGACACTGCAATTGTCATAAATATGAACCACTTGCCAAACATTTGAATTTTTATCATGTGACCATGGGGATGCTGCAACGGATGTAAATGTGAAAGTGGTCATAAGTCCCTTTTTTCAGTGCTGTTGTAACTTTGAACAGTCATTAAATGAAATTGTAAGACAAGGACTACCTGTAATTCATGCCATTATCATTTCTTACCCAGACTATTGAAGGGAGGTGTTCCCTTTTCTGAAATGTGTCTGGCTGGGTTTAGGGAATGGCACCAGCTGTGACTATAGGAGAGGGGGAGTAGGAGTGGCTGGTTAAGGCTGCCCAGAAGATAACATGGGTATGTGCTAGCAATGGTTAATTCGTCCTTGAGAGACAAAGAGTGTTTACAGTGTCATTTAAATACTTGCCTTCTCGGGACCTCATTGTCTTAGACAATCTTTTCCCAATCTATTATCTTCTCTTTTGTGGGGAGATGGTTGAAAAGATGGTGATTCTGCACTGCAATTCCAGAGGAACCTGGAAGAAACAGATTATCTAGACCTCTTCCAGTTGGATTTCAGGCCCAGATATGGGACAGAATCAGTTTTGATCACTTGGATTATTTCTGGCAGGAATAAGATGGGGATACTGCATTCATTTTGGCTCTTCTAGATCTCTCAGTGGCCTACAATACCATTGACCATGGTATACTTTTGGGTTAGCTCCCAAAAGTTGGAGTTGGAATGTCACAATTTTCTGCGGGTTCATCTTTCTTTGAGGTTGGTCCCAGCTGGTATTAATAAGGAGAGGTCTATCTGTTCCTTTTTAACATCTACATGAATGCCGCTGTGTGAGATCGTCTTATCACCACTGAATGACGTATCATTAATATGCAGATGGTATCCAATTGTACATCTCCATCCTGGACTATTAAATGATGCTGTGGATTTTCTTTCACTGGGCTCCACATCCAAGACCTAAGAAGATAAACTTCAGATACAGAACACTCCTCCCCCCCACAGTCACTCCTTACTGTGGGGAACAATCAAACCAGCTGAATCCAAGGAGTAGCTGTGGGTGGTTTCTTCTGTATCTGGGGGTTTATCTTTGGTTTTGGATGTGGTTGCATTGCACCAAACAGACCCATTTTCCAATTTGGAGGTAATCCTGGACTTGGGACTCCTGCTCAAGTAGCAAGTGACAGTTGTGGCTAGGAGGGCCTTTGTTTAACTTGATGTTCTGCACCAGCTATGATCTTTCCTGAATCAGGAATCCTTTCTCAGTTACTCATGCCGTGGTCATTTCCCAACTGAACTATTTTCTGCATGGGGCTTCTCTGGAGT
This sequence comes from Bungarus multicinctus, assembly GCA_023653725.1. Taxonomy (NCBI): domain Eukaryota; kingdom Metazoa; phylum Chordata; class Lepidosauria; order Squamata; family Elapidae; genus Bungarus; species Bungarus multicinctus. Next base: position 219,280,049 of record CM042834.1, read on the forward strand.
ATTTGGAAGCTACAGCTAGTAAAATGCGAGAGTGCGGGCAATTCAAGCCCCTTGGGACTGTACACATAGCACCTCTCCTGTCTGAGTTGCATTGAATGCTAGTTTACTTAGGATGCAATTCAAGATGTTATGATCTTTAAAGTCCTTCATGACATGGGCCCAGGTTACCTTTGAAACCATCTTGTCCCAATTACATTAACCTGTCCCATCCTGGTCAGGCAAAAAAAGACATGCAACGATTCCTATTGATTAAAATAATTTTGACTAGTAGGTGTTCTCTGCTATTACTTTCACCCTGACATGAGGTTGGACCCCACTCTTCTGGCCATCCTGAAGAATGTCAAAACCTGGCTTTGTCAATGTCATGGGAATCCAAGAGTTGTACAAAACCCTGCAATGGTGCCTTGACAGTATTTTCTCCATTTTTAATTTTTTGTCTGTTTTATAAGAATTTTCTATTTGTTTGTTTTTTACTTATAAACTATTCAGTCACTTAGGCAATGAGATGGGTGGTAGGATACCACTTTTTGTTATAGCCCTGGCACTGGAATGAGCTTCCTGTAAATATTTTATCTGATTCTCTTCCTGAATGCTTTAAGGGCATTACAGAGGTTATTAAAGATTGAACTTTTCCAGGCAGTATTTTATGTTTAAATTGTCACTTCTATGAATTTTACTTATTTTGTAATTTATGTTAAATAATATCATAACTAGATTTGCTATTATTTGTGTTTGATTTTTAACAGAAATATTTTCATATTTATGTTATGCCTGATAAGATTTTTATTATTGTAGGTTCTTGACTAATTTAGAAAAGTAGAAATGTGATACATACATAAAATAGAACCTACTATACAAAAAATGCTCAACAATTATGATATATATGATAGTATGATATAGTAGCTAGCATATATAAAACATAAATGATCCAAAACATTTCACTTTGCTTACGTTGTCTGATGACTCAAAATCTCTACTGTAGAGAAGTAGACCTGTGGTTAATGATTAGAAATTAGAATAAGGGAAACTAAACAGTGTTCTCCAGATATTTTAGAGTAGAAAGTTGTAGTAAATGTAACACACAGCAAGGGATTGTTGAAAATAGTCCTGAATCCCTGCTTCTGGAATATATCAGAGAAGCTACTAAAAGCTAAGCATTGATTTCCTCATAAGCTCTGGGTAATGTCTATTGCTAGTGACTGACATCACAATAACAAAGTAATTTCTTTCTTTTACTACCTATAGCCAATTCATAATACTAGAAGAGAACTATATATGCAACCCTTGAAAGAAAGCATTCATTCATCATGTTTATATGGCCACATCTATCTCACAGACAACTGCCTCAGTGCCATACAACAGAGCTACAAATATATATTATTATTAACACTTTAAAATTATAAAAAGCACAAAATAAAATGTGGATAGTGATCAAAGTGACTAGTGAACTTATATAATTATTACTAATTATAATACTTCAGTCAACCTATTTGCAGAAATACATTAGCTAAAATTTCAATATTCCTGCTATTTGCATCCCTGTCTACCCTTATTAACTGGTGAGCAGAAAGGAACAACTAATTTCAACAAAGACAATATTGGAAAATTTTGAATGGAAAAAACTAAAGCGTAAATGCAAACAATATTTTGCATTTTCATGAACTAGAAGAGCCAGTTCTTTTATTGTTCTTAAAAATGTATATTTCAAACGAAAACTATGCTACATGTTAGTATTAACTTCTGAATTTGAAAGAGATACTTTCAAGTGTCTTTTGAATTAATGTAAAATGTATAACCTATTATATATATTTAGAACAATACTCCCTAATCTGGAATTTTATTTTGCATTACATTATAGTTCCATTCATACTATTAGTGCAGAAAAAGTCATTATCCTGACAGGATGGTTGTTTTATTGTTTCCATCCTGCTGGGCTTGTGCCTGCAGGCTTTGGAATACAGTATTTTGTGTTGGAATTAGACTGCTTATTATCTGATTTTAACATTTAGCTTCCTTGAGATAATGTTTCATGCTAGGCATAAATCTTGATGTAGAACGTGCTATCTTACTGGAAGTAATAGCTTAGTGTAGTTGCATTTTTGTTTTGTTTTATGCTCTTCTGAATTTTATGTCATCATAAGTGCTTTTTATATAAGCACAATATAATGTATTATAAACTGCATCCTATACATTGCTGAATTTTGAGGCAAAAGGTTCTTTGTTTGCAAAAAAACTGACAGATAACATGTTTAGGTATTCTGCATGTTCTCACTTTTTTCCTCTTTTGATTGCAGTCTTTTATTCTTTCCAATCTAACAATGTAGGGAAGAAATTATATAGAGAGTTGTTTTTGAATCTGGCTATCAAGCAGAATAATTCTCTAAAAACTGAAGATGGGGAGACAACTCTCCCCTCCCAAACAAGACCAACTGAGACAGCTGAGTGGTGACTTGCAGAAATGTACATACAACATACTGCTTTGTCACACAAAAGATAATCTAGACACCTACATGGCCACTGCTGGTAAAAGGATTAGAAATAATTGAAAAAGTTATGCTCTGCAGGCTTTTCCTGACTTGCTTGTTCTTTTCAGACCAATAGAACAATGGGAAGAAATTATGTAAAGGGATATAGGATAACTATCCCAAAAAATGGGTCCAAATTGATATGGTGGGAAAAATTGCAAAAGAAATACCACATTGGAAATTAGACAAGATCTAGCCAGGTGTTGACAATGTGTCCTTGTGCTACCAACTGCTTTTTTAAATCCACCTCTGTCTGCCTTTCCAGAACAGAACTATTTTTAAATAATTGGGAAGAATTCTAGAAGTCAAGCTCTGTAGGCTTCCTTAACTGGTTTACTAGATTCCAGAGCTGCTTGTGGCCAATTAGAGCAATGATGGTGACAAATGATACAGATTTATGCTCAGTTGAAAAATATTTATGGCTATGCAACCTTAAAGAGAGAGAGTAAGATTATAAATGTAGCTGCTGTAAGAATATTGGAAGCTATTTTTTCCCTTCTTTTTCTTTAGCTTCTTTTTTATTTTTCTCTTCAATTCAAAATTGCATTGTTTTTATTTTGCTGAAAGTATCTTTAATAAAAAATATTTTAAACAAGAAAGAAAAATAATCCTGGCCACAAGCATAGAACATCTCCCCTAAAAAATTTCTGTAGTTGTCAAAAACTTAAAATGCAATTTTGTTATGATACATCCATGCTGGATGCAGATTTGTTATGGTACATCCATGCTGCTCTATTTCAGACTTCTCCAAGGCATTCTGCTAAGATGCCTAGACATCTTTATCTCAGTGAGGGACCATTGCTGCTCTACTAAGTAAGAATGACTCTTGAGGTAATTGCCCTGCAATTGTTGTTAATGTCATTAACATCTAAGTTGTTAATCTAATTAAATAGTCTGCTTTAATCATTACTAGCTCTTTTAAAATGAGAAGAAATATCATGTTTTCCCCAAATAAGACCTATCCAAAAATAAGCCCTAGCATGATTTTTTTTACCTGTGTGCCTAATATAAGCCTTATCCCCCAAATAAGCCCTACTTAAGAGCCTGCACAGCCGGCCAGCTGCCCATTCTGACTGGTTGCTTGTAGTGCCATGGGGCAAGGTGGGGTGGTGGAAGAGCTGCCCCATGTGCCCTGCACTGGCTTATCTCAGGGCCCCCTGAGACCATGGATCAGACCATCCATGCCCTGATACTTGCCTCATGGTGGCAGCTCATGTGCATCATGAGCCAACATGACCACTGGCCCACTTCTTGCTCACAGCTGCAACTGAACTGGAGGCTGAATAGTGTTTTGGTGTCACGGCCGCAAGGCAGGTGTTGGGGCATGGAGGCCTGGCTGTGGGGACCCTGAGGTAAGCCGGTGTGGGGCATGTGGGGTTGCTCCAATCTCCGCCTCGTCTCGTGACCGCAGCACTGGCATGTCATCCAACCTCCTCCGTTGTGGCCACAAGCAAGCAGAAGTGGGTGGCCAGCCATGTGGACGCCTGCTGAACGGGGATGTTGGAACCACCGCAGCAAAGTGAGGCAGCTATAGAGCATAAGTGGCCTGGCTGCGAGGAGCTGAGATAAGCTGGTGCAGGGCATGTGGGGTAGCTCCACCCTGCCTCATGGCAGTGGCACTGATGCACCACGCAGCCTCCTGCCCCATCACGAGCAAGCAGAAGTGGGCCTCCTGGACATGGGAAAAAGATAAACCCCCAGAAAATAAACCCTAGCACTTAAGACCCAGTCTTATTTTAAGGGAAACATGGGATATTACTTTTGAAATCCCACTTTTAATAAATAGGCAACTTCCTATCTTCATTTTGTTATCTAAGGTTCGGGGAAATGGTTAATTACTTTGAAAACATACATAGAGAGTCTCGATGTGAATTAGTGTGTAATGATATTTAGATTTTGGATTTAGGTTTAGATTCTTCTCCATTTGAAATAATATCCACTTCTAATTTATCTGATATCATTGAACCAAAGAAACATCTTGCATATGTATTTAGATAGTACAACCTTTTGGTTATGTTGCCAAAATCCATACAATATTCTGCTGTATTATAATTACCCAAGTTCATGAGAAACTCTACGTTGAGAAAAGATGCCTTAGGATATCTGAAAAGAAAACTGATTAACAATATTGTTTTCGTTGTAGTTAAACACTTCTAAAGAAAATTGGGTGAGCGAAGAGAAGATCTTTAAAAATTGGCAGGACTGAGCACTCTTCTATTGGAATGCTAGCTTAAAGAACTAGCATATATTAAATTTCCTAAACAAATGATAAAGATAAAAAAGTAGAATTATTTTGTGACGCCAGTTTCATATTTGATTCCACATACAGGTAGTCCTTGATTTACAACCATTCATTTAGTGACCAGAATTACAACAGCATCAAAAAGGGACTGACAACTGGTCCTCATACTTACAACTGATGCAGCAATTGCAGTCATGTGATCAGAATTTGGGCGCCTGGCAACCAGCATGTATTTACAACAGTTGCAGCATTCCAGGGTTATGAGATCACTATTTGCAACCTTCCCAGACAGCTTCTGAGTCATGTGAACCTCATGTGAACATGGCAATTCAGTTCTACCCATTAAAAGAGTCCCTCTTTTTTTAGTGTGAGCCAAAAAAACCAGTTAAAAAAACTTTTAACTCAGAGGTGAGGAACGATGGCCCCTTTATGACTTGTGGACTTCAACTTTCAGAATTTCTGAGCCAGAATTCCAAGAATTCTGGAAGTTGAAGTCCACAGGTCATAAAAGAGCCATCATTTGCCACCCTTGGAGTCTGTGACTCTTAAAACAGTTGCATCTTTTTTCAGTCTTAAGGACAAGGGAAAAGGGAGTTGTTTTCATGAATAACAGAAATGTGCTTTGTTCCTGTGAAGTCCAAAGTATGCGTTGTTAGCCTATTAATGTATTAACAAAATACAGTTGGATACGGTAGTTGTAATCACAGTTTTAAGATTAGAATTTAGATGTACTTTGTGCTAGAAGCTTGTAAGACCATCATTTTACCCAGTTTCTACATACTATTAAATCACTTATGACCTCTAATTGGGCAAAATGATGTATCACGGGCAACTTTTTTTTAAATTAAAGTACTTCAAATAGGCTAAGTAATAGAATGTATACACAGTCCTGGAAGGTGAAGTCATGACTCTCAAAAAGGAATAAAATTCGGGAAAGTTATCACTGCTTCAGTGCTATTGGCTGCTGTTGTGGTCAGGAGCTCTTTATTTTCAATATTTTGTGACAGTTACCCATCCAGTATCACAATAGTTCACTCCCTTCCCCACCAGACATCATGCACTTGCTTGCTGCAAAGGGAAGAGGAAGATTTCCAATGCAAATGTCAGATTTCTCAAGGAAACAGTATGGAGCTGGCAAGAAGTTAGATGTTGTTCCTGCTCCCACTGCTTTTTTGTCCACCCTTGATCCTTCTGTTTTTCTGTTTAAGTGAAGAAGTAACTCTGAAATGAGGACCCAACCGGGCATGGGTTATCTAGTTTTAATTAAAAATACATATGTTAATCTCTAGTATATTCTTAATTTAGTATTACAGTCAATTCCCTGCTTATACCAGTGTTAGTGATCAGGTGCTGCAGCTTTTTCTAAAAGCTATTTACTTTTTAATTAACTACATACATTTAATGCAGCTTTTTAACAAAGAAGTAATCAGCCACTTCTTACCAAACAGCAGCACCTGTTCTTAACAGCCTTCTGTGTGTTTGCTGCCACTGCAGCTGGTGATGCTTATTGCTATGAGTAACTTTCCAGTTGGATCTCTTCCTAGAGTAATGTGATATCCATTCATCAAAATACAATCCTATTGTTTTTAGAGCATTTAAAAATCTAATTGATAAATTAATAATTTATATGCTTCCTGACTCCCAGCATCTCCTGCATCTAAGCTAAGCCTACAAAAGATCAAAACAGAATTGGAAATGTATTTTCCTTCTTTATATTACATAGCCAATTCTTAACAGAACTTGGTTGAACCTCAGTGTAGCCAGAAAGATAACAATCAAATTTAAAATCATCCTTACTAAGAACCTGGAATTGGGAGCATAAAAGTAAAAATGTGTCAACATGGATCTCCAATCAATGGTTCCACGTGCTGCCAAGTGCAAAAATCTATCCCTGTGTTTGTATGCCAACAAATGTTTGGAACTCTGATAGTTCCAACCACTTGTTGCCAAGCATGTGAGGGAGAAAAGTCCTGCTCACAATAGATGATTGTCTCTTAATGAGCCACGTGTATAGTGTTAATGTGCAGACTTGATCCAGTAGGAGCTGAGTCCTTATTCTAGGAAGTGTACAAGGCAGCACAGATAGTTGCATGAAATTACATTTAATTTTATTTATGAAACTTCTGTAAAAAATGGATCAGCAGCTATCTGATTTTGCTACATCCTAGAAGTTCCTTTTCAAAATTGTTGAAGAACTTAAAATAAACAATGTTAATGTGTAATAGTACAAGTAGTCCTCAACTTACAATCTCAATTGAGTCCAAAATTTTTAAGTGAGACATTTGTTAAGTGAGTTTTGCCCCATTTTACAACTTTTCTTGCCACAGTTGTTAAGTGAATCACTGCAGTTGGTAAGTTAGTCACCTGATTGTTAAGTAAACCTGGCTTCCTCGTTTAACTTTGCTTGTCTGAAGGTCACAAAAGGTGATCACATGATCCTGGACACAGTACAGGTCATAAATATGAAACTATTACTTATGCCTTCAAAATAACTATCACCAGAGTATTGCTTTGATGTGCAATTTGTATGTAGGAACATGCAATCCTCTTACTGGATTTAACATAACTTTTTTTCTGGGAAGACACACCAATTCTTGTGGAACCAGAACAGTTTTATGACCATGAGGACAATTGCATTGGCATTTACTTCATAATTAAAATCATGCTTGCTTCAAAATATGGCTGGATATGTTCACTTGGGCTTATTCTCACCTAAGGATCACAGAGATGAAGTTCCATTAAAAACTTTATCATCCCTTTCACAATTAAGATGTTACTATATCAAATCAGTCATGGAGACTGTGTACTATATTGTGTAGTATTTATACTATATACTGTGTAGATTTGTATATGTGTATAATTTCACTACCTTCATGGACTCCCACATAAACACTAATATATGAAGAGGAGATGACAAGAAGTGAAACAAGGTCAATTCCTGAAGAAAGCTGGTTGCTCCTAAAATTGTCTGATGTATTTTTCTTTTTAAAAAATGTTTGCAATGAATTGTGTTCTTAGAAGTTTCTCTGTAGAGTGAGAAATTTTCAGAAGAGCCAAACTTACAGAAGAATGAGTTGTGTCATGTTTGGAGATTGTACTTGAGCATATTGTGTATGCTCGGCAACACAACACTTCTGAAGACTATCAGATCATCAGGGCAAATCTTCATAGCTGCAAACTGAATTCTTGCTGCCTCTTTGCTAAATGTTGAAAGGCTTGTGGGAGGACTAGAAACAGGCATAGCCCCAAGTTTCTTGAAAAACATGTTCACCCACTAAATCATTAAATCTTTATTACCGTCATAGACCAGCCAAAATCAATCCAGCTGTTGAATCTGTTGAGAAAAACAGCATAGGGCTTCCCACCTTAGTGAGATGAGAATGGCTGAGGCAGGAAAATACTTTTTCTATAGTGCTGGCCTCTGGAATGATCTCTTCTGGAATTCAGGTTAGCTTCAGTTTTGGTGCCTTCTGAAGGCAGTTGAAAATGGAGGTCGTCTGGAGGGCATATGGAATTTGGTGGGGTTTTTGTTTTGATTTTGTAAGTATGAGGTTTTTTTTTGGTTTTAACTGGACTATATATTCCTGTAGGGCCTGTCAATTGTAACAGGGAATAAATGGAAGGAAGGAAATTCCTTGGTAGTTGTCGCCTACTGTGAGTATAAACAAAGGTGGTACAGCTTTTAAAGTTTTCCTTCAAAAGAAGAGTATGGGTTTAGGCAGGTCAGAAAGGATTGTTTTTTTTCTCTAAGAATTGTTCAACTGCTGTCAGACCTTCTGAAATTCCTGCAATCACCTCTGCTGATAGTTGGGCTGGCATTTAAAAATATCTCTCCAGCTTCATAATATAAAAGGGAATATTGTATACTGTATAGAATTTTAAATCTTACTGGAGCCTGGAGGAGGGGGTAAAGCCAATAAGGACCCACTTGATGTTATCCATTACTGTCCAATTACCTAACTTCACACCAATGGAATGGGAATTGAATTTTTTAACAGACTGCAATTGCTGCTTGACCCCATATGATTTAGCAATATAATACTACTTTATATAGTCCATCTAGCCTACCCACAAATTCATTTATTTGTCTAGAGAATCATAATTTACGAATTGTTCAACAAGAAGTAGTTCATCCAGCAAATGCTTTTCTCCTTTGGGAGAAAAAAGGCATTGCTGAAATATTGCTGCTAGGAGTACATAACACAGATTAAGGATTTCTCAAACATGTTTGGAACATTTTTGGGGATTCGAATATGTTATTGCAAGGCTTGATTAGTACCTTTTTCAAAGCATAACATCGAAAGTTTTTAAAAACAATACAAAGTTAAAGCAAGAAGGAAAAGGAAGAAATAAAAGTAAGCTTAAGTGAAAAAAGTAGAAGAAAAAAATAGATAAGAAAAAATAGAATTATAAGTAATGAATTAACAATTTTAAAAGTATGAGTTGAAATTTTGAATCAAAACTAATGGGAATGAGCTTCAAATAGTATTCCAATCATTTTAATTCAAACCAATTACTTCAGTTATGTATGTAAAAAAGTGCTGTGCACTGATTTATCATTTCTTTGCAAACAAAAAAACTTTACAGAGATAAATGTTTTGCTTCTGTTGATTAGAAATCTGCTTAGAAGCAAAACTGCAGAGTTGAGTCCTTTTGCTTGGTGCAATATCAAAACTATTTCTGTTCTACTGATGTTTTTATTTTGTTATTAGAATACTTGCTCTTTGTTAAATTATAAACAGAGATAAATGGAATAAATGTGAAAAAGAGAAACTGATAAGTATATCAACCATGTTCAATGAATTTAAGAATATAATTAAAACAAATTATGAGGATTGCTGTAAAGAGATCAAATTCAGTTTTTATGATCAATTGAATAGATTATTTTTTTTTGAAATTATAAATGATTTTATGTAACTGAAGGGGAAAGTGCTATGCAGAACCTGGCCTAAAATGCATATGTATTATGTAGTTGTTAGGAGATTATTGTTATTAATTTTTAAGGCAATAATTAAAAAGTCAAATTATTATCGGGAATTAAATAGGAGTTAACTAAATGATGTATAAAGTAAAGGGATGGTACACTCAAATGGGTAATTGTGGGGGAAATCTTTTGAATTGGGATGGAATTTTTTGAAATGATGATATAAGAATATGTGATGAAATTGCAAACCTGACAAAAGTATAAAGTTTAATGAATATGAAGATATAAGAATTATTTAAAGTTAAAAGAAATAGGTCAAGAAATGAATAGAAAATATATAAAATAAGTTTGAGAAAAGTATTTGAGAAAATTTATAGAAATATGTAATGTAATGATAGGATATGAAATTAAATGTGAAAGATGAATATGTAATTAAGGTCATGTTTATATGAAAATGTAAAAACCTGGAATCATGCTGTTCACTTAAAAAGATGCTTTTGAAATGTGAAAAAATAAAAAAACTTTACAAAAAAACCTATTTCTGTTCTTCCTTTTCATTGTAATATGAAAATCCTGCTCTACTTAAATACAAACAATAAATAAGCAGAACTCAGATTCTCATATTCATGACTGCAGTACTGAGTTGACAGGTTTGACTATAAGTCAACATTTATGGGAGTGCAATATTTATTAATAATTTGAACTCTCAAAAAATAAAGCACAGATCATACAGGTGCTGTCCTATGGCCCTGTAGATATTATCAACTACATAATTGTTTTAACTCTACAATTAACATTTGGTTATATAAGCTGATATATTAACAGATTTTTCTGACAATTGCTCACATTGAATTGCACAATGGTAACAGCACTTGTAAAAAGGTTTTTTTGTAGGACTGGTTCAACTTATGTATTAAAAATTATGAAAATATTGTCAGCTGTAATCTTTACATCAGTTATAAATATAATTATAAATTGGCCAATGTTGCAATTATTAGCTGTGAATCGTAGAAGTTAGTTCTGCACCTCCGCAGTTCACTAGGATACAAAATGCTGATCCTTTGATTACACCTGATGTAGACATCTGATTGTAGATAAAAAGCTAAAACATTTAATTTGAATTCTGAGCAGTCAATTTCTTGTGTATTAGAATGACTTGTTGCAACAAGACTTTAATGCCAGTTTATTAATATCAGAGTTCTTGAGAAGAGATTATAAAATAGATTATGCAAATAACTGATCAATTCCAAGAATGTATTTTTAAGATTTTCTTTGTCAGTATTCCTTGGTAATGAATCATTACTAGGGAAACACTCATAGCAATAGCTAATTTACAGTAATGCATCTGTCTTTCAACACTAATCCTTCCAAAAACATCTTTTGATTACCTTATATACATGAAGCAATTTCTTTTTCCAGCAGAGGATTTCTATTTAATGCCAACTTGAACTGCCAATCTGGTATGCATTACTGAGCCTAGCTAGGCCCTCACTGAAATATACCTGTCCAAATTTGGGGTAGCCAGCCAAGTTCCAGGGCAAGGGGAGTGGGAGTAGCAGTTGTCATCTGGGGAGTCTCTGTTGGTCTTCATTGTACAAGTTGAAGGTTATGTTTCTGAAGATTGGTTTGTCAGGATTGAGTTGGGATTGTTGCTACTGTATCAACCTCCCTAATGTGTACCAACCTCCTTACCTGAGATATTGAAAGCTATCTCAGAGTTGCTGATGAAATCCCCCAGGCTGATGGTCTTAGGGGACTTCAATTTGCTGCCCAGGCCTGAAAAGCAAGTCAGGAGTTCATGATCATGATGATGGCCATGGGCTTACTTCAGTTCACTCAGGGCTCTACTCAAAATGAGGCACATATTAGACATAGTTTTCTTGTCAGAACAAATGGCAATGTGACCTGAAGGGGGGGAGGGGGGGCGGAGCCTATCATTATCCTATCTGTCATGGTAAGATTATGCCCTGGTGACCTTGAGATTTTCTTATGCTCCTTCCAGAGGTATGAGCCATGCACCATTTGCAACTGATGTCCTGGTGGAATTCCAAAGAAAACTGGGGTTTTAGCCAAGATTGTACTGCATAATCCTGCTGAGGCCTTGACCACTACTGAAACAGACAAGTTGAGAAGGCCTTGGATTAGATTGTGCCCATCTGACCTCTCTTGGCTCATCATTCACAAAACTCCCTGTAGTTTACAGAGGAGTTGAGAGAACTGAAAAAACATTGAGAGTTGTTTGGAGTGCCAATGGCAGAAGACGAGTAATGAATCTGATTCATCCGAGTGAAAAGCTGCTATTAAGGCTTATCTCTAAGAGCAATGAAACTAATATTTTCCCACTCCTATTGTGTTCAGAGAACTTCCTGAAAGTCCTGTTTGGCTTATCCAAACACTGGGATGAGGGGCGGGAGCTAGGAGGCTTACCTTTGGGTCACACTGAGCAATTTTCAGTGCATCTAGTAGATAAAATAGCTCATATCTATTCTCAATTGGTAACCAAGTGTGGTACAAGTCTTGTGGAGATCCTCAGGAAGTGGTCTTACCCAGTTATCTGGGAACAGTTTGATCCTGTTGGACCTCAAGAAGTGGACAGGGTCTTTGGGACTGCAAGTGCAGTCACCTATGAATTAAATCCATGTCCCTCTTGGTTGGTCTAAGCCATCTAGGAGGTGAGATATGGTAAGTGCTAGTGATGGTTAATTCAACCTTGAGGATACCCACCATATCTCACATAGATGGCTCTCTATTGGCCTTCCAGAAGAGCAGTAAGACCTGGCTTTGCCAGCCTGCACGGGGGTATAAGACCGGCATGCGACCTTGGGCGTGGTTGGTGGTTCTTAATTTTATAATTCTTTTTAATTTTGTTTCTGATATTTCTTTAAACTATGTTGTTTTAATAGTTTTTATCTGTAAACTGCCCAGAGTCACTTGGTAATGATAGAAGATAATTGTAGCTCAGAATTGAAATGTAGAGTCCTTGGTGCTCTCTGAGCTCGATGGGTAATTTTGCAGACATTTCATTACCAAACTAAATACATTGTACATTGATTTGATTCCAAATTTTTCTGGAAGTGGAATTCTCTCCTTGCTAAAATTATGTGGGTTTTTTTTTAGAAATATTTGTGTATTAGCAATATTGCAGTTACATTAATATAGTGATATTATACATTAAAATATGCACTTTAATCACTGTTTTTCATTTTAATTTAGACATCAGTGTCTTCTTGTTCCAGCCTGGTACTCTCAAAATGTATGAATTATAACCCCGTTAACTCACCCATCATAGTATATAACTAGGTTAGCTTAATGGTACATTATTATGCAACACATCTAAAGCATGATGGCTTTGAAAGACTGTGGCATATAAATGTTATAAATTATGGTTTCAGTATCATCGACAAGATTATCCATTGTAATCCATTTATGTAAAACAACAATCAAGTTCGCATCCTCTAAAGGAAAATGATATCACCAGGGAAAAAGGATTATCTAAATCTAAATTCTTTACAACAATATTTTCCCAAGTATTAGAGTGACACTTAGTGGAAGGAGAAGGAACATGCCAACTCATGTCTATCCTTTTCTTCTGCAATAAATAAAAATCACAGATAGTATGCAATCACTAATGTCAATTGCTCACATACACAATTTTGCTTTTGTTCCTTTTTCCTTCCATGCTTTTTTAGTGTAATAATCATCCCACTTTTTAAAATACTTTTAAATTGGTAGTCAATGGCTAGATTATTAGTTTTTGAATAGGCAACATCTTCATGAGTGTCATCTGCAAGTGTTAGGAACTGTATATTTTTAAAATTAATTTCCTACCATCTTATTAGATGGGTCAATAAACATTTAAATATCTAATTGGCTAGTCATTTTTAATTGTATTCTTTTAAACTTTATTATTTATTTATTTATTTTATTTTATTTACATTTATATGCCGCCCTTCTCCGGAGATTATTGTAATGTACAAAGAGACAAAACAAAATTAAAAGTATAAAATATAAAACTATGTTTTGAAAAAGCAACAAAATAAAATCAAAATTACAAACTAAGCCTTGACCAAACAAAATCATAATAGCCAATTTTTCTCATTAACTGAATAAAGATCCTGTTCAAAGGCTAGAGCGAAGTACATATTTTCAGGTCAGTATTTTTTAAAAAAGTTGTGAGTATTGTACAAATAGTCTTTGACTTACAACCACAATTGAGCCCAAAATATATGTTGTTAAGTGAGACATTTGTTAAGTGAGCTTTCCCTAATCTTACCTTTCTTGCCATTGTTGTTAAGTAAACCACTGCAGTTGTTAGTCATACAGATTTTAAGTGACTCCATCTTCCCTGATGACTTTGTTTGTCAGAAGATTGCAAAAGCTGATCACATGACCCCAGGTCACTGCAACCATCATAAATAAGAACCAATTGCCAAGCATCCAGACTTTGATCATTGACCATGGGGATGCTGCAACAGTCATAAGTGTGAACAATAGACATGTCACTTTTTTCAATGCTGGTGTAACTTTGAACAGTCACTAAGCAAACTGTTGTAAGTCAAGGACTACTTGTAGATTCTTTCCAACAAAGCAAGATCAAATTTCTGGCTTGCTCTAAACATCTGTAGGATGTATTGAGGTATTAAAAACCTCCAGGAGAAAAATGTGTAGCAGATGGATTGGTTGTACCTAGAAAAGCCAACCATTTAAGTACCCACAAGCCAAACTATGTAGAATTTCAAAGGTAAAAAACAACACTTTGAACTACACTGCTCATAAAAATAAAAGGAACACAAAAAGAAGACATCCTAGATCTGAATGAATAAAATATTCTTATTAAATACTGTGTTCATTACATAGTTGAATGTGCTGACAATAAAATCACACAAAAATTATCAATGGAAATAAAATTTAGCAACCCATGGAGGTCTGGATTTGGAGTTACACTCAAAATTAAAGTGGAAAAAAACACTACAGGCTGATCCAACTTTGATGTAATGTCCTTAAAACAAGTCAAAATAAGGCTCAGTAGTGTGTGTGGCCTCCACATGCCTGTATGACCTCCCTACAATGCCTGGGCATGCATGAGGTGGCGGATGATCTCCTGAGGGATCTCCTCCCACACCTGGACTAAAGCATCCCCCAACTCCTGGACAGTCTGTGGTGCAATGTGGCGTTGGTGGATGGAGCGAGACATGATGTCCCAGATGTGCTCAATTGGATTCAGGTCTGGGGAACGGGCGGGCAAGTCCATAGCATCAATGCCTTCATCTTGCAGGAATTGCTGACACACTCCAGCCACATGAGGTCTAGCATTGTCTTGCATTAGGAGGAACCCAGGGCCAACTGCGCCAGCATATGGTCTCACAAGGGATCTGAGGATCTCATCTCGGTACCTAATGGCAGTCAGGCTACCTCTGGCGAGCACTTGGAGGGCTGTGCGGCCCCCTAAAGAAATACCACCCCACACCATTACTGACCCACTGCCAAACTGGTCATGCTGGAGGATGTTGCAGGCAGCAGAACATTCTCCATGGCGTCTCCAGTCCCTATCACATCTGTCACATGCTCAATGTGAACCTGCTTTCATCCGTGAAGAGCACAGAGCGCAGGTGGCGAATTTGCCAATCTTGGTGTTCTCTGGCAAATACCAAACATCCTGCATAGTGTTGGCCTGTAAGCACAACCCCCACCTGTGGACGTTGGGCCCTCATACCACCCACATGGAGTCTGTCTCTGACCGTTTGAGCAGCCACATGCACATTTGTGGCCCACTGGAGGTCATTTTGCAGGGTTCTGGCAGTGCTCCTCCTGTCCTTCCTTGCACAAAGGCAGAGGTAGCAGTCCTGATTCTGGTTTGTTGCCCTCCTATGGCCTCCTCCATGTCTCCTGATGTACTGGCCTGTCTCCTGGTAGGGCCTTCATGCTCTGGATACTATGCTGACAGACACAGCAAACCTTCTTGCCACAGCTCGCATTGATGTGCCATCCTGGATGAGCTGCACTACCTGAGCCACTTGTGTGGGTTGTAGACTCCGTCTCATGCTACCACTAGAGTGAAAGCACCACCAGCATTCAAAAGTGACCAAACTATCAGCCAGAAAGCATAGGAACTGAGAAGTGGTCTGTGGTCACCACCTGCAGAACACTCCTTTATTGGGGATGTCTTGCTAACTGCCTATGCTTTCCACCTGTTGTCTATTCCATTTGCACAACAGCATGTGAAATTGATTGTCAATCAGTGTTGCTACCTAAGTGGACAGTTTGATTTCACAGAAGTGTTACATTGTGTTGTTTAAGTATTCCCTTTATTTTTTTGAGCAGCTTATATTCTAAATCTTGTTGAAAGCTAATTCAATCCAATGGATCTGATTTGCCAGCATGCAGGTAATAGCATGCAGCACCAATTGCAATTTCTGAGTCTTCTTCAAAGATCGTAGAATACATTGCACTTTGCAGTAGTCTATTCTTGTGATCTGGAAAGTATGAATACAAGAGTTACCTGAGCTATCACTATTCTACTCGTTTATTATTGAATTAGTATTAACGATATCCCTGGGACCTGATCCTAAGTTCTAAGAGCTCAGTATAAAAATCATAATAATTTAATTTTGACTATCAGAAAGTGAATTAGGCAGTTGAACAAGTAAATATTTGGTAGCTAGCACACGTGGAGGAAATAGGTACTTTATTTTTAATGTCATTATTAAATCCTTTATATTATCTCTGTATATATGTGTTTGTAGCTGAGCAAAGAACTAGACTAGGGTATTTTAAAGGAGCACTTTTCATAACAAGCTTAAGTAAAACAGCCCTCTTTGAAGCACGAAAGCAGCCATTTCTCTCCCAGTCTTCACAATTGCTTTGAAAACTCTCTCTGGTTGTAGCATGCACTTGTGAAGTCACAAACAACATTCCACTGGGACAACCAGTGAAATGAAGTGAACTGAAGTAAGCGTGTATGCACTGATTTAGACAGCAAGGGACAATGTTCTAAACCATTGAAGGTTACTATTTTATAGCAGTAGTAAATTTTAGGACAAAAAAACCCCACCTCTTGACACAGATAAGTTTTTGATCCAAACCAAGTAGACTTTTCAAGACACCTGTGTGGCTAGGCATAGCAAGCTCCAAAAGTTTAATTGCTGAAAAGATTTATATTTCCTGATCAGGCAGGGAACACTGCTAAACTTTTCCCCATTGTGTTGTTCATGCATTTTTCGTTTGGAATCCATTGAGGAATACTATTTTGCAATTTTATTAAGTTGGCCTTTAAAATAATTTAGATTATATGCCTTATAAATATGCATAGAATTCAAATGAAGCAAATGATATATGCAAGGATATGACAATCACATTTCATAAAATATTGTATTCATAATGAGCCACAGAGTAAGTGCCAATGTTTTAAATCCTTCTCAGAAATGTATAGCCTTTAAAGTGTGCTGATTAATAGTGAATTCAATTACAGCTTGTTTACATAGATAAGAAGTCACAGTTTTAAATGTGATTGCTTGTCTACCTTAATTTCTTATAGAAACAATGTTGAAGTATGGGTTGAAAAACAAAAATATTCATGTTTGTTAAAGGTACTTCCAGATTTTTATATTTTATTTTGAAAATATTTTCTGTTTGAGTAGATAATGACAATGTAAAGATTAATGGTCAGTACCTTCATGCCTTAGAAGTGGACATCTAGCTGTGTAAAGCACAGTCTGCAGTTGTGGCTATGGATGAAAATCTGGAAGACAGCAGGTATGGCATTGTCATCTAGGGCCTGCCTCTTTTGTATGTGCCTGTGATGCCAACACATGTACAAAAGAGGTGGAGCTTGGCCCACACTAGTTGTGTCCACTATTTTGTAGATTTTGATGGGATTGCACATACTGGCAATGATGGGATGCTGCCGGTGAAACAACTGGTTCGCTAATCGCGTGCTTCGGGAAAATAACACAGCTGAGGTGCAACAATCTGCTGTGCTGCGTGAATCAGCTGAGCAGATATAAGTAAGTACAACACAGGGGCAGGTGGGTGGGCCCACATAATCATCTGAGTGAACCAGTTCGGAGCCAGCTGATCATCAGGGACTAGGGGTTCACCCGAACCAGTCCAAACCGGTAGAATCCCACCCCTGCATACTGGCTGTATGAAGTAAAATATAAATGTTCGAATTCATTCAATGAATGTAAAGCACAGTATGGGAGTATGTGCTCAAGATGGCAATAGGAGTAGGGCAATTCTTCAACAAAGTTCTGTCAATGTACCTTTTCAATAAAGTGGACTTAGCTTATCTGGTGGTAATGCCTATCTAGTTTACCTAACAAAGCCAATATCAATTTTTCAAGTACAATTCTTGCCCCTGCCCCATCTCCATTGCAGTTTGAGAAGCTAGGGAGGGTTTCTTTCAGTCTCTTGCCTCTCCCACTATTTAGTTGCAGATTGTGCTGCCTCTCATCTGTTCCACTGGCAGGATCTCTTTGCCCATTATCTCAAGGTCTTTCCCACATGCCATTACATCTTTGCTGAAAACAAGACTTCGATTGTATCATCAATGTAAATGTGGCCTCAGCTGCAGCTAGTTTGTAAGGCCTTAGGAAAAAAACTGAAGTTTATTCCAGACCTAATTTAATTTATAGTAAATTAGCAAATCTGTCAAAATGACTCATAAAACATACTCCAGTCTACTAAATTTGCACTGAAAAGTTTGTGCTGAGGTGTTTCTTTTTTACAATGTAAAATAGAACACTTGATTGGACTTCTTTATCTAGGATAAAACACTTAACCTGAAAATACCTCCTCCTGAAGAAGAATTTGCTTATTAAGTGACTCAGTGTAAAGGAAGTTCCTTCTATTTTTGAAGCAAATGTGAGGTTACTGGAGATGCTTGAGATATGTAAGGGACTGTCATGTAAAGATCCAGATGCAAGTTTCTCTTTTATCAATGAAAAGTCCTGCCTCCTCACCAAATTAGAGGAAGAATGTTAGAAATAAAGGTTCTTTTTGTAACTCATCCCCCTAATGTACAGGGGAATGTATTAATTCTAAATGGCAATTGGCCCAGTCAAAATTCTTATAAATCCACCCTTTTCTTCTAAAAGAGACTCTGAGAATGATGGTTGAAAGGAATTGTGTTCACTTTTAGTTAAAGGATGAGAGCCATTTTCAATGGAAAAACCCTTCCTGAATGTTTCATTGAGAAAAACAGAAGGGTCAGTGGGACTTCCTAATGAAACCACAATCTTCTTTGGTGAACTCTTTGGTGATTAAATCATATTGTGACTGGGGACTTGCAAATTAGACACATCATGATATTCTTCATAATATTTAAGTTTAATGCCTATTCTAATTTGCTCCCCTTACATAAATCCTTCCTCTGAAATGAAAATTCACCTTTGAATGAAGTCCTTCTCTAGCACCAGAAAAAGGATTCTCCAGGCAATTGTTAACAGGCAGTAAAGGTTACATTTCCTATGTGCTTTTCAATCATATACCTTTGATATAATCTATAAACATTCCGATAACAAAAAAAGTCTTATGTTATAACCAACACTTCTATTTTCCCCATAATTGAAGTTCTCAGAGTAAATTAAAGAATTTAAAACATTAAAAACTGAAAGACAAAAATAGTTCAAACAAGAAAATACACTGATAAATAATATGAGAATTATATAAGAGTCCAGTCTAATGCAGATCCTTAACATTAAAAGAAAAACAAAAGTATGCAAATATCTGAAAGAACACTTAAATTATTCCTAGCTGATGAAATCTTATTTTCCTAGTTTAAAAATATATTTCAAAAAGTTATCTTAATTAGGAAAAAGACCAAGCAAACACATGCTTTTTTTTCTTGTAACATTGTTTATGTACAGCTGATGAAATCCCAATGAAAGATAACAATCTTACAGTTTGATCCTGAAGCCATAAGCCACCATGGATTTATGGTATTTGGAGAGGTGAGAATAAATGGGAATATCCACAATAAATTCTTCTTGTGGAACTTTCTGCATAAGTTTCGTTCGGTCCTCCCCATGGCAATGTCTCTCACTTTTCTCTAGAAATAGGGTGTCTTCACGGGCCCTACTATATAGTTCAACTTGATCAGCGTGCTAATGAAGGGAAATCAATTGTTTATGTCCATGCAAAAAAAGCCTTCCAATAATGACATGATTAACACTGGTATTAATTTATTTGAAATACAGGTAGTCATTGAGTTACAAACCACAGTTGAGCCCAATTGTTGCTAAGTGAGACATTTGTTAAGTAAATTTTGCCCCATTTTAGACCTTTCTTGTCACAGCTGTTAAATGAATCACTTCAGATATTAAGTTTGTAACATGGTTATTAATCTGGCTTCCCCATTGACTTTGCTTATCAGAAGGTCAAAAAAGGGGATCACATGATACAGGATACTGCAAACATCATAAATATGAATCAGTTGCCAAGAGTCTGAATTTTGATCAAATAACCATGGAGATGCTGAAACACTTGTCAGTATGAAAAACTGTGATAAATCACTTTTTAGTGCCACTGTAACTTTGAACTGTCACTAATCAAACTGTTGTAAATCAAAGGCAACCTATAATATATTTATGCATGTAAATTCCATTGATTTTAATACCATTTCAGTCAAAAGAGTCTCTGAGTGGAGAACAACAAACCAGAAACCAACTCATAAAATATACCACCATTACTAATCATAACTGAATACTATTATTATAATTCCATGAGCAGAAAAAAAAATTACAGTGGATTAATTTGAGTATGCAGTACCAGTATGTACCATTGAGATCTAATCTGAGAAGTCTTAATTTCAAAAGCTTCCTTGAAGCATATGATGCCCTCAATGAATATCCCTACCCGACATTGTCAAACTTCAAAGGATCATTTATTGTTAAAAAAAAAAACTCACTGATGTCCATAGCTATATATTCTTTGAAGAGGAAACCTCTTATATAAATAAAATGAAATGGTCCTAATTAATTTTGGAACTGGAGATGCCTTTTCTCTGTGTTTTCTTTGGGTGGAATCATAGACCTGGGAAGGTCCTTGACTACGATTACTTGCTTATATAGAAATCCAGATTGATGGATCCCAATCAGATGGCCATCTAACTTCTGATGAATATATCCAGTGAAGGGAAACATACCATCTTGATCTCTGGACCATTGATTTAATTACCAAAATGATTTTCTGAAAGTGTTTTCTCCCAGTAACATTTAACTAGAAACTCTTCCTATATTTTCAGTCCTTTATTCAATATCCTCGGGAATGATGGGAAATGGTCTTGAATTTCTTCTTTAGGACATCCTTTCAGAAATTCAGAATACTGTACTGTCTTAACCTTCCTCAATTGCTTTTTTCTCAGTCTAATTCTACCCAGCTGTTTCATTTCCTTTTGTTGTTGTTGTTGTTGTAACTTCAAGTCAATGTTGACTCCTAGTGACTACCTGGAGATGTCTCTATAGTTTGCTTGGCAAAATTTCAGAACTGGTTTGCCACTGCTTCTTTGCTAATGCTGAGAGGGAATGAACTGATCCAGGGCCACCCAACTGGCATTGTGTCTAAGTGGGACTAGAACTCATGGTTTCCCAGTTTTTAGTCTGGTGCCTTAATCACTATACTAATTTTAATTCTAGTCCCAAGTTAATCACTGTTGTCCTTCCTTCAACCACTTAAGAATTTTCTGAAATGTGGTGCCTGAAAAGTACTCAAAGTAGTATTTCACTAAATCAGAACATACGTGCACACATGTATGTTTCAATAAGGATGTCTGGGCAAACATGGGTAAAGAGCCATGTTTGTCTTGGACACCAGATTGAGCATGATTTTCTTCCTCTTTAATGGAAGAAAGAACAAACTATTAAATTTGATAGGATTCAATACTGACTTTATAAGTATTTATTGAGAGCTAGTTTGGTGTAATGATTAAGGCACCAGGCTAGAAGCTGGGAGGCTGTGAATTTTAGTCCCACCATAGGCACCAAGTCAGTTGAATGACCTTGAGCCAGTCACTGTGTCTCACCTCTAAGAAGGAGGCAATGGCAAACCGCTTTTGAAAAACCTTGTCAAGAAAACTGAAAATCAGACATGATTGTACAGAGTAAAAAAATTGTTGCATTTTTAAAAGGAGGCCCCTGTTTTGCAAAAAAAAAATTGTTTCCTACCTGCAAATGTAATAACTAATTCCTACCTGCAAATGTAATGCTCGGTACTTCATATCTTGTTTCCAGGGCATCACATACAGTTTTGGAATCATTCCATGTTTGCATGAAAATCTTGGCAAATGGCAATGAATAAACCTGGGAATATAATAAACAAGTAAGAAGTCAATAAATAAATAAACAAATCGAAAAGCATAACATTGTGATACATCAAAAAATCTCACAAACTACCAACAGACTGTTGCAATCACATGGCCTCACTGTAGCACATAATCCAAATAAAGGTGTCCAAAACATCCTACGTAAACCGAAAGACCTAGTAGCCTTAGAAGAAAAAACAGGAGTCATTTTATTAATAAAACATACAGTGTAAAAATTGTAACAGCCACATTGTAGGACAAACAGGCAGAAGATTAGCAGAATACATCTATGAATACCAACTAGCAGTCAGAAGACATAATGAAAACTCCTTAATTTCACAACACATGTACACATAAAACCATAGTTTCACCTGGGAAACTGATCACAAGTCAAATCCAAAAATGCTACAGAATTTCTGGAAGCTTGACACTTTTGACAAATCAGCCATCAACGGGTATATAGAAACAAACAACATCTATATATCATTCAAAAGAGACAATCAAAAAGCCAAAAAGGAAACAAAAAGAACCAAACACCTCATCAGCAGTCAACACCCAGATGAACAGAAATTAACATCAAGATTAATTCTAGACCAGCAATCAAGTAAACAACACCCCAATCAAGGAACTACCAACTCAGATAAACAAGCTAACAGAAAACAACAGCCTAATTAAGTAACCACCAAGATCACTTCCATCAACACTGAAGGGGAAACCTCTAGTCTAGTAAATCAAATGAGAGCAAATCCTACTCCCCTACTAGTACCGATGTTATATAGTTTGATAATGAATTGTCTGCAAGAAAACAACCAAGCTCAGAGGGCACCAAGGACCTCACAGAATAAAACTTTGTTTTAAAATCTTTTCAAATGCAGAAAGAGAACAATAATCCCTATTCTCTCTCTCTAGTGCTAAGAGTGCAAATTGTGCCTATTAATTAAGTTCTATTTATAATATTAAAAGATTGGTACTTGCTTTAGTTTTAAAACCAGTATGATGAAGTTAGTAATGTCAGGATTGGAAGATAAGGTGTCTACAAGGGAGATCCTAGACTAGAGACAAATCAACAGTTGTGGCATCATGATGAAAGCTTGTCCTTTTGTACACAGATGCAGTGTCAACTCACAAAAGGCTTGAATTGCAATGCCACATCTGCCCTCATGTTTCTTTTCAGTTCCCCCCTCCTTCCAGGATGCCCTCACTTTGGGCTAATATCATCTCTGTTGTATCTAAGCCAAGCATTAATCCCTATCATTTGGAGTCCCTTTAGTTAGGTCAGAAAGCAAGTTTCCATTTCTGTTCAAATAATATACATACAATACTTTAAAGCTCTGCAGGGCACTGTGGAAATTACAATCAAAACCAAAACCATCCCCCTTGGTCTATGAATAAATGGTCTTCCACGAAACCGGTCCATGGTGCCAAAAAGGTTGGGGACCATTGCTATACACAATCAGATTGAGGCACAATTATATGAGTCAATATGCATCATTAGTGGGATTATTCAGTCTACTCTCATATATTAGCTGCCTGCATTGAGTCATGTACCACCTCTGGAAGTTAGTCAAAAAAGGCCCTCCTTCAAGAATACCTGAAGATTATTGATACTGAGCAACAGTAGCCTACCTGGAGCAAAATAGGCTGAGATCTAGACACCTAGCCATCTCTACTACTAAAGCACTTGAAAAAGATGATTTCAACACTCACATGTGGAAACAACATTGAATAGAAAAGTGCTCCCCTAATGTAGAAACTTTTCCTGCATGTTGAAAAAACCAGAGCCCTGTGTGATATAAATAATATTAACTGATTCGCATTGGTCATAGTAGATGTACATATGCCCTCTACAAGTGGGGCAAAATACCCATCACTGAATTGTGACTGTGGGGCCAAAAAACCAACTATTCAACACATAGTGACAGTGTCATAACAGAACCTATAATTGAGATTTCACTGATTTTCTGGCTGCCACCAGTGAAATAAAAAATTAGATTTATATACTTTTGTAATCTTCCTGTTAAGATTTCATATTTTATATTCTTATGTTTAGTATTGTAGCCCTATGTTTCTTTTTTTACCAAAATATGATGTGAATGTGCCATATGATAAATAATAAAAATTTGGGTCTAGTGGACTGCTGAAAACATGAAGGTCAGCTGGGAATCAAGATATGTCAGTATTAATGTGTCTTGCTCACTGCTACTGTGGATATTCTATGCTCTCCTTCTAGCTCCTAAAATTTGGCAGATATGTAATCATTCCAATCAAGCAGAATCATCAAGCCTGTCTTTATTCATTAGTTATACAACATGTTTTAATTGTTTCTGCACTCATTTCAAGTTACCTCTTCAAATTTGCCCAAGTAAAATAAAGGAAACTTGCAGGAAAAAATGATAATTTAACATATTTATCTAGACTGGATATTAGCCTATGAAACATGATGTCCTTATCTATCATTTCTTCTTTTGCTAAGTATACCATACAGCTCTAAAATATTTATTTGCATTATTGATCATTCACGCCAGAGTCATTTTTTAGACAAATCCATCTTTTTCAAACCAAAACTTGAGCAAACATCAACATGTTTGTAAACCACTTGCCTTAAAAATTCATATCTGCATCTTTGAAATGCTGATAAAATGTAAAATCAGCTTTTCCTTTACCCACCATTTCTTAATGTTATAAAAAAAGATTCTTTACATTAAGGAAACCCAAGATGAAGACCTAATGCTTAATGAATTTCTATAATAAAGACATACCTCAAGATTTTTTTAAAAAATCTTATACTTATATATTTTTTCTTTTTCATCATTTCCCATTCTGATACTATGAACTGTTTAAGCTATCTGTCTTTTTATTTGTAAAAATCTTTAAGAACTTTTTATAAAAATTAACATTTTAATTCAGTTTCATTCTGGTTAAAAACCATCTCACTAGATGAGACAATGGAAAAGCCACGACCACATTACATATATTGCCACAAACACTAAAAATTAAGTTCAAAGAAAACGTTTACCATATTAAAGAGAAAAACATTGAAATATTTTGTTACCTATTATTCTTAAAAAATAAGATACAAGAACATTTTGTGCTTTACCACATTGTCCTGTCCTAATGTTCAGTAAAATAGAACAATAATTAAGATAAAAATTCTTCATATGGGTTCTAAAAGTTTAAAGTACACTTTAAACTATTTCATAAAAATGCAAAATGTTAAATTTTCTACAATAAAGTGCTTTGGGAAATGGAATACCAGTAGTGGAAACAAATGCCTGTTCTTTCCTAATTTATAATTGTTTTTGATTCTAGAATGTTTATTTTGCAAAAATGGGACTGATAGGAAATAAAACAAAACAAAGTGTAGTCAAATATAGTCAAATAAGAAAATAAAAGGGGGAAAAAAAGCAATTGGCACAAGATTGCTTTTCAATGGAGAAGAAACAATCACAGCTTTTGAAGTCCATGCTATTCTGACTTCATGTTAATGTAGTACAGTATACCCTAAAGGCCTATGTACTGCATTCAATGGATGATATGCATGCACAAAGAAGCATAGCCAATTCATGAGTTCAGATAAAACATGATGTTCAGCTGAGAATCCATTGAAGAATTAACAGATAGGTTGCATGCACGTATGAAAATTGTTGTTTGTAAGTCAATGTAACTTGATGTATACCAAGGTCCCTAAAGAAATGTATTATTGTATAATGATTATTATTGGACAGGATGCTGGTCTCTGGACTGATTTAAATTGATGTCTGTATGTTTGTTAAATCATCTTATTAGAACAAGAACATGAGCTTCTCACATTGTTATAAAAAACACTTTAAAATATAACCACAAAAATGTTGCTTGCTTTTTTTTTTAAATAGGAAAGCATTTTCCTATTTACATCTTTCAAAAGGATTACTGAACAAAGAATTGGGGATTTTTGGCAGGCTCGGTGCATTCTTAATCATTACGTTCAATGTCTTCCATGTCTAAAATACCTTCTGCGCTTGTTTGTTATTTGCACAACAAGCTGCAATTGAAAAGCAAGCACAATAACCCACTTGAGAAAAATTGGATATTAAAAACCCATCTGTTTCTGATAGCTGCTGGAAAAGGTACGGGGTTTTTTTTTTTCATCCTCCCAAATATCTGTCCAGGTTGAAGTCCCTCTCTTACCCTCTGAGGTCTGTATTGACCCCTTTGGAAATTCCATTGGTTTTAGACCCCTCAGGGGGTTCAGCTTTGGGGCTGCTGCTCATGCTACAGGAAATGCTGCACTCTGTTTTGGTAACTTATCAAGCAAACTGGCACTTACATCAAGATAAGGATTATGATGCCATCAGTCATTGTCAGATTAATGACATAAGAAATGCCCTTTCAATGAACACATGGCCAAAATGTAACAAAATCCCAATGAAACTTTTGACTGTTTGCCTTAGATGCTGATGAAGAAGCAGATGCTCAGATATTTTGATGGAGGTGGAAAATACAAAGACTATTAGGTTTGTCTGAGAGAATATGGGAATGGGATTAAGCTCATTACATCTTTGAAAACCTAGATTATCAGAGGAAACAAGTTAAGACAGTAGGTAGTTGTTCTTAGTCTTGAGAGAAGATCAAACTAATTCAACAGAACCAGGGGTGGGACTCAACCGGTGTTACTACCAGTTCGGTGCGCACGCGTGTAAAAAAAAATTAAGCTGTGCCATCTGGACAGCTGAAAAGTGCTGCGCGCAGATGCGCAGCATTTGGAAAGCTTTTCCACTTTTTCAATCTCAGCTATGCCGCGCAAAGCAGCTGAGGTTGAAAAAGCAGGAAATAAAGGACAGGTAAGAGCCCGTGCAGGCGGGTGGGTGGGTGGGCCAAACAGCAGCAGACACAGAACCGGTTCAATGTCTGCTGCTCTTCAGAGCTACCGGTTCTTTAGAACCGGGCAGAACTGGTAGCATCTCACCCCTGAACAGAACCTTTACTTTATATGATTAAATAATTGCACATAATTGTCCTCCCAATTTAATTTAGGTCTATTGGTAACTTGTATGTAGTTAATCAGCTTATTAGAAAAGGACTTGAGTTTCTACCAGGGGTGGGATTCTACCAGTTCGCGCCTATTTGCTAGAACCAGTTGTTAACATTCTAAGCAGTTCGGAGAACCGGTTGTTAGAAGAAATTACAGGCCTCATCCTGTAAGGAAGGCAGGAAGGAAACATTCTGGTGTTGCTTACAGAAACTGCCTCTCCAATAACTCTTATTACATTCTTGGCAGGATTAGACTTCTGTCTCAGGAACATCTCTGGAGTTTTTTTCCTCTCCTTTGCTGGTACTTTGCTTGTGTGGAGTGACCATTCAAAGTTACAATGGCACTGAAAAAAGTGACTTATGACCATTTTTCACAATTACGACTGTTGCAGCATCCCCACTGTCATGAGAGGCCAGGCGAGGAGATGCGTGCTTCGATGTGAGTGATATTGAATTGGCCACACCCAGCCAATAACATGACCACCAAGCCATGTCCACCCAGTCACATGACCACAAGCCACGCCCACCACCAAAGCCACGCCCACAGAACCAGTTGTTAAAAATTTGTTTCCCACCCCTGGTTTCTACCATGATGTCTTAGTGTTCTTTTTCTGCCACTCCCATTCTTAGTACAACCTAAACTTACTGCAACATTTTAGGAAAGTTGGGATGTAACACATATTTTACTCATGATAGGAATTGATGATGTGATATGAGTATTGATGATAGTGATTTTGTATCAAAAGCCATCAGAGACTGAGTTTTGGAGGGCAAATCTGCTTGTACACGCAGTCCACAACTTAAAACCACAATTGTGCCCAAAATTTCCCTTGCTAAGCAGGATTTGTCCCATTTTACAATCTTTCTTGCCACAATTGTTAAGTGAATCACTCCACTGTTAAGTTAGTAGCACTGTTAAGTGAATCTGAGTTCCCCATTGACTTTGCTTGTTAGGTCACAAAAGGTGATGTCATGACCCAGGACACTGGAACTGCATAAATACATTCCAGTTGCCAAGCATCCTAATTTTGACCATGTGGGGATGCTGCAATGATCGTGTGAAATATTGTCATAAGTCAGTGCCATTGTAACTTTGAACAGTCTCTAAATGAATGTAATATTGTAAGTCAAAGACTACCTGTACTTTCTTCAGTGGTTGATAAAATATATACTAATTTATAAGTTATTTCTTCCTCAAAAGATTCATAAATTCGGAACAAATATGTACATGAAGGGAAAAATGCATGTGCGACAAATACCAATCCAACAGGAACAACTCTCACCTACTTTATCAATATTTTTTTAAAAAAACTTTTAAACATCATAGCAATAACTAAAAATTGATTAAATCATCCCAAGGTAATATGGCTTCTTTGTGATACTAAAGGAAGAGGAGGAAAATATAACTTTGCTACAGGCAGTTCAGTGAGCAAGTCCTTTTAATACACAAACAACATTTTTGCTCAGCAGCATCTCCTGTTTTCACAACAAAATTACTGAAATTCATTGTGTAAGTTTGAACAAAAAATTTCACACACACGAATGCATATAACTGAAAGAAACTATTGCTCTTCAAGGATTTAACTACCAGTGCTGAAATATGATATATTAACAGAATAACCTAAGCAACAGAGTTCATTTCACTATCCCATCTCTTTCATTTTTTAAAAAGGCAACTGGAAATCCTAAAAAAAAATCCATAAAAAAAACAAATTGAATAAATACATCATCTTAAAAGTGAATAATTTTATTTTACATATTATAAATGAAAATTAAACCAGATTTGCAATATCCATTCTAATCTTGTGAAACCTTAGACTTATGATACACAAGTCTACTGCTATGATTCATACAAATGCACTGCTTGATTTCTTTTTTGTTCTTTTAAGATGATTGTAATTAATAGGGATAACAATGGAGATTAAATCTTATAGCCAACTCCCATCTTTAGAATTATTAATTTCAAAACAAAATGTGAAACTGAGACAAGTTCTGTACCCATTTATGCTGGCTGGATTCAGACTGAAATATTCTTCAGATCTCTAATATCAATTAAGTCTAAGCAGAACTAACTTAAGATTTACTGATTTAAGTGGTCTTCTTTTAATATAACTAATTTGATGCAGGATTGTTAGCTCAAAACTCAGGTATAAGAAACTGAAAACTGAAAAAACTGTTAAAGAGAAAAGTTCGTTTTAATTATTTTAAATTTATGTTATTTTCTCAGAACTAATAGTCAATGTAAGCTGAAATTGAAGTTCTCTATGCATGCAATGTATAGTATTTATCACTTTGTATTACAGAACAAAAGCTCAGGTTATATCATAACAGGAGACAAACTGGGACAATACCATGTTTTCTTTAGAAGTAACCTTTTCAACTGTGAAGGGCATCCAAATTAAAAAAAAAAAAACATTTGAAATGGCTGCATTATATTCCTTACTGTTTCATCTATAAAAACTTGCAAGCAGACTGAATACCAATATGGCTCGTAGGCAAAACCTGTTCCAAAATTCATCATGAAAACAACGATTAGCTTCCATACCAAAGTGTGTGTCAGAGTGATATTTGTTTATATTACTATTAGTGAAATGAAACTGTTTCCATGCAGTTATATTCAGTTCCATACACAGGTTTTATTTTGGAACGAGAGCATTCAGGTTTTTTTCTAATGTTAAAACTAACCACGAGCTGTAAGAATGCTCATTAGGTGTTAAGTGTCTGTTGAAATTATGAACTGAATGAAGATGTAGAGCATTCATGATCTGAAGCAAACTGAAAATTTAAGCATCAACTGTAAGAAATAAAATGGTCCTTTCCAGCATGTGATTGATTCACATAATAGGCACTATTGCAACTAATGAAAAGTTATAATATAAAATTGACCATTAATATATACATCTCAAAGATTTTAATTCCTCAAGTATCTAGTACACAAAAGATACTATCACCTTCATCTGTTTCAAAAACATGTTCTACATCAAGTTTTATTTCCCCATGTCCTTCTTGCAAGTCATCCAGAGAAGCCAGGGCTTCATTTGTGTCACTTGCAAAAGTCTCTCGGGAGGCATCGTCGTATTCCTGAAGATTAAGTCCTTTAATAGCTTGCTTCATCTTTTTGCCCAGCACTTGAAATCTCCTCTTCTTCGCAGCACATTTGTTCTCATATTCCTTTTGATTTTCAATATAGAAGATTTCCTTTAAAGAGAATGTTAATACCCCATGAAGTGAGAAGGAATAATAGACAAAAGCAGCTTTCACAAAACACCAACTGCCCTAACCAACTTTTAGAGCTAATCACGGCTACTTAAGAAAGAACCCTCAAGTTTTTTTAAAAAAAGCCATTATTTTTTCAAATATAGCTGCAGAATTATTTGAAAATGTATTCTTCTCCATAGAATTAAAAGAAAGCCTTGTTATAAAACAATAATTTTATAATAAAATAAAAGCCTTTCCATTTACAATATTGAGAAAGAAGAGTTTCTAAAAATTGAGAGGCATACCTTAGATCTATTGAAAAGAAGTGGGAAAAAAAATCAGGAAAATGAACCAGTTTATTGTAGATATGAAATATGCTACAGGGAGAATTTGGCTTTGAAATATAGTCGAGAGAGAGACACAAAGACTCTTTGTCTTTTGGATTCAAAGAATTAGCTTTGGGAGGTAGAAGGTTGTCCAGGTTGTTGGTAGACCCATGTAATATTTCCCAAATACATCCCTGCAGAGACTGTACCTGAGGGTTCTCCCCTTGTCTTTAGCTCAGAAGAGAGACATGCTAAGCAATAAGTAGACTGGCCCATCGACTCAGCATTCTCTTACATCCACTTTTGGAACTCCACCCATTCTAAAGATTACATATGTTTTTCTTCATTAAGCATTAAAAATGAACTCTACAAAGAAGCCTTACAGAGAGCAAAACTGCACACTGAGATTTCATATGAAAAGAATAGTCATCCTATAGTTTGAAATAAAGAAAAGCACTAGGCAGAGTTACTACCATCAGTTCCATACAGCTTTCAGATAGAGTTGCACAGCACCCAAATACAGAACACAACAGTGGGGTGATATTTAGCTGACTTACTACAACGGAGGCCTCAGGACTTCAATAAGAGAATTATTGTTAGTATTTTGATAGTTTGGGTTATTCCATCATTACATTATTGAGAAGAGTAACTTTATTTATAGGCAATTGCTTGCAAAGTGAAGAATGTAATGATTAGGGAATGCTGATTTTGAATATACAACCTTCTTTTTTGTCTCTTCATTTTTACATACTTGCAGCTATATAAGAAAGAGTTGAACATGATATGTCTTAAGAGTAACCTTTACAATACTAAGAAAATTAAGAACAAAAGCTAAGGTTAGCAGTATAGAAAACAGCTGTCATAAACAGCTGTTATGTTATCCTCAACATAACCATTTGTTTACTGATCATTTGAAGTGACATTGGCACTGAAAAACTGACTTATGACCATTTCACACTTACGATTGTTGCAGTTTTCCCATAGTCACATGATCAAAATTTGGACTCTTGGCAACTGGCATGTATTTATAATGGTTGCAATGTTTTGGGTTCATGTGATCAACTTTTGCAACCCTCTGATAAAGGCAATGGGGAAGCCAGTTTCTCTTAACAACCAAGTTATTAACAACCAAGTTATTTATTTAATGACAATGCCAAGAATGGTAATAAAATGAAGCAAAACTCGCTTAACAACTGTCTTGCTTAGCCACAGAAATTTTGGGCTGAACTGTTGAGGACTATCTGTATTTCATGAAATCCATAAAGGAATGTGAGAAAATAAAGCCAGAATATTCCATTAATAAAACTTTTTAAAAGTTGGATAAAATTGGAATGTAGAAATTAATATTTACCTTGATTTGTTCACTGGTTATGCAAGGTGTGTTTTTCAGCAAGTTTATATAAACTCCCCCTGGAGTTCTTCTTCTAGAACCATCCTGAATGATGGGAAAAAAAAAACCCTTTTAAAATTAGCAAGTGTAAAACACATCAAATGTTTTGTTGCTTCGAATCTGAAAATTTATCTGAGATACAATGAGGATAGAAAATATTAATTACCTGTAAAAATATTAATAGGGCTTTATATAATTATTGAAAGACTGACTGTATAAACTGAAAAAATATTGTTTGAAGAGTCAAAGGTTTCAAGAAATAAAGTAGCAAATCAGTTAAGATTATGGTTTCTCCTTATTTTGTTTCTCGTAAAGGTTTCTGGCAAGATAGTGATGTGTTACAATGCTATTTATTTCTCTAGCTTTCCAAAATTTATGAAAACAATACTTGCATTAAAAAAACCCTAGTGTTTTGGAGAGATTAAAAGTTAAGTTTGGAAACCTCAGAGAGGATCTTTCTGCTTTGGCTTCTTTTCCAACTATGCAGACTTCCTGAAGACAGCCTCTCAACTCTGATTTCTATAGAAGCCATTATAGCTGGGAGTGAGATTTTGAATGAAAAATTATCCATACATCATTTCATGAAGTCTGGTTGAAACCCCAACTCAAAAGGGAAATACACAGACAATAATTTTCCTTCCTGTAATTAATTCCATCAGATATTTCTATCTAAGATGTGATGAATTTTGGATTCTGGTAATGTTACACACAATAACCTGCCACCTCTTAGAGTATACTGACAAAGCAGAACACATGAAGAAAAAAAAATGATATTAAGAAAAAAGTTAAAAGACCAAAAAAAAAAAAGAAAGAATTGAAGCAAATGAGAAATCAATTAGTTAGCCAAAACAAAACAAGATATTAAAGAGCTGTTGGCTTGTCAGGAAGCTCTGGAAAATATCTAAGGTTGTGTACGTGAAAGAAAAAAAACCTGCCTTATCAATTTTCATTACTTGGAACATAAATACACTTTAATAGATGCAGAAGTAAAATGCCTTCAGGAGCTGCTTCAAATAGACTGTGCTGATTGGATTAACACAGTCTCTTGGATTCATGATCTCCCCAATCTTCCTGTCATATCTTTGCAGGTCTGAATGAGATAGAACATTATAAGCAAATGTAATAGTCCAAATGTTGGATTCTGGGAGAAAGAAATCTCACTTTATTTCTAAAATTGTCTCAGGCATTATAAAAAATGTGAAGAGTTTCCCTGAACAAGCCTGTGGCCAAAAGAAGATAAGGACGTTGTTTTGACATTCTGCAATTTTGGGCTTATTCCTGGATCCTGGTGAAAGGCAACTCAGCAACTTAGTTAGATACCTTAGGGCACTACAGAATTATCCCAAAAGCCTGCCAGGAAATGATTTATGGTTTGAAGGGTAAATTATATATTTAATGTAAGGAGTGTGTACTCTTCAATTATTTTTGTTATATTCTTCCTTCCTTTTTCCTTATTCTTCCTTGTAGCTTTGGAAAGAAAACAGTTTCTGTGTTTTTGGCATTTACCAGGCTAAAGTCTCTTTATGGTTTAATTTTATTTTAAAAATAGTTTTTAAAAACTATTTCTTTGTTTATTATTTGCAGTTCCATGTAATTCTATATATAATAGTTACATTAATCAGAATTTTGTGTGCTTCATTTTTTCTGTCTCTGATATATTTTTTAAAACTTGCCTATTAAAAAGAGGCATTTTCACTATTGAATATTATAGTGTTTAAAATGAAATTATGATTTTCTGAATTTTCAAAAATTTGTATGTAGTCATGGAACCTAATTATTTTCTGTTGCATTTCTTAAAATGACAACATTTGTGATATTAAAGTATTGAGCAGCAGAGAGAAGCAGAAGTTTTTTAATAAACTGAACATGATCAAGTCTGAAGGATATTTTTTGGTTGCAAGTAACTCATGTCCTCCCTGATGAATTATCAGTTAGAAACTGGATTGATCGTGTATTATATGTATATAGAAACACAAAATTTGCTTGCAATAAGCTAATTTTGAAAATTAAAACATGAAAATTTTGAGAGTCAGCTTACCCAGACGTGGCATATTATCCATGGCATTTTGATTAAAAATTATCCATAGGTATGTTTTTTTATGCAAGCATATATGGCATATCATTAAACCGAATCCCCACGTCTGCATGAAGACATTCCTATTCAGAAATGGTACTTTTTTCCTTGATACTTTATTCTGATTTATTAATGGATCCAAAGTTAAATGAAGCCTCCAGCAACATTTTTCTTGATTACGTATAATTTAGGTATATAAAATACAAGGTTTATCTTTACTTGGACCTTAAAACTTTTTCCAGGTACAGTGGAATATGCTTCATTTTTTAACAGCCATAGTTATAAATTTTGTGAACAAAATTAGAGATTGTCAAGAATATTTTGTCAAGAATACATCAAGAATCTTTTGAAAAACAGGTTCATTATATTTAGTAGGCAAGTTAGCTATAGCTATATGCTAACATATATGACATATCTGGTTTGGCATTGTTAGATACAAAGAAAAATTTTACTGCAGTACAAATCAAGTTTTTGGTTTGTACTACAGTAAAAGAGTGATGAAGAATTTCTCATAGGTTTTATTTTCTGAATAAAAATTTACCTTTCCAATTCTTTTCATGTTTGCTTATTTTTCTCAGAATCAAAATTCATGTGGAAAGTGTCCAAAATGATCTTTATTTCCCACATTTAATTTGTTGCTAGAATTCCTAATGTGTATAATAAATCAAAGTAATGATATCCAGCAAATGTGTAGATTGTGAAATGTGAATTGGAATACAAATGTTTACTATGTGTAGGTACTGTATTTAGCTTTATAAATAATTATGAGAGGTATGTTTTAACATTTATTGAAATTGTATAATTGCATTGGAAAAATTCTGGGGAAAAATTATAGTTTATTTTACAGAATCCACCAAATACCAAGGAATTATAATTCTGGAAAAATGTTATCCTGTTTTGTGGATGTAAGCATTGTTAATCAGATTAAAGAGACTGATGAAAATACTCCTAAATCATGAAGAATCATGAAAAGAGTACAACTACCTAATACAACTGAATATTACAAAGCCTGTAGTCATTTTTCTAGGCATATGTATTTGAGGACCTAAAGTATTTCATCAACCAATCTGTCAACTTATGGTCAAATATTGTAAAACATTAAGCCAGGGGTGTCCAACTTGACAACTTTAAGACTTGTGGACTTCAACTTCCAGAATTCCTCAGTCAGCCATTTATTACAAAATCAAAGTCATTTTTCCAGTGAGAATTGTAAGTAAATAATAAGTTAGTTCAATAACCATCATCAGCATCAAGGCTTATTTGACCATAATAAAGGAAGCACTGGTCAACTAACAATGTGAACCAAATGACTAATTTGTAATCCTAAATAAGCCAATAACGCAATTTAATTCAAAGAGGATTGATGTGAATGTATTGTGTTTTTACAGCAGGTACAATTGCCAAAAGAAAGTATGATACATTCTTTTGTACACCTAATCTGATAGGGATAGTGATCGCTTTATGAGAGGAGGAACTTAGTAGGTAAAGCGGCTCCTGAAATGGATCTGACTGGTTGATAGCAACAAAGGTATTCATTGGATGATTATGAGTAATGGAATCAGGCGGGACAAAAGTGACATTATCAATAATGACAATGACAGCAAGCAGGAAAAATATAGGGAAGGCAATATCATTTGGCCTCATTTAGAATGAGTTAAACTGCAATCCTAACAAACTACATGACAAATTATTTCTTACCATGATTAAAAGACCTCCATTTTGCTCTACCTCAGTTGTTTCCATCAGTAGTTCAATAGATTTCTTTTTCCCAATGATTTTCACTACCCGTGCAATTAGATCTTTCTTTGGTTCATGAAGCCTGAAAGAAAGGTGAAAATGTTGTACTTGCCAAATAATTCGAGTGACAATATTTTCAAAAACAAATCCATTATTACAAATTTTAGTAATGTTTTGTGTATCTGATGTCAAACAGTTTTCCTTTTGCAGCCATAATTACATGATATGGATGGATGTATAAATATATGTTATCTATGAAACAGAAAGTTCTGGAAGGGTAACCTATTTTGCACTCTGAGTAACAAAATACTTGAAGGGACTTTAAAGTTGTTTATCTAAACAACAGTCTTTCTTTAAGACCAAAAATATTTTAATAAAAAAATTATTCAAAGCCAGTTTATCTTTTTCTATTATCTTAAAATATGGCTTTTGTTGAAAATCTCTCAAATAAAAGATCAAACTCTTACCGATAGGCAATTTCATCTGCCACTTTTTCTTCAGGATCATCTTCTGTAATTTCATACCTCCCTTTATAATTCATGTCTTGTCTTTGACCCACTCTCTCCTTTATGGGCCTTTTCCGTTTCCAGAGACCCTGTCTATTCACCGCTTCTTCCTCTTCTTTTGATACAATCTTTTTATCATCTTGCATATATTCATCCAACTCTTTGTCTAATGTCTTCACTACTTCTGATTCAGATTGTTTTATCAACTGTTTTGCTAACATGTAGTTGTAGGCCTCTGATCCTCGACTTTTGTCCAGGTTGCCATCCATCCATAGAATCCCAAGGTTTTTTGCCATATCATCTTGATTCTGTCTTTGCAAAACTTCGCCCCATATATTGTTGATTTTTTTAGGGATTTGTTTGTGAGAGTTTGAAGAAAACTGGAAAAGCTCTGGTTTGGGGGGAGGAAGATTTGAACATTTTTGTCGCTTTCGCTTCCATAGACCACTCTCTTCATCAGAATCTGAAAAACTTTCATCGGTTGAATCCATACTTTTCACTGTCCGATAAGGAGCACTTGTTGCTGATTGTGAACTGCTGCTTGGAAAAGATATTGCTGGATTACCGTTATCATTCTGAAAATATATATAAATAATATATAAATGTACATATTTATACTAAAAAAATTCACTTGTACTATTTTTACCTTTTTCATGTACCCTAGATCAGCGGTTGCCAACTGGTGGACCACTGCCCACTGATGGGCCATGAGAAAATTTTGGTGGGCCATGAGAAAATTTTGGTGGGCCACAGAGAAATCTCACCCCCAGAGCACCCCTCCAAAGCAATTATTCCAGGCTGCGCATAAACATAAGGCTGTGCCACCCACATCGCCCGCAGGAACCCTCCCCGCCCACTCACTCCTTACCCGGTAAACTTGCCTGCTAAATTTCTATTTTTCCTTTTTCCAACTATCATCTGTTCTGCTTTGCTGAGAGATTTAGATCAACTAGGAAGCAGAAAATAGCTGGATTTCTTGCTTCCTAGCTAGTCTTTAGATCTTCAGCTCTGCTTTTAAGCACAGACGAACCTCCCTTAGGACTGAAGGTTTGCTTGTAAGCAAATTCAGTGCAGACTCACGGCAAGCAAATTTGAGAGACTGAGCTAGCCAATGGCAGACAGATAGATCACTAAATGATTCTGTTAGCAATTCAATCTGCCTGCCTGCTTTGCCTGATTTTGGATGAAAGTTGCTTTTTTTAATAAAAAAATCAATATTTATATAAATATTTATAATATTTACATACAAGCCATGCCCAGTCACATGATCACCAAGCCACACCTACAAATTAGGCCATACCCACAAAACCAGTTAGTGGTCCCTGGGATCTAAAATTATGAGTTTGGTGGTCCCTGAGGTCCAAAAGGTTGGCGACCCCTGCCCTAGATAGCATCCTAGAGAAAAACTACTGAAATTTTAATAGGGATTAATTAGAAATCCAGTTTCCAGAAATGTATATTGGGAGGGAATATTAGAGATCCCCTAATATACAAAAACAATTAAGGGAAAATTTGGGCAGAGTGAACAAAAGTTCAAATACAACAGAAAATTTAACAGAGTACTTTGTATCTTGTCACAGGTAATCATGTGTATAAAAATATTCCATATTATTACAATTTTTTTTAAAAAAATTAAATGTTATTCCATGTCAACCTTGCTGCTTAATGCGGATAGCAGTCCAATATATTTGAAGTGTATATGTTGCTTGATGAAATGAAAGAA
The DNA here is from genome assembly GCA_023653725.1 of Bungarus multicinctus. NCBI lineage: Eukaryota > Metazoa > Chordata > Lepidosauria > Squamata > Elapidae > Bungarus > Bungarus multicinctus. Next base: position 219,318,002 of record CM042834.1, read on the forward strand.
TATATAATCCAGACAGTTGATGAAATCAATTGATGAAAATTGAGAGGAAAAGAATATCTAAGTACCTTTAGCTGGATTTAATATGAAATCTGTTAACAGTGCACATTAATCACAACAATCATCTACTGATAGTACACTCAGATCACCTACACTCTATTTATTTATTTATTTATTTCTATCTATCTATCTATCTATCTATCTATCTATCTATCTATCTATCTATCTATCTATCTATCTATCTATCTATCTATCTATCTATCTATCTATCTAATAGTGTAAGATGTTCTAAGCACATTTTAACAATTCTTGAATCTGATTACAACTGAAGGTATCAACAGTTCACTCACATTTTGTAGAAGATGCTGGTATAAAAAGTAACTGTTAGCATAAATATAACAAGATTTATACCAATCCAATGAACATGTTCCTACTTACTTATAACAAAGCTCCATTAAACAAAATAGGAGATACCTCTAAATAGATATTAGATTGCACTGTAAAAATCTAATATAAGACCAAGCAATAAGAATATGTTTGAGTCAGCTAACTATTTTGGCTGTGTTTGGGGCATGATTTTTTTCTCCTAACAGGGTACCAGGAAAAAAAAACCCTAAATCTTCTCAATTAAACAAAAATCTTTTTGATCTGCTAATGGCAATTTATATTTGTTACAGCAGACATCATGCATTCTTCATATGGATATGGACTATACTGACATACAGGGCATGCTGACCTTTCTATTTAAAACAGTTATTATGACTAATATTTACATTGCTACTAATAGTTCTTAGCTAGTTCTTTAATAGTTCTTAACTCAAGCACATTCTACTTAGGTTAGTTTTATCTTGAGGACATTTCATGAGGGGAGAAAAATTCAGATTTCAGTGTTTTTCTGATGTATTGGACACAGGTTTCTTTGCAATTATATAAATATTTAAATTATATCATTGCTACTGAAAATTGAAATTCCAGGATGCAACCTTGTATCTTCCGCATGAAAAGTTTAGTTGGACAGACAACCTGAATAGTCATAAACAGCTTTCTGAGAATCATGGGAGTTGTAGATCCACCTTACAACTGAAATCATAATATCTGTTGCTAAGCAAGGCAGTTGTTAAGTGAGTTGTAACCCATTTTTGACTTTTTTGTCATATTTATTAAGTGAATCACTACAGTTAAGTGAATCACATGGTCATTAAGCTAATATTGTTTCCCCATTGACTTTGCTTGTCAGAAGCTTGTAAGAAAATGACAATCCCAGGACACCAGCATACTGCAACCATTGTAAATATATGCTGGTTGGCAAGATCCAAATTTTGATCAAGTGACTGGGGGATGCTGCAACAATCATAAGTGTGAAAACTGATCATGTCACTTTTTTAATACTGTAACTTTAAACAGCCATTAAACAAGTGTCTGTAAGTCAAGGACTATCTGTATTTGGATGAAGATTTTCATGAAACCATGTAGTAATAAACCCAGTGTACCAGGGCTTATGCAGGAAAGTTTTAGATCTTTGTATAGGGAAATTGCTTAAGAACTTCACAGAACTCTGAAATTACATCTTGATACATGGCAATGACATCTGCAGAGAAGGTCAAAAAGGCAAGATGACAGAAATGATACTGGCATCACAATGTGAGCCCAACCCCTTTTGTACAGGCATCAACATAAAATATATAAACAAAATAATTGGGCTTGCAATACTTCTTCTGCCATCCCTTTTGATCTTTCCTGTCTGCAGATGCTGCTGGTATCATAGAAGCATTGCTACTCCTCTTCTGAAGGCAATTCACCCTTTAGAAAATTGGACAGGTTTACATTCCAATCACGAAATATGAGGAAATAGAAGAGTACTTTCTTTTTATTCTTTCTTCTTTAAAAAAAAGAGTCTGAACAGTTTACAAGGGAAAAAAGCAGAAACAAAAACAAAAAAGCATAAAGAAAATAAACACAGATTTAAAAGCATTGTAAGATTAAGTACAAATTACTAGATACGTAAATATTTTAAAATGATGTATCATTAAAATCAAGATAAAGTATGTGTATCAATCATACTCACCAACAGAATATGAATTTTTTAAAAAAATATTCTTAGTTAGCAAGAAATACATTCTTATTTAACAAACTATTTTTGACTTAAATTTTAAAACTTTTATGTTCAGAGAAACTCACATTTTGGATGTGATATAAGCCCATAAACAGAACTACAGTCCAGAAATTGATTTCTGTGTTAAATTATGTCAACTTTATTTTTCAAATATGGGTTACTTTAAACATTTTAAGACATACTATCACAAATTAATTTATAATTCATCTACTGAAGGAATTGTACACACTTTCCAGTGCAAAGCAGAATATCCTAGCAGCTCTTGCATGCACAAAATTAGTTTAGTGCTGGAACAATGATGTTAGCAATATTTAATAGAAAGATGCCACACTGGAAAAGGAATTCAACTTCTAGAATTTGCTTTTCTCTGTTATAAATCATTTCATCAAACTGCTGATGAAATGCTTACTACATTGCCACCAGTTATGGAAGAAAGAGCCAACCTGACCAAGAGCTTTTAGAAGATGAATTAGCTGAGTAATCAATACTGAACTTCTATATCATCAGTAAAATAGCTTACAGTAGGACATTTTTTTAGTTACTTTATTGTCAGAGGCTGTCTTAATCTGAACAATTCTCATGTGGTACATAAGCAATTGAAACAATGAATTAAATATCCTACTAAGGTTGCAGGGTGCTAGAAATGTTGCAAGTAGGATGTCCTGTGTATACTTCAGAGCCAACAGTACTTTGTTATATATAAAATTTTATGCTTGAGTGAGATTTCACTCTGACTTTATATAATCTTACTAATAACCCATCTAAATAATGTCTTTTAACTATGAAGTCCACAAGGTTAGAAAGTAAAATTTGCTGATTCTATACAGCATATATCTGACATAATGGGTCCAGAGTAGACATTTGTGGGAATATTTTTAAGCGAATGAGTCTGAACTCATGTGCTATGAACTCATGTATCATGCACCACTATCTATTATTTTTTCCCACATTTAATAGGCTAAAATTAGCATGCATTTAAACACGGAGGTCAAATTGTTTCTTCAGAAGCATATTTGGATATGTTAATATAGACTGAGTCATTGTGCTGTTTAAAGAACTCCCTCACACCCCAAATTGTCAGAAAAGGAGCATAATCAGTAGATAGCTGGATCTGGAATAAAAATTAAGTCATAAAATGCTTAAAAACAAATTAAAAGGAAGTTATGTTTCCATAATGAAAAAGACCAGAAGGCGTTGGCGAAAATCTGTCTTATTAAAAAAAACCAGAAACTGCTCTCACAGAACATTTTCAGAAGGATATCCAAATGTGTCTGCAGATGCCATGAAAGAGCAGATACGAAAGTGAAAGAGCTCAGCAGAAATAAATTCATTTTCCTAATATGAATATTTAAATGAGACAAACCACAGCATCTTTCTACAATTTGAAAATTAACAGCAACGTTGGGGAAAAACTAGAGAAAAACCAAGTCTTTCTCTTCAAAATATATCCTGAAACAGGTTCTGATGGCTGCAATCCCCAGAGAAAACATTCTGTTCCTATTACTGGCCCATATATCCAGGGAATCATCCAAATAATTACATCTGAAATCTTATGACTCGGTATTATGTTCTGCTAAAATGATTTTTTTTCTGTCCAGTACATTGAAAAGTCGCTTACAAGGCAGGACTTTGGGAGAAGCCAATGCACTAACAGCAACAACTTATTGCTTTGGCGGGTAGGAACCGGATCTCACCCCGGCTCAAACGGGGAAAAGAAGCCTAGACATTCATTCCAATGAGATGGTGCCAAAATAAGAGCCGGAAGACTCGGATTGCAAGCTTCGTCCCAAGATGTTAACCTCACCGTCCTACGCTCTGCAAAGCTCGCCGGTTTTCCTCTTGTGGAGAAAACACCGGCTGACCTCCTAAGCCTTCAGCCTACAGGAAGAACTGGTAAGAGTTTGCCAGACCTGTTGAGGACTTCTGGAAGGAACCGAGACCGGCATTTCGCAGTCCGAGCCCGAAATCTCTCCATCTTCGACATCCTGCTCCATTCTTGGAACTTCCGACGCCATCTTCTCTCTCTCAATTAGACCTGGAGTCGCGAAGGGACAAGTGTTGGGCCTTAAAGACCAGAAAAACTACAGAGACCACAATGCCTTGCTCTGAGGAAAAAAGGCGGGACAATGAGCATTTCCTCCTCCCTTCTCGAACATTTGTGGGAATTGTAGTCTTTTAATTTCTTTCTGCTCGAGAATGTACATCCGTTTTCTATATTGAAAGATTTCCCGCGTTGGTCTTTTCAGACTTGTATTTTATGCTGAAAAATCCAAAACCGGAATTTCTCAGGATACAAGAAAGAAGGGACCGTGATTTATTGTATGCTAAAGCTGTAATCATGACATCCATTGTATATTAAAGTTTTAATCGCGACATCTCTTATTTTCTGAGGTGTCTACCTATACATTGTTGGGTCGTGTACTTGTAGACCAAGAGTCATTGATTTGGGCGTGGTAGGAATTTTCAACTTTTGTCGAAGAGTTTACAGCTTAACCCTAACAGCATAAAATATAGCAGTCGCTGAATGTCATTTAAATAAATGTTTCTGATTTAATCATTTTCCTTTTCTGCCATACTTAACATCACAAATACTGTGTTTTTCAAGATGCATCTATTTATTGACTTTGTGAGATTCAGACATTAGAATTTATGAAAAGGTCCTTGTGATTTTTCTGTGAGATGTGAAATTCTAATCCTTGATACTTAAGACTGTCTTTTGTGGGGTTCATTAATTCAAACAATACTGGGACATTAAATAGTGCAACATTTATTGTCAGAAAAACCAATGACCTAAAATCAAAGTGTTGAAAGCAATATCCTTCTGGGTTCAGTTCCAAGTGGGGAAAAAGATACTAGAAACATGGAGGCTGCTTGGAAGGTTTAATGGTTACAGGGCCACATGGCCTGGAGGTCCAGAGAAGAATGATCACATGCTTCAAGGTGAGAAGAGAAGGGGAAAAAAGGCTGAGGTGCTGAGAGTGCCTGGGTTTTATACCCTCTGTTGGGATTTGAATTGGAGCTTGTATTCTAATTGGTTGAAAGACTCCCAGGGGTGGGGGGTCTTAACTTTGTAGGCTGTCCTGAGTTCCAGGCTTGGTCTAGCCTTGCTGGGTGATTATGCCCTTAAAAGGGCTTTTGGTAATTGCTATAGCTTTTACCTGGAATTCCTTCTTATGTAAAGTATTCTGGCCCAGGCCTTAATGGCCCACCCATTAACAAAGGTGGGGGTGAGTTTCTGCTTCTTGAGTGAGTTTCTGCTTCTTGAGTGACTATTCTTTTTAGGAGAAATATTCTGCCTTTTTAATATTTCCTAAGCTATTTCAATTTTTCTAGGAGAGGGGTGGATGCTAACTTCCTACAAAAGACTGTTCAAGTTGATGCCATTACCTGATCCTCATATAGAGTCAACTTGCATGTTTAATCTTGGAAGTAAATGATCTTTAAAGGAACAAAACTGGATCTAAAGATTAGTGAAACTAAGCAAAAGAATGGCTCATGAGGCAGGTATACTATTTAATTAATAATGCAAAGCGGACATCCCTTTCTAGTTAGTGTGTGCTGCTAGTTATAACAAAGAAAGGTATGACTAATAACTAATTTAAATTATGTAGGGGAATATTTGTACTATTTAATAAAAGAGAGAATAAACTGTTATATTTAAAAATCAGGTCTGGTAGCTTCATTATATGTCTACTCCCAAACAGTGAAATAGGTTTTAATCCAGTATGTACTTTGGTTCATGCTTCCATAATATACTATACAATACAAAAAAGTATGGATTAATGACGAGTATTGCCATTTTACTGTTACTGTGGGTTTATCCTGGCCTTATGATTCTCAACTCCTGACAAATGTATCTTTTCTTTTATATATATTGAGTATTTACACAAATTCCTTGTGTATCCAATCACACCTAGATATTCTATTCTATTCTATTCAAGTGATCTACTGCTGGGCTATCAGAAAACAGCATTTCTTCTATACCTTTGCTACCCTCTAGAGGTCATTTTGATTTTTGCATGCTAAGCTCCTTTCCAACGCATGCCAAGCTATTAAAAACGATTCAATATTTCAGTTACAAACCGAAAATAAAGTGTTTTATTATTTCACGTGATGTAACTGTTGCTAATTGCCTTGGACTCCTCCCAAGGTGAGATACGCAAACTTCATAAAAGAAATTCCGACAGGGAAAACGCTTAAGTGTTGCTGATCGTAAACCGCACCTAAAAAGCAGACGCATTTTACAGGTGGCTCTTCACAGGTGTGAAAATGCGTTTCACTTCTGCAGCCATTGGATAAACTAGTTTCTTGGCGCCTTCGCCTTTAAGGTGCGCGAGACAGGCAGAAAGCAGGATCGCCCCAACCTGTAGAGAGGATGCGCCAAGACGCTATCCGTCGACGCTACATGGAGGCGTGCTTTATTTGATCCGCCAGGCAACGGTGGACTGAGTGTTTTGCTTTCGCCAATCCGGGCTCTGCGTTTGGGGGTGGATCTTGACGGACGCCTCTTTGGCCTATGGGTGATTTAAAGGTACCAAGGCCCTTTTCTCGCTATGCTGCTGAAAGTTGGACTTTCGGTGCTCGCCAGGCGTGCTCTGCTAAGGAAGAGCGTCTCCTTCGCCACTTCTTGCAATAGACCGGCCGCCTTCATGTCGACCTTGCTGATCAACCAAGCCCAGTACGCGTGGCTGAAAGAATTGGGGCTTCGAGAAGAAAACGAGGGAGTTTACAATGGCTCCTGGGGAGGAAGAGGAGAGGTAGGCTTGCAAGGCGGGGTGGGAGCCAGTTTGACGGACAGCGTAAAAACTAAAGAGGAATGTCCTGCGGCTGCTTTTTGAAGTTGTTTCTCCAGTTCTTTGAGACGTGCATCGCGTCTGCGGTTTTGAATTTCTCATGGTTTTTTCCCTTACGTTGCAGCCCATATTAGAATTGGCAGAAAGAGACGAGTCCCTCTTTTGTGATTTTCATCAGCAGATAGACCTAAAACATTGCAGACTGTATTTTTCTGACATATCCTCGTTATAATATTTCTGCATCACTTGACTTTATGATAATAATCAGGTTGAGTCAAAAGTGCCACACTTAGGTATACTTCCATGGGCTGGGGGCCTAACAGGTATTGGGGTATCATGTCCTGGAAACCCTAATCGATGTAGCCAAAGCTGTTGTGAAATTTAGTAATTGTATTTCCAGGGCATAAGTACTAACATTTTGCAGTCAAGCAACTGAGACTAACATAATAGGTGGCATATGGTTGATTAGTAAATTCCAAAGTTAAGATGACCAGGATGACTATCACAGAACACATGGAGACTTAGAAGCAATCACATTCTTCTTAGTTACTGCTCAGTGCAGGATCTGCAGGTTGGGATGTGTTATAGTATCCTGGCTGTTTAAAAGCTTCCAGTGAAGGAAAGCCTACTGCCTCCAGCTATCATCTGAGCGTTGTCATAAAGCTGGTGCTTTTTCAATTCATATGCCGTTGAAACTTACTTTCCTTGCAATTTTTTCTTTTGGATCTGAGCTTTCCAGTGGAAGTACAGAGGCAATTCTGCATTTCAGGTCTTTGAAAATCACCAACATGTCTTGCTGTTATTTTTTTTTCTTCCACGTTTAGCATTCAACTACTTGTATGGATTGATTCCTGGACTTTTGCCTTTTGCTTGAACTCATTCTGATTTTATCTGTTCCTACAATGTGACTTGGCAAAAAAAACTGCACTACTGATTTGGATCCAGCCAATGCCATAAATTGTGCCAGCTTTTGACCAAGTGGTTTATGATGATAGGGATGGTTACTAAATGGGATTGAAATGTTTTTTTTCTTTAGGTTGTGACAACATACTGTCCTGCAAATAATCAGCCCATAGCTAAAGTTCGCCAGGTAAGATTTTTTAAAAATATATATATTTGACTCTTTAATAAAATGTATCATTCAGAGAAAAATAAGCAGATTTCAAGGCTGGAATGTTAAGAAATTCATGAGATGAATAAGAAATGCAGACTAGCTAAAAGCAACGCAAGTAGAAAATATTATAGTTTACCTTCCCCTCCATCCCACTGGATGGAGATTTTCTGTAGAAACAGGGCTAATTGGTGTTTTAATGATAAAATCCCAAAACTGAACTTGATTAGGGATGACTTTATGAACATGTCTGTTTAGTTTCCAATTCTCCATTGACTTATGACAAGCTGAGTCTTGTGTTAATCACTTTGTCCACTGCAGCATTTTTTACTGCTTGGTTTTAGGCAAATTTGGAAGACTATGAAGAAACAATAAAGAAAGCTAAAGAAGCTTGGCAAATATGGGCAGAGGTGAGTTAAATCTCTTTATATTTTCCTGAATTGTATCTGGGGGGAAATTATTTTTCAGTGGGTATGAGCCCTAAGCCCATTAGGAGAGATTTATCCTAGAAAATGCCTTATACATTTTTGAAATAAACAAAATTAAAAACAACAATTTGAAGTTGTACCTGAAATGTATTTAGAAATGCTCTAATTCAGTGTTCAAACTTGGCAACTTTTAAGATTTGTGGACTTTAACTCCCAGAATTCCCCAGCCAGCAAAGGTATCAAGTATAAAAAACACTAACCATATCCTTAATGGGATCATATTCAAATTAAATTCAGTGGCTAAATCTTGAATGCTTGGGATGGTTTTGATAGGGACTCTAAAGTCTGTATTTTTTCAGATCTTGTTCAGATGTTCATATTTTTAAATTGTACACATGATATGAAATCTGTCAGCCAACACAAATTTCTATAGAAAGAGGAATAACTTGAATTTCTTTTGTCAACTAGTATCAGCTAGTATTTTTTTTCTATATAGTTTTAAAATCTGATCCTATTCATTCAGGTTCATTTGAGAGTAAGTTCAACTATATTTCATAGAACTTCCCAATTGTTAAACAAATGGCTGTAAACTGAGGATTACCTTTAATGGTAAAAATTGTAAAAAGTGTAACTAAATAGATCAGACAGCTTTTTCCCCATTTTTCTTGATTTATGTCATTGAATATTTAATTTTCACTGCAGCAACTTTTATAGTTTTGCTTGTATTACAAATCCAGTGTAGGCTTTGTTCACTATTCATAGTGGTTAAAAAAAACATTTTATGTCCAGAAATATACATTGTATGAGTTAGGCAAAGTATGCAGGATTCTGAAAGACTGGACTTAAGCAAATAATTTTTCTTTGCTTTCTTTTTATAGGTTCCTGCACCTAAACGAGGAGAAATAGTGAGACAGATTGGAGATGCCTTAAGAGACAAAATCAAAATTTTGGGAAATTTGGTAAGTTTTGCCATTGAATTGATATAATCCCTAAAGTAGTAAAAAGAAATGCAGATAATAATTCCTGTTGGTTGCTTCTGGTGTGCATTGTTAATTTAATCAATTAGATTTCTAAACATTTCTCAGCCATTGCACTGATATAACAACAAACTTGATTTCTTTTAGTAAGCATTGATTCAAGTTGAAGACAGTAAGTGCTAGAAATATAAAAAGGTGGTATGTTTGATTTCCAAACAAAAGAGTTTGAAATATTTCACTGAATTTCCTAAAGTGATTTTATGATAGAATAAAAATATGAAAATATGGATTTAAAATAATTCAAGCATGTCATTTCTTGTGAGATATGGGATTCCCTTCCCTCCCAAAATTAATCATTCCAAATTTCTGTTGTTGGTTGAGTAGCAGCTAGCAGTCAGCATTCATTACCAATCCACCTATTAACCAATCCAAACAGTTTTTTTTAAAAAAAATTTCCGTCTTCTTGCCTCGTAGGACAAGGTAATAAAAAAGGCATTGGGTGCCTGTGTTTTATTCACAAAATACTATTTAATTATTGCAACAGTAATTCTTGGACTTTAGTTTATTCTCAAGTTCATCATTACAGAATCATAGATTCTAGAACTCATTAGATTAATCCAAATAATTCCATTATATTAGTATTTCCATTTACAGCTGATAATCACAGGAGCATGAGCAGTTGCGTACATAATGTATTATACGAATAGAAAAAGATTTCCTTTAAGCTATTCTAGCAGTGTTCTGTAAGGAGGGTCTAAGGAAACTGTAAGCAATCATGTTCCATGAGATTAATGTTTTCCTTAATGCCTTTAGGTATCATTAGAAATGGGGAAGATTTTTGTTGAAGGTGTTGGTGAAGTCCAGGAATATGTAGATATCTGTGATTATGCTGTTGGTTTATCTCGGATGTTTGGTGGACCCATGCTGCCTTCAGAAAGTAAGCCTGCATTTTTGCCTGCATAAGAATTTATTCTGGATATTATTAAAGTAACTTGATATAGAAAATCTCAGTAATAGAATAATGAATGATTTTTGACATAGGTAATTTTTTAGGTTTATATGCTTCAGGAAAAGCCAAAATACTTATTTGTCCCAACCAGACATTATATCAAATTTGCATAAACTTGGTCAAAATATATAATTTATGGATTTTCTCCAGGAAATACAAATGACACAATAGTTTCTACCTCTATATAAATATTCATCCCTCTCCGTCAATCTGCTCCAGAGAGAGAGGGAAAACAAGGAAGAAAAATAACTGTTGTACCAGTGAAAATGTTCAGCGAGGTTGTATATATCTCTGTATGCTTGTAATCCTTGAGTTATGACTGCAACTGGAACTGCATGAATAAAATGTGGTGTCATGTGACTACATTGCTTAGCTATTCCGGTAGTTGTCATAATCCCAGATGCATAGTTCATTAAGTGGGAAGTGATAAAGTCCCACTTAAAGAGTGGGGCTGTTCCAGGGAAGTGGAGAGGCCCAGCTCAGGTGCAGGATGTGTGCGACAATGACTGCAAGTGCAGGAGGGATAGGGAAAGATAGTATAGGTCGGATTGCCAACCTTTTGGACCTCAGGGACCACAAAATTCATAATTTTAAATCCTGCAGACCTAGGAAAATCCCCCAAAAAGTCTGCAGGAAAATTCCCCACCCCGTTTTCCTACCAACCGATCATTCTTTATTTGGGATTGCAGGATACCGTCTCCAGCTCTGTTCTCGGGGGGGGGAGCGGGGGGAGAGAGAGACTTTTGGCTTCATGCAAGGAAAGCAGCAGAAGCAGCAGAAGTCTTTCTTTCTCTCCCCCAAATTCCACCAGAAATGAGTCTTTGTGAGACTTGTCGTGCCAGCTCAGCCTCTTGGAGCAGGATGCCTTGCAGGATCCCAAAGACTCATTTCTGGCAGAGTTTGGGGGAGAGAAAGAAAGACTTTTGCTGCTTTCCTTGCATGCAGCCAAAAGCAGAAGAAAGAAGCAGCCCGATGGCCAGGCTAGGCGCATGTAGGGCGAGTGGGACAAGTTTCCCCCCTCTGCCCTTTTCCCCCTCCCCTTACTACATCGTGTTGTTCACAATGCAAGTGACACAAGCCTTGTGTTCCCACGGGCCATGTGAGCAGCGCAGCCTTGTTTTCCTGCGCAGCCTGGATTAATTGCTTTGGGGAGTGCTTTGGAGGTGACATTTCTCTGTGGACCACCAAAATTTTCTAACGGACCACCAGTGGTCCCCAGCCCACTGGTTGGCAACCAATGGTGTAGGTTGTGTGTGATTGCAGGCTGCCAAAAGGGGTTGTGGGGTGTGTGCAAGCATAGGGAGACTAGAAAAAGGGGGAGCAAGGTGCATGTCTGCGACCCCCAGGAAAGCTGAGGAAAGAGGCCGTAGGGTACATATGAGTGAAGAAGGAAAGGAGAGCACAGTGCATGCAAACGGACAAAGGCTAGAGTGGAAGAGACTTATCCAAGAGTCCTGTGCCCTTCCTTCCATTTTTCCTATTGACTTTGTTTGTGGGAAACTGGCAGGGAGGGTCGCAGAAAGTGATCACATGATTGTGGGATGCTACAACCACTAAGTGCGAGCTGGTTGTCAAGCACTTGAATTTTAGGTGTTTAGGTGTTCGCTGTGGTGCTGCAACAGCTGGAAATTTGAGGACCAGTCCCAAGTCCCTTTGTTCAATGCTGTTGTAATTTTGAACAGTCATGAACAATGGTCATAACTTGAGGATTATCTGTATGTTTATTTGGGAAGAAAGTTCAGCCTTGAGAATGGATGTGCCATAAAAAGATGTAATGCCCTGTTTGAAAACCATATTTTAAATTCAAATGGGTTTGACCTGTCTATTGAATTGAGCCTTCCTTTGGAAGGTTTGATCCTAGGGTTATTTCTCTGTGATTAATAACTTAGATAAACGTGGTGCTTGAGCTAGGGCCAATTTTAGTAACTCTCCCTAACAATAGAAGAGCTGTTGTAACAATAAGCGGGGATACTTTTTATATATGTGCCTGATCTCCTTGGACAATGGGATAGATAAGTAAAAAAGAAAGAAAAGCCTGTGCTTGCCAAACGAAACTGCTGTTTTTGCTTTCAGGACCTGGACATGCCTTAATAGAACAATGGAACCCTTTGGGATTAGTTGGCATCATCACAGCCTTTAATTTTCCGGTTGCGGTTTACGGCTGGAACAATGCAATTGCTCTCATCTGTGGCAATGTCTGCCTGTGGTAAGGTATTTTTTTCCCAGTTTCAGGATGAGTGTTTTCGGTGGCAGCCTCATACTTTACACGTTATAAAAACGTTCGTGCAAATAGAATATAATGAAAAGAAGAAAAATTCAAAGTGATATAAAGCCAGTTTAGTAATTAATAACCCTACACAACGAAGAGTAAGACTTTCTTTTGTCTTGAATTTGGTTAGATCTTTAGCACTAAAGGCAGTGTCTATGGGGAAGGAAATTAAAATTCGATTCCTGTTCTTCTGACAAACGGGTGCTGTAGAAAAGTCTCAATTTAAAAGGAGCTGGAAGATTTATTAGTGGCAGAGGAGATAATTTGGACTCAAAATGGGATTAATACTCTCAATCAAATAATATTTAAGCATCACAAAAAAGTACAACTATCTTACACAGCTGAATAGCAATGTATATAGATGCCTCATTCACATTCAAACCCCAGTGTTACTTCAAGTGTGTTTGCACTATTCTGGATAAAGCAGGTTCTCTAATCTAGGGACTATTCAGTAATTGTTATTGCTTGTACCCCACAACTCAGAAGTGATCAAGAGTACAAAAATATGCTTAAGATGCCAGTTTGCTTTCTTCGTATTGCATTGCCAGATTGATGTTTACAGGAAGTCCTCAGTTTACAATTACAATTGGGACTGGAATCTTGGTCACTGAGTAAGGTGATTGTTAAGTGAAATGCCCGCCTGATTGCTTTGCTCAACAACTGCAATCCCAGCTCTCCCAGTTGTATCTCTAGTGGTTGTGCTGGTCGTTAAGCAGATAGAACGAAGATGCTATCTGCCCAAGGAGGGCAAGTAGTTCCCATCCATGCATAGAAAATAACTCCTACATTTGGCTACAAAAACAAAGTTTGAATCTTTGCAATCCCCGCTTCATTTCTCCAGGCCTGCGTAGAAATCCCTCTTCTCTCTGTGCACAGAAGGCAGTTCCTGAGCTTGGCTGTAGAAATGAAGCAGGGGCTTCAGAAGACCGAACTTCGTTTTTGCAGCCTAGTGAAAGATTTCTGGGGAAAGGAAATCCTTTGGTAGATGGTGGCAGCAGCTTGCAACCTTCCAGGACAGGTTCCCTATTGACTTTCTGGGGAAGTCAGCAGAGAAGGTTGCAAATGGTGATCATGTGATTGTGGGGCACTTGGCAACCAGTCATAAGTGCAAACAGGATGCCAGACAGATCACAATCACATGATGTGGGGGGGGACACCATTTTATGATGCCTGATGATTGATTTAAGATGAACCATAAAGCACCGTTTATGAAACATTGTAATTTCCAACGGTAGTTAAAACCACTGATTATAAGTCAAGGACCACCTGTATATATAGCCAGTGGTTATGTGCCATTTGTAAACGATACCAAAATATAGATTATCGCAGCTGCTAGTTGTTCAAAGCAACTGTGTGTCTTCAGGAAATTAGTTGATGTTTTTATCTCATTTACAGCATTCATATTCTAGTTCAGAGGTCGCCAACCGGTGGTCCGTGGACCACTAGTGGCCCGTGAGAAATTTTGGTGGTCCACAGCGCACCTGTATCTGCAATGGGTGATACTGGCAGCAGATGGACTGATGTGCATGGGGAGAGAGGGTAGCGCATGGGAGATCGCAGCATCGGAGCCTTCCCAGGTGTTCCCTGGCCTGCAAGGGGAGGGCGCAATCTGCGCTTCTCCCCTCAGGAGCCGCAAAGCGCTCACGTCCCTCTGGCAGCTGCCAAGCCTCCTCCTCCAGAGGGGAGGCAGTGCTTTGCAGCTCCTAGGGGAGGGATCGAGCTTCCCCCTCATAACATCTTCACCTGAGGGCATTGCTGGCAGCCACTTCCTGCAGCTCAGCAGGTCCGCGCTCTCCCTGCTGCTGCTCAGTCTCCTTGATGCATGGAGGCAGGAGGCACAGCCACAACATGGGTTTGCTAGGGAGACTGCAGGATTGCCAGCCATCTGGTCTTCAGCACGTGGCTTGTTGGCCTCCGGCGATCAGATTCCCACCACCTAGCACCAGTTCAGAGGTTCCTTTCTCCCTACCCTTACACCCGGGGACAGAGGCGGGGGGAAGAGAGAGACAAAGACAACACACACACACACAGAGAGAGAGAGAGAAAGAGAGAGGGAGACAGAAAGAGGGACAAAGAGGGAGAGAGAGAAAGAGAGAGAGAAGACAGAGGGAAAAAGAAAGAGAGAAAGAGAGGTGGGAATAGAGTGACGAGACACAGAGAGAGAAAGAAAGAGGGAGAAAGGGAGAGAGGCGGAGAGGGAAAGAGAGAGAGAGAGAAGACACAGAGAGGGAGAGAAAGAGGGAAAAAGGGAAAGAGAAAGAGAGAGATATGTTTTGTTTTCTGTGGGAAACAGGTCCAAATGTCTCTTGGAGTATTTAAGGTTGCAGAAACCGGCAGCCAAGCTAAGTGCCTGAAGGACCCCATCCCGTAACTGGTAGTCCAGGCACTTCAGCGAGCAGTGCACTGGATTCATATTAGTAGTCCGTGTGATTTAAAATTAATAATTTGGTAGTCCCTGAGTGTCCAAAAGGTTGGAGACCCCTGTTCTAGTTAACAGATATCAGTATATATTAGATGACATTTCTTTAAAAGGGAGTGATATAAATCAGCGATCCTTCGCTTTATTGCAGTAAACATGGCTTGTTGTTTCTTTGTTTCTCTATATAACATGGTAAGGAACCTGTCATTCCTTCACGCTGGCATAGTGTAGCTCCTGTTGTCTATGCTGCCAACATAACTGGCATGCTATGAATCACCCATCTTGTCTCTGGATGAGTCTTGATTATTAGGCACTTCCCAAGATTTCTAGTGGCTCAGGTTTAAAAATAGCTTTCCATGCCTGACATACATGAGGTACTGCAGTTTGGGTCATTGTTAATAGAGCAAGCAAACCATCCTCACGCTTTGTGTTAGGTTAGTGAATGCACAAAGCCACCCCAATTTACACTGCTACCAAGCCGTGAGCTATGATAGTTTAAATGCAGTTTGTGAACAGTGTCTGTGAGTTGAAAAAGTCAATGCTGTTAAGAGTGAGAACAAACACACCGAGTACCACCCACACAGTGAGGTTTTTTTTCTTTTTATTACATGTCAACCTGACAATTCCTGCACAGGAGTAACTAATTGATTTTAGAAACAACTGGCCAAATACATTGTTAAAATAACCTTATTCATATGAAGATAGTTCTAAAAATAAGAACGATAACAGGTGGAGTATGGAGGAACTCTTTAGTAGATTGTATGAGATAAAGGGTAATCATGATTAATTTTTCTTTTGCTATTACTCAGTTTTTGGTGCTTAATAAATGTAGCAATATGTCTTAAAATACCATATATTATTCATTTTAATTTAGATGATTCCTATGTCTAACAATGTTTATCTTCCCCCCTTCCTTCTAAAGGAAAGGTGCACCCACAACATCCCTCACCAGTGTGGCTGTTACAAAGTGAGTTTCTTTCCTTTATTGATATGACTGGCATGCAGCTTCAATTTTATTTTATTTTCTGCATTGCTTCAAGAAGCTTGTTGTTTGATATTTCACCTTTTTTCCCTTTTTCTGAGTTGGCTGCCTGGAGACCCAATGGTATGCATGCATGTGCAAAGGCATTCCAAACTTAAAACCTCTACAGTAAGGTGATGTGGGAAGTGCAGATAGTACTTACAAATGGTCATTTGGCAACTGCTCAAAATTATGACCGCTTTCCCCCTTTCCCAAAAAGCTAATTACAACCTGGTTTCAAAGTTTAGTCTGCTACAGCACCCATCCATCCCCAGAAGTCATTATTCTGACTGAGTGTAGAGATGCTACTGTGTGCTTTCTGTCTATTCCCCCATTCCATCCTTCTCTGCTGGGTTCCTGCAGGCTCTGGGCCTGCTTTGCCAGTCCATTGGGTTACACATGCTCCTTCCCATCCTAGTCATCAAATTGCTCACTTACTTTTTGAAGAGCTCCAGAGCTCAGGAGGTCGGAGTAGAGAAGGACAACAGGCTGCTACGTTGGTGAGCAATTTAAGGAAGCAGCACTTTTTTCTTTCAACAACATCTAGATACGCTTGCAAGATGAAATTGTCAAAAGTGATTATTGGATATCTATCCAAATTTATTTTATTTTCCCCATTGGAAATGTATCATTAATGAATGTCTTTTTGATTACCAGAATAATTGCACAAGTCCTAGAGAATAACAAGCTGCCTGGTGCTATTTGCTCTCTAGCTTGTGGTGGAGCAGATATCGGGTAGGTACAACATTTTGAATATTATGTAGATTTTAGACAATTTACAATACTACAAAAATCATGTCATTTTTGGTTTGTTTCTAAGGGTATATAATCCTGCAGTTCTTAATATAGTGATCCATGGTCCATTGGATTCTTAGTGTTTTCCACATGGCATCTGAAATCTCACAAGTGTATTTACCACCAAAAAGGGGATGCATAACACTTCCAGCCTGCAGGCTGCTAGCTTGACACCCCCGTCCTAGAGTCACTGAAAGTTAGTGGGCAGCCATATAAATTCTCTAAATAAATAAGCTGCACTTTCTTCAGGAAAGTGCTGGGGACAGTGAAGTTTAACCAATCTTACTGGGTGGCACATTTAGTGGAGGATCCTGTTACGTTGTATGTCTATTCTTTTTAATCCTGTTATTGATAGAAATTGCTCAGAGACTTGAAAATTATTGGGAAGTATAGTAGCCATAGCAAATTAATTAATCTAAATGAATTCTATCCTCAGTAATGTTTTTTTTTCTTTCTCTCCCCCTCTTTCTTCCATGCTGTTGGCTAAACTTAAGAAAGGGGAATTGTTGTATAGGGTGCAACTTAAATAACTTTTATATAAGAAAATAAAGATTATCAGTGAACTGGTAGTGTAATCCTGCAATCCCAGGTGTAGAATTGCAGTTTAAATGTGCTGCCATTAATACAATGATTAGAAAATGTACTGAAAAGGAAATGAATCTGAATCTCAATTGGCAAACGTTTTCTCCATCAATACAATTTTATAATGGATAAAATTGATTGTTTGCTTTTCTGCAACCATTAATTTATTGGCATTGTCTTGAAGTTGAAACTTTTTGGAAATTTTGAAACAACAGGAAGAAAATTAAGAGATGAGTTTGTAGGTCAGATTTGTGCCGTCTTCCATTATATAGGAATCAATATAGTACATAAACATACATAAGGCTTTTTACTGCATTATTCTTAAAAATCAGTTTGGAAAATAGAATCTGGCTAGTACATTGTGAACATTTTAATAACAAGTTTTATGAAATTAAAGAAAGGAACCTGGAAAATTTATGGTCCAGGGTACTACAATAGTTTTTTAATTGAACCCAAAATTGAGTTCTTTTTTCTTTTTTCCATAGTTGTCCATTCACTCTAGCTACCAAATGTAGGTCCTTCTTCCTGTCATAGCATCCATTTGGATCCATATAGAGCAGGACACTAAAGTATCTGCCATTCCATTCATGCTGTATAAATATCAACATTTTTGAAAGAACTTTCACTTATGATCAAGGAGCAAAATGATATGAAGAGTGTAATAGAGCATGTGTTAGATATTCTGTTACTGTTATTGCAATAGATCTTAATGGTAATTAACAAGAACTGCTTTCTGGCTCTACTTGTTCAGCTACGTACTATCTAAAACTATTCCTTTGTCTTTGTATTGTCTTGTGTAGCATAGCAATGGCAAAAGATGAGCGGATCGATCTGCTCTCCTTCACGGGCAGCACCAATGTGGGCAAGCAGGTAGCTGTGACAGTCCAGGAGAGATTTGGTAAGTGTAATATTTTTTAAAAATCAGTTTCTTTTAATGGCTATAGATGCATGAAGGAGAAATGACCAGTTTCAAGTTAGTTTGCAGATATATTAACAAATTATGGCATTGGTTTATTATTCAAAGTAATTATTTCTGTTACCATTGAATTCAATATTCTTGGAGAGATTTGAGTTTCCTTACCAAGAAAAGATAGTATGGCCATAAGTGCCTAATGGGAAGGGAAAGAAATATGACATTTTTTCCCTGTCCTCCCAAATTCTCTCATTCCTATTTTCTACCATATGTTGACCATTGGTGAAATATGGCAGCCATGTTTTCCACTGCCTCCTGTCTAGAAACTCCTGTTCCTTTTCTCAATGGAGAATAGAGGAGTTATTTTTAAGTCAGTCTCTCCAGTGAATTAGAAGAGGAAAGGTAAGGTAGCTTCCAGCAAGGAGTGCTTGCCAAGGTACACTTGGATACACTGTAGTGAGAAAGTGTGGATTTATTGAATCTTAAAGTGTGGATTTATTGAATCTTAAAGAACTCTGTCTTTGTATGTGGAAGATTGTACATGCCCAAAGGCACACAGCGATAGCATACACTGCTCTTTTGCAATTCTTGTGTGTTACATTACCACTAAGGCTCAAATAACAAACTAGGTTGCAAATATAGTAGCCTTACTAATGTAACAAAAGGAACGATAAAAAGAAAAGAGTTTTCACAAAACTGGGTTAATGTAATGTGTCTGAAAGAATATTGTAAGAGTGTAAGTTACAGTTCTCTGCACAGGCATTAATCTAATTATTCTGATTGTTAGTAAAATAAGCAGCTTAGAATCTATGCTACAAATAGTCACAATTGCAAAAGAAAATTTCTCAGTAGATTTTGTATGTAAAATGTATGAAAAAGAAATGGTAGAAAAACACTCATTTTCGTTGTTTTGTCTGTTTTGGTCAGATAGCCATGTACCTACCTAACAACCTGTCTATATTTATGAAGAATGAATCCTTTTCATACTTGCCATTTTTGCAAATATTCTCTCAGTTTCTGGACTAAAGACCCCATCAAGAACCACGTTGAAAACCATATTTTAAACTGTTTAAATTCTAATTTTTGCCATGGATGAGAATTAGATCAAAGTATAAACCCTAAACCTAGATGACATGCTAATATGCACTATTTGTTCATAAATGGTGAGCAAAAATGTGTATTTTTTGGCTATGTAAAGAAAAAAATTGTGATACATTTGTTAAATATGTTCATTTCTTCAATTCACATTCTTAAAAATAAAATGATGGGAGGTGGGCTAGCATAAATGGTGGTTTAATGGTTAGATTAATACGATTTACTGTTTATTTTAATAGGACGATGCCTGTTGGAGCTTGGTGGAAATAATGCAATTATTGGTAATTAATATTTCCATTTAAATCTGGTAGTAGCGATTACTAATCCTTGGCTCATTGAATATGTAGAGAAACTAAAATTGTACATTGGCCAGATACAGGCTTTTTAATGGTTCAATTGAATAATTAACTAAAATGCAAAACCCGTTTTGGTGATGGAATTTGAGTGCTTAGAATGCTTTTTGAATTATATGCATATTATTTTTTTTTGGCAACTCTCACTGTCTCTACTTTTTTTCCGGCTTCATTATTTGGTTACTTTCTTACAGTCTACAGTTCAATAATCTACTAATCTCACTGCATAAGGTGGGTAGATAATAATTCCGAAAGTGCCCTTTATTTCTAGTCATCAGTTGCTGTTTTTCTCTTTTTCATTTTCACTTTCGTTTATACAGCAGAGGACAGTTAATGCCTAATGATTCCCCCAAACTTGCCACTTTTTCCTAGCAATCATGGAATTGCTAGCCTGCAAATCTGTTCTGACTCACCAAGTTGATTCATCCAGTTTCTGGACTTTTGAGCAAAGCACCTTCCCAAAGTTCACTGTTCTCATCTCGCCGCCACCCTCCGGGGATTGCCTGCTGCCCCAAGTGTGTTTTATGTTTCTTGTGTCCCTTCCCTTGCAAAGATAAAATGGGATGAAGCTAAAGCCGGCTTCATCAGATGGTCTTGCTGGCATTTTGAGTCAGAATTTTTTTCTGTATTATAGGAAAAAATTATAGGAGAGCCTCAGAGTACAAGCTGGCTGAATCAGTGATGATTACAGAATCCCTTTTCTGACTGCCAGAATTCACTGGAACAGAAGAGTGGATTAAATGGGGTGTGTGACTAAATGTGTTGTGGCTTGCAATTTTTAAAGTCTTGATCCTGATTGTATGGACCCTGTAGATAAGGAAAAATCCTGAATTTAGTCTTTGGACCGAATTAGTTATGGGAACCAAGGGCTGAGATTTTCAGATACTGGTCTTACTATAAATGCAAGTAAAAAGAGGTCCAGTGGCCTAGAGATGGAGCTCTCTCCTCACAATCAGGAGGCTGTGAGTTCGACCCTAGGTAGAGGCTAATATTTGGAATAGGTCTCTCCTGCATGTGCAGGGGTTGGACTAGATAATCTCCAAGGTCCCTTCCAACTCTGTTATTCTATGAGGTCGTATCTATAACTAGTACTGTACTTAATGGTACTGACAACTTTAATGTTTAATGGCAATAGGAATTACACATGGAATTTTAAAAATGCTGCTGCTGCTAATTTTAAGATATTTCTGCTTTGTAAATTTTGCTATATTTTTCTCATCAGCTAAGGGGAAAAGAGTTCTTTCCAACTCTATATGGATCTAGAACAGGGGTCGCCAACCTTTTAGACCTCAGGGACCACCAAACTCATAATTTTAAATCCTGCGGACCACTAATCCAGCATGTTGCTCGCTGAAGTGCCTGGATTCCCACTGACGGGATGGGGTTCTTCGGGCACTTAGCTTGGCTGCCTGTTTCTGCAACCTTAAATACTCTAAGAGTCATTTGGACCCGTTTCCCACAGAAAACAAAACATTGGGATCTCTCATCTCTCTCTCTCTTTCCCTCCCTCCCCCCTCTCTTTCTCCCTCCTTTCTCCCCCCTCTCTTTCTCCCTCTTTCTATCTATCTCTTTCCCCCTTCTCTTTCTCTGTCCCCAGGGACGGGGGGAAAGAAACCTTTGAACTGGTGCTGGGTGGTGGGAATCTGATGTCAGAAGCCAACAAGCCACGTGCTGAAGACCAGATGCCTGGTGGAGAGATGGGGCAACGGGTGATACGGGAAGCAGATGGATTGATGTGCATGGGGATGGGGGGAAAGGAACCTTTGAACTGCCTCCGCGATTGAGGAGGTCGAGCGGTTGCTAGTGATGTCCTCAGGTGAAGATGTTGTGAGGGGGAGGCTCAACCCCTCCCCTCAGGAGCCGCAAAGCACTCACCGCCCCTATAGCACCTACCAAGCCTCCTCCTTCTTGTTGGGTGTGTGAGCGGTTCTGGTGAGGAGGAAGAGAAGAACAGTGGGAGGAGGCTTGGTGGCTGCCAGAGGGACAGCAAACGCTTTGCGGCTCCTGAGGGGACGGGCCGAGCTTCTCCCTTGCAATATCTTCACCTAAGGGCATCGCTGGCAGCCGCTTCTTGTGGCTCAGGAGGTCCATGCTCTTCCCACTGCTGCTTGGCCTCCTCGATGCGCGGAGGCAGGAGGCAGCAGCTACGATATTGGCTTGCTAGGGAGACTGCAGGATTGCCCCACCTCCCCGCCGGTCATCTGGTCTTCAGCACGTGGCTCATTGGCCTCTGGACATCAGATTCCCACCACCCAGCACCAGTTCAGAGCTTCCTTTCCCCCCACCCCCATCCCCTTGCAGGCCAGGGAACATCCGGGAAAGGCTCTGATGCCGTGATCTCCTGCACGCTACCCTCCCTCCCTGCATGCATCAGTCCATCCGCAGCCGGTATCACCCGTTACAAACACGGGTGTACTGCGGACCACCAAAATTTTCTCTCACGGACCACCAGTGGTCTGTGGCCCATCGGTTGGCAACCACAGATCTAGAAGACTTCTTTGAATCAAAACAAAGTTTATTTGATAAAGTCTATAACACTTGACCTTTGCAGATGTTTTGTTTTGGCTAATTTAGGATAAAAATTGTTGACAGTTTCACTAATAATTGTTGCTTAATTCCTTGTAGTTGATGTTTATATTTTGCATTGGTCCATTATTTTCTGCTTCTGTTCCTTGTAGTATTTGAAGATGCAGATCTCAACCTGGTCATTCCATCTGCCCTCTTTGCAGCTGTGGGTACAACAGGCCAGAGGTGCACAACTGCTAGGAGGCTGGTAAATAATTCTTCATATCTTTGTGTATTTTGATATCTGGATGGATAGACAGATATATAGATAGTTAGACAGGCAGGTATATAATGCATACAGAAATAGACAGACAATGGATATATCAACATATCTCTTATTCTATTCATATCTTCTGCATAATCTTGATAGTAATTATAAATTTGTGCATACTACTCTTCTGGCCCCAGCAAATATACTACAATATTTTCCCATAGAGATAGAACACAATATTTGTTATTTGTTCTTTACTTCCCATCCTATTTTCAGTTTAGAACAAAACAAGACAAAGTTTGAATAAATTTAACCCCCAGTCTGAAATGGTAAAACAATGTGGTATTTTTTATTGCTTCTTTTTAAATGTCCTTCCAATTCTATCCTGAGTTGCCAAATATCAAATTGAAAATAAAATGCTTAAGTATACTCAGGCACATAAAATGGAGAAAGGTTACTTGTCATAGCTTTACAAAAGTTAGACTCTAATAAAATCAGGAAAATCTTTGGAAGATACCGTAGTTTTCCACAGGATGTTGAAGTTGTGCTCTTATTGCCAATAATATTCATGACTTTCTGCTTAGTTTTTACATGAAAGCATCCATGATGAAGTGGTGGAAAAACTCATGAAGGCATATGCTCAAGTCCGTATTGGAGATCCATGGGATGGTAAGAGCTTCATTTTATTCATAGAAATAGACTGTGATAGTACTTGGCTAAAATCTAACTAGCTTTACAGTAGCTTTTAGTATTGTGCTCAGGCCACCTCAGAGAACTCTTTCCTTTGTTTATAACCATACCCTGATGTTCCATGTAGTAATGAATGATATACATGAATAATCATGTAGTAATATATAATAAAGTTGTTTCAAGCAATTCCAGGTATAGCCATGAGCTGTTTAAATAAATCTAATGGATTTCTCATTATATTCTTACATATTTTATTTGGATTCCACTTAGGCATTTTTTTTAATTGCAGCAAATACCTTATATGGTCCTCTTCATACAAAGCAAGCAGTTAAGATGTTCCTTGATGCAGTGGAAGTAGCCAAACAGCAAGGTGGCTCTGTTGTCTATGGTGGGAAGGTGATTATTCTCATTTACATCTATAAAATAAAACTTAAAAGCAGTGGTGTTGATGTTGCTCAGACCAATACTCCATTGCCCCCATCAAACTATTGTTACTTTTATCCTTCACAAGATAAATAATCTTCACCTTCAAGTTTTGTTTCATGAGGTTTAACCACATATATTTCCTCTTTGAACAATGTTAATATAACCTGTAGTAATGTACACATCATCATGCTTGAAGATTACCAATCCAAGAAGTGGCACTTTGTTGAATTTAGTCAATTTGAGCATAATCATCTTCTTTAATACTTGAATAGGTGAACACTTGGAATTTCCGGAAATAGACTAGGAAATTAAAACATACATTGCTGTGGAGGAGTGCCTTTTGCCACTACAAAATGAAGATAAAGTAACAGATGTGTCCATGAAATTTTCTGGAGTTTAATTTGACTTGAAAGAGACTTCATACTTGTAAACATAGATTTCTACAAAATTGAAGCAGAGCAGTGACTTGCTTTGACTGTGTGAAGCTTAATTACAGGAGGCTGAGAAGGACCAAAATATAGACCTTTTGGCGTAACTTTCCAATATGATCATAGAGTTTTGTATTGATAATTATTAATCTATCTTATATTGTCCTTATCTGGCATAAGTAGAGTTATTGCTATGGTAGGCACAGTGGTTAGAATGCAATACTGCGGGCTACTTCTGCTGGCTGCCAGCTATTTGTAGTTTGGCAGTTTGAGTCTCACTGGTTCAAGGTTGATTCAGCCTTCCATCCCAGATTGAGTTCCCAGATTGTTAGGGGGCAATATGCTGACTCTGTAAACTGCTTAGAGAGGGCTGTAAAGCACTGTGAACCGGTATACAAGTGCTATTGTATTGATATTACTAGTTGTCTTTTAAAAGCTACTTCCAAAGAAAGGCAAATCTCTTGATATGAGGAGTTAAATGAAGATGACTTTTCTGAAGACTCAACTTATACTTACATATTTCTGACAAACCAGTATTTAGAATTGCAGTTGTATTGTTGTTTTTAGGTATGGTTTGTGTGTTGCAAACACAGCTGTTGAAGGAATTGTATGCAGTAGAAATTGATTTGGCTGAAACTTGTGGATTTTTTTTTCATTCTCTTTTAATTTTAAGGTTATAGAGCGCCCTGGAAACTATGTTGAACCAACCATTGTGGTTGACCTTTCTCATAATTCTTCAATTGTACATACAGAGACATTTGCTCCAATTCTCTATGTGCTCAAATTTAAGGTAAGTAAAACAGTTCTTCAACTAGATGTTAGCAAGTGTATATCAATTTGAAATTTAATGGATTACAATAATAGTGCTGGGCGTTATTGCAACTGCATGAGTCTTTCTTCTGTTTTGGATGTACAGTAATTATCTCAAGTGCTTGGGAATTGTTGGTAGTAGTCCTCTGGGATTACCCAAGGACATTGCACAGGGTATATTGAGAGGTCAGTGCTATGATAAGGCCTCTCGGTTCTGGGTCCAACATGATGAGTATAATGAACACTGGAAAAGTGAGTATTTCATCATAATATCCTGCTTGCCTTATAGTTTGAAGCACACTTCAATCTTTTTGAGACTTTACTAGGCCTTGCACATAGTTAAAAGTTTCAGAAGTTCTAGTTCAGTGGTTTCCAAAGTGGGCGGTACCATCCCTTGGGGTGGTGGGATGCCTTAGGGGGGCGCTAAGAGGCAAGGGGGCCGGCAGGGGGACGCTAAGAGGCGGCAGGGGGGCATATGAGGCGCCGGCTCCAGGAGCGGTGCAACAGTCAATGGGTGAACCTGCAGAGTCAGTGCCTCGAACGCCCCCATGCCGCCTCTTAGTGTCCCCAAGGGGGCCAGCAGAAGGGAGCTAAGTGGCAGGCAGGGGGCATTCGAGGTGTCAGCTGTTGCACTGTTCCAGAGCGAGCATCTCGAATGCGGCTATGGCGGCACATTACGTGCTGCCACGGCCGCATTCGATGCACCGCTTGCCTGCCACCTCTTAGCATTCTTAAGGGCCTGGCAGAGGGGCTCTAAGAGGCGGCAGGGGGGCGTTTGAGGCACCAGCTCAGGAGCGGTGCAACAGTCAATGGGTGAGCCTGCAGGGCTGGCGCTTCGCATGCCCCCCTGCCACCTCTTAGCGTCCCCAAGGGGCCCGGCAGAGGGGCGCTAAAAGGTGACGGGGGGCGTTTGAGGCGCAATGGAGTGGGTGCCTCAAATGCGGCAGCACGTTGAGAAAAGCTGCTACCACCACTTTCCCAAAGTGCCACCGCTGTTGCATTCTGTCTGTCCGTTTGTCCATCCATCCATCCATCCATCCAAAAGGTCTGTCTGTCTGTCTGCCTGACTTCCTGCCTACCTACCTACCTGCCTGCCTGTCTTTCTGTCTACCTACCTACCTACTTATCCATACATCCGTCCAAAAGGTCTGCCTGCCTGCCTACCTACCTACCTATTTATCTACCAATCTCTCTCTCTCTCTCCCCCTAACTACCTACCTGTCTATCCATCCAACCATCCATGTTCGAAGTGCCAGGCATATCGGGAAAATAGAGCAAAGCTAGTCTGGGTGGGGAGGGAGGGAGGAAAGGAGAGAGAGAGGGAGAGAAAGAGACAGAGAGACAGACAGACAGATAGATAGACAGACAAACCTGATGCATCAGATTGAAATGAGGCCTAGTTTAGACTGAGGCCCTTTTCCACATTGAAACATCTTTGGCTTCTATTAAAGGTTTTGTGGTCGAAACATGGTCAAGACTATGAGGAAGCTCTCACATTTTGTTGAGGCTTTAAACAGGATCCATTGAACCAGATCTCCACACTAAAAAATTACTTTTCCCCAGTATATTACAGTGCCAATTCTAAAGAAGACGAAACCAAAAGGTACTGGTAAATTACAAGGAGACACACACATGCACGCACACACACACACACACACACACACACACACATACACACCCTTCTAACCCTGCTGGATCAGATGATTGGACTAGAATAGCTATCTCATTATCTTCCCCTTCCCTCTCTCTCTCCTTTATTTCTTTATTTTTCTGTCCCTTCCTTCCATCTCCCCTTTTCTTTGTCCCCTTTTTTTCTTTCTCTTTTCTCTTTCTTTTCTTCCTTCTCTCTTTCTCTCTCTCTTTCTTTTCTCTGTCTCTCTTTCTCTTTTTCAGGCTCACCCCATTGACTTGGTGCACTTTTCCGCTCGGACTTGCTTTGGCAAGTCCCTCCGATGCAGCAGGCTCAATAGGGTGGACCTAGAACATGGCCAGCACCTAGAACGTGGCAGTGGCAGCACATTTGAAAAGTAGAGCAAAGCCAGAGGTTGATAATTTTTGCTGCAAAGAATCACAAAAGCTTCTGGATTGTGCACAAGAAGAGACACACATGTCAATGCAATTCAGCAACATAAAATAAAGAAGTACAAATAAAAATCAACAAGAATTGGCAAAGCATCTCTGATTAGATTCTATTCATTACTAGAATCTAATCAGAGATGCTTTGCCGATTCTAGTCCAATAACCTGCTCCAGCAGATTTGGAAGGGAGTGTGTATGTATGTGTGCATAGCTGTCAGAACTCCAAAAACAGGTCAAGTAGCTCTGGGGAGGCCAGTCATAAATTAGAACACTTGCTAAACAACTGGCCATTAAGTGAGGATCACTTGTATTTGGTTTGCCAGTCACCTGGCCATGCCCATCCAGTCGCATGACCACCAAACCACACCTACCCGGTAACGTGATCAGCAAGCCACGGCCACCCAGTCACATGACCAGCAAGCCACACCCTCAAATTAGGCCACAGAAATTTGAATTCCAACCCTGGGTGGGGGGCACTGAGGGTGAGTTCATAGCACCAAGGGGGCGATGGACTGAAAAAGTTTGGGAACCATTGTTCTAGTTTATCATCCTATTTTTGTGGTTATATTTAGTGCTAAGTTCATGTAGTTATTTTTTAATTATTTTGCTTTCCAGACAGAGGAAGAAGCTTTTGGTTGGAACAATGGTGTGAAACAAGGCTTGTCCAGCAGCATCTTCACTAAGGATTTGGGCAGAATATTCCGATGGCTAGGGTATGAATATTCCCTTTACTTTAAGAAGGAGAATATGAATCTGATTAAAATATGACATAACTTAATTGTTGAATTTTTATTTTTCCTCTTTTTAGACTATTCATATACATGGTGTATCCAAAGTCAGGTTTTATAGACAGACTCCATAGAACATAGACATAACTTAATTATATAAATAAATGTAATGTTTGAATTGATTTTATTTTCTTCTAAACAAATAATTAAGTAAAAACTGCTTCCTTATTCCCTCATGGTGTTTCTTAACCTTGGCAACTTTAAGATGAACACTTCATAGAATTCTGGGAGTTGAAGTCCATGTATCTTGCCAAAGTTGAGGAATACTGTTTAACTCACAATCTTTGTACATTCCTAAATACAGTAATATTATGAAAACAAATATTAATCAATAAAGAAACTGATTGCTCTATGGGGCCTGACTTTTGGAACACATTATATATTTCTAAAATTTTATTATTTTTGATTTTAAAAAGCCAGAAGACAAACTAGCAAAGCATAGAAATGAATATACACTTTTAAAAACTGATAAACAGACCTGAAAGAAAATAAAACTTTAAAGGTTACATAAGAATGTATCTATGTGGTATCTGTTTATTCACACATGCACTTATATACAACTATGTGATTTTAAAAGAAGTACAGAGATTTTAAACATTTGTATAGACAGAGATGATTGTTGTGGAAAACATTTTAATATAATCCAGAAATGGTATTCTGATTTGATGGAATTTATTTTTCATTATAGGGTTTTGCAAAGTTAGATTGTATCTAGATTGTAAACCAATATAAGGATTTATGTTCAGTGATTCTCTGACTTTTTTCACCAAAAAAGCCAGTTGGCTATTATTATCAGAGATGATAACATGCCAATTTGTTTACTATGCCACTGACACAGTTCAAAATATCAGAATGAATATGATATAATTTTAGTCAAATATTATGCCACCTATGGCTTTTTATATTAGTAATTTCTAATGCTTTGCTGAAATAGATTTCTGTGGCCTCCTGTGTCTCAAAAATGCAGATGAAATATTCTAAATTCATATCCCTCATAATTCTCTTGAAGTTTAAGACTTTCAAGGGAGTTCATACTAATTATAGTTTAGTAAGCAACTTTTTCGTTCTCCCTAGGCCCAAGGGGTCAGATTGTGGAATTGTTAATGTCAATATCCCTACCAGTGGAGCTGAAATTGGAGGTGCATTTGGTAAGTTGTATAGATATAGCTAGGTCTCCGTAACTTTGTTACCTTATACATAGAACAAGCGCTTGTAAATGTTCCAGGATAATTCTGTTCTCCAGTTGCACGGAAGTCAGAAATATATTTGCTTCATATGCAAAATTATTTCTGCAGAGCATGTTAAGTGATGACTGAACAGTCTAATATTTGTTGGTGTGTTAATAGGGATCTGTGCTTGGATTTCTTTGTAAGCAATTCATACTTCTGCACTCAACTCCTTTCCCTTGATAGTGGGATTGGAAACAATTACTATTTTGAGAATTGGATACTACTTCATGGCCTCATGTGTTGATGCGAGTGTCTCCCAGTTCCGTGTCTCCAAGATCTCATATAAGAATGCTGACATCTCATGATATTTAATGAACTAGTTTGGAATTTGAGCTAAATATATATTTAACTTGGATTGATGTCAGGTATATTCGAGGATACACTCTGGAATGTTTGGGGAAATGTATTGCTTCATCTTATAAAATTATTCTGAAAGTAATCTGTGCTGAAGAATTTGCAGATTACAAATAGTTCTTGTTTAACAACCATTTGTTCAGTGACCATCCAAAAATACAAAAGGACTTGAGACACATGCCTGAAGTTGCCGAGGCTGTTGCAGAGTCTCCACAATCACGTTATTATGATTGTGCTTGGCAACCCATTCACACTTAATGATTGTCATGCGTATGAGCAGAAATAATTAGAACAGACTTGAAATACTGAAACACGTAACTGGCTTTATTGAAGATACTGCAGTACCGGCACCTTTAACCCATACCAAAGTTAGTATGAGACAAAGGAGAACCCCGATTACCAGACAGACCATATATTTATACCCAAATATAATGATATAAACAATTACAGATCACATGTTGTTTTTCAGTTACAAAGATACATAGATTCTCATAGGAAAGTTATGGATATTTCTACTGACCTCTTCTTACTTGACATTTGGATTGGTACCAACATCCTTTTCCTGGATTTATCTCCAGATATCCGGTTATGCAATTATCAGAGGATTATATTTTTGATTAATATGACTATATAATATCAAGTTGTTCCCTACACATTCTAGAACCTCTTCCAAGGACAATTTCGCAATACCACATGTTTATTGTACAAAAACATATTTCTCAACTTTTCTGTTCTTTTAAAAAGGTCAGTCTACAGACACAAAATGGCTACAGTCTGGTTCTGTGGTTTCTCAAGTATAACATCCAAATTTACTTATAACAATGATAGATTGTCAGGCAACCCGCAGTTATGGGATTGCCATTTGCAGTCTTCCCTAGTGGCTTCCTCAGAAAGTCAGTTGGAAGCCAGTAGGAAAGGTTGCAAACCACCTCCCTCTGGTTCTGATAGGGGCCTAAATCCAAACAGGATTTGTAGCATGGAGTATTTGTAGCCAGTCTGCAGAAATTGGAATCCAGCACCAGAGTTTTCCCCTCCGCCAGTAATCCAAGTTTTTTTCTCCAGGATAGTACTGGAATTGGGGGTGCACACACACACACACACACACACACACCCAATGCACAGAAGGGAACTTCAACATGCTATGAAAATGTTTCATTTTTATGAGACCTAGAAATGCAAATAGCACTGCATGGTTTTAGAAATATTTCTATTTCTATCATTTCTATTCTCTTTCCTCTTCTAGGGGGTAATAAACACACAGGTGGTGGAAGGGAATCTGGTAGTGATTCATGGAAGCAGTATATGAGGCGATCTACCTGGTAAGATTTGTAGAGTTTATGTATACATAAACTATTTTTTCCATAATTTGGTGTCCTCCAGATACTTTTGTAATTTCCCAGGCATATCTCCAGTGTATTGGGTTGATGATGCTTGGTATAAACGTTCTCCTAATAATTTTAAAGATGGGCAAAGAGACTTACCAAAGGGCAAGAATGTAGTATCTCCTTAGAAAATGTTAACAAAAAATTAATGGGAAAGAAAGGAGAAAATATTAAATATAGAAGAAATTGTCAATACATGCATTTGATTAATTTAAATGCCATTTCATTTAATTGTAAAACTGAATTAAATCAAATTTAGTTCTCATTTGGATCCTGATTAGTTTTGGCTTCTATGCATGTCCCTCAAAATTTAAGGTTGACCTCTATTTGTGTCTCTTTCCTCCTGAGGCACATTTAAGGCAATGTCCTAGTTCTAAATGTAGGATTTGCAGCAAACTATGCTTAATCAGCTAATTTTCTTACAGAGGAGACCAGCATACTCTGCTAAGAATTTTAATAATTTGACCTTAAAAGTGATGATATATATAAACTTGGAATAAATATAAACATTTATATACTAAAAACTGCATTTTAGAGGATTTTGTTTTATATCTCTGAGATTTTGTGAGGAAACTGCAAAGAGATTTTAAAGGGAGTCAAGCATAATAATATTCGT
This sequence comes from Bungarus multicinctus, assembly GCA_023653725.1. Lineage (NCBI taxonomy): Eukaryota > Metazoa > Chordata > Lepidosauria > Squamata > Elapidae > Bungarus > Bungarus multicinctus. Next base: position 219,349,454 of record CM042834.1, read on the forward strand.
GAAATGGATGAAATGTTTCTAGGTCATCTTAAAAAGACCGTGGCAAACACTTATTAAGGTGATAGTAAGGTTGCTGCTGTGAATTTTGCTTGTTTATGGAGTAAGCAGCTTTAACTGCTATTTAGAATATGGAAGGTGGCAGTAACTGATTTTTGGATATACAGGATATAGCAATATACATCTGTGTTTTCTAGTAGGGTGTGCAGAATGTTCTATTCAGAAATATTCCTGTTTTGGAATAGCTATGCATATGTCCTCTAATCTGATACAGAATTTTTTTCACTCTTTTTCTTTAATTAACATATCTGAAGCCTTAGGACACAGAATGGTTCACTAATTGAAATCTGATGGTTCTGTATAACTTGTTCTATGGTAGCATACAGAATTGTTAGAGAGAATTATTCCTATATGTTCATTCTAATTCTTGTCATCCTGCTATTTTGATACCCATTATTTGCATTGTTAAATCTATTAGATATTATATAGCAGTTCTGCATTAAAAAGAAACATTAAAATTAAAAAGAGTGTGTTTGGTGTAATGGTTAAGGTGCTGGGCTTAGAACCAGTAGATTGTGAATTCTAGTATTGCTTTCGGCATGAAAGCTGGCTGGGTGATTTGGGGCCAACCACTTTCTCTGAACTCAACTCACTTTAGAGGGTTGTTGTGAGGGAAATAGGAGGAAGAAGCTCCTTCCTCCTTGAGGTATGTTTGTCACCTTGAGTTATTTTTTAAATTAATAATATCTGAAAATTAATAAATCTAAAAAAGTAAAATGATACCTGAGCATGAATACAGAAACTTCCTTAGCAAACCTGCATATTGCCTTGATGTACTTCCATTTGAATCCATGCTCTCAACTCTGAAAATGTCTTTTGACCTGACTGATTATTCTAGAAACTCAATGTTGAGCTAGGATTAATTTTGTCTAGATGGGCTTTTTCTAAACTCTGCATATTTTAAGTTTTCTGTTTTATTTTTCAGCACCATTAATTACAGCAAAGATTTGCCTCTTGCTCAAGGAATCAAATTTAATTAAGAGGCAGGTGGAAACACTACCTTTGGTGAACCTTGCAGGAAGAAACCAAACGTCTATTGATTTCAAACCCACAGACAACGGCTACCTGAAATATCAAGCATCGAGGATATTTGTAACTCCTGCACTAGTCTCATCCAGAAAATTCAAATTATGTTATGTACGCCAATCATGTTAACAATGTATCCAAGACTCTGATTCTGAGCAGTGGAGTGCAGATGAAGAGTTTGGCAGTGAAGTAGAATTTGGATTATGAGCTACAAAATTTGGATTATGCACAAATCCTAAAATCCTAACTGTGCCACATTGGCAGTACAATGACAGGCAATGTGTTTGGAAATATTTTTTATGATACTGGCTTCACTGCAGAAATAAACTTTATAAAGCTCTTGTTATTGTAGAGTACCTGATTATTTATTTATGTAAAAATGTTCTTTTTTGGAAAACCACAGATCTTCCTTCAAATGAAATCTTCCCCTGTATTAGAGAGGATTATACTTAGAGTAGAATTCTTAACCCAATGTTGCAATTCATACCATCTGCAACTGGCATGGCTGGTGTGATAGACATTGTGGTCCTGTGTATCTGGAGGGCACCAGGTTAGGGAGGGATAGTGTGATATGTGGAATGAACACTTTCCTTCACCTTGAAACAGAACTGGCAGGTGGAGCAGAGCTGCGTAAACAGTCTTAAACAAACAGTGACAAATTCTCCTTTAGGGCTAAGTTGAAACAATCAGTGCAGCGATAGCTTTGTTCTTGTTATACAAAAATTTCTTAAGTTTTTTTTTTGATGACCTCTCAAAATGTTTCTATTATTCATTCAGGTACTAGAATCGGGGAGCTATATTGTGTTATACGAAGCTGAACAGGGTAGTTTTTAAAGCTCATGGGAGCAACAGAGTGAGGCTCTAAGAAATACAGCCTTCTCTTTCGACCAAGCAAAAGCTTATTTCCCCAACCCTATTTTTTAAATTATGTTTAAAAAGTTTAAATTATCACTTTAAAAAAAAATGAAGTAGGGCTATTTATAATCATATCTCTGATCTTCTCTGAGTGAGAAGATTGCTAACGTGCATTATCTAGCAATCTCTAATGATGAAAGAAGCATTTTTGGTCTTGATTGTAAGATTGTAAGATATGTGTATTATGTTTTGTATGCTGTCCTGTGTTAAATATAAGCAAATTAATATAACCATCCATCTGACCAAACTCGGGGCAGTGTACAAAGCACAATAATGAAAATCATAAAACACTCAAATGAACGAAAAGACAAACACATAAATTTAAGGAGAACGGCTATCACTTGACATATTGCAGGTTCACCGTGGATTCTTCAAGGCTGATGGAAGAATTATGTTTACAGGATTTTCCATAAGGCAGGGATTGAGCCAACTGCACCTTGGGAATGATGTTTCAGTGATGGGGGCCACAACAGAAAAGGCACTGTCTGCTGCATTATTGCAAGATTGAACTCCTTAGTAGACAGGACCTACAAGCACACCTTTTGCTTAACCTGATGGAACAGGTAGATGTAATCAGGAAGAGGGACATGGGCAATTTTCAAATATGATAGAGAAAGAAAGAGGCAGGTCTTTAGACAACCTGGTCCTATGTCATGTAGGGCTATAAAGGTCTAGCACCTAGAATTCCAACTTAGAAGCAAGTTGGCAGGAATGCAACTCATGGAATAGAGGTGTAATATGTGCCATCCTAGGGGTGCCTGACTGTCGTAGCTGCATTCTGCACTAGTTGAAACTCCTGGATACTATCCAAGGGCAGCCATATATGGGGCGTGTTAATACTTCATTCTGAAAATGACCAAGGCATGAAGTATCTGTAAGTAATTAAAAGTAATTGGCATTTGGAGAGGATATAGGCTTGTTTTGATTAGAAATCTTAGAATTTTAATCATATTCCCTTATAAATTTTAATGCACAGCATGGAAAGTAGGTGAATATAAAAAGAAAGAGGCATGAAAATTCTTATGCACAAATCTTTTTTAAAATGTGGAATATAAGAATGGGTTAGAAATAAACTCTTCTGACTAATTAGCCTTTAATCGAATCTGTGTTTACTTGCAAGGAAGGGATGAAAATGAAATTCTACAGCATTACTTCTGGTATTATGTTGAATTGCGTGATTAGGGAAACAGCACTGCTTGCTTTGGGAAATATCAAATCTCCCAAATTGTGAAAGAAATCAAATTTTATTTTTAAACAAAAGGATAAAAATGTTTTTATACTTTAAATACTCATATGTAAATGTGAAGGAAATACAATCATGGTATTGCAGGTACACAGGAAATGATGACGTTCTGATGGAATACAGAATAATGCTAGTTTACAGGCAATTTTGTAAAAAAGCTAAAGGGGTTCTAAATTGTGCACAAAACCACATAGTTGAATTTGTAAAGCCAAAAAAAAACCCATTAATTAGCAGACACAGAAATTTAACTTGGTATAGTTCTTACTTAACTTTTTCTTCTCCTTCCATATGATAGATGACTCTTCAACAAATATCACCACTTGATTACCTCTTTATTATTACCTCTTTATTCTCTGAAAAATGCTTCTTCCTGAAAATTCCATCTTAAATCCAAGGTTGGAAGACAATCTTAGCTTTTCCTCTTCTCCCTTCTCAACTGGGTGTACATTACATTTCTTCTTTTCTTCTTAGTGAGTTTTCTATCTGGGATTTACTCTCAAAGTCCTCCTAAGCAAAGGAAACTTTTAAACAAGACTTCTAGATATCAGTGCTCAAATTAACATGCAATTATTGGCTAAAAACTGGATTGGTTGGCTAAGAATAAAACTATTTTTCAACATGAAAAATATTTGTCATTGAGTCTGACACAATTTTTAAGAGGCATCTATTTTAGAACAAGATTTTGGGTGGTGGATAAGTGCTTCCACCACTTGCCATATTTTGAGAGAACCTGCATATAGTATGTATGTATTTCAGACCCCAATTACATTGAACAAATTGGGATACTCTGTAAGGGAGAGTCATTTATCTGATTGCTGACATTTTGAATTACCACATAAGTATTTTAACTTTCCTCCTATCTTATTTTATTTTGGAACTAAACTGTACTGTATTTTATGTTATCAATAAGGTTGCAAGACTACTCCATAAAATCCTCCTTCACCTCCTTAGTTCTGAGTGCAGTTTTCCAAACAATGAAAGCTCTTCTGACTGGCAAGAAAGGACTTAAGAGAACATCTCTTTATGCTACATTTTAAAATAAGCATCTCTCTGTCAAGAGGATTTGAATTCTGAGCTGGCAGTTTACTGTGTGGCGTGGAAGCCTGGCAGGCAGGCTGCTATAGCGGGTTGTTACACAACATTGCTATTCTCCAGATGTGTCAGATTATAGTCCCATTGCCCTTAATGATAGGAACTACCATGCTTAATGCCTGACTGTAGCCATTGAGGAAGCCTGATTTTATAGAATTGTCAGGTCCAGGTACTGACTCACTGCTACTGATTCAGCAATTTTTTTCAGCCGCTCCAGTGGGAACAGCGCATGTGACCTTTAGCAAACATATTTGGCAGGGATTCCACATTACAGATAAGCTTTTAAGAACAGCAGTATTTATGGGAAGCTAATAAAACAAAGACAAGTTTAAAGATACCGTAAACAAGTTGATGTTCCTTAATTTCTAGCTTAATTATCAAAGGCTATTTGAGTAGATTATAAACTGCGGTAGCAGCTAGTTGATTATTGTTCCCTGAGGAACCCTGTTTGAGTAGTTGTAAAATATGTCCTAGACCTGCCACCACATTATGTGTGGCAAAAAGCTGCTTAGAGTTTAATACAGCTGCTGCTTGCAGCTTCTGCCTTTGCATATACTTAATTACCATTGAATTTGTAACATCAGTGACTCCTGAGTGCTAAATTACACGGGCAATCAATAATTCATTTGCTCTCCTTGTATTGTTTTACTACAGAATGACCTTGTGAGAAAAAAGCAGCTGAAAATTAATGTTCTCTTCTTAGAGTTGTAGCATCTTTAGGGATTGGCTTGTGGAAAAAGACATTCTAAAACATTGTCACGCTGGAAGACATGAGCGTGCTTGCCAAAACAGGGAAAAAAACCCTCTTGAAAGCTGATGATCAGGTTTATTTGCTTTGTTGCTGGATTAATCCATATACATTCTTAATGCCATCATCACTGAACCAAATTAAATATGAGCCAAGGACATGGGTATGTGTTTTTGTGTGTGTGTTTCAAAAATGTCAAGAGGATAACTGTCACCATACAATTGTAGCCTGGACCCCTTTTACATACACTATGCATGCAATTTGTGTGTGTGTGTATGTTAAAAAAGGAGAAGTATGATAGTGCCTTTGTTGCAAGTCTAAAAAAAACTATTTCACTTAAGAAATGTTTTTTATTTCTATTTTGGCATCAATATTATAAAACCCATCAATATTATTATTGGTGGATATTGCTGGTCATAGGAAAGCAACATCTGTTGCAAAACTTACAATCTGTGACTGGATTTGGATCGCTAAATTCCTCCATGTGTTGCCCCCAAATTATAGTTTTTAACTTGAACAGATTAGTGAAATTCTATGTATTTAATTGGTTAAAACTGCCCTATTCATTGCACAACTCAGCACAATCGTTACATGGTTGGGAAGTAATTATATCAACACTGTTGACATTAATTTCAATTATGTTAAATTAAATCAAGTGCTGAAGTTCCTCTGCCCAATTTATGCTGACCATATCCACTTTTCAGAGTTTAATTCCTGGTCACTTTCCTTCAAGGTCAAGGACAGCCCTCATAAATGAATCATGTCTTTTTTGCTGTATTGTATTACAGGTGATTACATTTTATTTTATGATATGCTTATATGGACTAAAAATGTTTTCTGCAGTGTTATTCACTTTCATCCGAAACTTAGTAGGTTTATTCCTTCACATTGACATATTTCAGGGCTGTGTGTGAGTGTCTGAGCTTGCCAGCAATTCTTGTTCTTACATTTCAGTATGCCTGCAAAGGGAAAGTTTGTGTGTGTGTATCTATCTTGTGGAGTTAGTGTGTGGAGCCACAAATTACCTGGTAGGAATTAAGGACTCTTGATTATTGTTGCAATTAGTACTGTATAAAACAGGGATGTCGAACTCAATTTCATAGAGGGCCACATCAGGATTGTGTTTGATCTTGGGGGGCCAAGGGGGCATGGCCGGCTCGACATCACTTGTGTCAGAGGTACCTGTGGTGGTCCGAGCACTCTGCCAGAGAAAACTGCCTCCCGAGCTCTAGTTTTGGCTGTGATGGCCTCCTTCAACCCTCTTCAGGTAAAAACGGAGCTTGGGTGGGCCACACATGGCCCTCCCGATCTCCGTTTTCGCTGGCAGAGGCACTGTGGGCTAGTCCTTTGCTGTTTCCAGGGCAGCCTCATGGGCCAGATCTAAGCACCCTGTGGGCTGGATTCAGCCTACAGGTCTTGAGTTTGACACCGCTGGCGTAGAGGGTAATGTATTTAGAGGGCTACATTTATATAAAAATATTTGTTTTTTAAAAAATACTTTGCTCAGAGTTTCCAGAGATTGAAGGCCTAATATAATTTTTATAGGATTGAAGTCAAAGCTTGATTAGCATATTTGAACTTATGATTTTGTGCTGTCTCCTATGATATAGAAGTGGAGTTTATTCTCACAACATTTTTCTCTGCCTCAGCCATATGTTTACTGTCTGAAATCCATCATCGATGCCAACACACTCCTTTAACTACATTCAAGTATGTTTTGAAATCAGCCAAGATTTGTTTTAGTATGCTAACTACGCTTTTACCGTAACATTGGTATTTTTATGCATGTATCTTAATTTAGTACTTTATTTCTAGAAAAAATACTTCTACTATATTACTAAGTTTATACAGAGATAATTGTTATAATATTGTTAGACGGTCTTTATTATTACAGTCAGAAACCAAAATAACATCATAGTTGTATTAAACATTTGTTAAAATCTCCTAGCATTTTCTATGAGTGCAGGGTCCATTTTTTTTAATCAACCAAGTGTTGGATCCATTGGTTGGAAATGAATTGACCAACTGGTTTGTAGCCCAATTGAGGTCATCCAATTGGCTTTCATGCTTAAGGTAGAATTATAATTCACAGTCCTCTGGTTTCTAGTCTGATGCCTTAATCATTAGACAAAGCTAGCTGTCAATAGTTGCATTCAAATAGAGTGAAAATAAGTTACACATCATTTAATCTTCCTTGGATGAGAGGAAGACAGTGGCTATGTAAAATTGAGTGCAAGAACAGATAGCAAAGAAGTTGACTAAAATCTTACAGCATCAGTTCAGAAGCTACCCTGGAGTATAAGGAAATTAAGATGTCTGGCTAACTAAGGGAATTTAGTTACATTTGTGCTTATTCTTGAATTTTGATCAGATAAAAGATATTGAACATGGAATTCATAAAGTTCACCTGGAAGACCTTGAATCTGAATCACTATTAAATGCTCTGAAATACCTCTACTAAAAAAACCCCACACCTTTGACCAAAACATTTACTACTTCAGCTGCCATTCCATATATCTGCTTTTGCGGACAGCTGTGACTAATATTATCTGACATCTATAAATCTCCTGCTATCTTGTACATTTCATGGTTTTTTGGAAACTCTTACCTGTTTCTGCCATTAGAGCACTTTGAATTTAATCAAATCTCACCCCATATGTACTTACCAATACATTAAGATCCTCAAAGAAACTTGCCTAATATTTTAAGACTTTTTATTGTTAAGATGTGGTATTTAGTTCCGTGCTTTTGATTTGCTCACTCCCTTCTCCCTATCTCTCCCTATGCTCCTATCTCTTTTGCCTCTACCATCTCTTTTCCATTTGAGTGGAAAAGGTGAATGATAAACAAAGCCAATCTTGCTGGAACATCCACCTTCAGCTTTGAAGTAAGGAAAAACACGTATTAAATGGGCAGTTCTTGCAACTGCTTATGGATTTTCCACCTGGGAGAGATGTTCCCAATGGAGAATTAATGCATTGGATAAACCTTCCTTTCTTGCTTCTTTATTCAGTACAGCAATTATTATTTCCAACTGTATGAGAACTGATACCATCTCATTTTCTATTGTTCAGAGAAACCAATGATGTCAATTGGCTAGGCAATCTCATTACTGATCATCATCCAACACACTGAAGGAGCTAAACACAATTCTGAACTGTTCCAGCCCCTGGTTTAATTCTTGTTATATCAATAGCTTATACTATAGTAATAAAAGTGGCCTTTATCTTTGTGAGAAGGATTGTATTGTTTTGTGGATGGTCTTTTATTTTACTTATTTTATTTGCAGCAAGACTACACAATGTTTGCACAATTTTATTTCAGGACATATTAAGCAAGTACAGTTGCCCTACACATACTCCTGCCTAATGTATATAAGACTGTAGAGGATAAAAGGAATACACTATGAATATGCTACCTACTTCAATAATAATTGATTACATTTGTATGCTACCTGGTCTTCAGCAGGTCTGGATGCTTAATATCTCTTTTCTCCCAGTTGTTTCTATCCATCTAATCCCATCAGAGAGGTTGGGGATGGTACGAGCACATCAGCCAAGGAATGTCAACTGGAAGGGACTAAGAGAAGTGTCTTCTCTGCCATAGTCCATGCCTTCTGAAAAATTCTCTTTCAAAGCTGAGGATGACCTCGACCATGTTGGCCTTTTGTAAGGACTTGAGCACTGTACCCAGGTCTGGGGCCCTGAGTGTCTGAAAGGTCCTGTTTCCTGATATCTATGATAACAATTTTTCTTGACTGCCAATATATTGATCTTTGTACTACATTATTTTTAATTGTTTTATGATTGCTTACTGTCTGGAATCATTTGTTTGAAATGGGAGGCTATAGAATTAAATAAATTCCTCCCACTACATAATTCTGTTGGACTTTGAAAATGCCATAAGAATCTTTGACATTCTTTGCAACAGGCTAATATGGTATTAATTTTTGAAGTGATAGGCAGGAACTATTAAAATTTCCATTGTATAAATCAGATTCACTCAAACTGTTTTCCTTTAGTTACGAACAACCCCTTGAGGGATCATTCTGTCATTTTACTGAAAATAGGGAAAGGAAACAAAGGGAAACAAATGTACCAAGTTATGCTTCTTTTTTCCCCTATTTGTATTGTGTTGCCTTTAGGTGTCACTGTTGGTCAGGGAGAGAGTGATAAAAACATCCTAACAAAGAGTGTGCTGTTCCCAGTCCTCTCTTCGTCTCTTGAGGTCAGAGTAGATCAGCCTTTTGCATTCATTGAGGCAGATGTGTGAAATGCAAACTTCCACTCTTATCAGCTTTTTTATGTTGTTGCACAGCTGGGGTCTCTGCTTTTTATCTCTCTCATCTATCTATCTCTGTAAATATGTGTGTGTGTGTGTGTGTATACATATATGTATACATACCCACTCATACCAGAATACACACACACACACACACACACATACTGTATTTTCATATACATGGATAGATGATAGACAGACAGACAGATATACATCAGTTGATTAATATTAATTCCACACATACAGCCTGTTGCCAAGTATATTATTATTATCCATGTCATATTATTAATTGGAACTATATATTGACTTCTTCTTTACTCACCTTATGCAAATTTTATACATGATAACACAATTGCTATTTGATTGCCATATGTCACTGCTGATTAAGGTTGCGATAAAAAGTATTTCCTTTTTCCCTCTAAAATTAGTCAGACCTGTAACAGAATGAATGTGAGGATCTAGAGCAGAGGCATCAAACTCAAGGCCTGCAGACCAGGGCACCTTGCAGGGTGCTTACATTTGGCCTGCAGGGTCAGATTTAAATTTGGCCTGGAAACAGCAAATGACTGGTCCGTGGTGCCTCTGCCAGCAAAAACGAAGCTCAGGAGGGCCGCGCACGGTTCTGCCAGGCTCTGTTTTCAGCCGCGGCGGCCTCCAGCAACTCATTGAAATTGAGCTTGACACCCCTGATCTAGAGTGTTGGGGCAATATGCTGACTTTATAAACTGCTTAGAGAGGGCTGTAAAACAGTATGAAGTGGTGTATAAATCTTATTGCTATTGCTAACATGATGACCCAATAGTGATTTGATTTAAAGCTATGCAGAAACCAAAATACAATGGCTAATACCTCACTACTGATAATGTTGCACCTAAAGGCAGGTTTTTTGAACCTTGCCTTATTTACCTTTGTTTATTTCCGATTAACTGTAAAGTTTCCTTCATTTTTGAATAACTATAAAGCTTCATCACTTCAACCTTTTGTTCCCTGCTCTCCTGCCTTACCATTTTTCTCTTTTGACCTTTGCTGGATTTGGACCATGACAATAAATCTTTGAATTGATCAAGGATATATAATAGAATATATAATATTGGAACAAAGTATTCAGTGATCATCAAATATAAATGTACATGAGTAATATTTCTTTTTCTTCATAATCTCAAAACTCAAAAATACTCTTTTGTACATGCATGCATCAACATTATACGTGTGTACAAAGGAGTCAGGCTTTATCCTGCTACAATTGCCATCCTTAATGCTTTTTTAAAAATACTTTTTGGGGGATGCTACTTTTCATTTCTTTTGCCTGGACAAAAGAATGATAATACAAAAAAGTAGTATGTGAAATAATTTATATTAAATGTGGTTAAGCTTTTAATGATAATGTCCATTTGGCACACATTTCCCAGAATTCCAAGATGCAACATGCATGTCATGACAAAGCTGGTTGGGAATTGTAGACCCATCCAACTTAAAGTCTTAGTTTTATTATTTGTCTCAAAGCTAGTCTAATATCAAAGGCATATAGTGTGTCTGATTCAGTATCTTGATTTAAAGTCACAATAATTTTTAACACCCCTTTCCAATCCTTTCATTTCTGTAAAAATTGCTTTCTATATGAGACTTGCCCAACTAAAGTTTGCTTTATTTGTTCCTTTGGCAGCAGCTGTTCAAAAATTATTGCCTTCCAGTTTCCTGCAACATATTGGCAGAATGCCTTCTTGATAGAAAATTAGCCTATTACATTTTATTATTTAAGAGAATGAAAACTGGTGGTTGCCATCATATTTTGATCTTGACCTCTGTCTGAGTTATCTGGGTAGTCAGAGTTCAAGAGACCTGCTACGGAGAGCTGATTGCGTTCAGTGCTGAAACAAATATTTTTGAAAGAGTGCTTTGGTTTTTTTAAAAAGTTTTCTGTATTATTTTAAAAAGATAACTAACACTGTAAATAAAAGAGAGCAATTCAGCAAGCCAAGTAAACAACAGCAACAAATGTTTGTTAAGGACTGTTCAAAATTTTAAAAGAGGAACAGCCTTTTAATACAATTTTAAAAATGCCTATAGATAAAATAAGGATCAGGACAATGTATTTTGGGAAGTGTAACTAGAACTTGTATAATGTGAAACAATGCTGATGGGGAGTGAAATGAAGCTGATGGGGAGTGCAAATAATTAATAACAAAAAGTATTGTAATAAACTAAATGACAAATCACGCAGTATTTTTTTTAAAATATAGTTTATTAGAATTTTTAAAAAATAAAAGATAAACACGGAATATATACAGAGGAGGAAGAAAAAAGTTCAGAAAACAATATAGATAGATAAAGAGAAAAAATGTAAAAGACTGCTGACCTTGTTTACCAGTTACAAATAAACTACGATAACTGCTCTCCTTTAAAATTACATTTGTAATTCCCTTCTTCCTATATTCAGTCTTTTTATTCAGAAAATCCAGAAATCGCTGAGTCATTTTTATCCATTCAACAAATAGTCTATAAAGGGTTTCCAGGGTTTTTTAATTTTTTTAAATTAAACTTCCTATTTTCTTCCTTGTCGCCCCTATGGAATAGTATACTTTTCTGTTTAAATAAAGTCATTAGATTTTTTTTTTAAAGAAAATGTTAACAAGCATATAAGAGAATATTTTGTATTCATATTTACACCTCACGGGGAGGGGAAGTTTAATCTAGTTGTGATCCTGATGAAAATAACTTTCTCTCTATTGCTTTGACTTGCAATGTGAAAAATCAAACATTTGTGAATCAGAATGGGCATATTAGTGGCAAATGGATGAAGGCTATTTTCAACAAGATAATAGCAGGGAAAAGAACAGCTAAATTTTATCCCAGGGAAAAATTGGTGATATCTATAATTCAATAAAACTGTTTGATACCAGCTACAGTATATAGATTTAATTTAAAATATGAGATATCTATAGCCAAACTATCTTTTTCAGCAAAGGGATGCTGGAAATTGTATTTCAATAACAGTGGGAGAGCCACAAGTGCTTCACCTTTGCTTTATATTTCTTTAAAGAGCAAAGCATGTGTGACACCACCTTGCATACATTCAAGTTGGTAGGATATAGGCTATGCTGTATTGACATTTGTGGTAGTCTTTACGTTAGAGCAGGGCTCTTTAAACCTGGCAACTTTAAGACTTGTGCACTTCAACTCCCAGAATTCCCCAGCCAACATACATGAAATCACGTATTTTAAAGTTGCTGCATTGAACAAGGTATGATTAAAGTTGATGGTTTTCTCTCTAGAACAGGGGTGGGTTGGATCCAGCCCATGGGATGCTTAGATCTGGCCTGCGGGACAGCCCTGGAAACAGCAAAGGACTGGCCTGCAGTGCCTCTGCCAGCAGAAATGGAGCTAGGAAGGGCCTCCTGCAACCCTCTGCCAGAGGAAACGGAGTTTGGGGGGAGGGGAACATACTCCTCCCTGGGTTCTGTTTTCGCTGGCAGAGGACTAGCAAAGCAAACTAAAAGCAAAACAAAAGAAAACAAGAAATGTTTCTCCTTTTGCATTTGAGCACCCAAGAAAGGACAGGAAAGCAGAAAGGGAAAGAGTAAAAGGCAAAGAAAAAGAAAGGAAAGATGGGAAGGGAGCAAGGAAGGAAAAATAAGGAAAGAGTGGAAAGAAGAAAAGAGAATGAAGAGGGAAGGAAAAAGAAGGAAGATTAAATGAGAGTGGAGGAGGATCTGAGGAAAGTCCTGCCTTAACACTTGGCCACCAAAGGTGACCCCAATATGAGTGACATTGAGCTGGCCACGCCCATCTCAGCCATGCCCACCCTGGCCCCCTGAGGTTAAATACAACCCTGATGAAACTGAGTTTGACACCCCTGCTCTAGAACTATTGTTAACTGACATGGATAGGGATAAAACATGTATAATTAGTATTATATGAACTAAAGAACAAAATACAATATAGGAAGCACTATACAACTGTAGTAGAGATGTTTTACAGAGATATAAAGTTATGGGAAGCTAAAGCAATTGCTACTGATGTAAATGAGATATAGCTACATTTCCTTTTCTTTTACACCTCAGGCTAATAAATTTTGTTATCTTATTTCTTATTCCCTTTATGTACAGTTTGTATAATGTTGCTAGCCCCAAAGACTTATTTGCTTTAAGTAGTGAAGAATTGCTCCCTGGCTACCTTGCTCCATTATACAAATTTTATGGAAAATGAATGAATAATTTTTTGTTTTCTTCTGTGAAAAGATTAGAGGGTGGTGCCTTGTCTGAAAGTTACACTGAGCCTTCATTGTTTGGTTGCAATCTTCTGGGTGAAAATATTGTACAATAATTATGGGGACCAAATACTGTAGTGTTGTGGGCTAGGATTCAATATAGGCGGTCCTCGACTTACAAGTTTGCTGAATGACTGTTCAAAGTTACAACAGCACTGAACAAATGAAATATGAGCATCTTTCACACTTACAACTGTTGCAGCATCCTCATGACCACATGATTTACATTTGGATGTTTGACAACTGGTTCATATTGATGATGGTTGCAGTGTCCCAGGGTCATGTGCTTTTCTTTTGGGAACTTCTGACAAGCAAAGTCAATGGGGAAGCTAGATTCACTTAGCAATAATGTTACTAACCTAACAACTGCAGTGATTCACTTTAACAGATGTGGCAAGAAAAGTCATCAAATGGGACAAAACTCACACAACAAATTTCTCACTTAGCAACATAAATTTTGGCTCAATTGTGGTCGTAAGGATTAGCCATACTTGAAATCCATAAAAAAGTGAGTGGTATTTTTCTTTCTCTGGATGGTAGGGAAGCTCATGAATAATAATCCTGACCAATCCTCATATTGGCTACTGACAATGCTTCTATATTTATTTTTTAAAAATAGTCACAAGTACTTTGGTCCTCAGTAATCCTGAAAATCTTTGCTATCACAAACTAACAAGGTTGTTTGGAGATTATATTTCTTGCCTCGGGGCAAAGGCTAAAATAAACATATCTGTATCTAATTTTTCTGATACGACTCTGAAATAGCAAAGAGATAACAGTTTGCCATGCAGAGGGTAAGAAATTCCAGACATCATATAGTAACCAAAGGATCAGTGTTCCTTTGATGCTTTGACTGCATCTTTGCAGTGAATTTGAATACTGCAATCAAATACTGATTTGAATACTGCATCTTTGCAGCATTATTCTATATTTGCATTTGTATAAATTCCATATAAGTGCTCTACAGAACCATTTCATATTATGAGGTCTTATGTTTTTTTTTGCATTAACAATCTGCTTATTTGCATTTGGATTCAAAATGTTGTAACCCAAAAAAGTTGTTTGTAACCAATAACAACCAGACAATTTGGCTGCTTCCTTGAATGTACGATAGAATAGGCTATAATTTAATAAATGTCAAAATAAAACTGAGCAAATCTAAGTGCTTGAACTAAAAATATACTTGAGATTAAATATTGACATAGTTTGTATGGGTGTAATAAAAAAAATTCCTGTGTATTAACCTCAGCAGACAAACATAGTATTGGAATTTGGGTTTCAGAATCATATGAAATTGGGATAATTAAGATTGATCTAACAGGTCGTGAACAGTGAGAACTCTGAATAGGAGATGAGGCAGTGGGTTGGTAGGCAATCAAGAAGCAATATTGTGGTAACAAGCATGGGTGGTAAAGCGGTATGTTCACCAAAGAGAATTTCAAGAAGAATCATCAATAGCTAATGTTGGCTGGGAACCTCAAGACTTACTATAGTATAAATCACCTGGTAAATCTTAGGATAGGGAAGGTTTATAGGAGGGTGTGTCTGCTTTGGCTAAAGCTCTGAAATTCTTTAATATGCAACGCCTATATGTTAAGTGTATAATGATAGTGACAATGTACACATTTTGCAAATACAGTCTTACCTAATCTGTTTGCTTCCATTTCAGTTTTGCTTTATTGGAATCCTGCCATGTAGGAGAAAGGGAATGATTTATTCTCAGAATCTTGATTTCCTTATGAATGTGTAATAGACATAGTGGAAATCTACAAAGAATTCAAGGGCTGGTCGGTCAACTTGTATCTGCTTAATAAAGCCTGATCAAGTGAAAGGCGTATTGAATTGCTAAGATGCGAAAAGCTGTTCATTCTTTACTTATACTATGTTTCTACAATTCAACTTGTTTTTAAAAATCTTAATATGCCAAGAAAAGTTAAATTTTGACACAAGTACTCAAATTAAATAAACTCAGCTCTGGTCTGTCCATTTTGGCTGGTAATAGGGAACAAAATGAACAACATCTGATGCTACTAGAAACTATTTAGCAGTCATGCTTCAAGCTTCTAAGATTATACCAAGCATGACAAGATAAAGTCAAAGCTACTCCGACAGTTAGACATTTTTTTAAGTAATGCAAGAATCTTAATGCTCTAAGCGTATTTTTTACAGTGATAGTTATGATGCCCATGGCAATTGTGCCTGGTTTCTCACATGGAAAAGACCTCATTCAAAGTTTGATGTATTTTATATTGCTATTAAATCGAGTGATATTTTTCACTCTAGGTTGTACATAGACAGCTAGCCACTGGGCGATTGACTGAAGATGATGACATGGACATATAGGTTGAAATGCAAAGAAATAAAGGTAGTCCTTGTTTAGTGACCTCATTTGGTTTGGTTTGCTAAGCGGACCACATGACTTGAGAGACAGAGCTTCAAAAATCACTGGCTGCTGCTGCCTCATTGAGATAATTTTTTCTCACACAATGTTCTTTTCTCACACAGTGTTCCTCCTTTTTATCCCCTAGCAGGGCACAGAGATTGCTTAAAGAACCTGCATCTTTCCCAGCTGTTTTCTCTGGAGTGGAGTGGGCAAAGTTGTCTAGCCCCTTTACACATTTTTTCCTTTCCTTGTTTTTCTATTTAAAAAAACTTTATTTAACAATGAAGTTGTGAATAAAGTTATACAAATCTAGATATACGAAGACCTCATTCCCTCTTCTAAAAAGTATATCACCAGTACTCCAGTTCTATTATTATTATCTACTCTTGTTACAATTCTTTTATTTAAAACAAAGATATACTTTCAAAAAGATACTTATTAATAAACAGATAATTATTCAAGTTGTGCAAATATTAACAATATGACATTAATAAGGGTTCCAAGCAGGATATATTACTTTTACAGTATCAAAAAGTATGAATTCGAGATTAATGTCAAAAGTTCCACTATATTATTATTTATAAACGTTTAAACTAAGGTATTTAATTTCTGACTTCCCCCTTCCTTGTGCAAAGTTAATCCTGACAATCAAGAACAAGTATCTTAATAAATTATGGTATGCCTTTTTGATAGGTTCTGGAATTATACCTAATAAAAGAAATAGTGGTTCCACTTTAAATTTCATTCCAAAATTCTTTGGATAACTACATACATTTTTCCAGTATTTTTGCATGTCCACCAGATATGTTTCTGTTTTGTGGCATTTCCGACATTTATTACTTTATGATTTATATACTTGGGCAATTATTGATGGAGTTGTATACTATTTGTAAAATTATGAAACAAGCTTATAAAACACATGCCAAACTATGGTTTGAAAGAGAACTGTTCTCTTTCAAACCATAGTTTAGCATGTGTTTTATAAGCTTATTTCACAGTTCTTCCCACTGCTGTATTGAAACTGTCCCTTTGAATCCCACTATACAAAACTGACTTCTGATTAAGATGCATTTCAACAAAAATGAATTCACTGTACATTCAGAAATAGTTTATTTTAAATATGTAAATTACATTTCATAGAAATGACACAATTAACATTTCTGCTATATAAACAGAAAGCTGGCTATTTACAGATATACATATTTTGAATAGCTTTAATATGATCTAACTCATTTGAGAGCTGAAGAGTCAAATCAACAATAAGATACTTCTTTTACACTGTAGAAGTAGTCCTTGACTTGCAACAGTTCATTTAGTGACTGTTCAAAGTTACAATGGTACTGGAAAAAGTGACTTACGACCATTTTTCACATATCTGTTGCAAGATCCCCATGGTCACGTAATCAAAATTTGGATGCTTGGCAACTGATTCATATTTATGACAGTTGTAATGTCCTTACGGGCATGTAATCACCTTTGTGACCTTCACTTAACAACTGTGTTACTAACTTAAAAACTGCAATGATTCACTCAACTGGCAAGAAAGGTCGTTAAATGGGGCCAAACTCACTTAACAAATGTCTCATTTAGCAACATAAATTTTGGGCTCAATTGTGATCATTTAATCGAGGACTGTTTGTATACAGAAGTTAAGGATATTCTAATAGAAAAATCATGGCTTTATATTAAAATGCTATGGACTAATATTGCACATTACTTCATCACTTGTTTTGAGATGCTTAATTCATGAATTAGCCATCTTTCCATAAGAATGAATGAAATGAAAATTCTCATACAAATATGACAGATTGCAATACCTAAATACAGTAAGATATATAGTATATCAAAAATAAAAGGAAAAATAAGGAGTTTGATAAAGTAAAAATCCCCCAAACCTTGGCTTATTATTAACTTCAAGTATGTCAAATTTATAAGTTTATCAATTGGTTCGGTTGGAAATAATCCAGATTCCTATTATAAAGTCTATATCTGATCTTCCACTCTAATTTTGTAAATGATTTGCTGTTTTATTTAAAAACATTACATCAATTGCATAATTGGAATAGGAATGCACAGATTTCAGGCTATCTAACTCAACCCTTTTATTGGGCTAAATATGGACGATATATTTAAACTCCAGTAGAAATTAGGGCTATAACTTATACAAATGACTGTATTAGTGAACCACTAAGACCTATGTAATTCTAAAATAATGTCTAACTAAGGCCTAAAGACAGGCAGTTCGGTATAGCAGTTAAGTCACTGGGCTAGAAGCCAGGAGAGTTCTAGTCTCACTTTAGGCACAAAGCCAGCTGGAAGACCATGGAACAATCTCTCCTAGGAAGGGAGCAAAGTCAAACCACTACAGAAACTTTGCCAAGGAAACTGCAGGGACAATCCAGGCAGTTGACAGGAGTCAACAATCACTGAAACACACAAACACACACACACACACACTTCACCTGACTCAACATGTTACTGATTTGGTCTGAGCCAACTCTATGGAATTAGGATTCTCAAACTTTGATTACAAGAGTCCTTGGATGTGCTTTACCTGGACACGATAGAAAACTTTACCAATGAAGGCTTTGGTGAATATAGGTGTACATGCATGTGTGCATTCATGATCCTATGTAAAACAGGAAAATATACTTAATTGCAGTTGAGCATGCAGCACAGATTCTATTTGGCAACTCTGTAGGAACATGCCAGATCCAACCAGAAAGAACTTGACCAAATCAAAATGCTAATGTATTCACAAAATTAAGTTTATAGAGTCTAGCTAATGACATTCTGGATATGTCCAGACTTTCCTTCTTGTCCAGGTAGAGAGAGAAAAAAGAAAACTAGAATGTTTCGAATATAAGCATATACAAGCTATAAAGTTTTTCAGGCATAGTTCCACAGCAAATTGCATATGCTCATATTGGTAGCATAAAATACAGCAGAACAGAATGGAATTATGGTAAGTTTCAGCAATATAATAGCAATAACAATAGTACTTAAACCTATATACTGCTTCACAGTGCTTTACAGCCCTCTCTAAGCAGTTTACAGAGTCAGCATATTGCCCACAACAATCTGGGTCCTCATTTTACCAACCTAGGAAGGATGGAAGGCTCAGTCAAACCTTAGCCAGTCAGGATCATAATAATAATGCCTGAGGTGGATTCCCTCAGTTATTCATCATATACAGAGTAGACAAATGGATTGTCCTCTAAGAAAACAGATGCTATTGCATGAGAACTGTGAATCTGAACTGAGCTCAAGTACACATAACTTGATTGGCTAAGCCTGATACTATCTTCAGTGTTGCTTATCTAAAAAAAAAAGAGGTGCGAATGAAGTAATCGAAAGGCAACAGGCAGTTCAGTTATTGTCTTCAAGTAGCTTCTGTAAATTGCTTTGTATCTTGGAGAAAAAAATACAGAACACATTATATAGATAAAACGAGCTGCTACATGGATAAGACATGAATTGTTCAATAGGCATCATACCTAAAGTGGAATACTTTCTTTTATTGTGACTCAATCCAGATAAATTCATAACATTGAGGATTACATTTTTAAAACTATTATGTCTAGTCTATTAATTCTACAGCAGTGGTTTAGACCAACAGCCTTTATTCCTCCCTGTCTTGTCTTAGTACAATATGTGTTTAGAGTAGGGGTCCCCAATCTCTAGTCCATGAACCGTCACTGGTCCATGGCATGCCTGAAACTGAGCCGTACAAACAAGTAAAGCTCCATCCATGGGTTGCAGGTAGCACATGAAACCATGCCCACTCTGGTCCACAGAAAAACCTCTCTCCATGAAACCAGTCCCCGGTGCCCAAAAGGTTAACGGCTGCTGGTCTAGAGAACAAGGTGACTTATTGCAACATTTGGAGAAAAGTGACTTTATCATTACAAAAAAATACTATGAATTGAAGGATTGGCTTCTCAGTAGATGCTCACATAAGTCTATAGCATAGAAGGGGATATTATACAAGTAAGACTATATATGAGCTGACTTGAAAAGTAGATTAATTGAAGAGACCTAAACTGCTTTAATTGGGTATTTTCAAGGCTGGGAAGAAGAATTACTATTTCCAGGTTCAGAATTTTTTGGTATTCAGCAGTGATAGCACAAATATCTAATTTGTAATGTCACCCCCACCCAAAAAAAAAAACAAAAGAGAAAAAATGAGAGGCATATTCCATTCTTATATGGCCTCCATAGCCTCTGAAAATTAAATAAGAACAGGGCTGCTTTCAAAAATAGTTGTTGAGTGTTGGGGAATGTACAGACACATGGCATTAGTTCACCATCACTGGTATACAGTAGGGGGACAGACAAAATTTCAAAAAATTATATTTTTGTGGGTAGATTTTTGCCTAATTTAGACAAGGGGGGGGGAAATCTTCTGGAAAATTTTCTTAATTTTTACAGAATTTATATTCAAAAGTTTTATTAGCGTTCTTCATTATGTGGCTGCTTAGGCAAGCTATCCCTATTAAAATATCTTCTACACAGCTATGAAAGATTTCAACCATCTGACCTCTTTTGTTCCTATCCAAAGATTTAACCATCTTTTCATCCCAATAAACCTCAATTCCATCTTTAGGAAATCTCTCCACTAATTTTGCTTTCTGTAGTTCAGCAATTCTGTCCAGTTACCTTTTCCAGTTTGATAAGATTAGCTGTTAGCTCTGCATACAGACCATCAACATTAAATTTTGGGTGATATCCCAAACCACCTTGTATTGGATGTCTGAAATAGAGAATATGGGTTGAGAAAGTGAGACAACGTATAATTACAGATGGAATAAATTAAAAATCTAACTAAATAACGTAACTGGAACACAGCAGAAAAGACAAGTTTATTCCTTTATGCTGACATGAGTATAGCAACTTGATACAAGACTCATATCATCAATATATGTTCATGTCAATTGGTAAAACAAAGATTATGATTTTCTCTAAAAAAGTAAAATATAACTCATATGTCCAATTAATAAACAGCATTTGTAGAGCAAGTGCATTAAACAACTAGATATGATTTTTCATTCAACAGATTAGCATAAAAATAAGCATATTGCTTATTCTATTTGAAATGACCAAAAGTGCATTGCAGCTATCATGCCATTTTTCAAAGCCAAAAGGATCAATTACATCCTTATTAATATGTTTATTGTTAAACCCGTAACTCAGATGTTATGTGATGCAGGTGCAACTGACTATCTATGAGACTATCTGGTCTAAATTTGTTGTATCTTTAATTGTATCTTCGGCATGGTCTTTCATACATAAATTGCTTACTGAAACAGATATAGGCCACAAATTAATATCTTAGTTTTATGTCTGAAGTTGACTTTCCTTTCATAGGATCTCACTGCCTTAATACTCACTGACACTTTTATATCACCTTGGAAAGGTAAAGATGTTCAAAGAACTGGCTATAAGTAAGCAAAGACTACCACCAAAGAATAATAGATGTTAAAAGTTGGACAGAGTTATGTATCAGCCTTACAAAAATTGTGGACAGCAATCTTGACTCTAGTTCTAAGCCAACAAAGTACTTTGAGCAGCAAACTCTCTCTAAATATCACAGACTGTTTACACTCACCAACTTAATACTCTTTCTTTAACAAGCAGTGGAAGGCAGATTCACAAACATTGTCTATAACAACAGAACCTGCCCTTCTAGTTTGAGATGCTGCTAAAATTCTAGCATATGCCCTATTTTATTGTAACTTTTAGAAATGTAAACAACCTATTGTGTTATAAAGAACCTATTATGTCTGGATAGCCTGTAAATTCTATGCTTTATTATTTTTTGGATAAGCAAGACCTAAACATCCAAGTCCACTGCCAAGTTTTTCTATTCGACTTATTACTCTAGGCACCAGTTTAAAGAATAGGGTATTAGGATGGATATTAAAGTTCTTATTAATAGTGGTTTTGTAGTAAATTATGGGTTTTATACATCTGTTCTATTGTATTTTGGTCTGTGATTATAATAAGGGTTTAAGCTTATCTTTTTAGGAATACATCAGGGCTTTTGAGAGTGTAGCTTAAAAATAATTGCTTGAAGGTGTCTTTTATAAGAATGAGAATATTCATTTACTGTATAAGCACATTGAAGCTTTTGGATGGAAATGGCACCCTAAAGAAATGGAAATTGAACGTACATTTACTTTGGTTATTATGAGTTGTGGGTTTTTTTGCATAGGGTTTGTTAGCATTGCACTAAAGCACTAAAACACTGTGTAAAGCATCACACGGTATAAGGGTTTGTACAGTTGGGTTACCATTAGATTCTTTACACACATAAAATCTAACTCTGGTCCTATAACTTCACTAGCAGACATTTTTGCAGTAATTCACTAAAGAGTGTCTGTCTTCATGCTAGAAAAGTATTCATCTGCTAATTTTTTTTTACAATACAGTAATCCAATTGTAATGTGGTCAGGCATGAGTCTGAATGGTCTCCAAATTTAGAAAAGGGAGCAACTGACACATTAGATGTACATGTGCAAATGCCTTATGGCAAGTGTCTTCAAACTTGGCAAGTTTAAGACTTGTGGACTTCAACACCCAGAATTCCTAAGCTAACATGACTGGAGGAGGAATTGTGGAAGTTGAAGTCCACAAGTCTTAAAGCAGTTAAGTTTGAAGACTCCTGCCTTATGACCTCAGCTACGACCTGCTGTTTGCCAAGAGGACAAAGTATCTTGGGCAAAGTCTTGAATGTGGAAGTGCAACCCCATTAAGAGTCAATAATGGCATGACTATTAAAACCACTAATGTAAAGACAAAAAGTCCATCTACAACATGTACAGAGTTGTGTTATATTATAATAGGCAAGATATAATCTGCCAGGTTAGGACAATCATTTACCAAGGGCCCCCTATTCTGTAAGGTCTGTGGGATGAGGGCTAGGGCTAGTGGTGGATCCTATTGCCCGAAAGACGTTACCCCAGAAATGAGGATGGTCCAATCCCTTTTCACAATCAGGGTGCATATTAAAACTGTATTTTTTCAGTTGGCATGAAGCCTCTAGTTAGTCCTGGTGCCTCTTTTGCATTTAATTTTAATTGTGGTTCTGTTGTCTACAGATTGTGAAGCGAATATGATGATCATTAAATGAACCCCAGAAAGGAAACCCATTGTTTGTAATGGATAGATTTTTTTCCCCAGAAATTGGAAGTAAACACTGATTTCTGGCAAAAAAAATATCACAAATTATGACTACGGGATGTTGCAAACAGTCATAAATGTAGGCTGATTGCGAGTGCTCTAAATGTGGGATCATGGGTTGTTGAAACTTCAAATCTGGGTCATAGATACCTTTGGGGGTGTCTCTTATAACTTAGAAAGATTACTAAGCAAGCAGTCATAAGTTGACAACTACTTGTATATGGAAAAATACTTATTTAAAAAAATGTTGGATAAACAAAAAGTCAATTTCATATAAAAGAAATGAAAAATATGGTATAAGTTTTAAAAATGGTCTGGGCAGCATATTTTAGTTTTTTGCAATTAAAAACAAAAATAATAAATGTGTACAAAAAGCAGAAAACTAGCTAGGTAGGCCATGGGCTCTGTGTGATATAGCTCAACTCTTGAATTTGTTAATAATTATGCTTTTATGCTTGGCAGCTGTGTGTTTTTATATTACATATTTTTAAAATCTATTTTACCATAAGAGTAATCTATGTGAGATGGGTGGCTATGTAAGTCAAATATAAAAAACAAACGTTAAAAAAAGACCAAGAGCCTGATTAAAGAAGAATAAATGTGGCACCAGAAAGTCAGAATGACAGCACGAATGTCGATATGGTTGATCAGTGAGTTGTTACATGCTTGGACTTTCAGACTTTTGATAAAGTCTTCCCCAAGGATTTCTTGGAAAACTTATTACTCAGATGATTTATCTCTAGAATCATAAGCAATCTTATTTCTCAAGTTTTTATGTCCTGCTTGTATTTGGCCAGTGTGAGAAGTGGATATTGGACTAGTCAGATTCTCAGGTAGACCATGGTTATCTTTCTTGTTTTGGAAAAAAAAAAACGTGGGTAGAGTTTCTCTAATATGATCACTGATCCCCTGCACCCAGGAAAGATGGTGAAGAATAATCAATAACAAAAGAATACAAAGGGCACTGCATTTCAACAAAGAGAACCCGTACTCATCGATATGTGGATCCACAGTAGAAGCCATAGATACAAGTTGCTCTTCCAAACGATGAACTTTATATCGCATATAGAATGTGGAACAAATGAGGATAAAAACACTGCAAGAGAGATGTAGAAAGAAAAAAGAACATAAACAGGTGACTGCCCATGTAAGATAAACTCATCTGTAATATAGAAAACCTATTACAATATCAAAGCTCCCGTTACACTAAATTAGGTAACATTAACTATGCTTTGTCAAATCCTGTGTTAATGTGCTTTAATTTTAGTTCAGCTCATCTGTGTAAACAGATATTCAGAAGGAGGTTGGAGATATTGTTCCTTAAGAGAGCTTGAATAGGGAAAGAGAAAGGTCCTTGTGAGAGCAACAAGGAAAGCGAACGTTACTGAGTTGGGCTCTTGTCTGCTCCAGCAGTGAATGGCCTGACCCATATTCTTGCCCTATTCAACAGAGTTTCCTCAGAAATTTGCTCTGCTTTATCAATCCCCTTATCTGCTACTTGATTTGCAGTGTTGCTGCTCTGCTTTGCCCATAAACCTCGAAAATAATCCATCAATCTTCTTTTCTGTTACCTCCAGGAGTCTAGCAAAATGCTTTTGGAAATGACATAAGCTTGTTATCCATATAACACAATTCAGAGTAATTTAGACAGATCACATTTTTCTCTCTCCATTTCCCCCAGTGGAAATGTTTACAGTGGAACATATTCAGATCTTTATTTGTGTGCAGCAAGTAAGAAAAAGAAATTCAGAAACCATTTATTTAGCCTCTGCATGTCCAACTTTCACAACATATCCCAGGAAAGATGCTCTCAGCCTTATGCTTGGCTTTGCAATTTGAGGAAATGGTTCTACATACTTACAGAACTGCATAAACAATGAGTACATGTGTCACCGACAAAAATAATTGAAAATTCATTCTGTCAAAAGATCCAAGGATTCCTGAAGAAACTATGAAATAAAAAGAAAAATTAACCTAGCCCTTGAAAAGACTATGGTTAAACACATACAATAGTGGGACACTAGAAAAACAAAACAACAAGGAGATTCAAATTGACAGTTCTTTTTCTTCTCAGCTATGAAATATATTAAATAAGTATGTTAATGTAAGTTGTAGTTTAATATTGCTTAATTAAGGTGAACTTTGTCTAGTTAACATGAAGATGATAAAATGGGACAGTTTTATATCTCAAAAAGCCTTGATTAAAATTTATAGTTTAAATATATGATTATTATATCAGCCAGATTAGGTTCTTTCACCATATGGGAAATGCATTCTAAGATGTAAACTGATCTGAATGGAAATATGTTCAGAATAACAAGGCAAGGAATTCTAAAAATACTCAAGGCTACAATCTGTGGTTAAGAAATTGATCTGCAAGCATATGTAGAGTCCCTGCTATAAATTAAAGGAAATCGGGAGACTACATGGGAAGTCACAGTCCTTTTATGTTGTTCTCACTGCTATAAATTAGGCCTCCTTCTTCCTCCAATGTCTCTCATTCTTGCTTTTCTCCTACATTTTCCATGTAAATCCACATACTTGATCATTTCATTTCAATCTAGAGCAGGGGTTTCCAACCTTAGCAACTTGAAGACTGGTGGACTACAACTCCCAGAATTCCTCAGCCAGCTTTGCTGGCAGTTGAAGTCCACCACTCTTCAAGTTGCCAAGGTTGTAGACCCCTGATTAGAGAACTGTACTTCAAAACTGATTGAAATAACAACTTGACACAACCCCAATAATAAATAAATATTAAACTGGAAAATAAAATCAGTATGTTAAGATCAGATGCAAGCAGGCTAGAACAGATGAAAAAAAGAAAACAAAATGAAGAATAAGACCGCCAAAGTGAACCTTATTAAGAAATGTCACCTAGAAACAAGGAAGATCAAGGAAGCACTGGAAATAATAAAGCAGTAAATAACAGCTATTGCCAAGAAGATCAGCAGATCCGAAATCTGAATTGCATCCTGTAGGCAGAATCTCCAATTTCAATTAAATAAGAAATGTTTCTGCCAATCCATCAATAGAGAGTTTGCAGTGAGCCAATCAACATCTGACAAAGAAGAAACTATACAATTCTGGGCACAATTATGAGTCAACCCAAAGAAATACAACAAGATTTACTTACTGTTTCCTGAAACATTCCTGATTTGATCATCACACCTACATTTAGACTGTACATCTTTATGGGCATCTTTTGTTTCTGTCTTGGAACTTTTAAAATGAGACTGGTTATTAGTCTTGTGATAATCTGTTGGAGAAGAAAAAACATATACTAAAAGCAAGCGTGGGCCATTTGAACAGTTTTGAGACCAATAAATGCCGATGAAGTATTTTGATACATGTCATGCCCCTGTCAGAGACTGACTCTGAGGAAGAGGAGGAACAGCCGACAGGAAGTGAAATGTGGTTCCGGAGGTTGTGGAGGAGGCTGGGGAAGGGGAGAGGCTGGCTGAGCGGTCAGAGGAGGACCCAGGCCCCTCCCCTATCCATCCCAGGCACCCAGGGAGGAGAGGATCAGGGAGAGACATGGTTTCCTCAAGAGGAGAGGGCCTTGATCCTCTTCATGGGCTGCAGGTATGATAACTGAATAAGAGTTTGGACCTGCGTACTGGCAAATGCTGGAAACAAATCATGTAAATATCTCTAGTTTATAGTTCCTCTCTGAGTTTTGCATTCTTCCCAGTGTGTGTTATCTGTGGACATCCTCCAGCCCTTATCTTGCCTGGTTTGTGTTGTTTTTTTCCTTTCTTCGTGTAATTGTGTGGGAGTTTTTTTTATCTTCCGTCAAAGATATTCGAAGCTTGGAAGCAAACTGAAGGAATAAAAGGGGCTTCATCTGTTTTGTGTGACTGGGTTTGTTTTGTATCCCACCCCGAGTCATCACAATATGTCTAAACAATGTTTGCACTCCCCATTCTTTGCTGAAGTATTCTAGATGTTTTAGAATAGTCGAGAAACAATTGTTTAAATGGAAACCTTGAAAGTGTTCCAATTCCGGGGTTTGAGATCCAGTGCTGCTGGACTCTTCCATCTCCTTTCTACGTCTTTGTATGATGCCATCCAGTTCAGAGAAATCATGACTGAAATCCTGGAAAGGGGCAATGTATCAGACATGCCAATTAAATACCAGTTTGTTATTTTCTTTTCTTCCCTCAAAGTTGGAAACGATGACAATAAAAATGATCTCAATACAGACCTACTTATGTCAACTTTCACATATTCCATAAAACATAGTGAGGCTTGCTAGTAGCTACATACAGTATATATAATAGGGATACAACAACTTTAGGCTTCAGGACACCATTTCCCCAAACCCCTCTAAAAATATCAACTTGTAATGTTTAATATGCATTAAATGTAATACATTTAATTACGTGAATTTTAATTATATTTGCTTAGTTTCCCCCCCCCCATCTACTATTATGTCTGCTCCAGCATATCCTTCAATGTTGAAGGTGGTGTTCAGCCTGAAAAATATTGTGCAATCCTATTTCTACAATTGCAGCCAAAGTGTAACTTAGCCTAATGGGTGAAACAGTAAGACTGTAGATGGAAGAATAAGCTTCCAGGTGCATAAATGTTGCCAATTGATTTTCATCAAGCTATGCCATTTCAAATGATTTAGTTTGCAGATAATATCATTTCTTTTACATCTTTGAAATTGATGGGAAGGAACATTAGAGCTTGAAGAGTTACACAGATGTTACTTAGTCTTATTGTTTCTGTGATAAAATGCAATAGGCTGGGTTCCCAGGTGGCAAAGTGTGCATTCAGGGACAACTCAATCCAGATATTTTGTTTGAGAGAAAGCAGGTGAAAATAGTCTTTCCCAAATAGTTCTCTGAATGTATGGTAGATGTTGACAGTAGTGCTTAGTCTGACAAGATTCTGTCTATAGGTATGCAAACAATAAAGAACTTAGTTTGGAAGAATCATCATGTGTCACTTTTTTTGGAGGGGGTTTCAACTATATATTTATATGTGTGAATGTATGTATGCATACTGATGATATAGGCTAAATTTCATGCCTCTGGTAAAGTAGACTTTAGTTCTAGTATGTTAGGAGGATCTTTGCAGAATTACGTCATGTATATCAGTTGTGCCCTTTTCTGTATGAGGAGGTATTTGTACATTATAATAGAGTCACCTTGATGAGATGGGCAGCATAGAAGTCTAATCAATAAAAAGTAAAAATAATTCATGCTTTTGTCATCTCATGGCTGAATATTGTAATATGCTCTTCATGGCTCAACACTTGGCTACCTTTGAAATCACTACATTCTCAGGTTGAATGTAGCCCATGCAATAATAAGTGAGAGAGAAATTTTATTAAGGTCACTCCATCAAATGTTGTCTATAGGGATCCAGTAACTGAGATGTCTCACTCGTGGTCTCTTTCAGTAGGATAGCTTGCCTTTGGATATCCATGCCACTTCATCTCTGTTGTACTTCCAAAGAGTTTTGAAGACATGGATATTCAGGAAATGTTTGGGGAGAATGAAAACTAACCTACTTGTTCTGAATAAGACATCTACTAGATGTCTGCTGACATTTTTTGATTGGAATTAAATTGTTATTGCTGGACATAAGCCTCTCAGAGCTATCAGAAACTATAGAAATTCTAGTGCATAAATAAAATTAATAAAATATTTTATTTTATTTTATAAAAAGGCTATTTCTAATGTAACTCTCAACTATAAATGTTTTTCTTTTCAAAAATAAACTTACCAGAGGTAATGTTGTAGGACAATCAGCTCTGAAACTACTTTCTAGGGGAGAAGGATTAGGACTGTTGCCAACACTCGCATCCTGAAATGTGCAATTTTAAAAATTAAACAGTTGGACTAGGATTAACAAAGTAATATTAGAAATAGCCAGAGATATACAGGTAGAACTTACTTAACCATTGCCCTGCTTAGCAACTGTTCAAGGTTATGTCATAGTGCTGAAAAAGTAACCATCTTTCCTATTACCTACTTCTATTGGTATCTTATGATTATGTAACTTTGTTCCTTTCATGTATACTGAGATTTTATGCAAATTCCTTGTGTGTCCAATCACACTTGGCCAACAAAGAATATTCTATTCTATTCTATTCCTAAGCCTATTCCTATTCCATCCCACTCCATCCCATCCAGAGGTGGTATTCAGTAGGTTCTCACCATTTCTGGAGAACTGGTAGTAGGAATTTTGAGTAGTTCAGAGAACCGGCAAATACCACCTCTGACTGGAGATTTTACAGTATCCTTCCCCTGCCATGTCCACCAAACCACGCCTCAGAACCGGTAGTAAAAAAATTTGAATCCCACCACTAACATCCCATCCCATTGACTTGTCCTTGCACATACGGCTGAAGAAAGTTTTACTTACCTCTAGATGACTGCAAATAGATTTTAACAATTTGCAAACAGTGTCTCTGGACAGAAAAGAGACGAACATGTACTGTAAAGAAAACCACCAACAAATATTATTTAAAACCAGTTTGCCTTTCCTATTATTCTTACTAAAGTATGTCCTATTAATTATTACTTAATTATTAATTACTGATTACTTAATATTACTACATACCACATACAATCCCATGTACTCAATTGACTTTTAATCATCTGCCTTTCATAATTGAAGATTATGAGAAGCTCTCTGGACTTTACTTTGTGCCAAGGCTTTCATCAAGTTAGCACATTTCTGCCTGATCAAGATTAGCTTCAACATGATATATTAAGAATGCTTTATCTTTATTTATTATGTAATCACATTTGATTACACTTCCCATATTTTGGGAATGATATTCCTAAAGAGCGCAGAATATAAGAGAATAATTATAAAACAGAATATATGATTGCTAATTCATACAGTCCTTAATTTTTATTCCCAATTGTACTCCCAAAACAGGGGTACAGAAATAGAAACAACCACCATAACAAAATAATGTGGTAAATAAAATGAGAACTTACCTCTATCTGAGACTGTAGTTATAATGAGAGCATTTGGCACTAAAAGAGCAGTTTTAGTCTTCTTTATTAGTGTTACAGATAACACAGGTATAGTAATCTAAAAAGAAAGCATAATAATTGTTACAAGATGAAGACGTCAACTTAACCAACAATACTGATAATTATGCAGCAGAACCCATGCAAAGAAGTGAATATTGGTTTTTATAAGGTAATTTCAGATAAAGCTAGGCAGTTTTTTTTTTTTTAGATTTAAGCTAATTTGAGTGCCAGTTTGATGCCTACATTACGTTATAACAAAAATAATAAAACATGTAAAATAGATGGATGTTATTTTCAGGGGGCTTAAAATTGTTACGTTTCCATCTGTGATGAATGCAAGAGGCTTGAAAACTTCTTTTGATATGCATTGCCAATTTTTGTATTTATCATTTAAAAATATACCAAAAATATTTTAAACATATGCAGTTCTACTACATTGTGTTTTGACCTCTATTTCACCCAAAAATACAGTTACAATGCTAATCATTAGGAAATGGAAGCAGATTGATTAAAAATGTCATAAAAAGGAATGGTTGGCAAAATTCTTTATAATTAAGCAGTTTTCTAATACTGCAAAATATTCAACTAAATTTCACTTCTGTTATATCCAGCTGGGATTCACTCCATGTATTTGTTTTCTTCTTTACAATGTTATAACCAAATAAATAGTTCAAAAACTTGCTGTGAAGGAAAAGATTTTTAAAAATGCAATTAGCTGAGGAAAAAACCACATTGGAGAAACTGTGATTTGCTTACAAGTAAAGATACAAATTGCATCTTCACATAATGCTAAGGCAGAATCTAACTATAGTTTGCTACGAAGCAAGAAACACACATTATAGTTGGGAGTTCAGGCTGAACATCTCAAGTTGCATTCTGTTCCAGGGCTAGTGAAATTCAATTTATGAATGAAGTAAAGCCTCTGCTTTCTTATGGTTTTGCTTTTACAAAATGAGAATTTACCTTTGAAATTATTGGTCAAATAGCCAATAGAAATAATTTCATTGTAATCCTTTAAATAGCTCACATGCTACAAAGTGGTCTGATTTTCTACTTATATAGTGCATATGACAGATAGCATTGGTCCCCAGTTTTTTCAGCTCAGCAGACCGGTGGAGTGGCGGCTGGGGAAGAGAGGGGATGGTTTTGTACATATGTGCACAACCATCTTTAATTAATGCAGCTTTGTGTGTGCATGCATGCATGCATGCTTGCCCACCATTTCCACAGGCCTGGTTCCCAATGGGCTGTGGCCTGACACTGGATGCAGCCTGGAATTGGGGATTCCTGCCATATAGCATTAGCATTTGGTTGCTTATTAAATAAAAATTAGGCATGCATAATGGACTTCAGCAATAATGCTTTACACCCCTCTCTAAGCGGTTTTTATAGAGTCAGCATATTGTCCCCAACAATCTGGATCCTCATTTTATCCACTTCAGAAGAATGGAAGACTGAGTTGATCTTGAGCCTGGTGAGATTCAATCTGCCAAATTGCAGGCAGCCGGCAGTCAGCAGAAGTAACTTGCAGTACAGCACTCTAACCACTGCACCACCAAGGCTCTTCAGCACACCATAAGCTATATCTATTTACGAATCAAGGCAAATATATGTGTCCCTGGATAATGATGCAAGATCGAATTTGGTCACCGGGACCAGAGATTTACTCTTCCGATTTACTCATGCTGTAGCCCATCTTCAGGGAATTTCTCTCTACTGGAATATGTACTCTGGGCTGTTCTGTGAGTCATGCTTATGTGGTGCCTTCCTATTGGCTGAATGATGTGTTAATGGTTGGTGATCGCCTGTCATTTTCTTGTGCTGCCAAGAACTCAGCTCCTAACTATTTGATAAGCTGGTGGTAATCCAGCACTTCTGTTAATTGACAAGGGACCAGTTTCCCGGACTTCAATCATTTCCCTGGTTATCTTTGTACCTGCATGGCCAATATTTTATGTTTATGTTTTATTTGTTTCAATATACTATATTTATTTATATTTGTTTACCTTGATATCTTTTCCAAAGACTTTGGAATGGAAGCAAATCCAGTTCTCTGATATATATAGCTTCCCTTGGTACATGATTTCTTTCTGTAAGGCACAGGTGAAATCTACAAAGATCACATGAGTAATGTTATCTAACTGGGAATATGTACAGCCTGACCAGGCAATGTATTTAACACACTATATATCTAAGATAATTTTCTTAAAACAAATATTGCAATTTCAAAGATATTTCTGAGAGGGGAAAACTCTCTGAGAAGATTGAAAAGTCTGGAAACACATTCTAGTTGTCTCAGAATCTACAACTTGATACATGAATATTGAGTAGAAAGAGCTGTTCAGTATGAAATACCAGTAGTCTCATTTAATGAGTGCAATTGGGACCAGCAATTTGGACATTAAGCAAAGCTGTCACTGTGCAGCCATGAATATTTATGCTCTTACTATAATTTTCTTTTGCTTTACCTACCTGTCATACCTATCACAAGTCATATATGTGAGGATTTGTCACAAAATTACTTTTTTCATCCCTGTTGTAACTGTGAATAGTTGCTAAATGAGTCAGTCACTAAATGAGTACCACCTGTACTGGGATTTTACATGGGAAAGCAAGCTCACAATTAGAATGTGCTATGAATCAGAAGTGTACTGTGTGTATGTGTGTGCCAGAAAAAAGGAAGCCAGGCATAAGCGAAACTCTCCATAACCCTAATATCAAGACGCTGCGAATATTACTAGTTGCCTTTTATGTAGATTCTCTTATACTGTGTCCTGTGCATGATCTATCTTTTTCTTCTCTTTTTGCCATCTGGAAAAGTTTGTTTAAACAAGCTATCCCTTATTGAGTTGCTTTTCTCTGCAGAAGAGCATGTCCTCAAAAATGCTAAGGTAAGTTAATAAATTCAGATCTGTGACCTTAATTAGTGGATTAGAAACTCCTGCAGATTGGCAGCCCTGCCTGAAACTGACCAGACCTTAATCAATTTTACACTGAAGGCTTTTTGTTGTCCTAAATGCTGCCTTGGTTGGAAAATGATTCTTTATTACTGTTGTATTTGTGAATGGTTGCTATCCAAAGCAATTACCAAACAAGGATTACCTGTAGAAAGCATGACTTATAAAAATGCAACATAACAGATAAAAATAGCATTCCTCTTACTTTGTCTCAAAGGTTCATCAATTGGGACATCCAGAAACAGCTTGTGAAAATGAGCATTTGCCTTGAACTAAAGCAAAACAAACAAAAAACAAATTAGAATTTGATCATTGCTATATTATTTTAATGGTCCCCACCTTGTTTGCCTAGTTTATTATTAAATCCTGGGAATACTTTTTTCATCAGTAGATGGAAAGGACTGGAACTGTACTATATTGCACATATTTCTCAAAAACAGAAGGAACAAATTTGTAGGAACATGAGACACATAAAAAAGTGCAGGACTTAGATGGTGTATTTACAGTTGCCATCTTGATTTTTTTTTTTTTACTTCCTGCCTCCACCAATCAGGATCAGAATCTGATATTCTGGAAAGGTAAGTTTGTTCCTGGTCCAGGCTGGAAACTGAATTTATACACTCAAAAGAAATTCACGTCTGTATGTTACTAGTAGAATTATTTTGATCACAAGTATTTTCCAGGATTGGCACAGTGTTTATACATAAAACTTACACACACAACAAACTGTGCCTAAGGGAATAAGATGTCTTAGTCTTTCTTATCTGCTAAGATAAGAAAGCACAATAAGGCACACTGCTGTAGTTCCTCAAGTGGTTCATTATTCCAAAAGGATCAGAATCAATACAATAATTAACTGCTTTAATTATGTCATGATTCTGGGCTTAGTTATATGTGGATACAATCAACATCAGATGAATTTATTTCGCTTTTGGTTAGCATATCGGTAAACCAGTCATTGTGTTTTATTAGCCATGGTTAAACACTTGCCTTATTGAGTAAACCTAGTCAACTGAGGCGTATTCAATGAAGATAAATCCAGATATATCAAAATTAGACATACTTTTGTTTTGATAAATCATGAATAGAGCCTTTACTGTATGCATACTGACTCTTTAGGAATCGTGTAGGCTTGTTTGATATATGTTTGTAGATATGTATTCATTCCTTCAAGAGCTATAGGTTGCCCCAAACCTCAGGCCCCATAGTTTCATGCCATAAGCAGCTCTTTACATTGCAGGTAATATTTGGGGAAAGGTATTATGCTGAATACATTTGTGCCCAACTGTCTCTCTTTTTTGAATTCCTATAACCACCCTCTGACTGTTGCAAGCCATAGTTTGCCACCCTTGCTTAGGATTACATATTTAAACAAACAAACAAAAATGATGGAGTATGCACTCTAATGGCTGGCTGGCTTCACACAATATGCTGATTCAAAAACATATTTTACTTTAACAATGGGACAGCAGCAGATCTCTTGGCTTGTTCTTGATTGTAAGCACATACAACCTGCCTGTAGTCATCTCTTAAACAATTCAGCAGTGTTGACCCAGCCTATCCAGACTGCATTACAAGGCCACTGTTTGTATTATGCTCAATGTCCATGTCATAGGTAATCTAGACAACACTTTAATTATGCAAAGCCATGTAGCACCAATGGCTATCAAAGCTCATATGTTAATACTAATGCAGCTGTTAATGAGAAACAGAACCCTGTTTTATCCTAACTTTAATAAAGAGTAAGAGTATGAAAATGGCCTGCATCTTTCATCACCATTCTTCCAATAGCATCAACACATAGAGTCAAATATCTTGAGATATATAATTGCCATTATCAGGTGGCATGGAAAATCTGAACAAGATCCATGTTGGTCTCTATTAAACCAGTGCAAATCCTTGAAATAGCTCTTGTGAAATGCATAGGAGCAGGATGAAGAGCCCAGTTGTTCTTCTCCTTGCTTACATAGTACAATCTTTTCCCACATCCAGCATGCCTGCTCAATGACACCCCATCAAAAGCCAAGTGAGCAGCAGCTGCTGCTGCTGCTCTTTCTTTCACCATGCGGACAGCTGTCTTGATTTAGCATCACACAGTGTACTCTAGCCTAGAATCAAAACAAGATGGAGAATGTGGGACACAAAGGGAGAATGAGAGAAGAGGAAGGAAGGTTGGGTAGATTTGCATTTAAAAACTGGTCCATGTGAACCAGAGCAAGCAGGTTAGACTTGTCTAAAACTATTGATTTAATTGTTAAAGAAAATACACTTTAGCTTAATACGTGAACTAATTCAGAGAATAAAGTGCATCTAAGGATCAGCTCTTACAGATTCCAAATATGACATATTATTTATAAACCAGAGTTATGGGGTAGATGGTATTTCAACCATCTGGTATTTTAACACCGACGTGCTATTTCAGCCTGATGTTGTGTGCAGTTCTTTTGTTGCTCTGCCACAACCAGGGTCTTTGACATTTCAGATATTAAACAGCTGAGTATTTCTCAGTACCTGATTTGAGCTATGCTTCTTCCTTTCAGCCTTTGAGTCATTCTTGCCATCCAACATCAAGAAGCTATTATCCACAATTGTCTTCGACCTAAAGGAAATCACATTATAGTGCTGTTACATTATTCTCATTTTATAAAGATATATTTTTCACATTAAAACGTGTAGCCAAGTTGGATGAATTTCTGAGTGAAGCATACCCTTAAAAATACTTATGAAACAATATGAATTTCTTGCTTCTGTTTGTATAGAGAATGACTTTCGTAGCTTTGCTACTTCAATGCTCTACAACCTTCTCTGACTATGTGGGATCAGAAGCCTCTTTCAGCTCTTGCAAATACTAGAGAAAAGGAAGTAAGAAACACCAAGCAGGCTGCAAGGTGATGTAGTGTATTTCATTGAGGAAAATATGTCACCTTTTACCTCTAATGAAGAAAACTGCAATAGATCTGTTGGTTAAACCTTTCATCAAAACTTCCAGTCTTGAAAATACAGGTAGTCCTCAATTTATGACCATTCATTTAACAGTAATCCAATGTTATGATGGCCTTAGCAAAAGTGACTTATGACCTGTACTTACATGTCCAACAGATGTACCACTTTCTCGGTCAAATCAGTGCAATTCGGGGACTTGGCACTTGGCTCATATTAATGACAGCTTGCAGTGTCACATGATGATAATTTGTAACAATGTTTTTAGGGCAATTTCTGGCAAAAAAAAATTGGGGAAGCTGGATTCATTTAACTACCCCATGATTCTTTTAATGACTGCAGAGATTGCTTAACAACCATTGTAAAAATTGTTATAAAATTGGGTTCAACTCAACTTACAACCATAATGACTTGTGATGGAAATTCTGGTCCCAAATGTGGTTGTAATTGAGGACTTAAACTGGATGCTTAGTATTAACAGATCTGTCTACTTAATCATGTATCTTACATGTTGGAAATAATCCATATGGTAGTATGATTATGCCTATATTAGCATTTCCCAACCTGAACTTCAGTTCCTTGCATTCCCCTCCAGTATGGCCATTACTGACAATTCTGGGAGCTAAATATCACATATTTGGAGGTTAAGAAAATTTGAGTGTTCAAATTTATCTGAATAAGTTGTTATGCATTATAGACCAATGTAGGGGCGGGATTCAAATTTTTTAACAATTGGTTCTGTGGGCGTGCTTAGTTGGTGGGCGTGGCTTGGTGGTCACGTTATTGGCTGGGCGGGGCCAACTCAATATCACTCACATTGAGGCACGCATCTCCTCGCCTGGCCTCTCATAACTGTGGGGATACTGCAACAGTTGTAAGTGTGAAAAACGGTCATAGGTCACTTTTTTCAGTGCCATTGTAACTTTGAATGGTCACTCCACACAAGCAAAGTACTAGCAAAGAGAGAAAAAAAAACTCCAGAGACGTTCCTGAGACAGGAAGTCTAGTCCTGCCAAGAATGTAATAAGGGTTAACGGAGAGGCAGTTTCTGTAAGCAACACCAGAATGTTTCCTTCCTGCCTTCCTTACAGGATTAGGCCAGTAATTTTTTCTAACAACCGGTTCTCTGAACTGCTTAGAACAATTGGTTCTAGCGAATAGATTCGAACTGGTAGAATCCCACCCCTGCACCAATGCAATTTAACTTGTAAATAGGGGTCATGATACAATTTCCTTTTTGAAGAGTTCTGCATCATCTTACAGCTATGCATTCACAAAGCTTTTCTGGCTACTGGAAGAGTCACAAAAAGGTTGTCAAAGAGACTTTGGAGCAGCAGAAGGGAAGCAACTCCATCTCTTTGCTTTCACAAGTGAGGAGATCCCACTGCTTTGAAGCACTGTGCTTTGAATGAATCTTCAACACAGCAAAGCACCTCTTTGAAACTTGAAACCTAATACTGTGAATTATCTTGAGTACACTGAACATTTTGACATAGCCAAGAATGTGACTGAAGAGTCCACTCTTCTCACAGGCAACATTCTTCTCATTTCATTTGACTAAATCCTTTCCTGACCTCTAATTAGTGCAAATAGTCCCTTCTTTTCAAGTTTTTATAATGACAAAAACTTCAATTCTGCCCCCAAAGCACAGTTGGGTACTTCTGTCCAACAGAGAAGAAAAAAAATGCACATCACTCTCAAAGGGATAACTATACAGAAACATAGGAAAAAAGAACAAAGTATAAACTGCATTGTGATATATGGGCAAACAACATGCAAGAAAAATACTTAGTAGAATGAAACAAACAAAATGTTAAAAAGTTATGATATTTATATAGTTACTTATAAAGCACATCTAAATTATATGAAAGTAATCAAAATATCTTTACAGTCCCAAGGCATGTCACAAATTTTGAGTACTCCTAATGTTTGGAAATTGAAAGTTGAAAAATTGACATGCCTTAAATTGCACAATATATTCACATATGCAAGAACGAAAAATGTGGTATGTGTAAATGCTTGTTATTGGATTGGACCAGCATGGAATCTTGGATCAGTTTATGATAGAACAAAGTGAAGAAATCACACATATCTGAAATCTAAATTATGAGTATAAGGGCGGCTATAAATGTCCCTCTTGGCTCTCACCAAGCTCCATGTCTCATCTGAATTAAATTTTATGATTGTTTTAAATTTGAAAAATGCTGCATCATCTTGATTTCCAAAAACATTTTTCTTAAAAAATAAAAAAGAGCAGGGGGCCATTTTGTGAGCGTGCCTATGTCAAAATGAGCTAGTTACCATCCAAAACTTGGGAATTGCTCTCTTAATGTAATTTTTCTGTAGAATTATTATTTGGGAAACTGGAAAAATCCTAACATTTGTTTCTAGTTTCAAATGGCAATATTTCATTTTCCAACAGTCATGTTAGTTTTGCTGCTCTAAAGAAAGAGAAATCGGTGCACTTATACACAGAACTATTCACAATTTCATATATATGCCATCCAAAGAATTAAAACCAGAGGTGTCTAGAACAGGGGTG
This sequence comes from Bungarus multicinctus, assembly GCA_023653725.1. Taxonomy (NCBI): domain Eukaryota; kingdom Metazoa; phylum Chordata; class Lepidosauria; order Squamata; family Elapidae; genus Bungarus; species Bungarus multicinctus. The sequence continues at coordinate 219,388,088 of CM042834.1, forward strand.
TCAAACTCAATTTCATTGAGGGCTGCCTCAGGCTTGTGGTTGACCTCAGTGGGCCGGGTGGGCATGGCCAGGGTGGGTGTGGCCAGCTCGACATCACTCAAGTCGGGGACACCTGTGATGGCCTGGATGAGGCTGGGGGGATCCTCCTGCAGCCCTCTGCCAGAGAAACGGAGCTCAGGAGGGCTGTGCGCAGCCCTCCCGATCTCTGTTTTTGCTGGCAGAAGGTTGCAGGAGGCTGTCATGACTGAAAACAGAGCTCCATTTTCATTGGCAGAGGCACCGCGGGCTAGTCTTTTGCTATTTCTAGGGCAGCCCCATGGGCCAGATCTAAGCACCCCACAGGTCTTGAGTTTGACATCCCTGTTATAGAAATAAGAAGAGCAAGAACCTGTGAACAATTAGGAGAAATGTGTAATTGTATCCAGATTAATTTACTTCCAGCCCTTCTATACTTTCAAATGCAGTGCTTAGCATCTGCAAATGAGTTGGGTACACACAAAGATGTAGTGGTTGGATTTGCACAGATGTTCTTGTTCCCACTCTATTGAGCTGGGAACCCAGCCACTGGGAGAGACTAATACAAAAGGGAAAACTAGATCTTACAGAAGTGGTTCAAACTTTATCTTGATCACAGATAATGTAGAAACATATGTCAATGAATTCAAAGATCTCCAACATTCACAAAATATGGTTTTTGATATAGTTATGATTTGGAAAAAAATATTATTTTTCTTTAATAGAGATGTAACCTTTTATCTAATCTAAAAGTTTCATCTAGTTGGTTCTAGGCAAATTTAGTTCATTACCGTGCAATTGCAACTTTTTTCTGGTCTTCAAAACAGTCAGCTTCATTAAATGATATTTGTGGCACCCCAAAACCTGGTTTTCCCAATTTCTTCTTTTCTTCTGTTCCATTTTCATTTTCTAAACTGTAATAAAGTAATATCATTTGTTAGGGCTAAAAATATAAAGCAGTAGTTCAAAGCTTCAATTACAGTTGCTAATTCCAACCACATACCTGTATAGTTTGTGTTTTGAATGGTGGCATTTGAAGAATAAAGATTTTTTACATACTTCTATTAATTACTTTATGGGTGAAGAACCAGAAGATCTGACTTTCCTTACATGTATCTAAAACATTCAAAATGGTGCTAGTTTTTTCTCCCCACCCCAAGCTTTTGTGTTAGGACCAAATTAACATTACCATCATGAAAGCTAAGAGCAAATGCAGAGAATATCACCATAAAGCCACACAAAGTCAGTAGTACTTCCATGCTGACTATATTACTTATTATATCAAGCCTATTTTTTTCTAGTTTCATTGGTGCCATTCATATTTTTTTCTTTCATTATTTAAGGAGGGGGAAATTATATTCCTAGTTGCTTAGTTCTCATGGTTAAGTCATAGCTTCAACATCCTGGATTATTAGTGAAATGGTTTTAACATACTTCCCATTCATGCTAAAGGACCTGACCCTTTGACTTTTTGGAGTCATTACTTGGTTAAGTTAATAACATACCTAAGAAAATTAAACAAAATAATCTCAGTAAATACACTGCTCAGTCAACTAGCTTGCATTGTGAGACTGGCTCCCAATTTTAGAAAGCACATGGTGATGGTAGGTTTTCTAAGATGTGTACAAGGGTTGCTGATCTCCCAGCTGCAAAAAATCATGATTCAAAGAAACCCATTTCTGCCAGGTGGTGCATAGCAGGACAAATGTGTGCACAATGAAATGGAAATGAAATGGGTTTTTTTCCCAATAAATGCTGAAATGTGGCAAAGTGGACTTTTTTCACTACTAAATTAAAATTACCTCAAATCAAGCTAGTCACCTGGGTACTTCTTATAATGTAGATATGTATAACAGGGCAGAGGAAAACAAAAAACATATATATACCCTACTCAGAAACTCTCTCTATATCTATCAGTGCTGGAATAGGACTAAAATAACCTAGATTCAAAACCTTACTCAAACAGATAGCTCACTGGCTTTGCGTCAGTCTTTGGACTGATTTAGAACAAGATTATTGTTCTTAAAAAAATCAGGAAACACAGCCTTAGATTGCATGGACTTGTTTAGGAGTCAAAGATAGATTTAAAGGCAACCACAGGTGGGAGGAGGAGAAGAGACAAACATCTTGAATTCTTCTGCAACAAGCAGAATATAAATGCAATGCACAGAGGCAAACAAAACAAGAACCATCAGAGAGAGGTTTGAAATCAAATGATTTTGTTGGGCTTGTGCCCTATTTCTCATTTCCAATCTGAGATGAGATAGTTGCCTAATGATCCTATATACTGTGTGTGTGTGTGTGTGTAGAGCTCAAGGATGATAGGGAATCAAGACTGTCAGTATTTTAAATGAACATTCAAGTGTGAAAGACATTGTGCCCACACTTGAATCCATTCACATGGAAGTTATCCTTCACCGATTTGAAATAAGCATGTTTACAGTGGCATCTTTCATTACTGCTGTAAGATGACACTTAAATTGTTGTTTAAAATAAGCTTTGCTCGCTTGTACTTCCCTGCTGCTTCTGGGGCTTTCATTAGTTAATTGGAATTAATTTTCCTTTAACAGAAATTGCTGAAAATGGAGAATTCTTTCTTCTTATATTCCACACCATAAAAATGTCAGAACAATGCAATATGACACTTAGATTTTTGACAGTCTGCTTACCTGTTGTTTCTTATATCTCCTGGAAACAAAGCTCAATAGTTTGGAGTAAGATGTTTCCAGAGCTGGGATTCAAATTTTGTAACAATCGGTTCTGTGGAGGTGGCCATGTGACTGGTTGGCAAGGCTTCTTGGTTTTTTTTTTGCAGCACCCCCCATTTTTTGGAGCTCCTGAGCCTCAGGGAAGCCTCCTGGGGGCGGTTTTGCTCCCAGAAGGCTTCCTGGGGCTCAGGAAGGAAAAAATGGAGCATAGGGGGGCATGCAGCACCCCCCTGCACTCTGTTTTGGGGCCTTCTGGGGTTCCAGGAAGTCTCCTGGGGGGTGTTTTTGCTCCCAGGAAGCTTTCCTGAAGCCCAGGAAGGCAAAAAAAAAATGGAGGGAAGGGGCAGGGGAATCCTGGCACAGCTGATCATAAGAACAGTTGATCGTTGGAAGGGGAAAAGTATCTTAAGGAGTGACTGGACAGGAAAGAATGCAGTCAACGATGTTGGGCATGCGCAATAAGGACTGACTGGGCAGGTAGGGGAAGGGTGGACAGAGAGGGGCGGGTCCAGCCAGGGGCATGATTTCCCAGTTCTCTGAACTGTGCAGAATCATAACAACCAGTTCTATAGAACCGGTCCGAACCGGTAGAATCCCACCCCAGGATGTCTCATTGAAAAAGCTTTTCCTTCCATGGTTTTTCTTTCCGATCCCCTGAGATAGTAAGTCTTTAATACTGACATAAACTGTCTTTTAGCCCAGGGATTCATAATCTAAATTAGGCATGGCACGGGAAAGGGAGGAAAATTGCCAATTATGAAATCTGCCTATTGCTACTACTATCTGAGAACTACTACTATTTCTGATTTCATTGTTTCTGTTAAAATGTTTTCTAGGTAGAAAGATCAATCAATTTTGAATGCTTTGACTAGTTTGGAAGAAATGGCCATACAAATGATAACCTACAAGCATGGATATCTCCAGAGAGAAAATGATCTCATGGGTCCTGATGTGACATAAATAAATTACATAATCTTTATCACTTGCATGATGATGTCAGAGTATGTATGATATCACTCTGGATCCTACCAGATACCTATAGCCTTAGCTTTTGGGGTATGATTCCCTTTTATTTATATCTTACAGAGCTGGTGCAGATCTGCTGCCCATGCAGAATTTTTTTTTTTCAGTTTGCAATAGCATAGGCAGTTTTATGTATTGTATATCGTTGCCAGTTGAAGTTCTCATTCTGGCCCTCTGTTGGAGCATGAAAATACTCTTTCCTGATTGGTTGTTTGGCTGATCAGTTTCCTTATAAAAGGAGCTGTGTCATCCAGGGAGTTCAGTTGTCTACACAGGCAGTATTGAGTAAAAAGCTGTTAGAAATCTCTCTTGCCTCGCCTCCATTCTTCACCCAGAACATAACAGGCAGAGTTCCAAATCCCAGAACAGGGCTACTGGATATGCAAAATATATTTAAATTGGAATAATGACAGGTTGCCTTTGGGAACATATTGAGCTGATTAGTTGATTTCAGAAATGATTAACTTACATAAAATCTGGCTGCAGGGATACTCCAAACTTTCTGTATTTTAGCAGTTTAAATTTCATAATTGGCACTTTTAGATCATTGGGAAATAAGTCCTTCCACACCTACTGAAAAATCTTTCTATGTGAGTTCTTCCAAAATGCAGAATCTGTTAGTAAAATATAAATTGCAGCTTCTGTAGATAGTGCTGGCAGAGTGAAAACAGAATTACTGTATGTATGTATTGTGCTAAGCCCCCGCCCCGAGAATAAACTATTTTGGGGAATATTAAAAGAAGTAGAATATTATATTTTCCCAAAGGAAAAATGAAGAAACATGTTCTTAGAGGTAGAATGCTGTCCTTAATATTTCTTAATAGCCTACAGCAGATGCCATTAAGAAATCCTGGGCCAGCCTATTCACAAACAAAATATTTTCATCTCCAGTGATGGGATTAAAATTTAGATCCTTCTTCACTCAAATTCTAAGAAGATGACATGACCTTTAGGACATAATAGGATTAAGCAACCATCTTTAGAACAGCAAAAGACACAGAGTTCACTACATTGCACCACCTCAGCAGCATTTCAGAAACTGTATAAAAAACCTTGAACTCATCAAGCTAATTTGTCAGCTGTCCCAGAACTGTACACTGTGATTATGTTCATCAATAAACGGACCTAAGAAACTAGCCTCCATTTTATTTCCAGAGCCTTTCTCCCTACTTGGAACTGAACCCGATGGATTTTTCTTCCTACAATTATGTATGTATGTATGTATGTATGTATATATGTATATATGTATGTATGTATATATGTATGTATGTATGTATGCGTGTGTCTGTGTGTATATGTATTTAACAATATTCAGTTAATTAGTGCTCTAAATCAATACCTGGTTAGTGTTTTCAGAAAAAAAAAAAGCTGAATGAAAATTTATAATGTATTCCGAATCTGCTATACTGCCTAAACTGCCTAATATATATAGAATAATCCAGGAAAGAAAATTATTATTATCTAATTGTGAGCTGTAAGGTTCACAATCCTTAAAAACCTTAAGACACATAATTCACTGAATCTGGTGGAGTTTAAAAACTTTAGAAACTGCTTTAGCTGAAAAAATTATCAAAAGGTACTGAAAAAAATTATAATAAAAAATAGAATCAGTCAAATCTAGTAACCTTTGTCAGTTGTTAAAAGTTTTGCTAATGTATTACTCTCATCTATATGTATGGAAGTGGAATATTTAAGAATCTCAAGGCAATAGAGAGGCAGACAGGTGGATAGATAAAATTCTGCTTCGCAGGGAATCTTAAACAGATAAATTAAAATCCATGTTTTTTTTCTTGAAGGCTGATGTTTTCTCAAATCATAAAAGATATGCATTAAGCCCAGCCAAGCTTTAATTCATTAGCTCCTGATTAAGAGAGGATTTGAGAATAATTCTTAACAAAATGTTAACAATCAATGCCAAGAAAAACACATCATTTTAATGATGATGAATTTGATGTCTCAATGTGTTTCTTGTTTTCACTGAAATATGTAATACCAGGAAGACCTAACACATGAAAAGCACTAGGCTGGACAAGGTTAAACCAGAGATGGTATTCAGTATGTTCTGACCAGTTCTGGAGAACTGGTAGCAGAAATTTTGAGTAGTTTGAAGAATCAGCAAATATCACTTCTGACTGGAGATTTGACAGTATCCTTCCCCTGACATACCCACCAAGCCATGTCCACAGAATCGGTAGTAAAAAAAATTGAAATCCACCACTGGGTTAAACCACATTTTACTCAAGCATCCTCAAAACAAGATGACATGAACAATCAAACTTCTAAAGCAGAAAGATGCAATGTTGAGTGAACCAACATTTGAGGAAATGCATTCAGTAGAAAAGTTACTGTTGTTTGGTTGAGTAAATTGTGCTCAGCTAATTGCTTAACAGGTGAAAAATATACTGCTCAATTTGACATGTATTAAGCACCCATAAGTATGTACAGACTGGATGCAATCATACAGATACTTATCAGTACCTGGAAAAAATTCCTACAGGTGAAATTTACTGTTGAATAAATACGTTTATGTTTGTATTGCCTGTTGTACATTGTATTAATGCTAAGGTATGACTTTATTTTGTCTTTGGATTCAGACTTCCTCTACTAAAGACCCCTTAAAATACACATTCAAATGTTTAATAAGTATTCCTCCACTCCCAATTTGTAAACTTTATTATCGGGAAGACTGCCTGTTATTTTCCCCTGAACTCATATAGTACAAATACATTATGTTTATTTTGGCCAACAGAAATAATAGCTTAAGCTTAATCCTTTGCTTCTTCATTCTAAACTACATTCTAAACTTCTTCATTCTAAACTACCGTTTTAAAGATGAAAAATACATAACTACCTGGGGTTCAAAATATATATTCATAAGAATTTCTACTTGCCTAAAATCATTTTATTGCAGAAGAAAAACTGACAGAAATGCAAGCTAGACCCTTACATGTAAATATGAAGATATAGTGTAAAACAAGCTGAAACCTGAACAATTTTCTTATAAATACATGAACATAGAGGCCAGTTGAATAGAACATTTCCCCTTATTTCATAGCTTTTTCTATTATGGACAGAAGTAGGTTTTTTTTCTCAGGTTATCCTTATTAGTTTTATAGACTGAAATCTTACCTGAAACAAAATATGAATGCCTTAGTATCTAGGTACACATTAATCTGGTTAATCTTATCTTAGCTGAATTATAATTATCTTCATAATTGAAGATAATTGATAATTGAAGAGGTTGTGACTGTGTCTTGTCACAATCTTGTTTTAGTAATATAGGAAACTTCAACTAAGTTTATTTCACCTTGAACATTAAATTACAGATACCAGTCTTAGAACAAACTAGGACTTCAACTTTTTAAACCCACTTATTTTATGCTATCAAGGACAACTGACATAAGAATGTTGAGTACAGATTTGATAATTGTGAAATGATCTATTTTGTATATTTGCCCTGAACAATCCTTACTAGGCCCTATATTCCTATATAGCACCTTTAGTGAACTTTAGAACAGGTATTAAATCAGGAGTGGGATTCTACTGGTTCGGACCGGTTCTATAGAACTGGTTGTTATGATTCTGCGCAGTTCAGAGAACCAGTAAATCATGCCCCTGGCTGGCCCTGCCCCTCTCCACCCACTCCTCCCCTCCCAGTTAGTCCTTATCGCGCATGCGCAACATTGCATGCATGCCCAAGCTGACTGCATTCTTCCCTGCCCAGTCACTCCTTAAAGTATTTCTCCCCCCCAACCATCAGCTGTTCCTATGATCAGCTGTGCTGGGATTCCCCTTGCTTACTTACTGCTTTGCCCAGGAGGCTTCCCTGAGGCCCAGGAAGGCAAAAAACGGAAGGGGTGCAGCACTACCCCAACCCCTCCATTTTTTGCCTTTCTGGGCCTCAGGGAAGCTTCTTGGGAGCAAAAACACCTTCCCAGGAGGCTCCCCTGAGGCGCAGGAGGCCCCAAAACAGAGCACGGGAGGGTGCTGCATGTCCCCCTATGCTCAGTTTTTTTCCTTCATGAGGAGGCTCCCCTGAGACACACAAGGCCCAAAAAATGGGAGTGGGGTTGCTGCAAAAAAAAAGAAAAAGCCATGCACACCCACTCACATGGCCATGCCCACCTAGCCATGCCCACAGAACCGGTTATTACAAAATTTACCCCTGCATTAAATGATAATGATTAATTTTTATCATTCCATCTATTGAAGGATAAATGTGTGCCTTGGCTGTCCACTGATAATTTTTTCACTACTTATATTTATTAAGAGCTCAGTTTGGACCAGTTCCAAAAGCACTGAACAAGTGCTTATCAAATCTTATGACACTACAAATCCAAAGGTATTTATAAATGCTTGTAGTCCATAAGTCAACTCAACATAGAAACTTTAAAAACTGACTGGAATAAGGAATTCTTTTTATCTAAAAATGGTGGGTTGTTTTAATGCCTCTAGATCTTTTATCAGACTAAAATACTCCATTGTATTTGTTAGAAAAAGAGTACAACACCATGGTGCTGGAGTTGCAATGAAAATAATGTCACCTGCAAACATTATGTTTTTGTGATGACTTAAAATAATTTTTGGGAATAAGTCATTACATAGATTAATCTAGATTAATCTAGTCATTACATAGATTAATTAATTTGACACAGACTTTAATATTCTCAGATGTTATGTTCTTTTGAATTATATATGTGCTGGGCAAAATATATGGATTTGCCATATATTCGTCATTGCAAAAAGATTTGTTCTTCAACATTAGAAAGACCACATGTGGTCCTAATGAGTCAACAGACCGAACGCTAATGTTACTTGTGACCTATGAATGAGTTGTTTTCAGAAGCAGATTATACATGGTTAATTATAATGAAATATGATCATCTCTCTGTGTAAAATTCTATGTCTGGAAAAGAAGCAACGGATGGAAACTAATCAAGGAGAGAAGCAATATAGAACTAAGGAGAAATTTCCTGACAATTAGAACAATTAATCAGTGGGATGACTTGCCTCCAGAAATTGTGAATGTTCCAACAGTGGAAGTTTTTAAGAAGAGACCAGACAACCATATGTCTGAAATGGTAATGGGTTTCCTGCTGAGCATGGAGGTTGGATTGGAAGACTTCCAAGGTCTTTTCCAACTCTGTTATTCTGTGATTCCGCCTAAATGTATATAAATATATGAAATGCCTGCATATATGACCTGATTAAAGATTTAATTAATTACTACATTAATTATTAAATTAAATTAGAGAAAAGAAGGATTAGATATGACATTATAGCTGTATTCAAGCATTTGACAGGCTGCCACTAAGAAAAGGGGGTCAGCTTATTTTCCAAAGTACCAGAAAGCAAGACAAGAAACAATCGATGGAAACTAATCAAGGAAAGAAGCAAACTGGAATTAAGGAAAAACTTCATAAAAGTGAGGAAAATTAAAACCAGTGGAACAGCTTGTCTTCAAAAGTTGTAGGTGCTTCATCACTGGAGGTTTTAAAGAAAAAACTGGACAGTCACCGGTCTGACATGGTATAGAGTCCCCTGCTTGAGCAGGGGATTGGACTAGAAGGCTTCCAAGGTTCCTTCCAGCTCTATTCTGATTGACATTGATAGACATATTCCTTTTGTTTATTTTCTATTTGGTTAAATAAAAACTAACAACAATCATTGTCCAGATCAGGAGTGCAAAAATCCCAATGAACCCTAAATGGAAATACAGCAGATAGTTTTCTGTGTCTCTTTGCTTCATCCTAATTTTTATATCTGGTAGACCTGACTAATGTAAGAAACCAAATTTATAAATATGAAGCTTAGTTTGACTTTGAAATCATTGCCAGTCACATTGTATCTAGGTAAAATAAAATAATAATTTAATTTATTATTAAATTATCCAATCATGCTAAATCATTCTATATGCAGAATATAACTTCTGTTCATTAAAATCTATCTATAACCTTAGAAGGACAAGATGAAATATAAGTACATTTATACCTGCTGTAAAGATTGGAAGCCCATTCTTTATGTTTATTGTTTTATTATTTCTTTCCTTGTCTTTTTCTTTCTTATCACTTTTGAATTTTTTACCCTTTTTTTTTTAAAAAAAGTATTGTTTTGGCTTTGTAAACGCCTTTAATAAAAATTAATTTAAGAATAGGAGATGTTAGGAATAACTCAGTGGCACATAATCAACCAGTCAATAAGGAGCATGTATGCTGAACTGAAATCCCAGTTATGCTAAAACAGTGGTTCTCAACCTTTGGTCTATGGACGCCTGCGGGGGGCAGAAATGTTATGATTTAAATCTTGAGGTAAGTCTTGGGAGGCTGTGGTCACAAAGGATATTTAAATGGGGTCCATGGTAAAGAAAGGATTGAGAACCAATGTCCTACAATAGTCCCACTTTCCTTTTGTTATCCCTGAATACATCTATGGAAATATTGGCTAAGTGAAAACATTGTGTATCATTTATTAACCTGTCTGTAATTGCTCTTCAAAGAAAGAACTTTGGCCTTCCCTTATTCAGCAATGATACACCTTCACAGATTGTGAGATGATGTTAACACCAGAGATGATATTTAGCAGGTTCTGACCAGTTCTGGAGAACCAGTAGTGGAAATTTTGAGTAAGTAGTTTAGAGAACCGGAAAATACCACCTCTGACTGGAGATTTTACAATATCCCTCCCATGCCACACCAACCAAGCCATGCCCACAGAACCGGTAGTAAAAAAATTGAATCCCACCACTGGTTAAAACTTTTGAGGGATAAGAATTTTTTTTTTTAATGAAGCAAATGGGAAAGTCTGCCATAGCAAAAAGAAAACTGCACTGCAAGTTTTTGCAGCAGGACTGCTGTTGACTGCAGAGAACATGTATATCATACAATTTCCAATTTTGAAATCCAGCTATATTGGCTTTCAAATAAATAAAAGTAAAAGTCTTTATATATAAATAAATAAAATAAAATTTATCTTTCAAACAAATAAAAGTAAAAGTCTTTATATATTTGTATGCTTGTACTGCAAGAGTCTTCACTTAAACCAATTACGTTTTTCATCTCTTTAGATAAACATTAATAATGTTCTCAGATTTGATTTATGAGACCTTGGAGACCGGAAGCCCCAATTATTAAATATTAGGATATAGATAGCAACAGCAATGCATGGAATCCCCACTTTTAAAGTTGATGTCAAAGACTAACATTCTTCTAGTGAGGTACCACAAGTACAATTAAATTAAGAGTTTTAGAGCAGCGGTCGACAACCGGTGGGCCATGGCCCACTGGTGGCCCGTGCGAAAATTTTGGTGGGCCACAGAGAAATCTCACCCCCAGAGCACACCCCCAAAGCAATTAATCCAGGCTGTGCAGAAACACAAGGCTGCTCAGCCCACATGGCCCGCAGGAACCTTCCCCGCCCACTCACTTCTTACTTGGCAAACTTGTCTGCTAAGTTGCTATTTTTCCTTTTTCCGACCATCATCTGTTCTGCTGTGCTGGGAGATTTAGATTAGCTAGGAAGCAGGAAATGGTTGCATTTCTTGCTTTCTAGCTAAGCACAGCCGAACCTCCCTTAGGACTGAAGGTTTGTTTGCGAACAAATTCAGTGCAGACTCACTGCAAGCAAATTTGAGAGACTGAGCTAGCCGATGGCAGATAGATCACTGAATGATTCTGTGAGCAACTCAATCTGCCTGCTTTGCCTGATTTTGGGTAAAAGTTGCTCTTTTTTAAAATAAAAAAATCAATATTTACATGCATGGTGTGTTGTGATTTAATTTTGTGAGTTTGCTTGCAAGCAAATTTTATGTGACAGACTGAGCTAGCCAATGGCAGATAGATAGATTTCTGAATGAATCTGTGATTCTGTGAGCAACTCAATCTGCCTGCCTGCTTTGCTTGATTTTGGGTAAAAGTTTTTTATTTTAAGATACCTCTGCTATGAAAAATGATCACAGAATTGACTTGCTATGTTGACTTTTCAAATGGACTTTCTCCATTGTATTTATTTAGAACACTTATATAGGCATCTGAGCCAGTTTGGTGTAGTGATTAAGGCATCTGGCTAGAAACTGGGTGTCTGAGTCTTAGACCCACCAAAGACACAAAGCTAGACTCTCAGCTTTAGGAAGCAGGCAATGGCAAACCACTTCTGAAAAACCTTGCCAAGAAAACTGCAGGGCCTTATCCACGAAATCTCTGAGGATCAGATATGATTAAATGAAAGAAAAAACATTTAAATGTTTAGTGTAGATAGGTTTTAAAAAACTATTACAACGTATTTAAGGGAAGTAACAATGACCTTAGATTTTCTGGAATCACTTTGACTCATTTACCAGTAGTGAACTGAAGAGACTACTTTCTCCATATGTTTTTGTCCTCCACAAGGTTTTTCATAATATCACCTTAGTTCTGCCTTTTTAAAGGCAAATTGATGTATCTGAAAACATAATGCTGACTGCACTGTACCTACTGCTTCTAATTTGAACTTAATTTAATTTGTGAAAACATATATGAAGGAAGCCATCATTTGCACATTTAACTAAAATAATACTTAAAAATGGGTCATCAACCTCTCATAGGACAATGTTACTAATCTCCTACTGCAACTGAGAATTGGCTTTATACTGCATAAACAGTTTTGGGATTGCAGTATTGAATCTGGCACTCCCTACAAGAAAACAGGTAAGTCCTCCTGAATTTTATATAGTTTATTGTTATGTAACTATAACATGCAGCCTCAGTATAAAGGTTTATATTGTTCATTTATTTATTCAATTCACCCATGTCCCATCACAATCTATTGACTCTTAATTATTATGATTATGGTAGAAATTACTGCCCTGCTGACGTTTTCTTTAAATGTAGTTTCATCCTGAGTTGTGTATCAAATGTGTTTCAAACAACAGGTCTGAACTGAATTTCAGTAGAAACTTGTTGATCAAAATATATACTACTCTAAAAGAGATTCAAAGTGTACAGGTGTATGCATTTTTCCATATGAAAAATGCATACACCTGTAACAGACAGTTAAGCGATATGAAAGCTTAACTATCTGTTTAGTTCTTCATGCAACCTGTCAGGAAAAATATAATAGGAAAAACGAAAGTGAGAAAGCATCTGCCACTTCAGATGACATCTGAAATTAAACTGGCAATCTTCGGAACAAAAAGGTATGATTTGCTCTAGAGTACAAAATGTTGCTTTGCTTACTTGAGATAGTGATTTCAATTGGACTAGGTGCAAAACTAGTAATCGAACATGATTGATTAAAATTTTCACAGCAGTGGGGCAAATAATTTAATTTAAAAGAATAGGGCAACTAAATGCATAAGAACTGATGCATTTTTTTTAATGTCCTCATAGATAATTTGACCTTCCTCTTACAGGATTTTACCCAATAAATTAATGCAAACTTACTCCATTAGGCATTCATTCTCTTTTTCAAACAAGTGATGGCTTTCCAGATAATGAATTTTATCTTAATAAAGCTAAGGCAAAATTAGAGAAGTATGCTTTGAAAATCCTGACTTGCTGCTGCTCAACATAGCAACATCACTACTGTTCTGTTCTGTTATCTATGTGGATTATTAAAAAGAGTAAAGTAGGAGAAAATCTGGAGAAATCCAGGATAGAAACTAGCATTTGTGACCCTTTCCCCTTTGAAATTTCTTAAGTCAAAATACAGAAGCGATTGACTTCAAAAAGGATATTCAAATGGATAAATCAGCTTTCCCAGCACAGACATGCATTCTTAAACACATGGATACCAAAAAATGATGAAATGTGTATTTCCTCCTTTTGTATTTGCGTGTAACAGTGCAAGTATCTAAGAGATGTTTGTTGCAACATCATATTAAGTATTTCATTTCCTGCCTCTTTAGCAGATGCCTATACCAACTAATTTTTCTGATAGCCCTCTTCATTTTTAGAAAATAATTGACTTGCCCCTACCTCACTTTGGCCAATGTGTCTATCTGGAAAGCCATTTATTAGACAGTAACAAATAGTATTTTTTAAAATTACATAAACAATTGATAAAGCCACACAACCCCCAAAGTAACTCATGTCAGTATACAAGGGTTAAAAGCAACAACAATGTAATAATAAAGTCCTTTTTACTGCTCTGTCTTTTTATTTATTGCTTTGCCAGTTATTTATTGAAATGCACTACCACTTCAGTTACTGAAGAATAACAGAGATACAGCACTGCTTTTGAAATCCATCTTTTGTAATTCATTGGGATTTAACTAATGTTGGATTGGGCCTATGCCCTCCCACAAATGGAAGTCCATGGATTCAATTCTGGAATTTGGACTAGATGCTGATGATGTCTACAAGAACTAACAAGGCCTGGATCAAGTTCTACTTACATAAACTTACTAAATATAAATAGAGCTTGGTCATGCCAACTATAAAAATATTTATTACTTGACAGTGAGAAGAATTAATCAGGCTTCTGAAGCTATGTGTGGTCCATTTTAAGAAGAGATTGGACAGATATTTGTCCAGAATGGTATAGGATCTTCCGCTTGAGCAGGGGAGTTGGACTAGAAGACTTCCAAGGCCACTCCCTACTCTGATATTCTGTTTATATCCATTCAAATGGGAAAATGGGAGAAATGAAAGAAAAATGGATTCTGAATACAACTTTATTCAATTCTTAATAAAGTGGCATATTAAATATATTCATTTGCAATCTTGAACTTTGCACTTGTTTCACTTCTTTCTACTTCAAAAAACACTGGTTTCAAAGTAATCGCTACTGATGGGAATTATGTAACTGAAAAAGAAATTCTATCAGCTAGCATGACAGAAAAATGAACCAATGGAATGATTGTAAATAGAGATTGTTCATGCCAATTATAAAGATCTTTGTTTCTTAACAGTGAGAAGAATTAATCAGTGGAATGACTTGCCTTTAGAAGTTATGGGTGCTCCTGCAGACTTTTAAAAAGAAATTGGAGATTTGTCCAGAAAGGTATAGGGTCATCTGCTTGAGCAGGGGTTTGGCCACCAGACTTGAAACTCTAGACCTAGAAAACCTAGAACTACTCCGCCTCCGGTCCGATCTAAATATAGTATATAAAATCATACATTGCAATGTCCTACCTGCAAATGGATATTTCAGCTTCAATCATAACAATACAAGAGCACACAATAGATACAAACTCAAGGTTAACCGCACCAAACGTGACTACAGAAAATACAACTTCAGCAACAGAGTGGTCAATGTTTGGAATACTCTACCTGACTCTGGTTTCTTCCCCAAACCCCAAAAACTTTAACCTTAGACTGTCTACTATTGACCTCACCTCCTTACTAAGAGGCCTGTAGGGGGCACGCATAAGTGCACCAATCATGCCTACCGCCCCTGTCCTATTGTTTCTTTTTATTTTTCTTATAAGTATCTATCTCATGTATTCAAAACTATATTTATTCTTATACCTGTATCTTGTAAGCGATTGACAAATCAAATAAATTCTAATATATATATCAGCTGAACAGGATAGAGCCAGTGGTCTAATGGCAATTACAATTGCCTCACATGTAATACTTCCCTGGTTCGAATCCCAGTAAGGGTATGGCTAGTTGAAGAGAGCTAACTAGCTCGAAATAGATCTATCCTAGTCTCCCTTATTTAATTATTTATCAGCTCAAAACCTTACACACACACACACACACACACATATATACACTAAAATACCTCCAAGGTCCTTCCAACTCTTGTTATTTAGTCTGTCTATGCAAGAACAATGCAAAAAATAAAAATAATTAAATAACAGCAGAACATAATGCTGTACATCAATTCCAAAATGAAAAATGTGAGCTCCATCAAAAACAAAAAAACCCACCCTTCTTCTGGCCACTTTCTCAAGCACAACAAAATCCAAATCCTTTTCTCAAAGGAGATCTTTCACTCTTGCCTTCCACAGGCTTCTTTTATGTCTTTCTAAAGCTATGTGTCAGCTACAAGTATGAGCTAAGAAACCATCCTTTGCATTTCCAGAATGGGAGTATACAGGCCTTCTAAGTTTTCCTTCTCAAGAAAAACAGTAGGGAAAAGGGAAAAAACAGAGTACATAACATGGGATTTGTTTTTTCAATGGATAACTAACAGTAACAGAAGTTAGAAATGAAAAAGATTAAAAAGATAATTATATACTGAAAATTCTTCAAGATGGATAAACCAATTGTATTATTACTATGTGACTAATATTGACATATATGATTATTATGATTATTGTTGTATCTCTATTCAAAACTAACTGTACCCAGACAACATGTTGTTCAAGTAGAAACTGAGTTTTTTAATGTGTATTTTTAAAAATGTATGGTTTCTGTGAGCAGGCAAAAAGCGAGCCTACTTAAAACCAAAGCCCAAAACCAGGTACTATTTTCATCATTGGCACCCTGCCAAGAAAGGTGAAGTTATCAGATGCTTCCGTGCTTTGAATGCCTTTTCTTTCATGGCTGAAAAGAACTCAAAGGAGCTGATGGAAGAGGAAGCTAACAAATTGAAGACACATTTTCCAGATGAATTCCTAAATCTTGTCATTCTTCAAATTAAGCTCTCTCCTTGTCCTGCATAATTAGATAGAAATGCAATCTTATATGAATCCCACAGATAACACAGTTGACATATTAATTCTTGTGAATTAGGAAACTGTAATAATATCTGACAGATTCATATAGGACTTTCTTTTCCTACCAGATTATATCAAATCTTAGGAGTGTGTGGCAGAAGTATTGCGAGCTAATCAGTTTCATCAATCCAATTAATAATATTGGAATAAATCTATCAGAATAAAGCAGTTTAGTATAGCGGTTAAAGCACTTGGGTAGAATCCCGGTGACTATGCATTCTAGTCCTATCTTAAGGACAAGCAAGCTGGGTGACCTTGGGCCAACCACTCTCATCCCTAGAAAGAAGGCAATGGCAAAACACTTCTGAAATCTTGTAAAACAACAACAACCCTGCAAGCAGTGGCCAAAAGTCATTACTGTCTAAACAAAACCTCCCATCAGAAGACCTGGACAGCCTTGCCAACTTGCGCTGCTATGGAGTCTGAAAAAAAAAACCTCTATAATGTGATGAATCCTACTAGACTCTAGAGCTGAATCCAAGCTTCCACTCTACAAAGTGGGCAACAAGGCTGACCATATAATTGGCTCATCATCATCATCACAGTTAAGACCTGTCCATGGAAAAGAGACATCCGAAATCAAGTACTTGTCCATCACCAATACTTCGGAAGGCACTTAATGAAGAAATCAGTAAACATCAAGTGAAAAGTTTCTGATTAACCCCTAACACTAGAGACCAAATCACACTTAAACCCGGTAGCTTAATTCATTTTCCCACAACCAAATCGGCAAAATCTGTAGCATTTTATTACATTTAATTATTATAAACCATCAAACTATTGTGACACCCCCCCCGCCCCCCCAAGACACACAGGCAAGACAGAATATAAACTGACAGCGAACAGCATTCCTTTACTAGCACTGATGATGTTACCCCAGTTAGGGTAAGGGACGTCTGCAAAAAAACATGCAAGTTCAGAGAGCACCAAGGATCCCTTATTTATTGGGACCTTCTCCGATTTTGTAACCTGTTATATTTTACTGACGGATAGTAACCACGCTGCCTCTCGCTTGTAGCTATTTAAACCCTCACTCCCGAGCCCGAGCAATATTCTGATCCTTTACCCAAGACTCTTAAGTTACTCCAGATCCAGCAAACTCCCCTCAGTCGCTCTTGAGAGGCGGGGCTTTCTTTTTAAAGTTTAGGCAAGCAATCGGCTGGAAAACTTCCCACCGTCTTTTTATTTTATTTATTTATTTTATATTGTCAAGCGATTGTAAGATAACAGGTATAAGTATAAACATAGTTATGAATACATGAAATGGATACATATAAGAAAAATAAAAAGAAACAATAGGACGTAAATGAGGCGGCTTTGTTGCTGGACCAGAGGAGCCCCTAAAACTATTCCTTGCAATACACGGCTATGCAGCATACTTACTGGATTAAAGCCGCTTTTTCCTTTTTACTGGCCACTCTGACTGGCTTTAGTTCGTCCCCGTCAGGCTGAAGATCAGTCATGAGCACCATCGAAAAGCAAAAGTTCGCCTCTGATCTGTCGTCTCTTCTGGCTCTACTTCCCCTTCTTCCTGCTGATAATATTCAAACAGGACTCCCTCCGAGCATTTCTAGCTTTTCCTCCTTCCTATCACATTACACTACTTCGAGAGCTCAAAGCACAAAATGTGACCGAGCGCGGGGTTTTTTTTCCCCTTTCTTTTTTCCTTAGTCCCTAACTAACCTGAGCAAGTTTGAACTGGTATGGTTGCCCGCCCAGCCTTATAGGCTGATGCACAGAGGGAGGAGAGAAGGAAAGTCCGGGAGGGAGCCGGCCCTCTTCTCCTCGACCCACGAACTCTGGAAGGAAAGAGAAAAAACCAGTCCCACCAGCTCGTCGGAGATTCAACCGATTACTCAAGCGCGGAAACGACAGCGCCTTTTACAGTTCAGAAGCTTTGAAAAAGTTGGATGAGAGGGGTTTTAAAAATATATATATCGAGAGAAGATGGAGATCATGGTGGCACTGAGAGGACCGAAGCCATGAAATTTGTATTAAAAGCCTGCCCAAGGTGAAACGTGGGAATGGAGAAAAAAAAGTTGGAAGGTCATTTGGCCTGATCCTAAGCTCTTGAGAGGACTCTGTTTAAGGCAATTTAGGTAACTCTAAGGCTTATTACAGAGCTTAGATGATTCACAACTGGATATGACCTGCTCAGCTATTGTTACTCCGTGGCTTATGAATACAAAAGGACCTCCTGAATGTTTTATGTGGGAATAGCAATAAGAGGAGAAGCAAAAAGGCTCTTTGGTCCCTGATTTCACCTGAGGACTCACCTGACTGCTTGGCTTGAAACAAATGGCAGCTGCATGGGGATTGGCAATGGGGACAGGAAATTTCACGTTTCTGATTATTTGAAGTATAGGTGGAATCAGTTCCCCAGTGTGGAAGGGCTTGAGGCATGTAACCTACAGGTTTCAAGCATGGAGAACCCACTCACTTCTCCCATACTGGTAGGGTAGGAATCTGGCCTTGCTTGGCTCATACGACAGTATTGTTTCAGGTGGGTTTCTCTGATTGGAAACCTCCTAGCAGTTGGGTTTCTGGGGTCCTTGAACCTGAGGTATTCGAAGGACTAGGCTCAGAAAATATAAAGAACCCAAAAGTTCAACCCTAAGCTATGTAACTCTATAGGTAGTCCTGGTCTTATGAGTACAATTGAATCCAAAATTTCTGTTGCTAAGCAAGTGAGTTAAGTGAGTTTCACAGTCACCCCATTTTACCATCTTTTTGCCATTTTTAAGCAAATCACTGCAGTTGTTGTGAATTACATGGTTGTTTAAATGATTGCAGCTTCCCCATTGACTTTGCTTAACAATGGGAAGGTTACAAATAACCCTGGGACAGTGCAACTGTCATACGTACATGCCAATTACCAAGTGCCTGAATTTTGATCATGTGTCCATGGGCTGCAATTGTTGTGTGAAAAAGGGTCATGTCACTTTTTTCAGTTCCATTGTAGCTTCAAATGGTCACTTAGTGAATGATTAAAATCGAACACTACCTGTAGTAACATTAGGTTGGCCTAATGTTCCAGAATGATTGGCTAAGTAAATTGAGCATTCTGAGAGTATTAAGTCCAAACATTCTAAGAGTGGGGCAGCAGGGTGAAAAAAAAAATCTGGTTTTGAGCTACTATTGTCTTGAGATAGTAAGACAATGCATAGATTGTTATTAGTCTATGTCAGGGTTTCTCAGTTTTAACAACTTTTACGTGTGGACTTCAACTCCCAGAATCCCCTAGCCAAGGGGATGGGGGAATTATGGAAATTGAAGTCCATACATCTTAAAGTCACCGAGTTGAGGTTCTATGTCATCTTTTTCTAGCTGCCTGGGGAGCATTAAAAAAATAAAAAGAGCAGGACAGTGTTTTCTTTGCATTTTTAATCAGGGCGCACATCATTTGTCCTGCCTTCTAGAATTTGCTAAAAATGACAAGGCCTTCTTAGCAATGAAAACTTTTTGAGGAATCAATACAATTACTCTTTGTGTTTTCCTCTTTAGTGAATTTACATGCTCTTTCCCCAGGGGTCACTCAACCTGCAATGACTTTCAAAACATTCAGCCAGATTTTTTCACAAAATGACCACATTGATGATGTTGTTCTGGACCTCACTTCTTTCCTGTGTAACTGTTAAGCAATTTCAAATCTTTTGTATGCTTCCTGTAAGGATTATGTCATTTAGAGTAGCTGTTCCCTTTTCTTACCTCTAGGCACTTTATGAAAGTAAAGCTGTGAAATGCGGTTTAAAAGTTGTCAAATGCTACTGGAATTCGGGTTAGCATTCTGATACGATCTGAATCTCCTGGAGTTCAATATTTACCCACAACATTTTGCAATTGATTGTGCTCATGATTCTCACTCATCATACTAAGAAATCCCTACAGTTCTGAGATTCTGGGGGCAGTATAGACCTCCTTGGGCTCATCTCCCCTCTATTGCTAGTTATATCATGAATCCAATCACACTAAATTCATACTGTATCAGGTTAAACTCATGGCCCACAGGCCAGAATGTCATGTGCTGGCCCCGCCCCACCCAGTTTAGTGAAGGGGGAAAACGTCATGATACATCACATGATGCTGCTATGACATTGCGAGTTTGACAGCCCTACTGTATATAGACTGATCTGATCTGTGTTTCCCAGACTAACATACAGCTTGGAAATCTTGCAGCTCTGTCAGTTCTGATTGGCCTGACATTTCTTGGCTTAAAACATATTAAAATAAATTTAAAAATGGGTGAAAGTACACTTGACATATATTTTACACATTTAAGTCTAAATTTTCATGCAAATTAAAATCAATGCAGAAAGAGGGTAGAAAGAATTACTATACCCACTTGTGAAACTGTATTTTCTAAATATAGTGATTCACCACTTTCTAGGATGAATCATAATTGCAAGATAGAGCACAATATTAAAATTGTGATACAAATTGTATATAACTATTGAAATCATTTTGTTCTAGCAAATACAATTACCAATGTTTGCAACTAAATCAGAATCAATGGTATTATATTGTTATCAAATTAATTTATTAAAAAATATTCATAGTCACATGGCATTAACTAAATTGGATCAAATTGTATTTTAAAACAAATTATTTTCATTCAAAAGTAAGAGTATGCAATATGCATTTTAAAATAAAGATATAATTTCAAAAAATATTTCAATACGTAGGCAAAGAAAATTACTGAGGTTATACAACTAGTGCTTAGTATAAGGTTAATAAAGATTGACCGTATCAGGCAAAGAGCATTACGTTATTTTTATGATCTGAAAAACTGGTTCTGACCAGTTCTGAAAAAGAATATAAATCTTTAGATCAGTACCAAAATTTCCACCATGTTGTTATTTGTAAATCTGAAAAGAAAAAATTAAGTAGAAAAAATAATCTACTAAAAATAATATATGTAAGTATTTAGTTTCTGTCTTTCTTCTTCTTTGCATTCTGATTTACAGTGTTTATAAATACCACACTCTAAAAGTGTTTTAAATACCACATTCCAAAAGTTTATATTGGTTTTGCTGTGTGATACACACATATACATATACATATACACACACATATATACATACATACATACATACTACACACACACACACATATTACAGTAATGGAAGATATTGTTGTTTAAATGTAATTATTCTATTATCTATACACATAATAGAACACTATTCTTTTGCCATTGCTGCATATTCTCCAAATTTAAGTTCCCAAGGCAATGTTTATTTTCTGGCCACTGAATACATGGCCAATTTTGTGAAGAACCAGTATGGTGCAATGATTTTTTCCCCTCACAATTGTCACTCTACAAGTTAGGTTGGACTGAAAGACAATGATTGGTCTAAAGTCATACTAGATCTTGGGGGGGAAAATGAAGGAAAATGCAATGCACTCTGCTTTGCCCAGAATATAAACCAGTTAATGAAAGGAAGAAATAAAACTATTTTAGTGGTCTTGAAAAATGGCTGCCATGAGGGGTTGGGCCTATTCATGAAGGGCTCCTTAGTTTTTCTAAATAGCCAGAACATCAATTTATTAAAGGACAAACTATTGAGAGTTCTAAGTACCACTTTATCTTAAATTTATCTTTTTTCCTCAGTAGGAGGGTATTCAGGTCAAGAATCAGGCTCCAGACATTCACCATATTTATTTTTCTAGGATACTTATGTGATCTGTATCAGGGCTGGATCAGAGGTGGTATTCAGCAGGTTCTGACCAGTTCTGGAGAACCGGTAGTGGAAATTTTGAGTAGTTTGGAGAACCGGCAAATACCACCTCTGACTGGCTCCATCCCCATCTATTGCCCGCCTTCCAAGTCCCAGCTGATTGGCTGGGTCTTCTTTTGTTGTTCTGCACAGGAGAATGGATCTGGAAAGCAGATTAGTAGGGTGGGCAGGGAATGGAGATTTTGCAGTATCCTTCCCCCAGGAGTGGGGAGGAAATGGAGATCCTTCCCCTGCCACGCCCACAAAGCCACGCCACGCCCATCAAGACTACATCCACAGAACAGGTAGTAAACTTTTTTAAATCCCACCGCTGGGCTGGATGTATTCTTGGAAATAAAGCTGAAAAATTGAGGTGTTGTGTGTGACATGCCAGTTTCACATTTAATTTCTTTTAATTAAAATATTTTTTAAGGCAAAGAGAGTAGGGAGCTTGGCAGAAGCAGATTGCCAGTTTGTCACATTAGTTATTTATGGCAAAAATGTGCTATCCTGCTGCACATTTAATACAAATAATTGTCATGCTCATTTCATCAAATTAATAGGCAAATTATAATCAACAAATGTAAACAATGGATACCTTATTAAATCATTAAAGGAACTAATTTTAAAAAGTATGATTGCCAGATAAAATACACAGTTGTGAAAGACAATTTAAGCTATTTAATTCACTAACATAATTTTACTAAAGGAAAAACAGTATGAGTTATAAATCTTAACTTGCATTTTTTTGTAGCTTGTTCTGTTGTATTCCAAAGCTACAAGAACTTTTGGTATAAACATTTCTGTAGGAAACTTATTATCCTCTGTACTGTCCAATCTAAACGTATTGAAGATTGATCATTCCTCATTTTAATCATTCTTTGATTGGATTTGGAACTATCATGTTATCATTTTATCCTTTGTATGTTTGCTTTACTTTTTGCTTCCTAAAGAATTGGGAAGCTGGAAAAAAGTGCTCAGTTCCCTACTGTCAGTTCAATAAAACAGTCTGAGTGGAGTTATCTTTATTCCTGTTATGAATGATTTACTGTGTTCACATGAATTCCATCTAAATATATATCTTCCCTTAAGAAGTTGAACATTATGAGCAGCAGATTTATATCAATCCTTAAGATCCCCTCTGTAAAGTAAAGCGTGCAGTCAATGTTTCCTATAGTGTAATTGGGAGCTGGCAGAAGTACATAATGTGTGAAAAACTGTAATTTATTTAGCTTACAGTTATCTAAAATCTGCAAATGTGAAATTCCTTAAAAAGACAAAGACGAATTTAGATTTTGGAGGTGGAAGAGTGTGCATTCACATTCTGGCTTGAAATAATGTTCATTATGTTAATTACGCCTCAGTATAATAGAGGTAGATGTTGTCCGATGTATTATTATCTTTCTGGCCTATTGGATCAGGCTGCTTGCCTTTTGCCAGCATGCCATATCTATTTTTTGAGTGAATTGACTGTTTTGCTGTGCAGTACCTCACCGACGTAATCATGAGCCAAGCAAGTTTTCATTTAAGATTTTAAAAAAGATTTCAGAAGAGGTGCATGCAGTCCCAAAGCCTGTTTCACATCATGTAACCACATGTAAGTAAGGACTGCATTTACATATTTAATGGAATTCTGTGATAACTACAGAATTTATCCATATTAAAAGTGCCTGGCCCAATGAAGTAAAACATTTTCCCAGAGTAGATGTACCGTATATATGAGAACTACAGTACTTAGCTCCTGCAACTTATTTATATTAAAGTCTTCTAGAAAATCTACTGTGTATTATGTTATTCAGATAAAGAAGAAAGTGCTGTGTAAGGGAGAAACAACTGGTTAACTATTTGTCCAGACTGGAGTGAATGAGTTTTTGAGACTGAGCATCGTTCTTTGCTTTGAGTAGGTTGATCATTGCATTTTAAAAAGTGGTTTTGGGCAAGCTACTGATATTATTTAGGAAAATCAAACTAAGTATGATTAAATTAACTACTACATTAAATTGACTGTGCATAATATATGATTGCTAGACATCCCTGGGTGATGGAATGTGTGGATCATCTTGGGGAAGAGGGGAATAAATGCCTAGGAAACAAGCAGACAAGAGAGGTACTAGCTCCCAGTGACTTGTCTGAGAAGGAAACTTAGGAAGGACCTATCCTAACGGATCAAGGAGTTAATAGCAGTGATGGGAAGTGTGTAATTTTAGCTTGCAAGAGGCTGTTTACTTAGCCTCATAATAAAGTGAAATCTACTCATCTAGTCATGATTTCTGAGGGTTTACCAAGGGGGAAGAGACACTGTCTCCTGTTGGGCCATCCTTTAAGACATTCTAATGTGACCAGAATGAACATTAAATTTTAGGCCAACTAAATATTTTTTCACTCCAGTGCTCGAGGGTCCTGTGATTAATCTAAGAAGACTATATAAACAGAAAACTAATTGTAATGGCAAACAAACTTCATTAATAAGTCAACATTTACTTACCAAAACAGATAGGCAGAATGATCACGGCTGCAGAACAAAGCAGTGGCAGTGGCAGTGACTACCAACTTCCTGCCAACTTCCTCATTGATTTTGTGTGTGGGAAGCTGGCAGTGAGAATTGGAAATTGTGATCATGTTGCAATGGCCACAACTTTGTGAATAAAACTGGTCTGAATGCCATAGAAATTTAAATTCCACAGGACTAATGGAAACTTGATTTTTTATGCATACATAGCGGATTAGTAGTATATAAATTTCTCGTGCCTATAATAAATTTTCCCTTCTCTCACATTAAAATGTTTGGTACAGGAGTAGCTTTCTGCTGCCAAACTAATTTTTTCCAGTTCAAGGTGGTACATAGATTGTAATTCTTAAATATATAAAACCAGTATTAACTTCCTCTTATGCAAATCCTAAAGGCAAAAGGAAAAAAAAGGAACAAGTAATGACACAGAAGAATTAATGGAGCTATGAAACATTTTAAAGAAAAAAATTCTCTAGATTTTGGAGTGGTGAACTGCACCATTCCCATTTAATTTCTATTAAAACATTAATGGTTTGATGTGACCTTATGTTTCAAGCCTACAGAATCTTATAAAAGATAAATAGGAAATTGAGCAGTGAATGGACAATCTCAAACTGTGAGCTTTTATTCTGTAAAAAGATCCTGTTACGCAAGTATGAGAATCAATAGTAGCTGTATTATTATGTAGTCTTAATAGCCTATGTATTATGGATGCAGTAAAACTTATCCCTGAAAAGCAAATGTAACACAGCTATTCATTCCAGCTATCTATACCCCAAAGGCCCATCTAGACGATTAACAAAACTGCATTTTGCCGTTAGTGTGACATTCTAATCCTGATCTACTACCAGAAGTGCTGTCTATAGAGATGAATAAAAGTTACTACTGTAGTTCCAATCCATCATTGCTCAAGAAACATGACATCAAAGAATTTTTTAAAAGATAGACAAAGGAAGAAATTGAATGAAATAAACTTATGAATGAATTTACACAACATTGAAATGTACTAAGAACAAGTATATTTCTCCATCCTTAATATTTTAGAATTGTTAGTAGGATCAACCATTAATGTTTGTCCTGCTACTTACCTTTAAAAAAAGCTGATAATTTGTGATCACCCTCTAGGTTTCTAAGAATATGTCTTTTGATTCGATCTAGGTTATTTCGCCCTTTGGTGTAGTGATAAGGAAATAGCAATAACACTTATATATTGCTTCATAGTGCTTTTCAGACTTCTCTAAATGGTTTACAAAGTCAGCATATTGCCCCCAACAATCTGTGTCTTCATTTTATTGACTGCAGAAGGTTGGAAGGCCAAGTCAACCTTGAGCTGCTGGTCAGGAACGAACTTCTGGCAGTGGCAATGCAGAGTTAACCTGCAATATTGCATTCTAACTATTGTGCGGAAATGGGAAAACCAAGATTTAAATCTAGAATCATGGAACTCTTAGGATGAGACTTTGGACCACAACTTTCTCTTACTTCAACCAATTTCATGGGTGTGATCTTGTGAAGGTAAAGAAGGGGACTCTATAAGCACTTTACAAGAAAAATAGATGATAAATATAAGAAAAGACTCAATCATGTGCCTACTTTGCCTCAATGTTACAGTCCAGTTTCACTTACTCTATATTTGCATAATTTTTTTAGAAGCCTGGTTGCCTGGCTACAGATATTTGATGCGTGTTCACTTATTAGTTAAATGCTTCTTCAGTTTTAGCAATGTGAGATCTATTCCAGCACCTGATTGTAGTTTGTCATCAATGCTTAGCTAGCTGCTTATAAAAACATTTGGAATCTACATCTTCTTCTAACCTTTCTGTCAAGATAGAATTCCTTCAGTTATCAATTATGCAAGCAATTGAGATCTCTTCTTAGCTCACCATATCCCTTCATCTACTTGCATCAATACAAAGTGTTTTCATAGCTAGATGGATTTTTCCCTATGATTTTCATATTTAAAATGTTTATCCAAATATCTTTATTTATCGCTTGATTAATATTAAAAACATCCTTCAGTGTCCAAGCTTTTGGCTACCTGATTAGACAAAACATTTTATACAAATAAACACTTTTTGCAAATAATACACACCATAGTGAACTCCATTTATTCAAAGAATAATTTTGTTTCTTTTTACTGATTTTCACTGTTTCTGGACTATGCACTGAAAAATAGTCAAAAATAGTTTTTATCCATCTTAGATATGGCCATGAGATAATGCCATCCTTAATAATTTGCTCCTCTTGTAGATATAACAACTATGTAGTTTTACCAAAGAAAGTCCATGAAAAAGCAATGAACCTCAGGTTGTTCACCTTAAATTAGCATTCTTTGTATAGTCATCCGTAGTCTTACCCACCACCTTACCCTACCCTACTTTTCCATGCCATTTTCTTTTTTCTTTGCTTATGTTATTCTTATGATAAATTTGAAGGAATTGGGTGGGCACCATACTGTCACTTAACTAATTAGACATAAGGATGTTAAACTTTGGGGCGAGACAATGCTTCAGTACTCTTCCATGTTATTACATGCTCCTAAAATGCCTTGACAGGAATTCTTAGAAGTGCCTAAATGCACTGTTTTTCCATTTCAAGCATTTATATAAATTTGCAGAAGGGGAAGATTCATAACACTGTTCTCCATCACTGCTAAAACTGTATCCTCTGAGTGTTCCGAATTCTCAGTTTCTCTGTCTCTCTCTCCCTCCCTCTGTGTGTGTGTGTGTGTGTGTGTGAGAGAGAGAGAGAGAGAGAGAGAGTGAGAGACAGATGAATAGTTTCTCTATATGGGAACCAAGCATTTTGATCCATTATCTTTAGCAGTGCTTTAGATCAAGAACTAGAAATAAGATATTTGCCTGTCAATAATTGCCTGCCAATAATTTTAAAAATAATAGTAAAAATAATAGTATGTGAATAACTGAATCTACACTTACATATATAATCATTTGGTACATTTTTATGTACCTGGAAATATATGATATATGATTATTTCATTGGATACTAAGGGGTAAAAATCTTAAAATAGTATCAGTTTTACTGCCCACATTATAAGTGCAATATTACAATCAATTTTTAATTGATACTTTCAAAGAATTCATGAACAAAGTCATAATCGCTTACAATTTTAATGTATGCAGGATTTATATGCATCTTTCCTTAAATTGTCAGAATTTTTTTTAAAAAAACAGACCAGCAGATTATGGTTCTTTGTCAGGTAAATTTCCCTTGCACATTATTTTAAATGCATAAAGACCCTTATTTTTTTAAAAAAATAATATTGTTTGTATACCACTTTCATAATATATCTTTTTTTCTGAGACAGTTTTTAATCATGGAATGACATGAACCATCGGATGCTAGAGTTGGTATCACATGAAGTATCGGGATAATAGATCATTTCGAAAGAATCTGTGCCAGAAATATTTTACATCCTTGATGGAGATGCACTGCTAATTTAGGATATGTTTGCTCATAGTCATAAACAAATATAGATAATGGGTCTAGGCATGCTAACACATGTTAAGCAGATGCAGTAAGTGGATTAGCTTGTTCTAAAAGAAGGAATGTAGCATTCATCTTCATGATTTCTCCATCTTCCTTAAGCCCTGTGTTTCTAAAAATCTGCTCTGGGAGGCTTAGTTAATCTTGTGGCATGACATGAACCTCTAATGTTGATGGCTGGAAGATGGAAAGGGGAACGAGAGGAGAAAGGTTGCTTTTATAGTAAACTTCTGCCAGATTGAAAACTTCTACCTTTAAGAAATAGAAGAAATAATTTTGTTTATTAATTGATCAATCTGGATCCCAATCAAAATAAGGCAATTGTGAATCTGGATCCAAATCAATTTAATACAAATACGAATTGGTTAGCCAAATAATGTCATAATATGTAATGTAATAGGAATAGGAACATGTCCTATGTGAAAGGAAATGTGTCATTCCATATCCATATATAGAGAACTCCTTGTGTGAAGGAATTTGGGGGCAAATATAGGCAAGGTAGAGTTCTCGCCTCACAATGAGGAGGCTTTGAATTCAATTCTAGGTAGCGGCAGTTATTTCTCTGTCTGAGCACAATGTGAAGTTATCTGCCTTGAACTTTGCATTGGTGACAGGAAGGGCATCCGGCCAGTAAACACTCAGCTCCATTCAGTTGCCCTGACTCCACCCCGATGCATGGGATTACGGGGTCATTAAAAGACAAATGTACATAGGGAGGAATAAGAGGAAGAGCAGAATGAAGTAACATGTAAACCTGGTTCTAAGGAACTGCGTTCTTATAACAAATATGAATAACAAATATGCCCTCCTTATCAGCAAGCTTTGTTCTATGTGTCGGATTTCCTACTGCACCTCATAATAGTAACACTTTTGTTAAAAGTCAAAAAGTATAGAAGTTGAAGAAAATGCCAGTGGCACCTTGGGAGCAATGGTCTTCTCAAAAGTGAACTATTATCCTTGTATTTCTTTATTCAGAAATATCACTGGCCGTGCTCTAGTTGTTACTGAAACCTACCAAAATAAAAGGTACTACTTGACAGTGGTCAGATATTGGACTGTTCTGTGACAGTCTGCATTTCTGTACGAGCTGCCCAAAATCTACATAACTACATGACAGCAGGGGGAAAAAAATCTCCTTGCTGCCATCTAGTGGCAAATGACTGGAGGTGATATTTGCAGGTACCATGCCCGTTTTGGTGAGAAAAAGACATATTAAAATACATACAGTCGTACCACCTTTTCAAAACTGCCCCATAACATCTTTTTTAAAAAATCTAAATATGCTTTTAAGTGAATTTAAGAATATATCATTCTCATCAACTATTTACTGAGATAAGAAACTTCTAAAAAGGATCAATGGCATTTTGCAGTGTGACAGTCCCTGTGTCTTTTCTCTTCTACTATGTGGGAGTTTCAGCTATATTTTGGTAAGAAATATTTATCTGCATGTGAAGAAATTCAATAAATTAAATTTTAACTTGTTATAGGGGCAAAATGTCAAACAGATTTTGGGAATATAATATCTTTTTGAGTCAAACTATAAATTTTGGGGAAATTTATATATTTTAAAACCAGTGTAATAAGAGTGTTTTCCTGGTAGAAAACATTTTTTTTAAAGTCGTTCCAACAGGATAAATCCAATGACATTGTAGCATGTTCATTAAACCATACCAAGGCAATATCCATTTTGATACCACATGTAGGTCAGCTGGACATGATCCAGACCAATATTCTTGTTACATCACTATAATTTTAGATTGATTCAGTTTAGTTCCCCAAGTTACAAGTTCTTCATCATTACAGAGACATGTCAAGGTGTGTACTTGTATAAATGATTGTACCTTTGCTAGAAACTTCCTTTGGTGAGGTCAAAGCAGCAGTGTAAAATCTACTGCATTTTGAAGTAAAATATAGTTTGTGAACAAAAGCTGACAGCCTGACAGCCATTTTCTGATGTCAGATACAATATGATTCCCAAAGGTATATTTCAGATGGCAGTGTAAAGACGGGTTTCTAACACTGTCTGGAAAGTTAAGCATGAATAAAACATTTCCTGAAATTTGATCTCTGTGTCTGTTCAGGTATCAGGAGTTGATTCTAGAAAATTGTTTGTTCACGCAACTTCTATTATCCTTAGGTGGGCAAAAGGTCATTATTCCCATTACACTGCTATTCTCACTTTACATATGATACCAAAGAACCTAGGTGGGATAGGAAAAAATCCTGATTTTTATTTTCCTTGTTTCAGTTGAAGGTGGAACAGATACAGGAAATTTTAAGTTTAATTTCTGGCATCTGTAGACAGGGGTTCGGAAATTTTTGCCTGAAAACTTTCCGCCAAACAGTGTTAATGAACTGGGTTAGAACAGGAGCCATTGGAGAGAAGAATGAATGCTATTAATTTTTTTTAAAAAGGCTATAAGAGGGAATGAGAGGGAAGTAAGTCAGTAAATGAAGGAAGGAAGGAAGGAAGGAAGGAAGGAAGGAAGGAAGGAAGGAAGGAAGGAAGGAAGGAAGGAAGGAAGGAAGGAAGGAAGGAAGGTAGATCATCCTTTTGTTTTTGATGAATTTTGGTGGTGGAGCAATTCTGGGAAGTTCTTTCTTTTTTTGTTCCTTCGGGTCAATGTTGAATCCTGGTGTCTGCCAGGACAAGTCCCTGCAATTGTCTTGGCAAGATTTCAGTAGCATTTTGCCCTTGCCTTCTTCCTCAGGCTGAGAGTGTGAGACTGCCTCTAGTTACCCCATTGGTTTCATGCTTAAGGCCCAACTAGAACACAATCTCCAGGTTTCTAGCCTGGTGCCTTAATCTCCTTACTAAACTGGCTCTTGGAATCACGATAATAGGGATGTGGGCTGAAAGAGACTTGAAGGTTGTAATTTACTCTTTCCTGTCTCAGATGTTATTTATTATATTTCCATTCCTGACTTGAGTAAGTTTCAATCTCCTCCCCTGCCTAACAGACAAATACTAAAGGTGACACTGTTTAATTCACCTTATCTTGACATTGTGATGAGGTTTAAATATACTTTGCAATCAGCATGGATCCAATTCACAATGATGTCTGAAGCTGTGTTTCAGACTAAGAATTTATATAATGTTACTGGTCTACACTACAAAGAATAGACGATGCCAAGCCCTCCCCCCCAAATGGAAGACTCAAAACAGACTAAATTAATTAAACTTATACAATGTGGTTAATAATTATTGGTATATAGGGAATAACAACAATCTTACCAGTTTGTCCCATTAAAAGTGGCAACTCTCAAAATGGGGCTCTGGAAGCTGTTACAGTAGGCCTATGGGGGATCTTTCTGTCCCTAAAACTTGATATGTACATACAGAAACAGATACACAACATTTAAAATGAATATAGAATATCAAACATGTTTGAGTCAACTTCTTATGACTTTACTGACCCATTTATATATTTTAATTAATGGTGCAATATTCAATATGGAAATGATTTCCCATTTCCTTCTTCAGTGTGATTCTAAAATAAGCAATAATTTAGGAAAATCACATTCTTATGCAACTTTATCGATATGCTTATTATAGGATATGGAATTAGTCATGTAGAAAATTGTACTAAATTTTGCAAATTTAGGCCAAAAACAGGAGTCTGATAGCAACTTCTCAAACAATCACATTTTATTAAAGGGCATGTTTTTGTGAACCATAGTTCACTTTAACTGGTGCACAGAGTAGCTAAATTGATCTTAGTTTGAAAATTTAGTTTGGCTTCCACAGAGTAATGGTAAATCATAGACAAATGTTCTTTATACTTGTTATTATACTTATTTAATACATTATGACAACTGTTAGCCTTTGTGTTCTTAGAATCAGCAGAGATGCAAGATTAAATAAAATGATTTCATGCAATCTAGCTTTAATTCCTTATTTAAAAATTAAATATGCTAAACCATTATTTTGAAATGATAGAAAAGTAGGTTTTTTTCTGCCTTTCCTCTTGATTCATTTTCATTAGTTCTTTTAGTATACTTATATAGTTTGAGGCATTTTAAATGAGTTTTGAATATAGCTACTGGTATTAATTGGTATCATTTTAAAAATAGCAAACAAATACATTTAAAATTTGTTAGTCTGCTTCCCAGTGCAGAATCATCATTTCACAATATCTTCTGTAAAGTTGGCAAGCTATGAGCCCTGCTTACAAGCTACAATGTGATAAGTCCATCATAATAAACTATCTCGTCAAAATATTCAGAAAAAGGAATAAAAGCAATTTTTCTAAACATACCTTATGAACACTGATCCAGCGATGTCAAGAGGGCTAAGGCAATGTACTTCATCACTTGATTTGCAGATGCTGGGTTGAATCTTGTAATGAAAATCCAAGTCACCAGAAGAATGCTTTTTCCTCATCATTTTAACAAAGCGAGATTGGTGCTGAAAAAAAAAATGAATTGGTATGGCTTGCCTTTCCTATAACAAGCACTTCTATAGAACAAGTAGCTGTTGCTATCTGGCTTGGTTTTTTAAAATTCTCAATCTAGTTCAAGCTAGAGCTTCTAAGTTAATAAGTTACTTATATAAATGATGTCACCTGCATTTTACTTTCTCATTGGTAAATTCTTTATTTGCCTGTCTTAATAGGTGCAGAGTAAATAGTTTTGTCACCTTTAATACTAAGATTCATTTTAGCATTAAGATATTACTGACTTTAGGACAAAATTTTGCACCCACTTTGTAGTCATCAGTTTTCCAAAAGATTAAACATGTAGCCCTTAGCCACTAAATGATGTCTCAGTTTTGTTTTAAGCAATGGTAAGTTTTATTTTTCAGACTGGACACTGCAAAACTCATTGATTTCAGTGGGATCAAAGCTATACAGCAGGGCAGATATTTCTTACTTACCATATTAGCCTAGGATTGGAGAAAAATATCATTTTGGCTTCAGAAAATTTCTAGAACTAAGGAAGAGAATGGATAAGGTAATGAGATTGGTGGGTGGAATATCCTATTTTTCAGTATTTTTCTTAATTATAATGATGAAACCCATGATTGTGCCTGGTAGAGTAGGGCAAGACAAAAGGCTATTAAACTTGGAGGAAATTACACTTCTGCTTATGTCCTGAGACCTCCAATAGCATAAGTGGTAGCACAGCACAGGTTGCTCCAAAAGCACCGAGAAAGATTTCCTCCCCTCCTCTATACCTCTACTGAAAGAGGAAGGTGCCCTCTAGTTTTCAACTAGGGAGACTGACTGCTTCCCAATCAATGCATCATAATTGGCAGCAGGAGAGGGTGGTCAGATTTTTCAAACATTGGTAGGGTGATCATATCTGGGCTATATAAGTATATGGAGAGGCACTGTGTGTCACTATGATATCTCCTCCGGAAATATTGAATTGCTAACTAGAGCATATAAAACTTTTGTCAGACAAATACTCAAATACAGCTCATCAGTCTGGAATCTGCATTGCATATCAGACATTAATACAATTGAGCGAATCCAGAAGTATTTCATGATAAGAATACTACACTCCTCTGCTTGCAACAGAATACCCTATATCACCAGGCTTGAGATTTTGGGCTTGGGCAACCTTGAACTATGCTGCCGATGGTTTGACTTAAGTGTAGCACACAAAATTATCTGCTACAATGTCCTACCAGTCAATGACTACTTCAGCTTCAACCACAACAATACAAGAGCACACAAAAGATACAAACTCAATGTAAACCACTTCAAACTTGATTACAGAAAGTACGACTTCAGCAACAGAGTGGCCAATGTCTGGAATGCACTACCTGACTCTGTTGTTACATCCACAAACCCCCACTCCTTTAACCTCAAACTAACTACTATTGACCTCACCCCATTCCTAAGAGGTCTGTAAGGGGCGTGCATAAGTACACCATCGTGCCTACCATCCCTGTCCTATTGTCCCCATTTATTTGTACCTATTTCCTGTATTCTTACTCATGTTTATACTTATATCTATTATCTTGTAAGCGATTGACAAATAAATAAAAAAAAAAAATCAAACAGTTTGAGTTTTCTGAAGAACCACCATCTGTATTATTACACTCCAAACACAGTAGCTTATATCCCCAGTGGGTCTATTGTTGTAGGGCTCTGTATCTTCCAATAGCTTACCAATGCTTCAAATTCAAGCACTCTTTCCAAAGTTGCAAATTGCAAATACTTACTTGTTTTCTCCAGTGAGGAATTTACTCTCCAGCTTTAGAATAATATAAACTGAGGAAGGAGCAACTCAGTTTATCACAGTCATAGACCAGAGACCAGAACAAATAAAAACACTCAGTAAATATACAGTTAAAAATTCTAGTACAAAATAATAAAAATTTATGATAAAATCCAGTCTGTCAGTTATACATGGTCTAACTATACGAAAATTACAATCCATAAATGATGTGGCCTGTTGTCAGTTTAATACTAAAAGAGAAAGGAATAAGTAGTACAAAGCGTTTGCTAAATAACGTAACTATGGTAGAATTAGACACGTTTCCAATGAATCCCCAGTGCTGCTGTGCAGAATCTAGCCACCTGTGCTGTAGTTATGCACTGTTCATCCTTAAGCAGCCACTGGAGATAAGCAGTGTTGGCCTGGCCAGGTTACCTAGCAGTTATTGGCAGAATATGTTTTTTCTGAATCTCTGTATAAAAGGAACATCGAAGGAGTCTATGACCCACAGTCTCCACGAGTGGTGGGATTCAATTTTTTTTTACTACCGGTTCTGTGGGTGTGGCTTGGTGGGCATGGCAGGGGAAGGATGCTGTAAAATTTCCAGTCTGGGGGTATTTGCCGGTTCTCCAAACTACTCAAAATTTCCGCTACCAGTTCTCCAGAACCGGTCAGAACCTGCTGAATACCACCTCTGATAGCCACCTCTCCTGAGCCACAGGAACAGAGTCTTTCAGTCAATGGTATCTTTTTATACTTGCTATACAGGATGGCCAATGGAAGCGCATGGCACAGTGCGAATGAAAATGCTTTCCGATGATTTGCTAACTCCAACTGGCTAAGATAGCTGACAGGAGTAGCAACATATCTAATGGTGTCTGGAGCCAGAAACAGCGGAGCTTTCCTTGTGTCTGTTTGCCTTTCGATGTTGAGGAAGGAGCAGTGGACTAACTACTTCAATACAATTTGAGTAACATTATTCAGAGCAGGTGATATTTTCTCAGAAATTTCCAAAGGGTCTGCAAAGAAAATCAGATAATTTCTCCTCCCCCTCACTTTCCAAAATCAGAACCAGCAGAAAAAGTGTCCTCCCACTTGAACTAGCAGAACTGCTCTTATTGGTAGGAAAATGAGATGGCCTGAATTTGATTTGGTTTTTAACATAGAGGTAGTATGATAAAGGTAAAGTGAAGTTGCAGTTCAGGTCAAATTGACAGGGACTCCAAGAAAAACAAACAAACTAACAAGATAAGTAAATATTTAATTGCACCAATTAAACAAACTGTATAACCTCAATTGCTGCTTATTGTTCATGTCTGAATAATGAGCCAAGAGGAAGGGATCAGGAGATTATAGGTAGAACACATATAGGCAAATGATCTAATTTCTCATTGCTAGGAGAGTCAAACTGGCTTCTGTATTGTCTTCATCCCTTTTGGACAAAGAGTCCCATATAAACTATTGAGTTCTAAATAATCAATACAGATTTAAAGCAAAAGTAATTTTCAATCAGTTGCATTAAGCGTAACAGTGAAAAATAAAGTAGGCTCTTGGATATGTGTTCAAATGAAACTTCTTTTATTAGTCAAATTTTTACTGGGCCATGTGTACTGAGACCAGCTGAAACATCGGGAAGAGGAAGTATATTTTAATAGAAAAGATAATTCCCTCATCTTTTGTTTTCTGCTTAAGTTACTCCTGTAGAATTTTCTTTTTATCTTTTTCAGATAAGATAAATACCCTAGACAACTGTCAAATGCAGAGTATTGTAGAATATCTATATTCATATAATACATACAGTGAAACCAGAGAGAGACTCATTGAATATTTTCATTATGTTGAAAACCAGGGTAATTCTGAAAATAACAATATCCGTGAAGCTGGAAGTTTGAGAAGACTTTACCCTTTTCTTTGGAACAGCAGTCCTCCTCAGATAAGATTGGCTCCCATTCAGTTGATTTATGGAGAGCCATTAAAACTGGCTCTTTGGAAAGGATTGGTAATTGGTGGACACACACAATATTTGCAATCCTAAGGTTGTATGTGCCTGTACTCCCACCACATATTTTGCATGCTAGCATCTATCTTTGACTAAGATGATGTTTCTTACTGCTATATGAATGAAATGCTATAACCTCCTTTTAAAAAATTGTAATGCCATATATATGTACGTAAATAAATAAAAATGAAAAGTACTCTAATTTTTATTCCTGAACTCTGTTTCCAAAACATGGAAAGTTCCATATATATCCACATGGGCAATATGCCTTGTTTACACTACACCTCTTGCTACTTCTATTGCCCTTTGACCTACAAATAAGAACTAAGGGAAATCCCTGTTCATGAAATGATTGCTCAACTCTGATCTAAATCATGGATAAGGAATCTGTGACTGTCAGTAGCACTGAAATCTGTAGTTTTCTCTTCCTTAATTATGTTTTAGACTATTGGGTTGCTAAAAAGAATTATGATCTCTGGATACAGGTATGAAAATTTTGATGATTCAGCTGCTAAAAATATTACCATGGGATCAACCAAATTAAAACAAATATTCTTTAAAATGTTATTAATTTCCCACTCCAACTGTACTTTTCAAATGGGAATGACCTGTTCTATATTTCTATGTTGTGATTTCAAACTATGTTATCCTGTAATGATATATACTGTCTCATTATGCATTTTCTATAACAAACAATTGAGCAACATTCTGATAATTTTCCAGGTAATTTAACTACCTTTAAGTAGAAATAATATCATATACTGTACCTTCTAAGGCTTCTCTATTTATAATTGTTTTATGAATATTTTAAGTATCTGGAATAGTTATATTAAGAGAATATTTGTAATCTAGATGCAGATATATATATATATATATATATATATATATATATATATATATATATATATATATATATATATATATATATATATATGGATCTTTGGTTCTTCGGGTTTTCTCCTGCGTAGAATTGGAAATATCTAGGCGACATTTCGATGAAGTCTCATTCATTATCTTCAAAGCCACAGGACATAAGATTGACTTTAAAAATACCAGAACTATCGCCAAAACCGAACACTTCAACAACAGAATAATCAGAGAAGCCATAGAGATAGAAAAACGCCCACACAGCATGAATAAACGAGATGACACCTCCCGCCTACCAGCCATTTGGAAACCCGCCTTCATTAACAAATGAGTACCTAAAATGAAGAAGGACACCAGACCCACGCCCACGAGGGCCACACAAGAAACTACCACCACACATCCACGTAGAAAGCAGACTCACACCCACACAGAAGAATGAAGATGATGAATGAGACTTCATCGAAACGTCGCCTAGATATTTCCAATTCTACGCAGGAGAAAACCCGAAGAACCAAAGATCTACATACAAATACCCATGAAAACCTCTGAAAACAAACAAATATATATATATATATATATATATATATATATATATATATATATATATATATATATATATATATATATATAATCTTACATTAAAATTGGCATAAATTGATAGGTCTAAAAGTCTTATAAATTTTTGAGAAACAGTCTTGTAAACATGAATATAACTTCAAGATTAGTATATTTGATTAGAGATATGTCATGCCAACACACATAAACACATTATTTTAAACAGATCACTATGATATTACAAAATGATTAACATCTAGATTTTCTTAAACTAAATTATAGCTGTCTTAAAATGGTGGGATTTTTAATTTCCCTAACTTTCAGTTTTGTCATTGGGCATATATTATAATTTCAATTTCTGTATGGGATGTGTTATCATAATAACATACATGATCATGCTAAAAAAACTTTGGGGGCACAAATAGATCCATGTGATCCTTTTGACATCAGGCTAGAGTTCTGCCTCTGTTTTTAGCCAATCTTCCACTGTATTTCCTGGATTAAAGGGTGTAGAGTGTAACAGGAAATTGCTGAGACAAAGCATAATTTGGTCCTTATTCACAAAATGACATACTGGCACAATGCCAGTCTGAAAACAGCAGATAAATAGATTTCTTTGAAGTCACAGGCAAATAGTGATATTAATACTTTAGATCAGCTTATTGCCATCAAATGTCCCCCCTGCCCCAAAATCATTATTTGAAAAATTGTGATTTCTTGGGCAATAAATAACATGTATTTTAACTTCTCTAACAGGATTGGAACTTGTTTCCTTTCTATCTATATAGGGAGTTGCTAACTTACAATAATTCATTTAGTGATTGTCTGAAATTACAACAGCACTGGAAAATGTGACCTTACCATTTTTACGACACACTTACGACCGTTGTGGCATCCCCATGGTCAAGTGATCAGAATTCAGACATTTGGCAACTGACTCATATTTATGAGGGTTGCAATGTCCTGAGGGACCTTGGAGTCTTAGTGGATGATCACTTAAACATGAGTCAGCAGTGTGCAGCCGCCGCCAAAAAAGCGACTACAAATCCTTGGTTGTATAAACAGAGGCATAGAATCAAAATCACATGAAGTATTAGTACCACTTTACAAAGCCTTCCACATCTGGAATATTGTGTCTAGTTTGGTCACCACATTACAAAAAAGATGTTGAGACTGGAAAAAGTGCAAAGACGAGCAACTAAGAGGATTAAAGGCTTGGACGCTAAAACATATGAAGACCAATTGGAGGATTTGGGTTGGGCTAGTCTAGAGAAAAGAAGGACTGGGGGTGGGCATGATAACAATATTCCAGTATTTGACAGGCTGCCACAAAGAAGAGGGGATTAATTTATTTTCCAAAGCACCAGAGGGCAGGACAAGAAACAATGGATGGAGAGTAATCAAGGAGAGAAGCAACCTGGAATTGAGGAGAAACTTCCAAACAGTGAGGACCATTAACCAATGGAATAACAGCTTCAGACATTGCGGCTGCTTCATCACTGGAGATTTTTAAGAAGACAGTCACTTGTCTGAAATGGTATAGGATTTCCTGCTTGATCAGGGGATTGGACTAGAGAAGATCTTCAAGGTCATTTTCAGGTCTATTCTGATTATTTGATAACCTTCTGACAAGTAAAGTCAATGGGAAAAGCAGATTCACTTAATAACTGTGTTCAACAGTGGCAAGAAAGGACATAAAATATAGT
Organism: Bungarus multicinctus; assembly: GCA_023653725.1. NCBI lineage: Eukaryota > Metazoa > Chordata > Lepidosauria > Squamata > Elapidae > Bungarus > Bungarus multicinctus. The sequence goes on from CM042834.1 coordinate 219,427,502, forward strand.
AAAATTCACAACAAATGTCTTGCTTAACAACAGAACTTTTGGACTTAATTCAGGTCGTAAGTCAACGGATTACCTGTGCTACTTTTTGTATTTTTGTATTTTTTCCTTTTCTTTCTCTTGATCTTATTTTATGTCGTTTCATTTGCTCATGTGAAAAGATCTAATTAAAATGAGAAAGAAAATGTCCTGTGTTTTAACTTTAAAATTTAACTTATCAGATTATGGTTTCACAGCCTATAGAGAAAGATCTTCCAATATGTAGGCATAGCTTGGAAATATATATTCTAAAATAACTCCAAAATGCAATGTCTTCTCTTTTTCCACCAAGAAGAATTCATAGTACTTAAGACCTGTGAAATTTATGTCTCTATTGGAAGTGAGATGGTGACACAGAAAATGTATCAGCACAGTTTCAAGGTCTCCAGGATCAAAGAATGCTTCATAAGAGGGCAAGGGCTCAATTGAACTGCAAGGGAATGTGTGAAGTGAACAGTCTGCCTGCATCAATCTATCAGCCTGGTAACTGAATACTGTTGAAGAGAAGCTGACATAGCACAATATTTATCCATCAGATCTAATGCTTATGTCATGCTGAGAGTTATCAAGCACTATTTGGAGAAGGATGTGTCCCAGAAAATTAATAAAGGGATTTTGCAATGGATTTTGACAAATATTATATGGCTTATATTCATTACACTTTAATACAGCCATTTTACTATTTGTATGGAGGAGGAAAGAATGTTATAAATGAAGTTTCAATTTGCATTGTAGAAAAATTGAATCCAGACTTCTGAATGTCTTAAATCAGTGCCATTTGGCGGGTCAGGTAAGCTAGTTTTAGACTACATTTACATTTTGAACTAAAGTCGTAATTTTCTTAATCATTGATTATTATATAAACCTTAATGGATTTATTTCATGCAATTTGCTAAGCTGTAAATATTGATTTAAGAGCCTAAAAGACCGAGTTCACACTCTACACCTAAGTCAAAATCAGACTAACTGCATTATGGCTTAGCAGAATACGTATGCATTGTCTTTGTATCATTATAGCTAATGCTATATACTTTTTAATTCTTTCCTTTAAAATAATGTCTCTAATACAGTGGATTTTTCTTCCTATAAAGAATGATACCTTTGGAATTAGGTGTATAAAAATATTCTTTTACTACATTTATATCCTGCATTCCATTTAGGACATGGGTATCAAACCTATGGCATCACGTTACTATCACATGATGTTTCATAATGTTTTGCAGAGCTGGGGTGGGCATGGCCTACATATGACGCATTTGGCCCATGGGCTATCAATTTGACACCTCTGATTTAGAACCTCAAGTTGGTTTATCTCGCACGTCTGTCTCTTATTTTTTTTCCCCAACAGTACCGCCATAAGACATGTTGGGTGGAAACAGTGATTGAATCAAAGCCCCCCAATGAGCTTCCATGCTTAAAGGTCGACTGCTTCAGCTCATAAGCTAATATATTAATGACTACAATCTACTGACTTTTATCTCTCCAAAGTTGGTGAATGCCCTACAGAAGTTCTGGGGATTATGAAAGGTAACAATGTAGAGGAAAGGAGAAGAAAACTTCATTATGGATTTCATTTGTTCTGTATGTCACTTGCATGTAATATATCAGTTCAGATCTGTAGCTGATTGCTGTTAAGTACCTATGTCAGATCCTTAAGGTAAGACACGGCATTAGTACACTCCATGAAAGCTAATCCATAAATAAGTCAGGTCCTCCTTCACATCCTTCTTTTAAAAAAAATTATTTAGTTTTGGCATCTGTGGCCCAGCTCTAGGTTAGGCACTGGTCTAGGAGGGTAAAATTAGGGAGCATGAATGTTTCCCCTTCTTTCAAATAATTCCAAAAAACATCCAAATCTTCATATCAGTAGGAGGTGGCACCATTATTGAAATAAAGTAGGAATGCCATATATTTTGAAACCATGGTTATCCAACACGTCTTCGATTGACACAGTCTATAAAATCTAAGCTGCAATAATCCAGATTTTTGTACTCTAAACCTAGTAGCTAAAGGTTCATTTAGTACATTATGACAAAGCCTGATGATTTAAGTATGATTTGCTTACCAAATCACATTAAGAGAACACAAACAATTTAAGCTTAGCACTAAAAAGCTCACAACTAAGATGAAAACAGTTCCACCTCCCGTAGGAAATGCAAACATGATTTTACTGTTTCCTGATATGTAAATTGCTTGTGAAGTATGAAACCATATACACAAACGTTGATTGAAGCAATAGTTTTATTTGTTTTACTCAGCTACAAAAATGAATCAGCCTATAAAAGCAAGAGGCCACAAGCTTCTCTGAAAAATACTGGTGTTCTTAGGTATGAGAGAAATTCATTTTTCAATGAGATGCCAGAAAGGGACCTGACTGGCATTTCTCCTTTAATTATTCAAGGGCTTTTCTCCTGAAATCTGAAGGTTGCCCCCAAATGAATTTTTGAAAGGATGTAAACTCTTTTGGTTCAAACTGAACATCCACATATGTTTTAAAACTTCCTACAACTTTATTGCCTTTATATTTCATGACTTTACTCAGCTTCCTTTTCAGTTTCAGCCAGGATTCACCCTGAGACTGCAAATTTTTTATAAGACTCCAAGAGGCCTAGAATCAAACTCTTCATTTGAACATTCCTTTCACCATTTTTATGCTGTTTTTCCTTTTCCCCAATATTTTTCATCTACTGATGCAATACCCTAATAATATGCCATGTGGAAGAAAACTTGCATGTTGCACTTTAAAAAGCTGATTTTTTTTAACTTGGGCTCATGCAGTTGCAAATGTGCAAAGCTACCATAGGAAATGATGCAGTTGACTTCAGGAGTGCAACAAGTGGAGCATACACCCCCTCCCTCTGCAGGCCAAATTATCTTCTTCCCTTTAAATATACTGTAGATCTGTGTATAACTCTCCTTCGTATATTAATTCTTTAGTTTGGCTGTCATTGATGAACAATATTGATCCAGCTGATTGTTTCAAATGTTAAACTCTACTTTGAGCCCCTGTAATTTAATGGTAGTGAATTTGTCACACCACCACAGCTACTTTCCACAATTCTGCAGACTGTTCTGATCCCTCTTGTCCCTCCCATCTTCCCTGCCATCACAACTGTTGAAGGTTCTTGGATGAGAAATGAAACATTTTGTTCTTCTTCCTCAAGGAAAAAAACAGTCCAGTTGCCTTTTGAAAAAGCATCTTTGAGATAACTATGACCTGAATGACAGAGAATCCTCACAGAGGTTTTGATTCCTGGTTTAAACATTTTAGTTAAAAATAAAATAATACTATATTGCACACTCTCCAGAAATTATTTAATTCTTATAGTTTTTGACAAGAGAGCTAAAGCTCTACTTATCTTTTCTCCATTTGAATGGTGGGAACTCTAAATTGTTTAGCTTTGGCTAATGTAAGTTCTTTAGATTCTAGCTGAAAGTAGGGAGCCTTCTGAAACTTCTGTAGCACCACAGGGTAATTATGCCATCTACTGTTCTACTTCAAGAATCACATTTAATTTGGACTGCTACATTTACTATGTAATCCCATAATTTTACTTAGCATCAATTTAAGAACAGTCTTTATACCTCGAACTATGAAAAAAGGGTTAGGTGAATAGAATCATGTAAGTATACAAAGAAAGCTAATTCAGTGACATATAGCTGGTTACATACGAGGTTTGAAGTATAGCACTAATCTCATGACAAGTCAGTAACTGAGGGAGAGAAGCAGATTATAGAATTACAAGGAATCTTGGGGTCATTTATTCTGATAGATTATTTAATTCCAGCCAATTTTGATTACAAATCAAAAGATTAATTAGAATAGTTGTACTTATACTGATGGATACTCCAAATTATTTTATTTCAAGAACAAGTAGTGTGGGGTCCATGGACATTTTCCTGGCACATCTCAGGCTTTCTACTCTGTACCATGTAATAAAAGAGGATATGGAAAGCTGGCACTTTTTCATCTACAACATCAGTCCCTAGAATCATCTTTATTTATCTTCTGAGCCAAAGATAGATCCAGGAGTAGAACTTCGTACTCCTCTACTAGTTCTTCGCTCCTCTACTCGTTGCAAAATACCTTATGCCACCAGACATGAAACTCTAGACCTAGAAAATCTAGAACTACGCTGCCTCCGTTCTGATCTAAATATAGTATATAAAATCATACATTGCAATGTCCTACCTGCAAATGAATACTTCAGCTTCAATCATAACAATACAAGAGCACATAACAGATACAAACTCAAGGTTAACCGCACCAAACTTGACTGCAGAAAATACGACTTCAGCAACAGAGTGGTCAATGTTTGGAATACTCTACCTGACTCTGTGGTTTCTTCCCCAAACCCAAAAACTTTAACCTTATACTGTCTACTATTGAGCCTCACCCCCTTCCTAAGAGGCCTGTAGGGGGTGTGCATAAGCACACCAATCATGCCTTCCATCCCTGTCCTTGTCATGCCCCTGATGGAGACTGACTCTGAGGAAGAGGAGGAAGAGCTAACAGGGAGTGGAAGTGTGGCTCCAGAGGTGGTGGAGGAGGCTGGGGAAGGGCAGAGACAGGTTGAACAGTCAGGGGAGGACTCAGGCCCATCCCCTATCCATCTCAGGGCACGCAGGGAGGAGAGGATCAGGGTAAAATGTGGTCTACCCGGGAGGAGAGGGCCATGATCCTCTTCATGGGTTGCAGGTGGGAGATTTGCAGTGTGGGCCTGCCTGCTAACAGATGCTGGAGACAATTTAGTGTTTCCTTTGAAAGAGGTTTATCTTTGTTGGCATTCTTCCCATGGACTCTCCCTGTTATCTTCCTGGAATGTATGATTAATTATCTTGGATTGCTCCGGAACTCTCATCAATGCGGTTTTACGACCTTTTTTTGCAGCTGTCATTAAGTGAAGCAACATTGTTGTTGAGTGAATTTATTGTTTGCAATGGACAAAAATATAAATCATGGTCACATGATTACAGGATGCTGCAAATAGAGGCTGGTGGACAAGTACCCAAAATATGATCAGGTGATTATGGCAAGAGAGGAGGGGCGGCCATTGGAACTTTGAATCCAGGCAGGAAATAACTCTGGGAATGTCCATTGTAAGTTGCTAAATTGCTAAGCAACCAGTTGTAAATCAAGGACTACCTGTATTTATCTCGTTGTTATTTATGTATGTGTCTATGTCTGTGCATGTGTGTTTATGTGTGAGACAGAGATTGGTTATGACAACTGGCATTTTCTGAATATGCCAGAATGTGCCTAATAATACATTTTATGATAGCTTTACCACAAATAGTCCAGATGTGCCCATGTTTATCCATGTTATACACTCCTAAGATGTATAAATTATAATTGGTCACATTTAAGGCCTAAAATGTCTATAAACATAGTCCTAGGATTTAAGAGTTTTAATTTTAAAATCTAATTGCTGAAAAATTTTAACCACAATTCTTAAAGGTTTTGGAATAATCATTATGCAACATGCATATTGGTTTACTATATATAAACTGGCAAATCATTTATATGGCATTTGATACAATCATAGATGGTATGATTTGAGTAATAATCTGATAGGCAAAGAGTCTTTAAAAATGGTGTTGAAGCGGTTTATAGGTATCTTTGTATCTGTACAAGATCAGGACTCATGGACTATCCTCTACTAAGAAAAATATACCTATAAAATGTATTGGATAAGAACCATGGTGGTGCAGTGGTTAGTATTACAGATTAATTCTGCCAAGTGCCAGCAGTTTGATCCTCACTGGCTCAAGGTTGACTCAGCCTTCCATCCTTCTGAGGTTGGTAAAATTAGGACCCAGATTATTGGGGGCAATATGCTGACTGTAAAATTGCTTAGAGTGGGCAATAAAGCACTGTGAAGCAGTATATAAGTCTAAGTGCCATTGCTATTAGTGAGTCTGTTTGTACACTTCTTATATATGGAAGCAGGTTGTTATTAAATTCTCTTATTATTTTCAAACATCACTTCTCTTTTTATTTGCTTTTTCCTTACTTCATATATCATTCTAAATATACTATCCACTAAAGGTCAAGAATATTACTGTCAAATTCATACCTAAATAAATAAATAAATGAAAAAATGGAGATGAGATTCTCCTATTTTTATTCATCTTCAAAAAGATGAACAAACCTATTTATTTGGAATTTTTTTTTTTAGTATATAGTTGCTCAGTTCAAATGATCATGACCCTGGGCAGCATACATCAATAAAACCAAAGAAAAACAATATTACAATTAAAACCACCAACATTGATAGGAACAAAATCAGAACGACAGTTTCAGCACACCAACTCATTTGTCTCCCTGGCCATGTGCCAAAGAGAAAAACCAAATTTTCACAGCCTTGCTGAAGACCCAAAGCCGAGTGAATTATTGATGGAATAGAACTTCCAGTGTCTGCAGAGTGTGGCTAAAAAAAGTAATAGTAAAACTAACAATAAAAACTAGGTGGGTAAAATGGCTTAGTTAGTGATTCAGCCTCTCTGCTGTCTATATCAAGCTTGTTGGTATAGACATGTAATTCACCTGCGTATTAATCTTTATAAAACTGTCTGAGCTCTTAAATTTCATAGTCCTTTGGCAAAGAATATTGCATCTCAGCTTGTTGGGAAAAACGCCAGTGTTAAAAATGAGTACTTCTGATGCCAGAAAGTTAGCAACTAGAGGCCAATGTTTCACTTTTAAATGTTCCCATTTGCCTGCCCTGTAAAAAAAGAAAAGAAATGTGATAGGAAGTGCCTGAAGGCAATCCAATGGAAATAGGAAATTGGGAGAATGAAACTTGGATAAGGGGTTCAGATGTGAATGGTGGAGGCAGATAAACCTGAAAGACAGAGAAAAGAATGTTAGGAAAAATGTGTGTGATTAACAAAGAGTGGTCATGTTTTGCTATGACTCCAGCTTCTATATATCTCTGCCTTGTAGTCAGGCCATTTTGTATTTATGCGTCCTGTGCGGAGGGTGGGTTGGTTCTTTTGAAGAAACCTGTTGCACTTTTTTTAAAAAATTGACATATACTTGACAGTCCCCAAAATTTGGAATTAAACTTATTTTGAATAAAAACTGTAGGTCTTGTCATTGATATTGTGGAATGTACAGTATATATAATTTTGTCACTTAAATTTAGAGGACCACTAGATATTTATAACTGGGTGAACACTCTAACATTCAGTTCTACCTGCTTACCTTTGCTTTTGGGTACAAACCCCAAGTGTACCAAAGTGTTACAAACACACACACAAAACACACTAAAAAAACCCAATACTGGTGGGATAAGCTACTGTATACAAACAGAGGGCAAATTCACTTCTTCTAGCACTTTTTTATAGTCAGTAACAAAATGTCTGCAGGAAACAACTCAGCTCAGAGAGCACCAATGTTTCCACAATTAGCAAGTTCAGATGCCCCACTGAACATGATGTCACAGTATAAATGTAAACAAATTGGCTATAAAAGTGTTCACTAAATAGAACACAGCTGTTTAATAGCAGTAAAAAAACAAATTTAGGTGTTTTTGAGGACTGATTTATTTTTCTCAGCTTCTTTGCTTTTTTCTTATTTTCTCAAATTTTGAGGTTTTATTGTATTTTCACTGCTAATATGGACAGAATGGATATAAAGCAGGCTTGACTGAACATATTCAGTAAGCTGTTAATAGCATCAGCAGATGATGCTATTGAGTTTAGACAAAGGAAACTCAATGGATTTTTCTATTAGGTGGCTATGGTCAATGTGGGAAACAACCCCCCCAAAGAAAATCAGTTACTGAACTGAAAATCAGCTGAAACACAGAAAGTTCATAATTTATTTGGGAAGTTCTTAAACTAAACGATTTATTTAATTGCATTCATCAGAACAAATGGATCCTTCCTCTCAAAAATGCTTATAATCAGCTCGGCTAAAAAAACTTGGCTATTCTTTTCTCACCTCCTTCTACTATCTTTTAGTTTGACAAGGCTTATTTCTTATAACTTTCAGTTAATTGATAATCAGAGCTTTTCCCAGTGAATCTGAAGTCCTGTGCACCGAAGCACACACTGTGACAGCTGCTTTTGCTGAGGTTCATCCTTACTGATTTACTCCACTCAATAATGCTTGCTCCTCTGCTGATTAAGGATATAGTTGTGATGGTCCATTTGGTGTTACAGAAGCCCCAAAGGGAAGGAGAAAAATATCAAAAGCCCCTCCTTCTGCATTTTAATACCACCCCCTCCCGTTTGATTTTTTATTCCATTTTATTCAAATAGTGATTTTGGCAGGGATAGAGAATTGTTTCAGGCAGCTGGAGACAATTAGGTACTGGTGCTGTTAATGTTTACTTTGGACAAATCGAATGCTGCTGGACAAGTCTCACAAATAATTCAACGTTCCTCCCCTTTGCTCTGTGATGTTCTTATTTATGGGATCCTTAATTGATTCTGGGATGCTGAGAGAAGGCTTCGGCAGCCAACAGAATGATTCCAAGCAGATTGAATTGTAAATAACCAGATGTTAGTGGAATTTCAGACAGAGGTCACTGTAGGAAAACACAAAAGTGCTTGCCTTTTCACTCTGTCATGGCACTTCTTGCCGGGTGATGTCAATAGCTCGTTCTAATTGACGCACAATACCAAGAGGCTAATTTAATATTGTCTAGTAATCAAACAAAGCAGCAGGCCAGGCAGCTATTGCCGCTTTGTGTGAGAGAAATGGATTGTTTTTCGGCAAGAGCGTTGACTTGCAATCTGCAATGGGGCTGGGGGGAAAGGAAAGTATCAATAATTGACTTGGAAATGGAGTACTGCATAGCACTAATAAGATGTGAAATAAAATGTGGGTCATTTTCAAGACACTTACAAGGTTTAAAAAGAAAAAAAAAAGGTTATTGCTCAGAAAGGAAATGTGACAACTCTTTTCTTCTTTCAAACAGAGTTTGGGCCATCCAACCAAAAGAGTGGTCATTCTGAGGAATTATCCTTATGCCCCTTCATATACATGGTGTTTAGTACTGTATATCATTCCTAAATGACAGTGAAGTAAGAAAATAATAACTGTGGGTTTTCTAACACATTACCATATTTATCAGTAAGGAAGAAAACTTGGAATTTTACATGACCCCCTCCCCATATTTCAAAGGGCAGATTACTACTACTGCTAGTACTACTATTACTATGATAGTTGGATACAAATGCCAAATCCAATCTAAATGTTTGACTGTGTGTGACCAGCCATCATCATCATCAATCTATCTGCCTTTCTCATTTTACTTTCAGCTAAGCTGACACATTTTAAAAGAAAATTATTTCGGAAAAACCTTTGCCTTTCTTTTGGGTAATAGAATAAATGCAATATTAGTTTTTTACCATAATGAAAACACTTAGATTTGTGTTTGCCATAAAAAGGAATCCTACTTATTTGTACTATTTAATTATTCAGATTGATTATTAAATTAAAACATACAACAAACATGTAATGAAGACCAAACACACACTCTCAAATATATATTCTCTAACACACATACAGAATCCTTTCCATATGTATTGTTACCCAGTAATGAGACACATTTTACTACTTTGCTTTATTTTCTAGTATTGAAACCCCCTTCACTCAGATCTGTAGACTTTTCTCTTATGAAATACATTAGTAATGCAACTGAAGATACCAGCAACATTTTGGTAAATGTATGATATCTGAACTGAACTTCAGGATCACCTTAGGAAAAGTGGAATTTAAAAGACAGTTTAGAAAATGTATTAAGTACTCATCGCTCTATTTTTTATGGAAAAACATCTTGCTGACATAATGACGATTTGACATAACATTTATTCATCACAGACATCCAGTATAAAATTAAACCTCTATTTTTAAAGACTTGCTGACAAGCCATCAGATACCTACAATTCACTGAAATTCAGGGTTAATGCACATCTATTTTCTTGCATATATATGCATTATATGCATTTCTAATTTATTTAATGAATCTGGTATTCCAAGATGTAATTCATGACTTTCAAAATCACAGTAGATCTATGGGAATAAAAAATAGGAATGCATAAACCTGGTGTAATTTGGTCTAAATTTATTTGATAACTACTATTATTAGTAATCAGTTTGTACATCATTAAAAACTGCCTGATGACCTGTAATGATTGGGATTTGAGTTCTGTAATCTGAATTTATTTAACAAGATAATTAAATATTTCAAGTCAGTTCATTTACAATCTGGAAGGGATTATTGTTCAGAACAGGAGAGTTCTTTCATCAGCATGCATGGCTATAGTTCTCCAATTTTTGTTCTGACTTGTCTTTCAAATCTCGTATCTCTGTTTTTGGCATAGCAATTAGGACTTTAAAAAGCTTTCGTTGTCCTAGGAACCAAGAGAAAGGAGAACAGGATGAAATGCTGAATAAGGCAAAATAGATCCAGTCTGCTGTGATGGAATAAAGCACTCAGAAAAGTTAATTAAGCTGAGGAAACAGGCAGCTAGATAATTAAAATGAGGTCTAATTTTATACTGGATGTGTTCTGGGTTAGTTTTGCCTGAGACTAAAGGGAATGTCACATTGAGAAAAGAAAGTCCCTACTTTTGATCAGAGTCTCAGAGAATATTTATTTAGCTGTTCAACAGTCGGATATACGAACTTGGCAAAATACTGTAAATACTTCATTACTTTTTCCACAATATTGCCTCAGTAATCAATAAACAAGATCAATAAATGTGCTGTTGTGGGCAAGTAAATGTGTAACCTGATTGTTCACAATTGTTTTTAACAAGGATTTATGGTTCAAAATATTATATATCAAATGTGAAGCTATGTTTGAGATCAGAATGCTATTTTAAAAATTGTGATGACCTGGGCGTGGCACAAAGGCAACACAGCCAGAATAATAAGTAGGGGTCTCTTTATTAGCTCCAACTTTGCCCCTAATGTTCCGGTTAACTTCTGGTCTGGAGAAAAACTCTCCCAGGAACCTGCAACAGCCTTTGACTACAGATATTTCAGTCCAAAATGTTATAAACAGAAAACTTTAAACTATGAATTCAGTAAGACAAAATAAGGTAATAAATCTGGCAGGGCAAGATAAGGAGTTCCAGAAGTGAAGTAATTTGGCAGTAAATCAAACCAGTTGGGAGGATGCAGTGGTGGGATTCGAATATTTTTGCTACCGATTCTGTGGGCATGGCTGGGTGGACATGGCAGAGGAAGGATACTGTGAAATCTGCAGTCAGAAGAGGTATTTGCCAGTTTTCCAAACTATTTAAAATTTCTACTACCAGTTCTCCAGAACTGGTCAGAACCTGCTGAATACCACCTCTGGAAGGATGCCAGGAACGCACATAATAGCAGCCAATATGAGATAAATTCAATGTTTATTTCTGACAAACGCCCCTCCCAAACACCCTGCCTCTCCTTTAAATTCCCTTCCCAGGTGTGCCTTTTGAAGGGATCAGGGCCCTTTCCTCCCTCATAAGCCACACAACCCACATTGCTGTCTTCTCCGTTCTTCCCTGCATGCCCTAGATGAAGACAGGTAGTTTTCCTCTGAACTCCCTCTCCCTTGTTCTACCTCTTGCCTGCTCTGCCCATCCTGACTTTGCCCTTCCCCAGTTTCCTCCACAGCCAATGGAACCTCTCTTCCGCTCCCTGTCAGCTGTTCATCTTCCTCCTCAGATACAGACTCCAACGGAGGCATGACAGAAATATATATAAGTAAAATATAGTGAGCAAACATAAGACAGAGCACAAGACAAGATGGCACTAGAGGTGAGGAAACACATATGTTGTGTTTTTTTTTCATATAATGAAATAAAAGATGTGATCATTTTTTGGCTTAAATCCCTATGACCCAGCAAGCAACCGTCAATGAACTGGATTAAATTCAGTTCTGATACTTTCTTTTCAAATGTTAACAAACTGCTTCAGAGGATTTAGAAGCAATACTGGTGGGATCTTCTTGGTAGTTGCACCTCAACTTTGGTCTTTCTCCTAATAATGATTTGCCTAGCATTAAATTTGGAGTGCAAATTTGCAGTGCAAATTTGGATTTGCTTTTTAATTGGTGGTGCAGTGGTTAGATTGCAGTACTGCAGGCTACTTCTGCTGATAGTTGGCTACCAGCAGTTCGACAGTTCAAATCTCATCAGGCTCAAGGTTGATTCAGCCTTCCATCCTTCCAAAGTGGATAAAATGAGAACCCAGATTGTTGGGAGCAATATGCTGACTTTCTAAATCACTTAGAGAGGGCTGTAAAGCACTATGGAGCGGTATATAAGTCTAAGTGCTATTGTTAATTAACATTCTGTTACCAATTTTTGTTTTTGTCTTTTATGACTGAAAACCACTTTTGAGAATTTGTCTGGAGGACTAATGTGTGCATCAGGATCAAAGAAGAAAGTGGTTTTGTATTATTATGCATTTCTGCTAATATACTTTCTACATATAATAGTCCTTTCTGGGCTGAATTATGCTAATAATGAACCATTACTGTGAACTCCTTTGCATTACCTATAAATACATTTTGCGTTGAATGCTGCATGCACTAAAAAATAAATTTGAACAGGCACATCATCAACTCTTTGACAGATTGTTTGCATGTATTGATAGTATGGTACACATTTTCCATCACGCTCTGCTACACTTAGAAACAAGCATCCTGGGAGTTAAAGTGTAAACACAATCTGTGCCATACCATTTATGTTCAGAGCCCTGAAATTAGGTCCTTTTCTTTCTTCCTTTCTTTTTTTTAAATTTGCTAATGTTTACAGACAATTAGATGTTTGAACCACTTGCTCAACAAGATAGTGTCATTCCAATGGGTTGTCTTAATTGGGAATGGGATCTATAAAACGTATTTTTGCTTTGCAGTATTTAACTTGGGATTAAAAATAAGTAAATAAATATTAAGGATAAGATAAAGTTATAAAGAGAAATTTCAGTAGAATCACAACTAAAGCTGCCATATTATGGTCTCTGCTTATTCCATAACATTTTATTTTATTTTTTTAATCACTCCAAGATCAGAAACTATGTTCCAGTTTTGGAGGGGGAAATATATTGGAAGAAGCTTTCTGTGTGCTCAGTCAATGTCTGAACTTGATTCTTTCTGAAATGAAAAGTCCAATATTAAGAGAGTCCCAGAACTACATGCTGGCCATTGAGTAGAGTAATATATGTAGGTAGCATGTTTTTACCCCACCCAAAACGTTCTCTTGCTCTGCAAGATAGAGAGCTAGTGTAAATATATTCTCTCCTACCTTTTCTTTATTTCACTCTACTAGGAGAAAGAAGTGGCTTTAGACACCTTGGAGATTCCATGTTGGGTTGTTCTCCTTTTGTGTTGCTTTTGTGTTGGGTTGTGTCGCTTCTCCTTTTGTTTGTGTGTCTGTGTGTGTGTGTGGGGGGTATAGAATTGACATGTCCTGAGCTGAATACATTGGGTATCAATATCTTTCATACCCTTTTACAAGTCTACATAATTGCTGCCAAATTATACTAAAACCAGATAAAATTCATTGAGAAGCCAAGTGAACTTTTCTGGATCTATGGCTCACTCTTGGTTAGTGAACTCATTTCTACTGCACGTTCAGACCAAAGGCTAAGAAATTCATTTGCAATCTAAGCACCAGGTGCTGATTTTGGCAGTAGGAGGCCTTCCCTGATATAATGCAACTCTATCTTGTAGCTGATCAGTTATGCATGATCACACTTCCAGTTAATTGAAAGTATCATCTTCAGTTAAAAATTTTCTCTTGGATGCCTAGCAGTGTTAGTGAAATCCTTGATTAATAGAGAATGAAGAGCATGGTGCAAGATTGTTCATCCTAGAGTCACTCATTTTATATGCTTTTCCTAGGCTTTCCTATAGGCTTCTTTTCTTCAACATACACTTGATTGACCCAGCTTTGCTGCAAATTATCTTCACAATTGGACCAATATACTAGCAATATTATAGTTTGAGAATTATGTTGTTTGCCTATTTTTTATCCTTTTAAGATACAGCATATGTATGAATTCTCTGATCATTAATTTTGCTAATTTTGAGTCTTAAACAAACTCATACTCTTACATAAATTTTATGAAAAAAAGTATATATTTCTACTACTTTTCTTTCAGAGTGGGGTTATGGTACTTAGTTTTGAGAAGTGCTCAGAATTTATTTTTAAAAAGATTTAAAATGCAACTCAGGAGTGTTCACAGAGGAGGTCAGAAAAATCATGATTTCAGCTATGATTTTACAGTCAAAGCCATGCACATAAAAAGGAACAGGGATGTAATTACACAGCTGTGGCTGCATGTGCTTGGCATTTGCCCACCCTATCCCACCCCACAGATGCGTGTCTTCTTTTTAAAATACAGATACATATTTTTTTTTAAAAAAATCTACAAATGGAATTGTAATAGATCATTACTGAGGTTACACCATTAATGCTCAAAACAACATCAATAAAAGAGACTAGAGCAGGGGGTCTGCAATCTTAAACACTCAAAGAGCCATTTGGACCTGTTTTCCACAGAAAAAAAACCACTGGGAGCCAATGATTTAACAACTGGTGTGACTGGGTGGGTGTGGCCAACTCAATGTCACTCACTCTCACCCAGTCACGTCCTGCTCTGGAATATGGAACGAGTCTCTATCCCCCACCATCACCCTTACCTTCTCAGTCCAGATGAGGATGATGGGGAGGGGAGGGGCCAGTCAGTGGTGAGATCTGCTGACAGGGAGCCGCAGCAGAGGTCCAAAAGAGTCACATGTGGCTCCAGAACCACAGGTTGCAGATCCCCGGACTAGAGCATATTGAATTGTTTTCATGCTTTTAAAAAAGTATAACTTTTTGAAATTAATGCCAAAATACCCACTGTATGATTATTATTTATACATTATAAAAAATAACCCCAATGGGTAATGCAATCCCAATAAATATTTATATCTATTTATATATCAAATTTAAAGCCTGCCCATCTTACTCACTGAGTGACTTAATGTATAACTTTTTCTTCTTCAGTGTTGTGCAATCAATCTGCAGTAATTATAGACTCTAGAATCCATACTCTGTTTATATTCAACTTGTTGCATAATATATAATTTATAAGGAAGCCATTCTTGCTTATGATACTCTTCTTACAAAGAAATGTGTCCAAGAATGCCCTTTCATTTATCAATAATCTTTGCTTAAATAAAAATCTAATAGTGATATTCCAGGCTAAATAGATAACTAGACAATGGTTCTGAAATCTAGATGGTCTGTATTTTAAAAAAAATTTCTATTGATCATATCTTTTTACTTAATACTGGATTATTATTATTTGGACTTGGTTTGCTTCCCCATTTTATTCTCTTTACTAACCAGAGAATCTGACTGAATCAAGTTTCACTTGATGAACTTTTGACAAAGAGGAACTTGATTAGATATTTATTTTTAAAGTGTGACTTATATTTATTTTTTAAAATATATTTAGATACTTTAAGATTTTAGGATTCTTTTGGAGTGTGTGATATAATACATTAATATTGTTTTATTATTACTACTACTTTTAGCAGCACTACAAAATATCTTACATTGAGATATTTATTTATTTGATGTAGGAGACTGCCAAACTCCATAAGACTATTTTAAATAATATTTCCTTTTTTTAATTTTCATTTTAGTTTTCATCATGAGGACTAAAATGTATGAAATGAAATAAAGTTCTGCATATGTGAAAATATACTCAAACATGCAAAAACTGTCTGTACAATGTAAAATTTAGATGTTGATGAAGTGACTCTAATCTCTAATCTAACAGAAATAGATGATTAATCAGGTTTTATGTAAATCAAATCTCTGGTGAATCATTAAAAGGCAACTAAAAATAACCAGCAACACTCTTGTCAAATAATTCTGGCTTTTGCACCAGGCAAAAGAAAAGCTGTTGGTGAGAATCACTGACTCATGTTGCTTACTAAGACATCGCTTGGTTCTTGCCCTATAATTAATTAAGATAATGTAATGTTTTGTTTTAATGCTTAAACTATGTTCTTATGAAAGGAGGATGGAGTGGGGAGACCAAAATATCTAGAAAACTTCAGCACAATATAGAAACAATATAGATTGTTGGATATTTTGGTAATTCATTAGGGAAGAAATATTTAACTTACAAAATAAGGCGATGATAAATAAATATATTTGAGAATGCTGAATAACCACATTGCTAACACATAACAACATAGTGTATGCTAATGCAGATGAATCCACATTCACACCTAAAGAGTTAAAGAATTCCACAACTCACTCAAAGCTATGCTTCTAATCTGGCTGTGCTATTGGATGATTTAACATTTCCACTGACCACTTAATAAATATAAATGCCATTTAATAATAAATTCAATCATGAGCCACGATTGAAGCTAAAACCTATGTTTAAATAGTTTGCTTGGTGAGTGAGTATTTCCCTATAAAAGTTGGAGAATTTATTTCCAAGGCACCAAGAATGGGATTTATGGAGCTTTTAGGTAATTTTGCTACGGTCAATTCCAGACAACCAATTTGTCAGTTAAAATTGTCTACCAGCAATTTTTATAAAGCTCTAGTCTTTCTAGATGAGTGGGTCAACTTATTCTCCAAAGCACTTTGAAGGCAGAATAAGAAGCAATGAATGGAAACTAATCAAGGAGAGAAGCAACCTAGAACAAAGTACAAGTTTCTTGACAGTTAGAATAATTAATCAGTGGTATGACTTGCCTCCAGAAGTTGTGTGGGTGCTCCAACTCTGGAGATTTTTAACAAGAGATTGGACAATTTGTTTGAAATTTTATAGGGTTTCCTACTGGAGCAGGGAGTTGGATTAGAAGACCTCTAAGATCCCTTCCAACTCTGTTATTCTGTTCTATCTGTAATACAATGTACTGTATATGCTCTCCCCTTTAAGTTCCTCCCAAGAGGAAAAGCCTTTTTTAAAAAACAACAACAACAACCTACCAATATTTACATACAGAAAGTCATAGACAGATTTTTGCAGTGTGTGGGGACAGCTGTTGGATGCAATACTGATAATATTCTCTTCCCAAAACTTGGCTTCTGTGTTCAGCTTAACCATGTTAAATCAGGACATAAAGACCATAGCTTCTTATATATTGGTATTTGGAAAAGGATTATTTCGATCTAATCTTGCTTCACTGCATGATAATATTATGAATAAAGAGGTCAAGGCCTGAGTCTCCAATTCTGCTTCTGTATCACCATGACAATGGAAGTAGTGTGTCCAAAACATTTCTCTGTATTTTTTTTACAACTTTTGGATCCATGTCGAAGGATGCTATAGTAAATAGTTTTACTTTTGTTAATAACTAATGGTTGGAAAAATACTCCAATGTTTTCAGAGGAAAATACTGATTGATATCCTTTGCTACATTTCTAAACTTGCTAATATAGTCATGTCTGATTATGTTACAGCATTTGGATGTCTGAAGTATAAAAGAAATATAAAAACATTCACGTTTTGTGGCTGCAGTGGTTTTTATAGTGCTTCAAAAATCCCTTTGGCCAAAATTACTGAAGGATAAAGGAATGAGAATGTACATCTTGGAAACAATGCCTATCAGCTACTTTTTCAGGTTTTTAAAAATCATGGTGTATATCCAGCCTTAGATGCAGCATCATTATTCTATGGGGCTATTGACACTGTGTTCCTTTAGCTTGACTGAACAAATCTTATTGTACATAATACCATAATTAGGAAGTATACTTAATTTTTTTACCATCATGCTTAATAACCAGAATGCATTTTTCTTATAGGTTTGTAGTGAGATAACTCTTGAACAAGATGCTTCAAACCATAGAGATGACTGCTATAGTTTGTTAAAATGGTGTGATGACTTTATGTTGCTTTGTTAGAGGAAATGGTATTCCTTTAGTACTTGCACTGAAAACATTTGAAGAATCTTCTGTGTAGAAGTACAGCCCATGGACAGAGTTCTTGTCTGGTTTCTAAGAGAAGTAGAAGGCAACGGGGCAGCTTCATCTGACTTTTTAGAAACCGAGATACATTGTTTCATGAACTTGTTCATCAAAATAAAGCAACTTGGAAGCTTCATACAGGACTGCATGTTCAGCATCCTATCAATTAAGCAAAGAAAGTGCAAGAGAACTTGTAATACCTTATAATAACAAAAATAGAAAATAGAACTAGAGTTCTGTATATCTCAGTATAAATCTAAATAAGCCCTGTGAAATAACATATTTTTGCTACTTCACAAACTCTACTGAGGAGAGGAATTCAGTCGGCATTAAAGAGAAAATGTTAGGATTGTTAGACAATATATTCTGCTATGACATTTATAGCCCCAGTGAACCATTTCAGTGCACTGCAGTAATTAAAAACTCATTTCACAGAAGCATATTATTCCTTGATTCACAATTATTGTGTCTTTCAAGAGCCTCCAGGACCCAAACGTTATGAAAACATGACACTTCCTTTATTTGCATGATTCCTAACAAATCTTCAAAGGAGCTGTAAAACCTTTTTGAAACAGGCTGATAAGAATCGTGAATAAAAAAAGGGTTGATACAAGCATTTTAAATGAAAATAATTAGGCCACAGTGGATGCTTTCAAAGATTTAAGAGTCATGCAAATATATGAGTACATTCCCTCTATCATTAACTAAAGTGCCAGAGCCATGTATTTAGGAGCAAAACTCTACCTTCATTAAAATCTCAAAATCCTAGATCTGTGAAAATTGTTTCATGCTTTTCCCCTCTTGCTGATTAAAGCCTATGATCTATTTTCAATCATGTGATATCTAAAAATATGTACTGTCAAATAACTCAATGATCCTGGTATAATATGCTCAAACAAACTTGTTGATTCTAGTGCAATTTATCCATAGATGACTTTCTGAATAATTAAAGGCATAAATAGGTTCTGATTTTTTTTCTCGCTTGTCAGTGTAAATACAAAATCAGCTTATTTTAGCATGGTTAGCTATAGAAAATTCTCAGTGGTTTATTTTTATCGGTTCTCGTAACAGTTGTTGGACAGAACAAGCGGGAGCCAAGGTAGCATAGTCTGACAGTTCAGAACTTGATCTGGATATGCTACTTTTCTGATTGAACAGTTCCTTTCTCAAAGAAATAAACCTTTGCTTACCAGTCATGCAATCAGAATGTATAGGTGTTTCCTTTACTATTTATAAAGAATTAAAATACTATGTACAGAGAATACAAGTATATATTTTATCTCAAAAGTTATTTAAAATGATATAATATAAAAACAAAAAAATAAGGTTAATTGCAATCTGGCAGACCTCAAGAAAAAGTTTTCAAGAACATTAGCGTTGGGACTTACAGAAAATGTGCTAAGTAGTGGATATTTTTGTACATTTTTATGCATTAAGGAACAGGATCCAAACTCTATGAAGACATGATCACCGGGTGAATTTAAACATCTGAATCAAATGTGTTCCACAATTTATTTACAAGTCTTACACAATAAATCTCTCTGTGCGCTGCTTAGATTTTACATTTGTTTATTTATTCAATTTATACAGCTGACACATGACTCAGGGTGCATCCATTACCAATAAATAACAAGAAATCCATACAAAACAATATAGAAGACCATTAATAAAACACAGATGCACAAAATTTCAGGAAAAAACAGATCAAAGAGATCTGACATTGGGGAAAGAAACAGGCCTTGGAAGGTTGCATCTCCTGGTGTCCACCATATAATATTGCCTGAGTGATGGGACCAGTGGAGCATGCCAATCCCCTCAGGCTAGCAGAAACAATCATAGAGAAATAGTCTTGCAAATAATTTGACCCTGCACTATGGAGAACTTTATAAATCAGAATCAATATGTTGAATTACAACCAGAGGTTCATTGGTAAGCAACATTGCTCATGGAGTAGGTGTACTCTATGGGCATTAAAAGACATGCCTATATTTATAGCATCTATAGCACTGCTTTTTGTATCAACTGAAGCTTTTGAGTAGACATTAAGAGCAGCCCAATATAGACTGCACTGCAGCAATCCAATTGTGAGCTGACTGTGACATGAATATCCACGAATCTTGATACCAAAGCAGTCACAAGTAATGCACAAGCTATAGCTGCCCCTTTCTTTCATCATGAACCGTACATCTAGGAGGATCCTCAGATTACACACAGGGTTTGTTTTGGTGGCGCAATCCTATCTAGAACTAAAGATGGATAGTCTCTGGATCCAAATGGAGCCTACATCCACCAAGCACTTGATCTTTTGAGTCTCTTCTCCTTCATCCAGGTGTCTACAGACACAGAGAAAGAACTTTAAAGGCACATCATGAAGGGGAGAGGGTTAGATGTACAACTGTGCATCACCAGCATATTGTAGACATCTAAATACAACTCAGTGGATGATCTCATCCAAAGGTCCTATGTAAATAGGAGTGGAGAGTAAACTGAACCCAGAGGCACTTTGGAAAACAAGAAATTAGGCTTGATTTCTCCTCCACCTTCAAGATCAACTGGTCCTTTGAACAGAAGCCTTACAAAGAGATGTATAAAAAACAAACATGTTTATAATCTTCTTATGGATTGTTTGCACTGCAAATATTTATTATGTTTGAAATAAAAAAGTGATCTTGGCTCCCAATGATGTTTATGGTTAGAGCAAAGGAGCAATTTCTCAAAGAGAACACAAAATTTCAACCATCCAGATTGTGCAAGGTTTGGGTGATTTAATTAGGTAACATGCATATTTAACTTAATAAGTTTAAGTCAGTGAAGTTGAATAAAAGTTTATCAAGCAATGGCAAGTAATTTATCACTTAATGGACATGTGGACAGGGTATTTTTTTTTAGATGCAATGAGTTTCATTTCAAAATGTGGTCAGATCATATTTATTTTGAAGCTATCCTACTTTTTCTGTTGAAGCTTAGAACTTTCTATTTTCAAAACAGAGTAGAACCCAAGAATTGTGTACATAAACATGTGCAACCATCTAAGCACCATGCATACTATATGAGACATATTTAAGATATCTGATAGATCTCGGAGTCTGATGCACACTTTTTGGGTTTATTTCTATAGTGCTTAAAATGAACCAGGAACAATACTTTATGTCAGAGATTCCCAAACTTTCTCAGGTCCCAGCAGCCTTAATGTCTCAGTAATGTTTTGCAGCACTCTATGGCATACAGTTTGGGAACCACAAAATGGAAACAGTGAATTCACAGGGGTGCCATGGGATAGTTTAAATTTTTGAAACATAGCTGTAGTAAGCTAGTAGTTAGCACAGTGTCTGACAGATGTTGAGTACTGCTGCATTTTCTTGAAAATTTAAAATATCCCTGGGGCACTGCAGTGCATGCTGGTCTGTGCTCTTATATTCACAACTCTGTTCAGTTAACCATGATTTTAATCTTTCGAAAGAAATAGATGTGCCAGTTCTGGGTGATAACAATAAGCAGCATATACAACATTGTGATATTCAGACTTTCTTTTTCAAGTGAAGAAAACTATGAGAAAATTTCACCAAGGCTCATGTACACAAGTGAAACTGATGTAAATAGACCTATCTAAAACTTCTATTTTGTACAGAGGGAGGCTGACTTTGAAATTATGTCACAACCTGAAGGAAAAGATTGCTCACATAATGTATAAGATTCATAGAAGTCTCCATCATGCTTTCCCCTTTTCTTTTCTTTTTTTTTTAATATATTTTTTTGAATTTTATTTATAAGAATACAACACGATGCAGCCGATCTGGCATTACAATTACATACATTTTACTTCATCAATTACAAAATCCTTGTTTTTTATTTTTTATTTATTTATTTATTTTATTTTGTCAAGTAATTATAAGATAACAGGTATAAGTATAAACATAGTTATGAATACATGAAATGGATGCATATAAGAAAAATAAAAAGAAACAATAGGACAGGGATGGTAGGCACACTGGTGTGCTTATGCATGCTCCCTACAAACCTTTTAGGAAAGGGGTGAGGTCAATAGTAGACAGCCTAAGGTTAAAGTTTTTGGGGTTTGGAGAAGAAACCACAGAGTCAGGTAGAGTGTTCCAGACAATGACCACTCTGTTGCTGAAGTCGTATTTCCTGCAATCAAGTTTGGTGCGATTTACATTGAGTTTGTATCTATTGTTTGCTCTTGTATTGTTATGGTTGAAGCTGAAGTATTCATTGACAGGTAGGACATTGCAATATATAATTTTATATACTATACTTAGATTGGACTGAAGGCGGAGTAGTTCTAGGTTTTCTAGGTCTAGAATTTCAGGTCTGGTGGCATAAGGTATTCTGCAACGAGTAGAGGAGTAGACAACTCTTCTTGTGAAATATTTCTGGACTTTCTCAACTGTATTAATATCAGATACAAAATGCGGGTTCCAGACTGATGAGCTGTATTCAAGTATTGGTCTAGCAAATGTTTTGTATGCTCTAGTTAGTAGTGTGATATTACCAGAGAAAAAGCTATGCAGGATTAGGTTAACAACTCTTAATGCCTTTTTGGCTATGTAGTTACAGTGGGCTCTAGATCTTAGATCATTAGAGATGAGTACCCCAAGGTCGTTGATCATCAACAAGGTCTTGACTATTCAGCTTGTATTTTATTTTCTGATATTTTTTTTGCCAATATTAAGAAAGAGCATTTATTTGTTGAGATTTGAAGTTGCCATTTGTTTGACTATTTTGATACATAGTCGAGGTCTTTTTGAAGGGTAGCAGTATTATCAGTGGTGTTGAATAGCTTTATATCATCTGCGAAGAGAATGCATTTGCTCTTAATATGTTCACAGAGATCATTTATGTAGAATATGAAGAGAGTTAGTCCTAGAACACTGCCTTGGGGGACTCCACTGTTGACAGGTACAGAATTTGATAGGATGCTCCCAATTTTGACCATTCGTTGTCTGTTTGACAGGAATGCTTCTATCCAGTTATGAAGGTATCCAGAGATACCATAAGATTTTAGTTTTAGGAATAGTTTGTCATGTACCACTGAATCAAAGGCTTTACAGAAGTCTATGTAAATTGCGTCTATTGCTTTGCCTCAATTGAGTTATGTAGTCCAGATGTTGTTGCAGTGTAAGAGTTGCAGATTACAGGATAGTTTTTTTCTGAAACCAAATTGTTTATTGGAGAGTAGGTAGTTTGTCTCTAAGTGGAGGATAATGGATTGGTTAATAATTGATTCCATGACTTTACAGGTGACGCAGCATAAAGAGATTGGTCTGTAATTTTCAACTAGGCTGGGGTCTCCCTTTTTGAAGATGGGGATGACTGTGGCTAGTGACCATTGGTTTGGTCCTAAAAGATTTTTCAAAGATTATGCTTAGAGGTTCGGCTATGGCAGTGGATAGCTTTTTTAAGAAGTAGGCACATATTCCATCTGATCCAATGGATAGAGATAATTTTAGATTGCATAGTGCTTTTTCAACATTGTCTTCTGTAAAATCTTATGTGTAAGATTTTATCATCATTGTAGTTGTCTGTGGTTCGACTAGGAAAACTGGGCATGATCCATTGCTGTTTACAAATACTGAGCCAAAGAATGTGTTAAAGTGGTTGGCTTTAATGGTGTCATTGTTGCAGTCTTTACCATTAGGTCCTCTCAGGGGTGGGATGGACCTTGAGTCTTTTAGTTTGTTATTTAGTTTGATATATTATTTACTAATTATTCTAATCATCATATCTACTTATGTTCCCACCTTGCCTTCTTCGATGCAACCATTGATAGAATTTATTCCATGTTTTATAATACTTAGATTCTCCCCTGTTTTTTTTAATTCTAGAGTTAATCAATCTGATTCTTCACATGCCATAATTTTTCTTATTATCTCTGTTTCTGGCAGTATGTTTTCATTCTTCCAGTATTGTGCATATATTATTCTAGCCACCGTCAATACATGTACTATTAGATAAATTAAATCTTTCCTATATCTTTCTGATATTATTCCTAGGAGAAATTGGCCAGCCACCATGAAAATGAGATGGATGGATGTGTGGCTGAATGGAAACAAAATTGACATTAACTGGGAGTGAATCCATTCATCTTTCCCTAGATGAGACATTACATGGTTTTCTTTGCAAATACTAGACTATCTTAAAAAGGGTAACTCTATGGCCTTTACTATTTGAGAAAGAAAAACAGTTGCTTATCCTTGTCTTCAAAGTCTTGCAGATCATAAATTCAAGAGGTCTCATTAAAGTCATTCTGAATGTTCAAAATACATATGTAATACCTACAATTTCTCTCTGCCTCTCCTGAACAAAGGACAATGGGAGAAATGTGACAATTTTTCTTCTCTGTTTGAATGTCTGCATTTGTTACTCATGGACATGGAAGAGGAACTTCCCATAAATTAGAATAGAATAGAATAGAAAAGAAAGGAATGAGCAAGAAGGGACCTTGGAGATCTTCTAGTCCAGCCCCTTGTTCAAGCAGGAGAATTTATACCATTTCAGATGTGACTCTTCTTATGCTTGTGTGTGTGTGTGTGTGTGTGTATGGGTGCATATTTGTGTATTGAATATTTTAATTATGTCACAGAATAGAATTATGTCATAGAATAGCACACAACTGCTTTATTTTTGGAAAGGGCCAAGATCCACAGGTAGGAGACCTGTTTTGTTGCATTTTATGGAAAGGCTGAAGTATATCTGCTCTGTATTGAATTAGATCCTGTAGTGCTTCACTAATGCTGTTAAGCGATTACAGTAAACAGCATGGATAACACAAGGACTCCATCTTTGTATTTGATGTCTCTGCCAGGCAAAAAAATCCAGGCCACTCTCATCTTTTCCTTCCCTCCTTTTCATAGCTTTTTGAATGGGAGCAGAAAACAATAGCTTAAACTGGGTAAAAAGAATTAAATTAACTGGAACAAAAATAGTAAACTGGAACCTGTTTTTTGTTTTAGCTCCAGATTACATGATGCAGTACATTGATCAATAATGAAAGCCACATGTTTTTCCTGAGGTGTTTTTCCCTTCTGAGACTGAATTCAGATAACAAGCTTTTACTTATTTTATTCACTTCATGCAGCCTTCTTTAGGGCTTATATGACATGCTGTGTACATGATATGAAATTGGATTGCTTCTATTAATAGACACATGGAAGCCCATAGTAGAGGAATAAAACAATTTTATGTAGACACAAATGTCGGTGCAAATTGTAAATTTTAAAGCTCATTTATCCTTTGGACAATTAACTAATGGGAAAGGCCACTGGGTTCATCTGAACAGCTGACTGGATTTTAGGATTGGGTATCATACCATATAATATGGAAGTGTGTTATTATGCAAAGCTATCCTTAATTTATTGTTTTCACTTAAAGAAACAATGATTCTACAAAAGTGGGAGAGTAGCATTTCTTTGTCTTTTCAGCTTATATTTTTGTTCATTTGTAATATTTTTTATTCTGCAGGAATTTAACAGATTAAAAAAATGTATCTAGGAACCTCCATTGTGTGAGTGGTAACAAAGGCAGACTTGTTTTTCAAATTCAAATGAAGGAATAACAATGTATCGGATGCACATGAGTTTTGTCACGTATGCCTTAGAAACAATGTAATCATACGTATTAGGTAGTAATACTATGTATTAGTCAGTAATTGGTCTAGGGAATTAGCTAGATTGTGAGCCAAGCCCTCGTAAGAGGGGGCGGCAGTTTTGAATATAAAAAGCAGAACGAAGCCATGCTCGGGGCTTCTCCATTTTGGTCTCTGCCAGAATAGGAGCAAGCCCGCTTTTGCAACTGCGAAATAAACTTTACTTTGTTGATTTGGGTTAATTATTTTAACTTTCGATTTTTTTACAACTCACAATTGTAACCTGCCGATTTTCTTGTTTATTTTTAAAGCTTTTGCAATGAGAACACAAAGTATTCTTTCTTTCCACTTCCTTTCCTCCTCCCCTCCTCCCTCTCCTCTTCTGCTTGGTATCCCTCTCTCCTTCTTCCATTGTTTTGCAGATATCCAGAAAGATGAAGTGATGATTAAAAATGCTGATCATGACCATCTGCGTGAGTGCCCTCTACACTGCCGGTTCGCTATTGGGTATCAAAGCTGTATCATTAATGTTCTTTGAAGACTAAGCAGGTTGGACATGCAATTTAGATGAAAAAACAATTACTTTGTGTTAGCTTGCTTTTGGCAAGAGTAGTGGGGCTCGTCTGGGAGATGGGAAACAAAAGTCACTCTTCATCTTCATGAATTTCAAATGAGGGGAAAAGAGAGAAAGCAGGCAGAGAGTGTCATCTGCCAGGAGTCATTCCATATCACCTTCCTCTAACTAGCTGCTTCCTCAGAGGAATACGCATTGCCTCTGTCACAGACTGCAAGAGAAGAGCATTTATTTCATCTTCTGGGAGACACATAATGCTAATCATTTTTATCATAAGAATATCTTAGTAGTCACCTTTGTCAGGGTATTTACATTTTAAAAGGCAACCACAACTGGGACTAAATTCATCATTCAAAAGCAAAAAGGTTTCATTCAACTCTGAATGTACAAATGTCACATTTATAAAAACACAGAAGCTAGTTTGGGGCGAATTAGAGGGTAAAGAGGAGCAGGGTGAGGAAGCAGTGTAGGAAAGAAGCCTTCCTTGTGGACATTAGTTGTTCTTTATTTTGCTTGTTTTCTTTTTTGTTTCCTTAAAGGCATCACGTTACAGAGTATTATTTGCCCCAGCTAGGCAACTAGCTAGCATTAAACACTAAACCTTTTCTGAAGTTGGACCATGTTGGAGTGGAACATGTTCTCCTCAGAGGTTATGTTGTGTTTGACTGTAGCTTACTAAATAATATTTCTCAATAACATAATATAAGGGTATACTGAATATACACTGAATATAGGACAAGAACAATTATAATTTCATTACAGATTGCTTCAGCAATATGTATAGATCAATGTTTTGCAGAAGATACAGAGTTCAGAAGGAATATACTACTGTGGATCTCAGCCAAATGCTTGAACCTTCCCCCAGTTAGTTCTTGAAATTAGTACCCTATAGGGCAGGGGCCTCCAACTTAGCAACTTTAAGACCTGAGCACTTCAACTCCCAGAATTCCTCAGCAAGGAAAGCAAAGCTGGCTGAGGAATTGTGGAAGTTGAAGTCCACAAGTCTTAAAGGTGCTAAGGTTGGAGATCCCTGCCATAGGGCACATCAGTAGTGGTATTCTACCAGTTCGGCCCAGTTCAGCCAAACTGGTAGCTCTGAGGATGATCTGTGATGAACCGGTTTGCTCCGACAATCAGCTGCTGGGCCCACCTGCCCTCCCTGGCTCAACACTGACCTTTATTTCCTGGTTTTGAAGTTTTACAGCAGATTGCTGTTTGTCAGCTGTTGAAGGATGGAGAATGCAGGATTGCTGGAGAAGGTCGGTAGCAAATCCTCTGCGTGCACACAAAGTGCGCCACCAAGCCACACCCATAGAGCTGGTGGTAAAAAAAAGGTTGAATCCCACCACTGGGGCACATCTTCAATGACTTCATTGTTTTTAATTAACAATAACATCATTGGGGATATAATCTATTGTGTCCACTAAAGGAAAGTATAGTCAAAACAGAGTCTCCAATCCTATTACAGACAGAGCCAACAATTGCCTTCTCAGAAACACACTAGTGGTTTTCCTTAACCTGTTAATAGGTTTTCTTGCAGATTGAATTCTTTTCACAAGAATGTTCCATCTGCCTGTGTAAGATGTACGTCTTTGAAACTTTGACTCATTCACCAAGCAAATATTGTTATTTCAGTGTGAATAGCTTTGATTTTACCAGTGTCGGCAGGCAATTTCAGCTCTTTGTGTGGCTTTTTGTCTTCTTCCTACTTTGCTATCTTCGCCCTGTTTCAAAAACAGCTACAATGCAGGCTATAAACCTCTATTGTGCTATAATTCTGGGATCAGCCAAAGAGTTCAGTACTTTTAGACACAATGAAGGGTCAGTGAACATGTGGTGTGAATAAGTTTCTTCATTTCCACCTATTTAGCTCAACAAAAGGATCAGTTTGTAGGGGCCTCTACAACAAATAATTGCTTCAGGGTTTCTGAGGAAATATATATATATCCAGGGGTGGGCTGCTCGGGTTCATCCGGGTTCTGGAAGACCCACTGCTAATGTTATGGCTGGTTCGGCGAACTGCCAAATCCACCCCTTGCTGGTGACACTCACCCCACTCCTCCCCAGAGTCTCCATGCAGACCATTTTGGATGTGAGGTAAGTATAGGGCCCATGCGGAGGCTTGGGAAGGTGGGAAAACAGGCCTCTTGAAAGTTCTGGAAGTCCAGAAATGGGCACATTTCTGACCTTTGGAGAGCACCCGGAGCTTGTGGTAGCCCATTTTTGTTGTCCCAGAGGCTTGAGGAAAGCCTCTGGAACCTGGGGAAGGTGAAAAACAGGCCTCCCAGAAGTTCTGGTAGACCATGCCCACCATGCCCATGCCCACCCAACAACCGAGCAGAGAACCCATTGCTGAAACTTTTAAAGCCTATCCCTGTATACATCTAATCTTGGAACAAGGAGCTTACAGTAGAGAACCTATAACAAATGGAAGACAGTGAGAGGAGGACCCTTGAAGGATTTTTTTCTAATGTGCCAGTTTTTTGTAACTTTTAAAATAATATTGATGAACTGCATTGCAGAATTCAGGGAAGAATGGATTTCAAAGAATAATTAACTTGAAATAAGTTTGTATCACTTGTCATTTAAACAAATCCCGCTTCCCTGCCATTCTTATTAGCAGCAGTTAGAAGCTAAATGATCAGATCTCTAGATTGAATGATTACTTCGTAATAGATACTCATGTTGGGCACAATTAGTCGAAATTAAGACTCTTGTGACTCATTGTTTTCAACAGAGAGAAAGAAAAAGAAACCTCAGTCTGGAGCTCAACAGTTCCCTTTCAATTCAATAGGATGAAAATTGTTTAATTGGGCCTTCATGACAATTAGATGTAACAAATATATTGGCAAAAGGGTGCTATGTCAATAACATTGGCTTCTTTCCTGCTAGGAAGAAGCCATATTAAAACCTGTTTTGCTACTTTAAGCTGTGGCAATATAAGTCAAGGTAAAGAACTTTTTTTTCTGCAAGTAGAAAAGATGACTAGAAAAGAATCCATATTTAGTTTAGATGCTTTTTAAAAATAAAAAAGTAAATTACCCTGAACTTGAAAGAAAATTCTGCAGACAAATTGACTCCCACATATATTTTCAACATTATCTTAATTGCAGTTCCATAAAGCATTTTCACAAGAACATTTGCTATTTCTTTGATTGGCAAAATCTTAAGTTACAGTCTTAAATTCTAAATGAGAGAAGGCATTTTTAATTTTATAGTATCAAATGATTGGCTCTATTGTGATATGGCATTACTTTCAAAAGCTGTCCTTTAACAGAAAAATATTTATACAACAAAAGGCTTGGTTCATTTTGGGGGATATACTCAAAATGGCCACACAGACTTCTTAATTCAGTAGCTGAAATAATTAGAATTAGTACAGCTCCTGGCTTGGATCTCCCTTCCTTTTTCCTTCCTGCTTTTCCTGGATATTTTGAATTTTAAATGAAGCCCTATTTTAACACAACACTCATGTATTATACTGTAATGGAAGTAAATGAAAAGAAGCAGCTGCATAAACAGTTGATGGAAATTGATTTGACCCTCACTGATGGCAGGTAAACTAAATTAGAGTTATTCTGGGTTCAGATTATATGATAAACTGCAGGAAGTAAAAATCACTTTCGAAAGTACTAGACCTTTAGCAGCCTCTATGGAGCAAAAGGCTGCAGGGATCAGTCAGTTAAAAGAAATCTAGCTTTATTCTTTTAATATAAACAATGGTTTATCATTATCATGAATAGGTTCACACACAATTATGTCTTAGCATAGCATAGAATGGAATTAGAACTAGATAGATCACTTGGAATATGCTTTATTGAGACACTTTGTTACAGATCCTACAGCAGGGGTGTCAAGCTTTATTTGATTGAGGGCCGCAACAGGGTTGTGTTTGACCTTGGGGGAGCTGGGGGAGGTGTGGCCAGGAGACATGGCCAGCTCAACATCACTTGTGTTGGGGGCGCCTGTGATGGCCAGAGCGCTCTGCCAGCAAAAACTGGCTCCTGAGCTCCATTTTCGGCCACAATGGCTTTCTGCAACTCTTTGCCAGGGAAAATGGAGCTTGGGAGAGCCACAGCTGGCCATCCCGAGCTCTGTTTTTATGGAAGAGGCATCACAGGCCAGCCCTTTACTATTTCAAGAGTGGCCCCACACAGGCCAGATCTAAACACCCTGTGCACTGGATTTGGCCCACGGGTTTTGAGTTTCACATTCCTGTCCTATATCAATGATAACAACATAATAACAGACTAGCAAGAATTGAAGGGACTTTGGAGACATTTTAATTCAACCCCTGATCAAGCAGGAGACATCTTGACATGAAGAGGATCCCCCACAAAGAAGAGGCAAGGCCCATATGCCCTGATAAGGGTGTTGCCCATTAATCAGCAAAGAGCCCCTGCCAGGCAGTGAAACAATGTGAGGCATTTGTTCATATTCACTCCTTAGAAGCATGTTGCTATCTCACATTATGAATTTACCATAAAGAGATACTTTGCTGGTTAAAATGAAATGCCTAAGGAAGAAAACATAGCTTCAACAAATTTACAGAACACCCCACAGCTTTCTATCTTTGAAATTCATCCATTGTGTTTACACATCACTTCATATGATATTTTTTTATATGGGTCAATGCACCACATATACCTCAGAGGTGGTAGATTGCAGAAGATAGTAATGCAAGTAACACTAAGATAGTTATGGGATAGAGATCCTTCAGTTGTGACATGCTAGCCAAAATGTTTCCAAATACTACTTTTACAATCAGAAGGGAACATTACTCGTGGTATGGTATTATCACAATCCTTTTCTATCTTATTAAAAATCACTATAACCATCATCCTATTTTATTTCCTCAAAGTCCGTCCTTCCTTCCTTCCTTCCTTCCTTCCTTCCTTCCTTCCTTCCTTCCTTCCTTCCTTCCTTCCTTCCTTCCTTCCTTCCTTCCTTCCTTTTTCATAACACATAAAATTATGCCATTTAGAATTGAAGTAATGTTTGATCATGCTGGAAAAGAAATTTACATAATTTAGATGACTCTTATTTTCAGACTGTTCCATTCTATTCATCTGAAATTATTTTAACCAAACATGAGCCTAGCAAGATTCTTACAGCAATTTCCAAGCTCTTCTATTGATCTTAGACTTTCCCATTTACAGCAATATTTTTATGAATGTTGCTCAGGCCTCAGTAATTTCATAATTGATTCTAAAAAGACCTGCGCCTGGATTATATCAAGCTTAATTTGTAAGAGAAATTTGTAAGAGAAAGAGTAGTAACTAGCAACTGTGAAGGAAAACTTGAAGGAGCAAATGAGAAGACATGAGGCTGGAAGCTTTCCTATTTAGGGATCATATAAGAGAGGAAAGCCTACTTCCTAGTGCAAGTATTCTACTCATCTACAGTTAGCCTTCAACTTACTAATAAAGGAAAATATTGGTGCTCTCTGAGCTTTCTTGCTTTCTTGCAGATGTTTCATTACCCGAACTAAGTAACACCATCATGTTATCTAATAATGTTACCTAGTTTGGGTAATGAAACATCTGCAAGAAAATAATCTCAGAGAGCACCAACGACCTCTTAATTCTCAATTTACAATCCCAATTGAACCCAAATTTTCGGTTGCTAAGTGAAGCAGTTAAGTGAATTTGCCCCATTTTACTTGCTCGCCATAGCTTTTAAGTGAATCACTGCAGTTGTTAAATTAGTACCATGGTTGTTAAGTGAACCTAGCTTTCCCATTGACTTTGCTTGTCAGAAGGTCACAAAAGATAATCACATGACCCTGGGATTGATGACTGCAACCGTCATAAATATAAGTCAGTTGCCAAGTGTCTGAATTTTGATCACGTGACCATGGAGAGGCTATGATAGTTGTAAGTGTGAAAAATGGTCATAACTTTTTTCAGTACAGTTGTAATTTTGAACGGTCACCAAACAAATTGTTGTAAGTCAAGGACTACCTGTATTTGTAAATAATATCTATGGCTCATAAGATTATGTTTGGAATGTTTATGCTTGTAAAGGTGGAATCTGTCAATACTTTGTTGTAACAATTAGCACACACATTCAAAAAAACAATGTAACTGCACATCTAAGCCACGTAATTGCTAATGATGAACAGCTTCCTCTGACATACCATATTATATCCTAATTTTTTTACTATAATTTTTTCCCTTTACACTAAAAATATTGAGCAAGGATTGAGTTATTAAATATATGATTCAGTATAGATGTACAAATAGCTGTGTGGTTGGATGAAAAATATAAAAAGGCTTTGATGATAAAGCTGTTCTTTGACTGCTGATATAGTTCTAATCGTTTAACGCAGTTGATGGAAAACATGAAATGAAAAATTATGTTGATGTGGCAGAACTGGCAGAATTAATCACCTTCCCACAGTATAAGCCAGCTTTGGGAAAGGTCTATTTCAGTTCAGTGGGAAGGCACATTTTGTGGTAGCTCTTAATTCTAGATGGTCTAGGGCAGCGGTTGCCAACCGGTGGGCTGGAGCCCACTGGTGGGCCGTGAGAAAGTTTTGGTGGGCCGCAGAGAAATCTCATACCCAGAGCCCTCCCCCAAAGCAATTAATCCAGGCTGCGCAGAAACACAGCCCACATGGCCCGTGGGAACCCTTCCCGCCCACTCACTCCTTACCCAGCAAACTTGTCTGCTAAGTTGCTATTTTTCCTTTTTCCGACCATCATCTGTTCTGCTGCAACCGGAGATTTAGATTAACTAGGAAGCAGGAAATTGTTGGATTTCTTGCTTTCTAGCTAAGCACAGCCAAACCTCCCTTAGAATTGAAGGTTTGTTTGCAAGCAAATTCAGTGCAGACTCACAGCAAGCAAATTTGAGAGGGTGAGCTAGCTGATGGTAGAGAGATTGATCACTGAATTATTCTATGAGCAACTCAATCTGCCTGCTTTGCCTGATTTTGGATAAAAGTTGCTTTTTTAAAATAAAAAATTCAATATTTACATACATGGTGTGTTGTGAGTTAATTTTGTGAGTTTGCTAGCTAGCAAATTTTATGAGTTTGCTTGCAAGCAAATTTTATGTGGCAGACTGAGCTAGCCAATGGCAGATAGATAGATTTCTGAATGAATCTGTGATTCTGTGACCAACTCAATCTGCCTGCTTTGCCTGATTTTGGGTAAAAGTTGCTCTTTTTTTATAAAAACTTCAATATTTATATAAATATTTATAATATTTACATACAAGCCATGCCCACATGACACCAAGCCACATCTACAAATTAGGCCACACCCACAGAACCAGTTAGTGGTCCCTGGGATTTAAAATTATGAATTTGGTGGTCCCTGAGGTCCAAAAGGTTGGTGACCCCTGGTCTAGGGAAGACTTCTGTTTAAAATTTTGGTAAAACTGCTGCAAGTTATTGCAGAAATGGAGGCAAGATTGAGCTAGAAAAGTATGTTATTTGTACATAACAGCTCCTTTTAGGTGGTCAGGTGGTTATTTATAGT